>JANAVB010024597.1:11847325-11984825 GCA_029216955.1 Iris pallida | reverse complement strand
CTAGATCATTTTGACCCCAAAGTTGAACCTAGTCTAGACTTAACCATATGAGACTAGAGAGGGGCAATTAGAACATTTCCTATTAGCCCTAATGGACTCTTTATGGCAGCCACCTTTAGAGAAGAATGATTCATTTCATTCATTACAATCTTGCCTCTTTTATTTTCCTTTTGTTTTTCCCTAATTTTAGAGAGCCTTCCCATTGATTTGATCTCCAAATCAAATCATTCCTTCACCAAACATTCCCTCAATCATTTCCATTCTCCAAGGGAAGGGTGCTACCAAGGATTGGAAGAGGAGTGCAAGGAGGAATGTCCACTTTAAGGGATCTTCGTATCGGAGCCGTGTCCTAAAGGATTTCATTGGGATTCCACTCCCAATAGGTAAAACCCATCATCTAAATCGATTTTCTTTGCATATAAATTAGTTTTGAATCCATAGGATCCATCCTCATGCACGTGTCCCATTTAGATTCAAATTTGAGACCATTTGGAGCTCTCTTGAGGATTTTAGATATGTGTCTTGTGTCCTACTTGATAGATCCCAAATTAGGACACCCATGTGTATATATGCATAATAATAATTTAAATAGGTATTTAAATTCAGTTTTAGAATGGTTAGAGAGTGGATTGATCTTAGTTAGGATGGTTAGAATGAGTTTCATTTGGATACCTATGTTTGTATCCAAGTATCTTGGCCTATATGTGTTCTTTTGTCCAAAACAACTCAAATTCGTCATAATATTCATCCACGTTTTTATTAACCAAAGCAACTTAGAAATATCATAACTTTTAGCTTAGAACTCCGATTTATCTTCCATTTTTTTGAAAGAACCGTATCGAAGTTAGCTTTCCAAATATATATTTAATAAGCCAAATGCTTTATGTAACTTTCTGTAAAATTATTTGAGTGTCACCTGTACGAAAGACGAATGTGTTTCGGTATTTCTGCGATTTTGGGAGCTTCCGGACACAAAAATGCGATCCGGTTGAAGTTTCGGAAAGCTAACACGAAGGGCTACAACATACTTTAATCGTAAAATTTAGTAGAGGCCCAATTGGTACAGTATTGGTTTTTAGTAGAAGAGTGACTATACGATATATGCATTTTGTGTAACCTATGTGCCTATGTAGTATGGGTATTAAATGAATATAGAGTATATAATACATGATATGTTAAATGAATGAAATGATATATATATGATATATATCCTCTTTATATTAATGTATATATATGGTTGAATGCAAGCATGTAGGTATGCAATTAATATAATGTATGTAAGCAATGCATAAATGCATGAATGAAAGAATGATATACAATGTATGCATGAAAGTATATAATGAATGCTAGATATGAATGCAAGATATACATGTAATGATAGATATGAATGCATAATATATAAATAATATAATGCAATATATAATGATAGCATGTATGGTAATGTAGAATATATGATGCAAGCATGTATATGTCCACTGTTTTTTTCTTTTCTTTACATTTTCCTTCCCTTCCCTTTCCATTTTAGTTTTTCCCTTTTTTTTCCTCTTCTATTTTTACATGTTATATACAATGTATATAATGTATAGATGCATGTAAGTATGTCATATGTATGAATGAATGTCATATATGAATGAATGAATGAATCAATCAAAGATATAAGTAAAATATAATACATTGTAATGATTGTTAACATATATAATGTATAAAAGTATGTATTTTAATGTGCATGAATGTATATATCTATGTAACTATGTAAATATACATGATGTAACATATGCCTATATATATAAATATATATATAATATAGATATACATGTATGTATGAAGGTATGTATTTATATATATTATCAATTTTATATTATGCATTGTTGTGGTTCACATTGTCTTGTGATTGTGTGAGTGCCAGCTTAGGCTTGGTTAGGCCTAGTGAGACTTGTTAGACTTGTTTGGGCTAGGACTTGACCTAGTTGACCTAATTTTACTAGTTTGGTTGACTAGAGTTGACCAAGTGTTGACTTTAGTCTAGTTTGAACTAGACAGCATGCAGATGCATTGTACGTTTCATTTATCATCTCTCGTATACATCTTGACATGTGTTACGCTAAATAGGACTCTGTGGCTTCAGTTTGGACCTCTATACCTATCAGCTATTCAGGTTATCAGGCGAGTACATTCTCTGACCGTCTTATACTTGTCCGGATTTACATTCTTGCTCTAGATTACTGTACTTGATGCTGACACGATTGTTATCATGGATTGGTACTATATGGACCTTCTTTTGAGATGTTATCCCCTTGTATTCACTAAATACATATTGTGGTGTGCGTTTTACTTACATATTGTATTTATTGAATACCCTTTTCCTTGTATACTCATTGTGCATATTGTACTCTTATTATCACATGAGTCCCATGGATAGACCATTGTACAACTATTGTATAACATTGTACATCTATTGTATAACATTGTACACTATTGTATAAGATAATGTAACTGGAGTGGATTATTGTGTATTGATTGGAGAGGGGGAGTAGAATTGGTTATGTAATCAAATCCTATTGTGCGACATTGTATAACTATTGTATATGTCCATTGTGCACTCACGTACAATGAAGTTACCATTGCATTGTCCTAAACCGTTTACATAACCATATTGTACTCTAAATCAAATATTGCTTACGGTTCTTACTTATCATATATAGATATTTCCTATTATCAAATCTATGTTATTTTTCATATACATTCTTCTTTCATTGTTTCCTGTATCTTACTCTATTGTATGCTTTATATTTCCTAACTTGATATGAACTGCATGAGATGTTTTGTGCTCGCTCCTGTCCTGACTGGACTGTTGATAAATTTTACAGATAGCTTAGAGGTTGCCTGCTAGCCTAGAGGAGACACAGTAGAGGTTGTATAGATAGTTATTTTAGTTGTCTTGAGTTGTATTTACTTTATGGATTATTGTATTTGAGATTTGAAATGTTTTCTGGGTTTGTGTATCTTAGACACTTAGACTTCTATCTGCGGTATCTCTTTGTGGGTTTTATATTTTATCTATCTTTTATCATGCTCTACCTTAGATGCGATTGAGACTATATTTACTATGTCACCTCCATTCGGAGTGTATATACTGTACAGGTACATTTATATTGTTAGATGTTTGACCTAGGACAGCGTTCTACCGTCGACACTGCGGCGTAGGCTGGACGTACCCACTTCTCGTGCCCTTACTCTAGGGTGCGGGTCATGACAAGAATAACCTAGAATCTTGTAGATTACATTATAAAATTTAATTATTATATATTGAACTCTTTGTAACATGTATTGCTCTAAATAGGACTTTGTGACTCCGGTTTGGACATCTATACATATCGGTTGCTCAGGGTATCAGGTGAGTACATTCTCTGTGAGTTTTCATTCATGATAATATCTATATTGCCTACTTTAGACTACTTTACTTGATGCTGACACATTGTTATCTTGGATCAATACTCTATGGATCTTGTCATGCAATGTTATCCCCTCAGCGGATACATCAGGTATTTCATGTTCATGTACTTTACCATGTGCATCGTGTATCCTTGTATTCGTATTAATCATGTACAAATCATGTGCTCTCATGTACTCCCGTGTGGTCACATGTGCTTATTGTGTAAAACTAATTATCATGTACGTAATGCAACTAGATCAAATATTTGTGTATTGATTGGGTATGGGGGTGTAGAAGTGGTTATGTGATTATATCCCTCTAGTGTAAAACTATGCATGTCTATTATACCCTCACTTATAATGGAGTTACCATATAATAAACATATGCAAACCTAAACCAATTACATAACCATCTTGTGCTCTAAAATACTTATATCTACTTACAGTTCTTATTTTCTATACAACTTTTTTGCACTCAAATTTGTCTATTTTTGACTGTTCATGTATATCTCTTTACAGCATTTTATGTATTTTATGCTACTGCTCGTTCTATATTTCCTACCATGTTATGGAACTGCTTTCAGAGATATGTTCTCGTTCCTGTCCTGATTGGATCTGTTGACAAAAATATTACAGATAACCTGGAGGACTTCTGTACTTTCTACTATAGAGCTGGCATAGATGACACTTTCAACTTGGACCCTTAGGAAGATCCAGTTACACTGAAGAGACTACCATAGTTCCTATGCTAGATTGCTAGGGTTATTATCTATCTTATTTATGTTGTCTTTGACATTGTATTATTCAGATATTATGTTATAGTATTGATAACACTTATACCTATTTTATTTCTGGTTGTATCTCACTCTGTGATTCATATCAATCATATCGTACTGATTATCTATCTTTAGATTTGTGATTGAGTTGTATCTTCTGAGATGTCCTCCGAATGAAAAGTATATTCAGTACAAGTACATTTATACAATATTAGATGTTTGAGACCTAAGTCAATGTTCTTCCGTCGATACTGCGGCGTAGGCTGGACGTACACATGGTCTCGTGCCCTTACACTGAGTGCAGGTCATGACATCTTCCCTCTCGACTTCTCCTCCTTCAATTCCTTTTTCTTTTGCTGCTTCTTCTCTTTCCCTTCTTTGTTTATGACATGTTCTCTCTCTTCCAAGTGAGAAGAGAGGGAAGTATAGGGGGAAAAGATTTTTAACTTTTGTTTTTGGTCTTTCACAGAAGACGAGGAAAACCTTATTACAATTATATTACTGATAAGTAGTTTATAAGTAGTATTAATAGAGTTGGTAATTAGTATGTATTAAATGTATATTGATTACAGGTTAAATGACTTATTACACTAATTTTATCAAAGGTTGCCAATAGTATTATTCTGTAATTATATTAGCACATATATTATTTGAAGTTATTGATAACCTATATTTTATTATTTATTAATATGATTATGGATAATTATTACTTTATATATACATACATATAACATTTTTCTAAACCTATATTGTAACAAAAATATAGAGTTTTGGGCTTGACCCTACAACTACCGTCTAAATTGGGTTTAGAAAACCTAAAAATATTATTATAGTATTTGTTGTTATTTAACACAGTTTTTTGCCTAAAAGTGTAGTTGACAAAAATTATATTTTGGCCAAAATGATTTCCTCAAATTTTGTTAAATACGATATTTTTGACTAATACAATATATGTTTCCTATATAACTATTAAAAAGGGAAATAAACTTTCACGGACTTTCATATTATTTTCATATATAAGTTTATAATAAATTCTAAATAATTTATGAATTGTTTTTCTATATAATTATATAGTCTTTTAAAGGATTATCACTAATCTCTAAATAGTTTATAAATAAATAATTTTCAAAGATATTGGGATTAAAGGGATAAGTTTTCTTTAGATAAATTTTTACTTAGATTAATCTTAAATCGAGACTGATCATTTCTTCCTATATTCCTTGCAATTTTGGAAATTTTCATGTCAACCCTAGGCAAACAAAACCATTCTGAACGCAATGCTATTATCGGTTTCACCAACAAAGTACCTCAGGCAAGTACATATACAGATTGCTTTCGATTCTTAGTAGTTTTTCCATTTCATGCTTATACATATGCTCTCCTACTTGTTGACACGTTGTTACACGAATTAGTATCATTGATCTCTACATACTATATTTCTTGATTATCATGTTTTCGTGTTTCGTGACTTGTTCGAGTCCATGAGTACTAGTCGGGAGGAGAAATATCTTACTAGACGTGTGAACTACCCAGAAACATCTCCCGTGTCTTTCGTAGAGAATAGAAGTCGCATACTACACGTGTGGAGTGCCTGATTTACCCCCTAGCCGTTCACACGTCGATCACAATATTTTAAAACACGTAGATAGTTGTCATTTACTTGATTCTCCTTGTCTCTTCACCACATGCCATGTCACCCTATTTATATGTTCTTCTAGTTGCTATATCCCGTTGTAGAGTTATCTACTTCTTTTCTTGATTTGCCATGATATCATGTTTTATTTACTAGATTCTTCTACATATTTTCATGTCTTGTAAATTCTATTATGTTTTTGAATAGCATGTCGGTCTGTGTGCTTGTTCTATTCCTGACTGAAAACCAATATTTTTCAGGTTAGCCGTGGCTTCTCTTAGCATTGGGAGATACGGGTATATACTGAGGTCAACCATAAAAGACTAGTTAGATGTATGGTAGTTTCTATAATTGTGAAAGTTTTATATTATTCTTCAAAATGTAAAACTTGTAAATTTTATAAAGTTGATTTAGTCTTGTGAATGAGCAACAAAGTTATTCTTCATGTGATTTTAGAATATTTTGGATAGACAGTGTTCTACCGCTGACTCTGCGGCGTAGGCTGGCTTGCGCATGCACTTACAACCCGAAAAGCGGGTGCGGGTTGTGACAAATCATGGGCGTCTCAAGGATTGCAGCGACCGAGGGTGCAAAACTTGAACACCGCCATGGCAGCAACCGAAAGGCTCGTCGAGTACATGTTGGACGACAACGATGCCAAAGTCAAACCAAAGACCACCAAGGTGAATGGTGGGGGAGAGTGGGAGAGCTCTCCTAAGGAGGGTCCGTCCGAGGAAAGAAGCACGAAAAGGCCCAACCCGAACGAGTAGTTTTGTGCTTCATATGTAGAGGAAATTACTTTGCTCGAATTGTCCAATGAGGAGCATGCGTGTCAATGTCGTCCGAAACGAAGAGGTTGAGGACGAGGAATGCGAAGTTGGAGAGCCCATAGGGGTGTTGCGCTTACTCAACACCGTCAAGACTAAATTCGTTGTGTCAAAGATTCAGAGCAGGGAGCCCATGTACATTGACATGCAGATCCATGGCATGAGCACACAGGCTTTGGTTGACACGGTCGCCATTCATAACTTCTTCTTGGATGCGGAGGTCCGTCGCTTAGGTCCAGCCATAGAGCCACATTCGAGAAAGATGAAGGCGGTCAATGCGAAAACACACCCCATACAGGGAGTAGCCAAGGGAGTTCGCGTAGCTGTGGAAAATTGGTCGGGTGTTACCTAATTCATCGTTACATTGCTGAATGACTTCACGATGATACTCGACATGGATTTTCTTATCACGATGAAGGAAATTACTATGCCACATTTGGGAGTCATCGATTTCAGGAGGAAGGCTCATCGTGCGTGGTGAAAGCTGTACTAGGCAAGCCTTCGAAGGGGAAAGCTATATCTGCCAATAAACTCAAGAAGAATAGTTAAAGAGAGACGGCATACCTAGAAGTGCTCTAGATGAAAAAGGGATTCGAGGAGGAATGCCTTTCGTGCAAGACCAAGGGTGTTACAAGGGAGCGTCCCGATGAGTCAATTTCGTGGAGGAAGGTGGATCATGCTACCAAGGTGGACATGAGTGCGGAGAAGCACGTCGTGGTTACGTAAAGACAGAGGCAACAAAGTGGAGTGGCTCGTGCAAGGAGTTGCTCAATGCTCATAGGGAACACTCTGGTCAACAAAGTTGCACTGGTACTTGCACGCACGGAGGTGTGAAGAACTACATGCATCCACGATATGAGGTGGATCAACGAATTGATAGCGCGCACGAGTATCTTCCAATGTCGAGGAGGGCACAAACCAATGCCAGAGTTGGTGCGGCGTTCCAATTTACTTTCGATCTTGAGAAGAAGATGGACAAGTCTAGAAAGCGTCGCATGAGACGCACAAATAAAGGACGACTAGCTGCGACCATGCCTACGAAAGTGAACGTCATTCCGTGACTTAGTGCATCCGTTGACGAGGTTGTCGACGAAGGCGTCGACAAAACAGGTGAAGGAGAGTGCCATGACCAAAAGTTTGTGCCCTGGAATGATGGACTTGCATAACTCTCAATGGACAGGGATTATATTGGAAGCTTCCGAAATTCTCTAGAAGATGGTGGAATCCTCTAGAAGGCCCAAGATCTCTCTAGGAGATGGTAGAATTCTCTAGAAGACTCATAATCTTTCTTGATGACTCATGGTCTTTCTACAAATACTAGAAGCTTCCTTATAAATATCTAGACTCTAGAGTAATCTATGGAATATTTCGTTTCCAAAGATTCTTGTAAGGCCTATAGGGTCGTATAAATAAGTGGAGGTGCATTTGTTTCACCACCCAATTAGTTGTAAACTATGTCTAGTAAAGTGAAGTTTTAATCTTTCAATCTTTCTCTCTTTTGTTCCACATTGTTCTCATTTACGCATTAGCAATCTAGCTAAGCCTTTGGGAAGGCTGGCACGGGTCTTCGAGTAGGAAGTTTGTGCGCTGTATGGGTCAAAGTGTAGCCTAAAATACTAAGTCCCTGATACATTGTTGCATTTAGCTGGGTTCACACTAACAATAACTTTACAGTATTTGTGTAGAATATTGCACCCAAGAAAGTATAGTTCGTAGAATCTGAAATGTTAACTTTGGTCATTAATCATGCATTTTGATGTGGAAAGAAATCTCCAAAAATTAATTGCATGGTACAAGTTATTGTTTATTCCAAAACAGAAGAAAACAAGTAATTAATGTTAGGATAAGGGATATAATCATGCAAAGGAATATGAGATATGATGTTTTTACATACGTTTATTTTTTGTATATAACAGCCAACTCCGTTTGAATGCACACATTTCTTGAATAACTTTCTGAAGAACCTTAGCGAGTTTAATTTAGAGGATGAAGAAGAAGAACAGTAGTGTTCCCACTTGCCTAGCCATTCTCCTCCTACTTGTCATTTTTGCTTCAGGTGCCTTCTTCAACAACTCCTTTTTATATATTTAATCTGTACAGAAGCTTTGCAAAGTGAATGTGCTCCAATCAAAAATCGACCAAGAATAACCAGTAGCAGAAGGAAAAAAAAAACCTTATTCCGTTAGTATTATGAAACAAGACTGAACTCCTAGAAAAATTTTAAAAAAATATCAACTTGGTCATCGCGTTCGCAATCTCAAATCTGTTAACATCTTATCAAACTCTTTCCTTTCCTTTGAAAAATTATAATTTCAATCAGTTTTCTTTGCAGTGTTTGGAAAGGTAAGAAAATTTGGAGGGATAGTCAATCCTTTGTGTGGAAAAGTAAAACCATAGGATGGGTGGGGAAACCATTTTTTTCTATTTTTCTTTCCTTTAGGAATCATTTTATTTTTTTGCTGCTAGAAAGGAATGACATTCCTTTAGGCCCTGATTCCGCAAACCAAACGGTGACCTAAAAGAAAATGTTTCCAAGACCACTGCTACTGTTGCATAGATATTTCAATGGTAGAAATCTTACGGACAACTAGATGATATGCCTTGCTCCGAAGTGTAGAAAAGGAGCAATGTATACATTTAGTCACCAAAGAACGGTTGATTCACACTCTATACATAATTAGATAAATGAGATTAAAGATTTTATGTAACTCAAAAGGCATGCATTAAAATACCTCAGAAGTTCATAGCTGCAAGAAATTAAGAATAATAGCATTTCAAGTAGGAAACAAGCACATACACTTTAATTATGAACATGAAACACAAAAATTGTAACATGACATACAAAATTGTAACATGATATACCATATATACAATAACATCATAAAGGAGGCATTCCAAAGACACGGGACTCGTCCCAAAATAGATTTTTGAACTGTGAAAACTTGATTCAATAAATCGAGTGAGAGCTCTGTACAAACTTAGCCTAAGTGAAATGCCTGAAATACTCATAAGTGGTAATGTGTGCATAATTGCAGAGATGGCAATGGGTTTTCATCAACAAGAATTGTGTGTGGTGGAAAGCCACAAGCAGTTTCTCCTATGCACTCAAGAGAGATGCAAGAAGACATGCAGGAAACAGGGCTATCCGTCAGGGTGGTGCGAGGGACGGGGGGCGGGGATTCGAAAAATGTGCTACTGCTGTGGAGAGAGCCAACAACTGCACCTCCACCATAATTAACAAGATGTCGCAATATTATTCCATATAATAAAGGAAAGCTCTCTTTTAGGCAATTCTGTGACTTGTTGTTGCCTCTCATAAGGTTTTTATGCTTGTGCTCATCTAAAATTAAGCTTTATACATATATGACTATGACAATGAGTCTATAATTTTCTATTTTGCCAGTTTGTCTAAAAGTGGATTGCTTTGGAAAATATTAAGGTTTTATTAATGTACTGTTACTTGGGGCACCATCAGTACAACAAATAAAGGTACAGAGTTTTCATGAACATGATAAATCACATAGAGAAATGACCCGACATTTTGACAAGATTATTGTGATATCTAAATGATGTTTTCATGGATTTTTGGGGTTTGAGAAATGACCCGACAATTTGATCCCATTTCTCCGGTCGACGAGTCCTCTCGCCAATTTCCTGGCTGTAACATGGTGCTCACCCTCAGCTGCTAATTCTCTTACATATCTTCTTGGTTATGATAACAGTGTGACACATTCTTCTGATGGAAGATCTAGTGGTCTCATTGTAATATGGAAATCGAAAATTCAAATTATTGTGCTATCTACTTCACGTAACTGTATCCATCTGCTCATTCAGCAATTACCTACTACTCAAGTCTGGCATTTATTTTGTATCTATGGGCCTCCTAATGTTGCTGATCGTCAAGATTTCTTGGAATATATGGAGCAACAAATCTCTGTTATCTCTAAACCTTGGGTGTGTATTGGAGATTGTAATTCCATCCTTAAAGCTGCTGAGAAATGTGGGGGTAACAGTTTCAACATTAATCACCATAAATCTTTTATTAATTGGACAAATCGAGCGGGTGCTATGGATGTGAGATATACTGCACTAGCTTTCACTTGGTCTAATCATCGGATAGCTCTTTTGAATATAGCAGAGCGTCTGGACAGGGCGTTGGTTGGAATATCTTGGAGATCCTAATTCCCCAAGTCGGGTATCCTTCACCTTCCTTGTTTGAATAGTGACCACAATCCTATTCTACTTAAACTCCATATATCCACCAAAAGAAGATTTAACCCACATCTATTTGAAGCTGGGTGGCTCCAAGAACCATACTTCAAAGAGATTATGTTTAGGACTTGATATCCAATCCAAGTTAAAAATACTACTTCAAACTCTAAAATCTTGGGGGTCAAAGAGAGTAGAAAATTTTACTGAAGATATTAAGATTTGTGAGAACAAACTCGTACTTTTACAAAATGATCATGTGACTGATATTCAGTTCAATCATGAGAAATTATTGCATATTCAACTAAACAAACTCCATCTTCAACAAGAACTATTATGGAAACATAGAGGATCTATAGTGTGGCTGAAAGAGGGAGACAAGAACACAATTTTTTTCACTATGATGGCGCTCAATAGGTGAAGGAAAAAAATAATATTTCTATTCTACTATTGGGAAATGGTAAGAATTTTTTTTTTGTCATTATAGGATTTCCAATGCTATGGTGGAACACTTCCCTAATTTATTCTAAGAGAATCAAGCAACTTTGATCCCTACTAGTCTGCTGGAAGAGCTTCACAAAATTGGGGACTATGAGAATGATTCTATCTACAGTATCCCATCTCCTCAGGAAATCAAAAAGGTGATCAACAATATTGGAGCAACCAAATCTCATAGACCTGATGGTTCCCCTGCTTTATTCTTTCAAACTTGTTGGGACACTATAGGACTTGAGTTAATTTATTTAATCCAAAACTTCTTCACTACTTGTTCTATGCTACCATAATTGAATCATACCTTCATTGTTTTAATTCCAAAAACACCCCATGCTACACGTCCTTCCGATTACCGTCCTATAAGTTAGAACAAGCCTTTGGAATTTTACGCTTGAAGATACCATCTTTAGCACGTGTAATCATAGAGCGAGAATTTTCAAGAGGTCTCGGCAGCAAAACAAGCGGAGGCACGCTTGAGACACTAGCTGGCAGATCTGTGGAGGCAATTATAGCACCTAATAGTGCTCCCGGAACAGCTTTAGAAGGTAATGGAGGCTCTTGTATATCCAATATTGGTAGGGTTGTAGGTTGTACTGGTCCTGTAGAGGTGCGGGTTGGGGAGTGTATGGGAGCTTGGGGTGGTAGAAGTTCTATATGGTTAGAAAATTACAACGGTGGAGGAGGAGTAATAGGAAAGAACTGTACTATTTGTGAATAATCTACCGAGGTTGGTTGATGTAACTTGGAGAAAGGATAAGTCGATTCATCAATTGTGACATGTCGCGAGATGTAAATGCGATTGGTGGAAAGAAACAAACATCTATAACCCTTGTGAATTTGGCTGTAACCCAAGAATACACATGGAAGAGAGCGAGCAGATAATTTGTGAGCATTGTATGCACGTAAGTGAGGAAAACTTATGCACCCAAAAATACGTAAATGAGTATAGTTGGGCCTTTTGCCAAAGAGAGTCTCGAATGGAGATTTAGTAGGTGTTAACGAAGACAGTAGTCGATTTACCAAGTAACATGCAGTCAAAAAGGCATCACCCCAAAATTATGATGGCATGAACGAATTAGACATAAGAGTCAAACCAGTTTCGACAATTTTTCGATGACGTCGTTCTACTAGTCCATTTTGTTCAGAAGTATATGGACAAGAGAATCGATGAGAAATGCCACAACTATGTAAGAAAGAACCAAACTGTTCATATTCTTTTGCATTATCCGACTGGAATATCTTGATTTTATGAGCAAAAAAGTTTTCAACCTTAGTTTTGAATGCAACAAAGGTAGGAAGAGAGGCTGATCTAGTAGAGAGAGGATATATCCAGACATATCTACTGAATGCATCCATAAATAAAATATATTAATGAAATCTGTTAGTACCGAGGCACAATTTTCGATGGAAAATTCTGAAACTGAAACAATTGTAAAGACAACGTTTCAAATGCAACACCTTAAAGAAGATGTGCAACAGAGATCCTGGAGGATTCTGAATTACGAGGATCTAAAAAGATTCTACGTAATACACAAAAAATCTAAAGAGACTTTTGTGCAAGCGACTATCGGCAGTAGAGCTTCTAAAAAGAAGTTACTGTAAAAGGCAACAGCAGCGATGACAGGTGAGAATGAAATGCTGGGGTGAATGAACCACCGTTGCTCAAAGCTTTATTCGCCCCACACGAGCACGAACAGCTTCCAGGAACCAGCAAGTTCACGAAGAACTTCTGGAACACTCGTAAGTCAATATTTGAGACTTGAACGGGCTTCCTGGACTTTACAGACTCCCTTCACTCTCTTCTTGGTGCATCTTTCAAAGGAGGCCAAGGGGCTCTATTTATAGAGTGGAGTTGAGACTTCACCTCTTCTCCTATCCGATGTGGGACTAAAATACCAATACTCAAAAATAGAGTTTGATATTTTAGATCATCCCACAATCAGCATAGAAGTGTGCCAGTCCACACCTACCCCCCGAACACTCCCGTGCATGCACGAGACATCCTGGAGTCCGTGTCCGAGTCCGCACAACAAAAATTAACTTGCATCCTTGTTGGATTTAATCCTTTTTCCTTCTAGAAAAATACTTCCACATGGCACAAACTTGTGCCCCACTATACCTCATGTGCATACCTCAACACAAGCAATGCATTATATTGAGATACTCACCATTTGGTGTAGCCGATGTAGGACTATCTTTTCTAGTCCAAAGGCAAAAATACCAACAATCCCCCACATATCTCAATATATGGGTTGAGCGTTCCCCACAGTGACTGCCCATCATGCATTAGGAGAGATGTCGCTACGACTTGAATCTTCCCGCATAGGTTAAATAACAGCATGATACAAGAATGGACTAAGCCTTGAATTCTGCACCATAACTGTAATTCTTCCTACTCACATAATGACATCAACTGTGCTTCTGGCTGTACATTGAAGGCCCTGTGCCAGCCTGGTTTCAGTGTATAATTTTGGGCGTCTACAGGTTTACCCTCAAGAGACGGCCTGATATCTCTTTCCATACACTATAGGTGAGTTCTTTATTAAAGAGATATGGCATGAAGCCTTGCGCTTCCTTGCGGTGCTACGCCGCTATGACATGGCCTGAAGCCGAGGCATTACCCCTACCTGGGAACCTCATCGTAGTGTCATACTACTGTAGCATGAGGTCACAAGCCTCTTTGTAGTGCCAAACTACCCAGCATGAAGCCTAAGGCTTCCTTGCGGTGTTACGCCGCAACGACATGGCTTACAATGCCGAGGCTTTACCCCTACCTGGGTACCTCATCGTGGTGTCGTGCCACTGTAACATGGGGCCATCCTCCCCTTTGTAGTGCTGTCTATAACTCTTTAATTACGTCATACAATATTAGGCTACCTGCCTATTTGCGGTGCTACGCCGCTATGACTTGGCTTGCAAAGCCGAGGCATTACCCCTACTTGGAAACCTCATGGTGGAGTCACCCCACTGTAGCATGGAGTTTCACTCCTTGTAGTGCTGCTCTACCGTGCTTCCTGTAAAGCACACCAGACATTCACTCTGCCTGAGAACTCATTAAGGCGTTTAAGCCAACCTTCCACAGGATCTATTTTTTCTGCAGAAAATACATAGTAGACAACAGTGGTTATAGGTCCGTATCTCTTTCATGTTCCAGAGAACAAGTACCCACTGTTACCTGATAGTTTTCCAGTCAGTGATCCTCCTTTGAACCAAAAGTTAGATGCCTAGTAGATTTTTCTTTGAACTAATAGCATAAAACTTTATGGTAGGATTACAAAGACACACTATCAGAATGCCTTCAAGCCCATTTTACAAGCTGTGTCATCGACCAGCTGGCGCTTAAGGCCCTTGGTGAACGGATCCGCCAGGTTCTCCTGACTCCGAACATCAATCACTGCAATAACACCTCTCTTGATAAGATCGTGTACTGCTCTGTGCTTCAACCACACCGTTCTCTTCTTCCCGTTGAAGAATTCATTTGATGCCACTGCTGCTGCCGCCTGGTTGTCACAGTATATCGGTATTGTCGGTATCTGAGCCCCAACCACCGGAAGATCATACATGAGCTCGTGAAGCCACTCTGCTTCATCTGCAGCAGCATCCAATACAAAGAATTCAGATTCCATGGAGGAGCGAGATAACATAGTCTGTTTCTTCGACTTCCACGATATAGCAGCTCCGTCCATGGCGAATACGAATCCACCTATGGAATACTCGCTCTCCATATCTGAACACCAGCTAGCATCACTGAAGCCTTCCACTACTGACAGATCTCCGCTGTAGAAAAGTGTATATGTCTGAGTTTTCTTGAGATATCTCATAACACGCTTCACAGCTTTCCAGTGCTCAACGCCTGGATTGCTAGTGAACCGACTCAGCATTCCCACGGCAAAAGCTATGTCATGCCTTGTGGCAGTAGTAGCGTTCATCAAGCTTCCGATGACGCTAGCGTACTCCAACTGCCTGACGCTTTCCCTCGAATTAGGCTCCAGCTTCTGATCACTCCGGTACGGTGTATCAATTATGGGAAGATCTTGATACCTGTAGCGAGTGAGCATCTTCTCAATATAATGAGATTATGACAGCGCTATTCCAGTGCCTGTCCGGATGATCTTGAGCCCCAAGATTACGTCGGCATCCCCCAAGTCCTTCATACTGAACTTGGTCGAGAGGAATTTCTCTGTCTCTGTGACGCAGCTTAAATCCGTACCTAGGATTAGCATATCGTCCACGTAAAGACAAACGATTACTCCTCTTCCGTCAGCAAACTTCGTATAAACACACTTGTCTGTTTTACTGACCCTGTAGCCATTTGACCTTATCACCTTGTCAAACTTCTCATGCCATATTTTGGGGGCTTGTTTCAAACCATATAGAGACTTCATCAACTTGCAGACTTTGTCTTCCAGACCTCTGACGACAAAACCTTCTGGTTGTTGCATGTAGATCTCTTCGGTCAGCTCGCCATTAAGGAATGTCGTTTTCACATCCATCTGATGTATCACCAGCTTGTGTATTGCTGCTAGAGCAATTAACAATCTGATGGTTGCCATCCGAGCTACTGGAGCATAAGTGTCAAAGTAGTCGATCCCCTGCTTCTGAGCAAACCCCTTGGCCACTAGCCTGGCCTTGAACTTGTCAATGGTTCCATCTGCTTTCATCTTCTTCTTGAAGATCCATTTGCATCCGATGGGTCTTGCTCATTTTGGCAGGTCAACCAATACCCATGTGTTGTTGGAGATGATTGAGTCAATCTCGTTGTCTATCGCCTCCTTTCAGAATACAGCATCTCTGGTCTTCATCGCCTCATCATAGGTAAGCGGATCTGCTTCCACATGATAGGTGACGAAGTCATCTCCGAAGTCTTTCGGCCTCCTCGTTCGCTTAGTTGACGGCTCATCGAGTTCTGGTTCAGCTGGTGTCTCCTTGACGACAGCTTCATCTTGGACTACTGGTTCATTAAAGACTTCTGTCTGCTTTGTACCCTCATCATTCTCCGAAAGATCTGCGAGAACAATATTCTTGTGTTTTGCAAACTTGTCTTCAAAGTATTCAGCATCGCAAGATTCGATGATATGGTTTGACTCGATATCAAGGAATCTCCGAGCATCACTCTTCTCGGCATACCCCAAAAAGATCGCCTTCGTAGTCCTTGTCCCCAGCTTCTGAATCTTCAGATCCGGGAGCTTCACATAAGCCAGACACCCCCACACTCGAATGACATTCAAGTTAGGTCTGACTTTGAACCAGAGTTCATGAGGAGTTATGTCGGAAGTAGCATATGGCACTCTGTTCAGAATGAACGTTGCCGTTAGTGCAGCTTCTCCCCAGTAGCACTTTGGAAGATCCGCAGTCAACAGCATGGAGTTCATCATCTCTGTCAACGTTCTACTACTCCGTTGGATTGAGGAGAGTACGGAGCCGTTGTCTCATTGATGATTCCATGTTCTTTGCAGAATGATAAGAATTCATGAGACCGATACTCCCCGCCTCGATCACTCCTTAACCTCTTGAGTTGTTGTCCAGTTTGTCGCTCAGCCTCGGCCCTGAACTCCTTGAACTTCTCGAATGCTTCGTCTTTAGACTTGAACAAGTAGACGAAAGCATACTTTGAGAAGTCATCGATGAAAGTAATGAAATACTTCATCCCGGCCTTTGTAGAGAATTGTTTGAAGTCACAGATATCTGAGTGAACCAACTCCAGAAGATCTGTGCTTCGATGGACCCTGTGAAAGGGTTTTCTTGTGATCTTCGTCTGAGCACATACTTCGCATTTCTCTACCTTACCCCCACACTTGGAGATAAGTCCTAGACTATACATTCTGTTAATCCTTTTACAATGAACATGTCCTAGACTATTATGCCACAACTCAAGAGAATAATCAGAAAAAGTGATTGCATTTATATTATCATGCTGGGTTACAACAAGCTGAATCTTGTATATTCCTTCAGTTTGGAAAGCTTTCTCGAAGAATGTACCCTTCTTGGACATCACCAACTGGCCAGCATTGATGTCCATCCTCAAGCCTGCGTTGCAGAGCAGACTTCCAGAGATCAAGTTCTTAGCAATTACTGGAACATGCTTCACACCTTGAAGCGTCATAGTGTTCCCCGATGTGAGTTTCAGCTCCACCGTCCCGATCCTCAGTACTTCAGCTTGTGCCTGGTTTGCCATTATGACCTTCTCTGAAGTTGGCTCATAAGAGACGAACTAGTCTTTGTCTGAACAGACATGGCAGGTCGCACCAGTGTCTATCCACCAGTCCAAGTCAGCCCCCACAGTTGCAACCTGTGCTATCATGGCAACTAGATTAGTAATCATAGAAACCTTACTAGGCTCACCTTGTTCTTTGGGCTTGGACTTGCATTCGGATTTGTAGTGGCCCTTCTTGCCACAATTGAAGCAAGTCACATGGGACTTGGACTTCTGCTGCTTGAAAGCAGGACCCTTCACTTTCAGATTCGTGAAGTCCTTCTTTTTGCGATGAGAAGCAGCCTGCTTTCCTTGGTATTCTCTGGTTTGGACCAGATTTACCTTCGCCAGTTGCTTGGACAGAGTATCCATCTTCTGTTGAGAGCGCATCTCATCCTCAACATGGATCTCTTGCAAGAAATCTTCCAAGCTAATTTCCATCTTCTTTCGATGCATCCTTGCATAGAAGTTGCTCCATCCTGCAGGAAGTTTCGCGACGATCCCTCCAACGACAAACTTGTCGACGAGGGGTATGTTCTCGTCTTCTAGTTTCTGACGCAACTTCAAAAACTCCTTCACTTGGGGCAGCATCGACTTCTCGTCTTCGAAGGTCCACTTATGGTATTTTTCTACCATGAAGATCTTGGACCGGTTCTCGTCATCTTCATAGAGCTTTCCTAAGGAGTCTCATATCTCTTTGGCAGATGTCTTCTTGGAGTAGGACTCTGCCAGAGAGTCTTCCATGGAATTGAGTATCAGTAGTTTACATATACTGTTTTCTCTCTTCCACTTCGCTTGCTTGGTTGTAGCAGCGGCCACAGCCGCAGCAGATCCAGTGGTTGGAACGATCGGTTCTTCTTCTGACAGCATGTGATCAACATTCACGAGTTGAAGATTTAAAGTGACCTTTCGTTTCCATATCTGGAAGTGTTCGCTATCGAATTTCTCCAACTTGTTAAAACTGGTATCGATGAGCGAAGCACGAGAGTTATCCATCTTCTCAATAAAGCTTTGAGATTGTTAGTGCCGAGGCACAATTTTTGATGGAAAATTCTGAAACTGAAACAATTGTAAAGACAACGTTTCAAATGCAACACCTTAAAGAAGATGTGCAACAGAGATCCTGGAGGATTCTGAATTACGAGGATCTAAAAAGATTCTACGTAATACACAAAAAATCTAAAAAGACTTTTGTGCAAGCGACTATCGGCAGTAGAGCTTCTAAAAAGAAGTTACTGTAAAAGGCAACAGCAGCGATGACAGGTGAGAATGAAATGCTGGGGTGAATGAACCACCGTTGCTCAAAGCTTTATTCGCCCCACACGAGCACGAACAGCTTCCAGGAACCAGCAAGTTCACGAAGAACTTCTGGAACACTCGTAAGTCAATATTTGAGACTTGAACGGGCTTCCTGGACTTTACAGACTCCCTTCACTCTCTTCTTGGTGCATCTTTCAAAGGAGGCCAAGGGGCTCTATTTATAGAGTGGAGTTGAGACTTCACCTCTTCTCCTATCCGATGTGGGACTAAAATACCAATACTCAAAAATAGAGTTTGATATTTTAGATCATCCCACAATCAGCATAGAATTGTGCCAGTCCACGCCTACACCCCGAACACTCCCGTGCATGCACGAGACATCCTGGAGTCCGTGTCCGAGTCCGAGTCCGCACAACAAAAATTAACTTGCATCCTTGTTGGATTTAATCCTTTTTCCTTCTAGAAAAATACTTCCACATGGCACAAACTTGTGCCCCACTACACCTCATGTGCATACCTCAACACAAGCAATGCATTATATTGAGATACTCACCATTTGGTGTAGCCGATGTGGGACTATCTTTTCTAGTCCAAAGGCAAAAATACCAACAAAATCCATCACGAGAAATAACGAGGGAAGGACCCCAAATATCTGAAACAACTAATTCAAATGGTTTGGTATAAACCGTTTGACTACAAGGAAACGACAACTTGTGACTCTTATTCATATACAAGAATGACATGAACTAGACATCTTATTAGAGATCGAAAAAGAATTGGAAGCAACAATCGATTGAACTATGCGCATCATCGGATGACCAAGACGGCGATGCCGAGAATCAATGGATGTGCGTTCACCAAAATATGTAGAATGAAAAGAGGAATTTGAGCCACCTTTGTCACGACCAAGATAATATAGACCATCCTTACTCCATCATTGCAGCAACACCATCCCCGTTTTGCGATCCTTCACAAAAAAGAGATCATGATAAAATTTAAAATATGCATTATTATCTTTAGTGAATTTAGAGACGGATAATAAATTTATAGAGATACTGGGTACATGGAGAATGTTTTTCAGGTGGAGGGGGCGTGTTGAGGAGGGAAAAGTTGACATACCAACACGTGAGATATTAAGGGCAGAACCATTACCAACACGAAGCTGATTCGGGCCTTTTATATTCACTGCAAATGTGCATATTCTTCAAATTGTTAGTAACGTGATGAGTAGCTCCACTATCCGGATACAATGCATAATCAGGATGGTTGGTGGTTTGAGCAATATAAGAAGTAGCATTTGTACCTTGTTGTTCAGATTTTGGAGGCGACAATTCAAACTCTTCATCAAAGCAAAACCAACATTCGGGAGCAATGTTCTCTTGCGGCCACAGATCTGACACGGAACTCCAATAGAGGGTTGTTGAGTGGGTCATGGTATGTTGTGCCCTTGAGTCTTTCCTTTGGGATGTATAGATTTGCCCCGATTGTGGTGATAGACATTCCGTGAAGGAAAAGATGGTCTCAGTGGAGGAGGATGTCATCTGGCAGCAACGTTTGCTACATAGTGTTGATATGTCTCAAGGCGTAGATTAAAATTCAACAAGTGTGCTTGAAAATCTTTCATAGACATATAATCGAGGGTTGTAGTAAGAGTAGTGACGATAGAATCATAGGCAGAATCTAACCCGGCAAGTAGAACAAGTTGTAGATCAGTGTCATTCATGGGATGACCGAAAGCAGATAAGCTATCGGATAATTGCTTTGTATGCAAGAAGTATTCAGCCATAGATTTTGACCCATTTCTCATAGTTTGGAGGTCACAGTGCAACTTTATGATGCGGTCACGAGAGCGAGAAGTATATTGCCTCTCAAGTGTGGTCCATACTGATTTGGAGCTCTTGAGACCAACCACTTGGGCTAAAACAGTCTCTGATAAGGAAGAAAACAACCAACCAAGCAAAATTTAGTCTTGCCTGGTCCAGCTAATATAGGCTGGAATTATGGTATTGGTATCATCAAGGGTATAAGAAGGACATTCATTTGTCCTATCAATAAATACTTCGATATCGTAGCCTTTGAGTAGATGAGTAAACTAAGTTCTCCAGAGTAGATAGTTGTTCCTATCAAGTTTCACACTGATTAGGTAATCGATGTGGGTAGTCTGCAAAGTTGCAGAAGTTAGGGACGGCGAAAGAGAAAATATAGCGGAATATGAAGTATTGGAAGCCATGGGAATTGGCGAGATCGGAAGCTCTAATACCAAGTTAGAACAGATAATTGAGAATGGAATGCTCATACTCAATGAATCAGAGTGTTTGAGCAGTTTGGATTTTATAGAAAAGTTTTTGTGTATTTACAAATACAACTGAATTTGTTATGTACAACTGATAAATCAAAACAGATCATGTGATCTTATCACTGGTGTTGAGGTTGGTAGGATAGGTAGGACTCTGTTGAGTTTATTTAAAAGAGTCATCCTGACTTGCTCTTATATTATAGCTCTTTGTAATGTTCTTTACAAACTTATTTCTAAACTGATAGCTAACAAGATACGTCCCATACTCCATAATATGATCTCTCCATTCCTGAATGCATTTGTTCCTAGGAGACAAATTAATGATAGTGTCATCATTGCCCGTGAATTTTTCATTCTGTGGCAAATTTCACCCCTAATAACAGTTCCTTTGCCCTAAAAATAGACATGTCGAAAGCTTACGACAAGTTAAGTTGCGCCTTTATCAATCAAGTCTAGGGTGGTTTTGGAATTACTGGCAACTCACACAGTCTTATTATGGAAAGTCTTATTATGGAATGTATCCAATCTGTTTCATTTGGTATATTAATCAATGGCTCCCCATCACACAATTTTTTTTAAACGTGGTATTCGACCATGTTGTCCCTTATCTCCATATCTTTTCATTTTATGTAGTGAAATTACCTCTAAATAACACAATGATGGAGAGAAATGGTCTTCTTGAAGGTGTAAGACTGAACCGACACTCACAATCTTACACCCACATGTTCTTTGCGGATGATATAATTCTGAGGACCCTTATTTTTGGGAATTATTTTTTTATATTTTTATATGATTTCTATTTATTATATTATATTATATTTTTTATTTATGACAGTAGATGTACTTTTCCGTAGCTTAGGTTTTTAGAGGACAAGAAGCGTCAATCATTCGAAATGCTCTTCATAAGTTTTGAAGTAGACAAGTCCACCTTCAACATGATATATTATATCCCATCCAAACTTGTCCTCTGGCATTCTTTTGACTTTATGCAACTTTGGGTGTGAAACCCAGTTTTGTAAAGTAATTATTATTAATATTATCATTATTATTATTATTAGAGTTAATTTGTGAGATTTAAAAATTAATTTCAAAATTAATTCAGGGTTTTTGATTTGCGGACCAGACTCGAGCCCGGACCCGATTCCCGGACCCAGACCCAGTCCAAATCCTATTCTTGAAATCTGATTTATTTAAAAAAAAAATTAATCCTTTTGGATCTGGTCCAAGTGGACCAGATCTCTTCCCTTCCCACGTACCCCCTTCCCCACTCCCTTCTCTCCTACAAACACTCAGAACCTTTCCTCAACTCTACTCCTCCTTATAACTTCCTGTTATTAAACACCACAACTCCACATCTCCACAACTCCACCTCTCCCTCTACATTCTCTCCAGAGAAGAGATCAACACCCCATCACCTATTCTCCCCCAAACCCCTTCACCTTTTCTCGAGCAAACCCCCTTCCCTCGTCCGCCCGTGCCCTGCAGCCGCTCCGGCGATCCCCGCCGGCCGAGCACCCCGACGCCCGGCCGAGCTCCCGTCGGCCCGACCCCAGCGGCGCCCCTGAGGCCCGCGACCCCGTCCCCGTACGGACCCGACGCCGGCGCCCCGACGACCTTTGCGGCCCGATCCCCGAGCGCCAGCGCCCCGACCCCGAGCTTCCGCTGCCGACCCAGCGTCCCGCGCGCTGTTCTCCCCGATCCAGCTGACCCGGCACGCCTCCCGCAGCCCCGGCGCTCCACCGCCGTGATCCAGCGCTGACCCCGAGGTTGTCCGCTATTCTGGACAGTTCCTGTCCAGCACTCTTCGCTGGATTTCGAGTCCGAGCTGTGGATTTGCGCGTCCCGAGTCCGAGGCAACCCTTTGAATTTCGTCATTTTGGGTAATCCCTGGTTAATTACAGTAGTTCGTCCCTCCCCGTGTCAATGATGATATTTTGGTCCACGAATTTCTTCGGAAATTCGGCTTTCGGTTACGTATTTGGTTCCGAGAATTTTTTCGGAACCATTGTTGGATTTATTCTGTGGTTTTGGCTTAGTTCTGTTCATTTTGGGATTTCCCAAGAACCTTCAAAAAGGTTCTGTTTGTTGTTTTGCTTTTCGAAACTTTTCGGAAATGAATTTCTAAATATTTTAGCTTTCGAATCTTTCCGATTTTCGTGCTGTGATGTTTGGTTTGGTTTCGGAATCCCAAATTCGTTTCAGGTCGTTCCGAATTAATATTGGGAATGTTTGTGGTTATTTTTATATATATTTTTTGGGATTCCCTGGTTTGGGATTTGCAGGAAAATGTTGGCATAATTCCCAATTTTTGGGTTGACCAAAAATAGAGAAAATGATGCCAGATTTTCCGTAAAATTTAATCATATTTTAAAAATGATTTCTAAATGGATTTCGGAAAAATAATTAGTATTTTGGGATTTTTGGGCGACAACAGTATCGGTCAATGGGCCCTGGCTAAGTGCAAACGAAACCGGCTTTGCTCGGACGTTGAGGCATTAGCCTATATGATGATTGGACCAAAGTCTGAGACTCGTTATTATTTAATTTATCCTTATTATTTATTTTATTCATAATTAAATTGTAGGAAGTTTTAGAACTAACGACCGTTTTGTCTTATTTCTATTTATGTAAATAAATTGTAATGGGCATAAGCCCAGCTGGTTGTTGGATCTGTAACTTGTAATTTGGTAGCGTAGGATTTTCTGTTATTTGCTGGTTTTGCGAGTTTTTGTAGCTTACGCATAATCGAATAAAAGATAGTTATTTTTATATAAAAATTAATTAAGCTTTTTCACATTAAAATTTACAAGTTTTAATAATTGACAACGATCATGTATTTCTCATTAAAATAAGAAATTTAGTTTTATATATAATTACGAAAAATATAAAGTTTTAATGAATTAATTTGGTGACAACGAGTTTTTCTAAAATACCAGTTTAAACGATTTTTCCCTCGTTATTAAATTGTAACGCACTAATAATCGCGTTTTTTTTGTTCGTGTTTAATTAATAAAGATTTAAAATTGATTAGGACACAATTAGAGATTTCAACTACTATAGTTAGATTGGTAAACCTGGATTCTGAATCAACGTCTTGAAATCTAGGATTTCGAGGATGATCCTAATTCCTATCTCGAATTCTTCAACCTCACCAGTCCAGTCCATTTGAGGCAAGTGCAGTTTGTGTTAGTTTACAGTTATTTTAATAATCGTTTTACTGCAAGTTTAAACCACGATGCAACACAAAACTCTCTCGGAGAGCACTGACTGATTGACTGTTGGGAACTGGGAAAATAGTGTAATGTTTATGACCACATCCAACTGATAACTTAGAACTGTATTAGCTTACCCCTCATACACACGGGGATAAGCCGTATCGTATCAATAGGATACAACTGTACAACCCAAGCCGGTCATATTCATTGCCTATTCAAATCATACTGTTTTACTGCTAGAAAACTGTTCATTTCTAAACTGTTTAAAAGTGCATGATTCTATTATTTATTTTAACTGTTTAAATTAGCATAAATTGTACTTTGCTCCCTCCTGACTGGCGATACATTTTTAGGAGATATTGAGGATGCTGAGCTGTTGTACAGCAGCTACTACGACCCTGTTCTGTACCCCGTAGTGCTGCCAGAGTCCCCATTGGAGGACGCAGGGACTGAGGCCGATGAGCCGACTGCTTAGATAGATTTTTTTTCCTAGTTTTGTTGTTTTATTGAAAAACTCTGTTTATTTGAATTTAGCATTTATTTCAGTACTTTTAAATTTCAGTTGTATTTATTTCAAATGTTTAATAAAGTTTCATTCCGATTATTGAGTTGTGACAAATATAGATGTTGTTGTTATGGTTACCTGCTAATGGAACACCTTACTGTCGCCGTCTCAACAACGGTGCAGGCTGGGCATGATCCGGTTCGACCCAAATATTTGGGATCGGGTCGTGACATGTTTTTAGTGGTGGCCCATACAGGTCGTAATCAACAACTTAGGAAAACATACCTAGAAACAATTAGAACACTAGAACATTAATTTGTCACAACATAGGTCCGAATTATATATAAATAAATATTTTTGTTTCATTATAGACTGGTAGGATACCTTGCTTATGTTTGTACCCTAAACCTTCCAGATTATGACCAAGGAAAAGACCACCCCTGCTGGCGATGAGGTGTCATCATCTGAACACACCCCATCTCCCCCAGCACGTCCAGACCCTTTACCGTTGCAGCTGACCGACCGTCCCCATCAATCTCCAGCACTTCGTGGCGCTTATGCCACTACATCTCAAGCGGCGAACCGTACACTTCCTCGGACTGAGCCGCAGATCCCTGCGATAGTGTCCGTACCAGCTGCCCCACCAGTATCTGTGGATCCCACTGATTTAGTGGGCATGCTACGTGGAGTGCTCGAAGCCCAGAGAGCCCAAGCAGAAGCTCTTCGAGAACAGACTGCAGCCAAAGCTGCACCCCATCGCGAGCAGATCGCGATTATGAGAGAAAGCATGGAGAATGCCCACAATGTGGCTATGGCTACCCTCGAAAGAGGAGAAACCACTTTATCGAAGCCACGACCTGCCAAGGTAAGCATGATTTAGGAGTTAAAATTTATATCCTTAAGGCCATTCTTTTGATTAGAGGCGTATTATTACATGAAGGTCGGAGATATAGAGAGCTTTAAGAAGCAAGGCCCTCGACCTTTCAAAGGAACCGAAGGTATCATCTACGCTGATGAATGGCTAGACAGCATGGACCGTCTCTTGAGCGTCGCTCGACTTCCAGAGGATCTCAAGACCGAAGCAGTAGGACTCCAACTACAAGATGTGGCGAGCATCTAGTATCGGAATGAACCCCGACTCCAGGACAAGCAGCTCGACTGGGACACCTTTAAGAGGCAGTTCCGTCGGAAGTTCTTCCCAACATCGGAGATGCGGGAGATGGAAAGGCAATTTCAGGACCTGAAGCAAGGGAGCATGACGGTCAGCGAATATGCGGCAGAGTTCGGCCGACTTAGCCGCTTTGCCCAGAACCTGGTTACTGACCCCAAGGATCATGCTGAACGATTCAGGTATGGATTAAGAGAAGAGATTCGCACCCCTGTGATCGCAGGTGGCGCCAAGATATACGAGAGGATCCTGATACGAGCTCAGGACGTGGAGAAGAGCCATCCTTCTCGATCCAAGAGGGAGTATCCTTGAACCAACAACTTCCAGGGTAACCAGAAGAGGCCCAACAACAACAACAGGCCTTCGCACCACCACCAGCAGCACCATCAGGCAAGGACAAATGACAGAGTACTTCAGAAGCAGATCCCTGTCTGTGATTTTTGCAAGAGGCCAGGACATCAGTCGAACATATACAGGAAGAAGCTAGGATACTGCCTAGTCTATGGGTTTGCTACCCACCAAGTGAGGGACTGTCCCTCGTCAGTCTACCAAACCGGAGTAACTCAACAAAGAGATCCCCTACCCACTCAGAAACAACGGTTCGGACAACACCAGCAGAAGACCGGACGAGCTTTTGCCCTAGCAGCAGATGAGCAGGAACCAAAGCAGGAACCCACCGCTGATGTCATCACAGGTTCTATTTATGTGTTTTCACATCCCGCTCTAGCATTATTTGATTTGGGTGCATCACATAGTTTTATATCATCAAAGTTTATTTTTGCACACCACCTAGATACGGGACTTAGCAAGGTGATTAGTAGAGTTATGACCGGTGGTGGTTCCATACCCATCACTGAGGGTTGTAACTGTCCCATCACTATCTCAGGCCATCAATTCTTAACACCCTTACTAGTGATGCCCCTGCCCAACTATGATGTAGTCCTAGGGATGGACTGGTTAAGTTAGCAGCACGCGCTGATAGATTGTCACCGAGGATGTGTCATCTTCAACCCACCAGGAGAATCGGAGTTTGAAATCTCTCGAGCTCCGGATGACATGACGAGTGTTACCTACTCCTCAATCACCGAATAACCCGGTCCTCCTCACCCTAGCATAGCGGAATTCATGGACGTCTTTCCAGATAGTCTTCCAGGATTGCCGCCGGATTGAGGTATAGAATTCACCATCGATCTAGTACCCGGCTCTTCTCCTATTTTTTGGGGATACTACAGAGTCAACCCCAAGGAGAAAAAGGAGATGAAGGATCAGATCGACGAGCTGAAGGAACAAGGATTTATCAGAGACGGGGCTTCACCCTGGGGAGCACCAGTTTTGTTCGTGCCCAAGAAGGATGGAACCGTGCAGATGTGCATTGACTACCGGGCGCTGAACAACATCACCATCAAGAACAAGTACCCTCTGCCCCGGATCGATGACCTGTTTGATCAACTGAGTGGAGCCAAGGTATTTTCGAAGATAGATCTCAGATCAGGCTACCATCAAATCAAGGTCAGGAAGGAGGATATTCCCAAGACGGCGTTAAACACCAAGTATGGGCAATTTGAATTCTTAGTCATGCCATTTGGACTGACAAATGCTCCCGCAGTATTCATGAACCTCATGAACAAGGTTTTCCATGAATACCTAGATCAGTTTGTTGTTGTCTTCATCGATGACATACTGATCTACTTGAAGACTGAGGAAGAGCATGAAGAGCACCTGAGAAAAGTGCTGAGCACCTTGAGGAAAGAGAAGCTCTATGGTAAGCTATCCAAATGCGAATTCGTTTTAGACAAAGTGGAATTTTTGGGCCATGTTGTCACAGGAAAAGGAATTTCGGTGGATCCAAAGAAGATAGCTGCCATTGAGAAGTAGATTGCACCAAGCTTGGTTGCAGAGATCAGAAGCTTCTTGTGTTTAGCTGGCTACTACCAAAAGTTCGTGAAGGATTTCTCTAAGATTGCTGAACCAATGACGAAGCTTACCAGGAAGAACGAGGAATTCATTTGGTCGAAAGCTTGCCAGTAAGCTTTTGAGAAACTGAATAAGAGGCTTACAATGGCGCCGATACTTGCGGTACCCGCAGGTACCGGTGGTTTCTCAATCTATAGTGATGCTTCCGGAAAGGGATTGGGCTGCGTTCTTCAACAACACGGGAAATTAATTGCTTACGCATCTAGGCAATTATGGACTCATGAGAAGAACTATCCCACACATGATTTGGAGCTTGCAGCGGTGATATTTGCTTTGAAGTTATGGAAGCACTATCTTTATGGAGGGAGAGTGGAAATATTTACAGACCACAAAAGTCTAAAATATGTTTTCACTCAGAAGGAGCTGAACATGAGGCAGAGACGATGGCTGGAGCTGATGAAGGATTTTGACATCAACCTGCAGTATCATCCGGGTAAGGCTAATGTTATTGCAGATGCACTTAGTCGATACCCGATGGCAGTGTTCTTGACCAATGAGTGTCATTTGCTGGAGGACATGGAGAAGCTTGGATTGGAAATTGTACTGCCTGAAGAAGAGATGAAGAAACTTGGAAGAGAAGCCGTCGTACCAGGGGCTGAATCATCATTGATGCAGTTGCAAGTGCGTTCAAGTCTTATGGACAGAGTCAAGGAGACACAATTCTAAGACGAGACGCTTTGCAAACTCAAAGATCAAGTGCTGGCGGGACCACTTGAAGGATTCTCCATCGCAAGCGACGGAGCACTGATGAATGGTACGAGGCTTTGTATACCAACTGGCGAACTGAGGAATGAGCTGATACAAGAAGCGCACCATTCGCAGTATTCCATACATCCTGGAGCCAACAAAATATACCGAGATATGCGTACTATAGTATGGTGGTACGGAATGAAGAAGGACGTATCCAGGTATGTGGCAAGATGTTTAATATGTCAGCAAGTAAAAGCTAGCAGACAGAGACCAGCAGGATTATTGCAGCCGTTTGACATCCCGGAGTGGAAATGGGAGCACATAACAATAGATTTTGTGTCGGAACTGCCTCGATCCCAAGGAGGGAAGGATGCCATTTGGGTTATCGTGGACCGACTAACGAAGTCAGCTCACTTTATCTCCTTCAAGGTTGGTTTATCTACCGAGAAGTTGGCAGCACTGTACATACGGCACATCTATCGGATTCATGGAGTTCCGGTAAGTATCGTATCTGACAGAAATACTAGATTTACCTCTCACTTTTGGAAGAGTTTGTATGACAGCTTAGGAACACAACTGAAGTTCAGTACCGCCTACCACCCCCAGACTGACGGGAAATCGGAAAGAACAATCCAGACGCTAGAAGACATGCCGAGATCCTGCGTCCTGGAATTTGGAGGGTCTTGGGAAGACCATTTGCACTTGGTAGAGTTCTCTTACAACAATAGCTACCAAGCTAGCATCGGTATGACACCGTTCGAGGCACTCTATGGACGTCATTGTCGTACTCCACTTGCTTGGGACGACGTTGGAGAACGAGTGTTGCTTGGACCTGAGATGGTGACCGAAGTAGCGGAGAAGGTAAGGATGATCAGAGACAAGCTCAGGATTGCCTAGGACAGACAGAAGCATTGGACCGATAGCAGCCGACGGCCTTTGGAGTTTGAAGAAGGCGACAGTGTGTTTGTGAAGATCTCTTCTACCAGAGGAATAATTCATTTCGACAGAGCAGTAAAGTTAAGCCCCAGGTATATTGGTCCATTTGAAGTACTTAACAAGATTGGAGAAGTGGCTTATCGGGTGGCTCTACCCCCAAGTCTCGAAGGCGTCCACAACGTCTTCCACGTTTCACAGCGGAGACGCTACATCTCGGACCCAAACCATATCTTGGACCACTCGGAGCTGGAGATTGGACCCAGCCTCACAGTGCCGGAGAAGCTAGTAGCAATTTTGGACAGAGACGAGAAGAGAACCAGGAACTCTGTGACGTCGATAGTCAGAGTCATGTGGCGGTACAACTCACCAGGCGAGTCAACCTGGGAGCAAGAAGACCAGATGCGGGTGCAGTACCCGTACTTGTTTGAGACTTAAGGTAACCCCTAACCCTGCCTTTAATTTCGAGGACGAAATTTTCTAAGGAGGGAAGATCGTGAAACCCAATTTTGTAAAATAATTATTATTAATATTAATATTATTATTATTATTATTATTAGAGTTAATTTGTGAGATTTAAAAATTAATTTCAAAATTAATTCAGGGTTTTTGATTTGCGGACCAAACCCGAGCCCGGACCCGATTACCGGACCCAGACCCAGTCCAAATCCTATTCTTGAAATCTGATTTATTTTTTTAAAAAAATAATAATAATCCTTTTAGATCTGCTCCAAGCGGACCAGATCTCTTCCCTTCCCACGTACTCCCTTCCCACTCCCTTCTTTCCTACAAACACTCAGAACCTTTCCTCAACTCCACTCCTCCTTAAAACTCCCTGTTATTAAACACCACAACTCCACATCTCCACAACTCCACGTCTCCCTCTACATTCTCTCCAGTGAAGAGATCAACACCCCATCACCTACTCTCCCCCAAACCCCTTCACCCTTTCTCGAACAAACCCCCTTTCCTCGTCCGCCCGCGGCCCGCAGCCGCTCCGGCGATCCCCGTCGGCCGAGCACCCCGACGCCCCGCCGAGCTCCCGTCGGCCCGACCCCAGCGGCGCCCCTGAGGCCCGCGACCCCGTCCCCGCGCGGACTCGACGCCGGCGCCCCGGCGACCTTCCCGGCCCGATCCCCGAGCGCCAGCGCCCCGACCCCGAGCTCCCCTGCCGACCCAGCGCCCCGTGCGCTGTTCTCCCCGATCCAGCTGACCCGGCGCGCCTCTCGCAGCCCCGGCTCTCCACCGTCGCGATCCAGCTGACCCTGAGGTTGTCCGTTGTTCTGGACAGTTCCTGTCCAGCACTCTTCGCTGGGTTTCGAGTTCGAGCTGTGGATTTGCGTGTCCCGAGTACGAGGTAACCCTTCGGATTCCGTCATTTTGGGTAATCCCTGGTTAATCACAGTAGTTCGTCCCTTACTGTGTCAATGATGATATTTTGGTCCACGAAATTCTTCGAAAATTTGGCTTTCGGTTACGTATTTGGTTCCGAGAATTTTTTCGGAACCATTGTTGGATTTATTCTGTAGATTTGGCTTAGTTCTGTTCGTTTCGGGATTTTTCGAGAACCTTCAGAAAGGTTCTGTTGGTTGTTTTGCTTTCCGAAACTTTTCGAAAATGAATTTCTAAATATTTTAGCTTTCGGATCTTTCCGATTTTCGTGTTGTGATGTTTGGTTTGGTTTCAGAATCCCGAATTCGTTTAGGGTCGTTCCGAATTAATATTAGGAATGTTTGTGTTTATTTATATATATATATTTTGGGATTCCCTGGTTTGGGATTTGCAGGAAAATGTTGGCATAATTCCCAGTTTTTGGGTTGACCAAAAATAGAGGAAATGCTGCCGGATTTTTCGTAAAATTTAATTATATTTTAAAAATGATTTCTAAATGGATTTCGAAAAAATAATTAGTATTTTGGGATTTTTGGGCGACGACCGTATCGGTCAATGGGCCCTGGCTAAGTGCAAACGAAATCGGCTTCGTCCGGACGTTGAGGCATTAGCCTATATGATGATTGGACCAAAGTCTGAGACTCGTTATTATTTAATTTATCCTTATTATTTATTTTATTCATAATTAAATTGTAGGAAGTTTTAGAACTAACGACCGTTTTGTCTTACTTCAATTTATGTAAATAAATTGTAATGGGTATAAGTCCAGCTGGTTGTTGGCTCTGTAACTTATAATTTGGTAGCGCAGGATTTTCTGTTATTTGCTGGTTTTACAAGTTTTTGTAGCGTACGCGTAAATCGAATAAAAGATAGTTATTTTTATATAAAAATTAATTAAGCTTTTTCACATTAAAATTTACAAGTTTTAATAATTGACAACGATCATGTATTTCTCATTAAAATAAGAAATTTAGTTTTGTATATAATTACGAAAAATACAAAGTTTTAATGAATTGATTTGGTGACGACGAGTTTTTCCAAAATACCAGTTTGAACGATTTTTCCCCCGTTATTAAATTGTAACGTACTAATAATCGCGTTTTTTTGTTCGCGTTTAATTAATAAAGGTTTAAAATTGATTAGGACACAATTAGAGATTTCAACTAATATAGTTAGATTGGTAAACCTGGATTCTGAATCAACTTCTCGAAATGTAGGATTTCGAGGACGATCCTAATTCCCATTTCGAAGTCTTCAACCTCTCCAGTCCAGTCCATTTGAGGCAAGTACAGTTTGTGTTAGTTTACAGTTATTTTAATAATCATTTTACTTCAAGTTTAAACCACGATGCAACACGAAACTCTCTCGGAGAGCACTGACTGATTGACTGTTGGGAACTAGAGGAATAGTGTAATATTTATGACCACATCCAACTGATAACTTAGAACTGTATTAGCTTACCCCTCATACACACGGGGATAAGCCGTATCGTATCAATAGGATACAACTGTACAACCCAAGCCGGTCATATTCATTGCCTATTCAAATCACACTGTTTTACTGCTAGAAAACTGTTCATTTCTAAACTGTTTAAAAGTGCACGATTCTATTATTTATTTTAACTGTTTAAATTAGCATGAATTGTACTTTGCTCCCTCCTGACTGGAGATACATTTTTAGGAGATATTGAGGATGCTGAGCTGTTGTACAGCAGCTACTACGACCCTGTTATGTACCCCGTAGTGCTGCCAGAGTCTCCATTGGAGGACGCAGGGACTGAGGCCGATTAGCCGACTGCTTAGATAGATTTCTTTTTCCCAGTTTTGTTGTTTTATTGAAAAACTCTGTTTATTTGAATTTAGCATTTATTTTAGTACTTTTAAATTCCAGTTGTATTTATTTCAAATGTTTAATAAAGTTTCATTCCGATTATTGAGTTGTGACAAATATAGATGTTGTTGTTATGGTTACCTGCTAATGGAACAGCTTACTGCCGCCGTCTCAACAACGGTGCAGGCTGGACATGATCCGGTTCGACCCAATTATTTGGGATCGGGTCGTGACATTGGGTCAAATTTAGGCCATTTGATTATTGACCATAATTCTAGACCTAACTTCTAACGTGAGTTTGGGACTCAACATCGATCAAAACCAGTTGACCCAATAGATGGTTTTGACCCATTTTGAGTATACGACACACATGCAAATGGTGTGCCAATCAATCGAGTCCCCATGTGCTATTTATTTGCGAATGGCATAAAAGGCTCATCGGTTGACCTTTTGAGTTCGATTTGACTAGAAAATATAGTTTGAACCTAACCTAGCTAACCTCACTTAGTAGAGCCATGTCAGGTTGCCATGACTTAGTAGAAGTATTTTTGAATTTATTTTGGACCAAATAGATTTAAATAAAATTTTCTATATATACGATTATATTTATAATAGCCTAATAGTATTTTTGCCTATATAGACAAGTTTTGTTTTATAAAATTTTACTTTTGTAATATACAAAAGAAAATATTTGTGCTAAATATTTTGTAATACAATATATGGAGATATTGCATATACGCATATTAGAAGAGTTTTGGTTTCTAGAATTTTCTTTTATATGGAGAAAAATATTTTTTCGCATATTTAGTATTTTAAGAATTTAATTTATTGCAAAATAATTTTTGTAAAAGTTTTATCTTATATAGAAAAATAAATTTAGTAAAGCTTTAAAGTTCCCCATATTTTTTCATATTTACCTAAATATTTTTAGAAAATTTTAGTAGAATTTTAATAATTTTTTGGACTTATTTTAGATATAATTTTAATTATATATATGAAATTAGTATTAGTTTTAATAATAAAATAAATAAATATAGAGGTGCGAAATATATAGAAAATATTATGAAAAATATTTTATATTTTATTTAGTTTTTTATTTGAAATATTTATTTCAAATTTTTGGTTAGAAAAGATTTCTATAAATTAGATTAAAAAAACTAAATGGTATTGTTCCCTTGAGGGAAAAGTAAAATCCAGAGGCGATTCCACCTCCACCATCTCTCTCTTTATATATGCTATACGCGTTATATATATATATGCTATACGCGTTATATATATTATATATATATATATATATATATATATATATATATATATATATATATATATATATATATATTTATATATATATATATATATATATATATATATATATATATATATATATATATATATATATATAAACTAACTAAATCCTAGATGGCTGACCCCGACTTGCGCTCCCACGGCCCAGACCCTGGAAGCTAGCCACGCGGTGCCGCCCTCCATGTCGCTGCCAGGCCGCTGCTGGCCGAGAGACCGAGCACAGCAGCAGCAAGAATAGCAGCCGTATGAACAGCAACACAACAATAGCAGCAATAGAAGCTTAGAAGCCCAACTTCGTGACGACGGTTCTCTGCCATCGTTCATCCGTTCCGCAAACAAATCATGCTGGTACATAGACAACCTAACCCTCTCTGTATCATATCAAATAGTTTTTTTTGTTTGTAATATACGCGAAGAAAATTGAGTCCCAAAATCGAGAAAAAACTCGATTTTCTGAATATAGAAACTATCTTAAAACCCCAACTTTGAGGACCGATTTCTGCCAAACCATTGACCAATTTGAAAATCCGCTTGAATAGCCTTATAGAAAACCTATACGGCTACAAGACAATATTTTTGTTTTTATTTTAGCTTAGTAAATTCTGTTCTAAACCAGTTTGAAAATTGCAAGAAAAAGTTTTCCAAAACTAAAATTTCTCGATACGGGGTCTGTCCCAACAAACCAGACGAATCCGTCGCAAACCGAAGGCGTCGAATGGTGCGTACAGACTTTATGGATGTGTGGGCTTTGACAAAACTCGAATTGGTTGCGTGTGCGCGACGAATTCGCTCGTATCTGTCGAAGAACGCGGTATCGGCCTTTCTGAAAAATTCCAAATATCTTGTGCACACTCGTCACATCGCAACAAAACTTGCATCATTGGACTCGAATTTATTTTGTTCTTGTATGCCGAGTTTGGTCCGATTATGAGAATGCCGATCAGAATGCTATTTTGGTGGGCCCGTGACCCGATCTAACGGACGAATTTGTGCATCAGCCCACCAGAATCCAACTTTGGACATACCATTGGGTTCATATCGTCAAACCGGACACGTAGACATATAGTTTGATGACTTTAGAGACCGTAGGTGTTGGAATGTTTTTCAGTGTAAAGCGGGTCCAACGGCGGACACTATTTTGACCCGAAATTACAGTTTTTCTCCTGTGTCCAGAATTGGACTTATGGATAGGCTATTGTAGCTAATTTGACTATTTTGCATATGTTGGTCATGTCAATTTTAGCGTCCGGAGACTGTTGTGATGGTTTGACTTTTGTGGTTCACTGAGTTGTTGGATTGTTGGTTCTACGTGCTACACCAGGCAAGTACACCTTACCAAACTTTGTACAGTTATTTATAGCATGCTCTTATTATTCATTCTTGTTCATGTCTCCTTTTAATTTCCATATTTGCTATCTTGCAATGAGTTATTTCTATATCTTCTACCAGTTATCATTTATTCTTATCAATAGTTATATCTCTATATATTTCTATACATGACTTTGATAGTGTGGTTTACTTGAGTGACTTTGACTGGATCACCTATGCCATGATACTTTGACTCGATCTCGTATTCCTTGTTACCTTGACTTGACCCTCTACCGATACTAGGATTGGCTACTTGACCACTCTCGACTCGGTAGACCCATGACCGGGCTACGATATAGACTCATTATAGTTAGAGAATACCATGGCAGGGCTACTAGCTATAGGATCGGGAGTACCACGGGGCTACGGTCAATCCACTCATTTGTAGTCAAACTTAGTATCATTTTTCATATGTCATGTTATGATCTATAGGGTTTTTTCCTGTGATCTTATCCTGTTTCAAGTAGTTATTTCATGTTTTCATTGCATGTTTAAACTGTCAAAATATGCTTGTATATTATATGTCTTGCTAGTCCCTTGAGGACCTGGTGATCTCTCTAGGTATTAAATGAAGGTATGATACGTTGATGGAGGATGGTTGTTACATCAAGTCTGAAGGTATATTTAGTTGATGTTTGTTTTATCTTTTTCTTCCATGTTTAGGTTTTATCATATATTTGATTCTCGCTTATAGCCTAGTCTTTTACAAGCTTAAATTCTCTTCTAGCTTTTTCATGATATATGTGTTAATGGGGATCCACTCTAACATATTTATCTATTCAGAATCAGTATATTATGATTCGTTATTGTTATCGATATTTAGTGGATTGACATGTAGTTGATTCTAGAACAACCAGATAGCTTATATGTATTCTATCTGGGCTGGAGTCCTCTCGATGCGTAGCTGGCATGTATACATATCCTAGTCCTACGTACTTTGGGACTGGGATGTTATATTTTTTCGTGGTCCATGCAGGTCGAGTTAGCCGTTTCAGTTATGTTACTGTACAGAACGGACCTGCGAATATGACTAAACCCTTAGGAATCTCAATCCACACTGCCATGATAATTGTTTTAGAAATTTTTCTATCGTTCTTGGACTTCATATTTGCTCTCGACTATTTTTTCTTTCCATTCTCGTACCATTGTTTCTCATCCCTTCCTATTTCGGAGGATGAATGATCGTGCTATATAGAAATTATTAAAATTTTTTAAGTTATAGTGTAAGTTAGTTTGCTTATTGTAATTTGATTCCTTGATAGATAGGAGGGAATTGGAGATGCCATAAGCCATAGATATCTAGTGCTATAGATTTTTGTAACTAGCGTACAAGGGATATAAAACTTTAGGGCATCATATGTTTGATGGGGTAGTGTGAGCAAAGGTGGGTAGACGTTCCCAGTATAGAAATAAGTATATGATCATAGTAGGTTACGTCCTTAGGGTAGTCATTCGATCAATAATAGAGTGGTAGTTTTAGTGTAAATATTGACCCTCTATAAGAAAAACGTAGACATAAGCCTAACCCAACCCATTTACCTTTATGCCCTATCAGTTATAAAGGTAAGATTAGACAGATTTGTAGGTATCACTTAGCTTGGACATGTGAAAGGAGACAATATAATTGTGATAATAATATGATTAGGAGGACAAGACTTCAACATGATCTTTGCAAGACCGCCAGTACCAAGAAAAGCCACTAGAGATAGCCATCTATTGGTTTACGATAAAGGCATTACAAAACCAAATTGTTTAGGATTGATTATTACTTGAGTTATTATGAGACACCGTTATGACATAGCATATCCCTTGATTCCTAGTTGCGCTAGCGCGGTTCTTCATTAGTGAGCCTTATTTTAATTTTGAGGACGAAATTCTTTTAAGGTGGGTAGATTGTGAGGATCCAAATTTTTTTGGAGTTATATTTTTATATGATTTCTATTTATTATATTATATTTTATTTTTTATTTATGACAGTAGATGTACTTTTTTGAAGCTTTGATTTTTGGAGCACAATAAGCACCAATATTCGAAACATTCTTCATAAGTTTTAAAGTAGACAAGTCCACCTTCAACTTGATATATTATGTCCCATCCAAACTTGTTCCCTAGCATTCTTTTGACTTTGTGCAACTTGGGGTCAAATTTAGGCCATTTCATTACTGACCATAATTTTAGACCTAACTTCCAACGTGAGTTTGGGACTCGACATCAATCAAAACCAGTAGACCCAATAGATGGTTTTGACCCATTTTGAGTCTATGACACACATGCAAAGGGTGTGCCACTCAATCGAGTCTCCATGTGCTATTTATTTGCGAATGGCATAAAAGACTCATTGGTTGACCTTTTGAGTTTGATTTGACTAGAAAATATTGTTTGACCCTAACCTAGCTAACCCCACATCATAGAGCCATGTTAGGTTGCCATGACTTAGTAGAAGTATTTTTGAATTTATATTGGACCAAATAGATTTAAATACAATTTTGTATAAATATGATTATATTTATAATAGCCAAATAGTATTTTTGTCTATATATACAATTTTTATTTTATAAAATTTTACTTTTGTAATATACAAAAGAAAATATTTGTGCTAAATATTTTGTAAATGCAATATATGGAGATACTGCATATATGCATATTAGAAGCGTTTTGGTTTCTAGAATTTTATTTTACAGGGAGAAAAATATTTTTTTCTCATATTTAGTATTTTAAGAATTTAATTTATTGCAAAAAAAATTTTGTAAAAGTTTTATCTTATATAGAAAAATAAATTTAGTAAAGTTTTAAAGTTCCCCATATTTTTCCATATATTGCTAAATATTTTTAGAAAATATTAGTAGAATTTTAATAATTTTTTGGACTTATTTTGGATATAATTTTAATTATATATATGAAATTGGTATTAGTTTTAATAATAAAATAAATAAATATAGAGATGCAAAATATATTGAAAGTATAATAGAAAATATTTTATATTTTTTGTAGATTTTTATTTGAAATATTTATTTCAAAGTTTTGGTTAAAAAAACTGAATGGTACTGTTCCCTTGCGGGAACAGTAACATATATATATATATATATATATATATATATATATATATATATATATATATATATATATATATATATATATATATATATATATATATAACTAAACCCTAGATAGCCGACACCGACTTGCGCTCCCACGGCCCCGACCCTGGCCGCTAGTCGCACGGCGCCGCCCTCCACGTTGCTGGCCAGGCCTCCGCTGGCTGGGCGACCTCGCACAGCAGCAGCAAGAATAGCAGCCGCATGAACAACAACACAACAACAGCAGCAGTAGAAGCTTAGAAGCCCAACTTCGTGACGACGATTCTCTGCCGTCGTTCATCCGTTCTGTAAATGGATCGCACAGGTACATGAACAACATAACCTTCTCCATACCCTTTCAAATAGTTTGGTTCAATTTGCAATATATGCGAAGAAAATCGAGTTCCAAAATCGAGAAAAAACTCGATTTTCTGAATATAAAAACTGTCCCAATACCCCAACTTTGTGGACCGATTTCTGTCAAATCATTGACCAATTTAAAAATCCACTAGAAAAGACTTGTAGAAAACCTATATGGCTACAAAACGATATTTTTGTTTTTTTAGCTTAGTAAATTATATTCTAAATCAGTTTAAAAATTGCGAAAAAAATAGTTTTCTAAAACTAAAATTTTTCGATACGAGGTCCATCCTGACAAACCGGATGGCTCTGTCATAAATTGAAGTCATCGAAATGTTCGTACGGACATTGTGGACGTGTGGGCTTTGACGAAACTCGAATTGGTTGCGTGTGCACGACGAATTCGGCCCGTATTCGTCGAAGATGTCGTATCGGTCTTTTCTGAAATAATTCCAAATACCTTGTGCATACTTGTCACATCGCGACAAAACTTGTGCCATTGGACTCGAATTATTTTTCTAGACCTATATGTCGAGTTTGGTCCGATTCTGAGAATGTCGACCGGAACACTATTTTGGCGGACCCGTGATCCGATTCAACGGATGAATTTTTTACCAGTCCAATGGAATCCAACTTTGGACATGCTGTTGGGTTCGTATCATCGAACCAGACCCTTAGACATATAGTTTGATGAATTTAGATACCGTAGATATTGGAACATTTTCGGTGCAAAGCGGGTCGAACGGCGGATACCGTTTTGACCCAAAATTACAGTTTTGTCCCTGTGTCCAGAATTGGACTTAAGGACAGGAAATTCTATCTAATTTGACTATTTTGAACACGTTGGTCATGTCTGTTTCCGCGTCTGGAGACTTTTGCAATGGTTTGACTTTTGGGATTCACTGAGCTGTTGGATTGTTGGTTCTACGTTCTGCACCAGGCAAGTACATCTTGCCAAACTTTGTACAGTTATTTACGTGCAAGCTTTTATTGTTCTTTCTTCTTCATGTCTTCTTTTATTTTCCATATTTGCTATCTTGCCATGAATTATTTCTATGTCTCTTACCCGTTACCATTTATTCTTATCAACAGTTATATCTCCAAATATTTCCACACATGACTTTGATAGTGTGGTTTACTTGAGTGACTTTGACTTGATCACCTATGCCATGATACTTTGACCCGATCTCGTGTTCCTTGTTGCTTTTACTTGACCCTTTACTGATACTTGGATTGGCTACTTGACCACTCTCCACTCGTGAGACACGGCAGGGCTACGTGTCACGACCCGCACCCTGATTAAGGGTACGAGCACGTGGGTACGTCCAGCCTATAATATAGAGTCGGCGGTAGAACGATGTATAGGTCAACTACAATATATAACATCTAGACACAAAGTATATAACCTTTCATCCCCGCATAGAGGAATATTATCACATCTAAATCATATGACATATAATGAAGATAAGCACGAATATGATAAAGATATGATGGAAAAATAGATAAACTGAAATAGAGCAAGTCACAGACAAAAGTTCAGAATTTAAGACATAATGCAGGATCCCAAATAAAATGTACTACAAGTCTCAAATATCCAGCTGGAATGCAATCCAGTCAAACCTAACTAAACTAGGTCACTACAGACGGTGCGTCCCCTACGGACACCGGCTCCATAAGAAGATCCAGGTCATAGTCTTCGTCTAGGCCAAACCTATAGAAGCTCGAGCAATCAGCGTCTAAATCCTCAATAAAATAAACGGGATTATCTTGTCCGGATATAACAAGTACAAACGCCAACAGTAGTTCCATGTGAATTGACAAATACTATAAGAGCCAATTATAATAGAATACAAGATGAAATATCAAGACTAGAAGTGAAACAGTACACGTAAAACTGAATATCATGTCAGGGTGTAAAATACTGGAATGTAAAGTAGTACAGGAATATCTGATGTACAATGTAAATATAAACAATGCCTTGAGATATTAGAGCGTTATGTTATTGGCTTGGGTCTGGATCAGGATGTTCCATTTGACTAGCTATAAACAGAAAATATATATATTGGATCAGGCCGGCCAAAATGGAAAGCTATGCACAGGAAGTATTAGGTCAGGCTATATGCTACGTGCGGTGAGGGTGGAGCTATGCACAAGAAGTGACATGAGGGATATTGATCACATAACCTCTAATAACTCCCCATCCCTGAATAGTATAATGGGTCCGGACATGACACTTCATGACAAGGGATTCAAAAGCAGAGGGCCAGCCTACTACCAAATTGGTGTCTATGCAAGTACAGAAAATAAGATCGAACAATGTACCCATATATTAGGTAATCCAGGAATAATATCTCATGAAAGGATCTGACGTATACTAGTCCGTGTATCCTCGTGTCGAGAATCAAGTAAAATACTACAACTGAATCGGATATAGTAGATATCAATACAATAAAAACTATCAGAGAATGTACTCGCCTGCAGTCCTGAGCTGTCAATGTGAATCGAAGCTCAGAGTGAAGTCACAGACCTAAATATGAGATATACATGAGTTAAATAGGGTTTTACATTGTTAGGCATGATATTTCTAGTGTATGCAATACAATATAGGTCAAACTAAGTCAAACTCGGTCAAAGGTTAACTTACAGTTGACTTTTGGTCAACTGGTGAACTCTGGTCAACTCCTAGTCCAATCTAGGTCAGATGTTGACTCTACTTTGACTTCTAATCAAAATAGGCAACCTTGGTCAAACAAGGTCAAATCTAGGCCAAGTATCATATTTCTAGTCATTATCTACCAAGATACCGTTTACCTTACTTCTATTGGTATCCCAATACCAATACCTTAAGTTGGAATCACAAAACCTTAGTCTAGGTAACTAATATCTTAACATTAACATACCATAGATATCTAGGTAATAACCCTTCAAGATACTAACATCTAAATCCTAAGATACTAACTAAGGTATCCTAAGATACTAGCTATAGGTAACTCAATACACTATCTATGGGATGATATCATATACTCTAGGATACTAATATCCTAAACAAGATACTAACTTCTAACAATATACCAACTTAGGATACTAACTCATCTAGCAAACATCCTAAGATATCTAACTTATATATCTAAACCACACTCACGCACACTCAATGGATAACCAAGATACTAACTACTAACAATACCCTCACTTCTAACCTACAAACACACACCCACACACAAGGCAAATGCTACTGCTGCTGCTGCTGCAATTGCTACTGCAGTTGCTGCCATTTGCTTCCCCCTTTCTACTCACTCAAATACATCTAATCCTCACTACAATACCTTCATACGCATATACAAACACACACACTCTAATCTCATTATCCCTTACACTCACACAAGACAAACACAAATCTAAAACCCTCTCACACTCAACACACACACATACACAAACTAGCCAAACCAAGCCACAAATCAAACCAAATGGAAGGGCCATTAGCTTGCCATGCTCCCCCCTCACACTCTCACACACAAGACACAACCACACCACAATGTATATATATACAATATCATCTAAAACAATCCATATATATATATATATATATATATATATATATATATATATATGGAATGGCCATTAGCTTGCCATGCTCCCCACTCACACTCTCACACACAAGACACAACCACACCACAATGTATATATACAATATCATCTAAAACAATCCATATATATATATATATATATATATATATATATATATATATATATATATATACAAAAATACATATATAGAAATCCATATAAAAAAAAAATACAAAAAATACATATATATACATGACTTGTAGTCCAAAAATACATATATACATATATAGAAATCCATATGGAAACTAATTGGGACACTTTAACCATGGCTAACCTATCATCATTCATGTTTAAAACTGAAATTAGGATTCAAAATGACCTATTGGGTATTTCTACAAATACTTGGTGTGTCGCCCTCGGAATTTCTTCATGGGTGGCATAAAACCTATCCCAACTTACAAATGAGGACTCAATAGAGCCTCTAAACCATTTCTAAGAGTTGTCCTTACATGCGGGTAGGTTCCTATGGGTTCAAAACCTAAATTATGAATTGAAATGGTGAGTTTAGAGAGAGTTTAATCTATTGGGAGTTGTTTCCCAATGATCTATCCAATGGACACGAATCCGACACAAAAATCCCTTGCAAATGGAATCTCATCCTTGCTCCCTACTCCTTTTAGGCACCTTCTTCTTGGTGGATGGAGAGGAATGGTGTAGGAATGAGTGGATATGGGAGAGAAATCAATGGTGGTTGCTCTTAAGTTAGGAAGAACACCAAATTTGGAGGAAAATAGAGGCTACTTGTGAAATGAAATGATAAAGAGGACTCGCATAGGTGGTTGGCCATACATGCTAGGTTAGGATCAAATTGAAATGCCTAATTAGCCCCTAATGGTTTCTCCTTTGGTTAATTAAGTGAATGCAAGGATTTGGTGTCAGATTGGTCAAAGGTCTAATCTCTAAATGAGTTAATCTGTCATATGGGATTAGCCTAATTGCACTAGCCTAATGAGTTGGGTTTATGGGCCATGCCTAGCTAATTCTTGGGCTGCGACTAGTGTCTAAGCTAATCGGACCACTAACACAGGTCAAAACTTGACGAGTCTCTAACCCGACAAAATAATTCCCAAAATACAATATTAATAAATAAATATTCACAAAATATAGGTTATAGAAAATGACAAATTTACTCTTATTTTAAAAACTGCTATTGACAAATCTATCCCCTTAAAATAATTTTGTCCTCAAAATTAGAGCAAACTAGCATAAGAAATACAAGAAACACAAGCAAGAAACAAAGAGAACAATACCTCAAGGCTCGAAGAGATAAGTGTAACGCTCCCACATGTCGTCCTCCCTCTTCCATGTAGACTCACCTAGAGAGTGGTGCCACCATGCAACATGAACCAAGGGTATAACCTGGTTCTGGAGCACCTTCTTCCAACGATACAGAATCTCTACAGTCTGTTCTGGATAGTTGAGAGTAGGCCCTACCTCTATTACGAAATGATCCAATATGTGACTATGGTCTGCCACATACTGTCTCAATTGCGACATATGGAACACGTTATGAACTCCCTTAAGCATAGGCATCAATTCTAGCTGGTAGACTACTGTATCGACTCTTTCAAGAATGGTGAAAGGACCGATGTAGCGCGGACTAAGCTTCCCACCCCGGCCAAAACAAATCATGCCCTGTGTCGAAAAAATCCTCAGAAACACCGTATAACCTACCTAGTCACAAAATAAGACTCAATACAAATCCTAGAACAACTCATCACAGACAAGCACAAATAGAAAACTAAAATGATACCTCGAATTCTAACGATCTCTGGTGCTATCGGCCCAATGTCGCTGCCTATCATGTGCCACCCGAAGTCTATACTTGTTCTACTAAATATTTACCGACCATGATATGATACTAGCTCCTAGAGTTAACACTTATATTTCTACTCTTCTACATAAATTTCTTTTACAAATATCATTCGCAGATAAGGTTGCAGTTGTAGTTATCATTTCCAACTTACCTCAAGAAAATAAACCAACATCTAGGTTAGCCACTTACCTCAAACCGGGTCTAGTGGCTGGAACTCCCTTCCCGAATTGGGGCTTCAGCTAGTGGGGGTGCACTATGACAGTCTTGTAGCAGGTGTGTAGCAAACCCATATAACAGGCACAATCCCTTTTTCTTCCTATAGTTGATCCATACATGGTCCAACTTCTTACAGTAGCTACAGGTAGGCACCCGCTCTACTGGTCTCTGCTGAGCAGGAATCTAAACTAAAATATATGGCATAGGCTGAAGTTTTAGGGGCACCTGAGGCCCGTGGTGGATACTGCTCCTCACTCTCTTGGATCTAGGCTCTTCTCCTCGAGAATGCACTAGGTCCCCCAGCTCCTGGATCCACTGATTCTGCTCCCTTAGGATCTCGGTCTGAACTATCTGTGTCTCTAGCACGTCCCGAAGGAGTCCAAAAATATGAGTTCCATCAATGGGCAAATTTTTTGAGAATATGGTATGGGGTACCAATCCAGGAGGCAGAGGAGGAGGCGAAGAAAGACTCTCGGTCTCGGACGAAACTGCATCCCTCTCTTGAATGGTAGGGTAACTCTCTGGTGAGGCTGCTACTACCTCCTCAACGACATGAAGTGCAACTACCCCTGGTCAACTGGAGGGTCACTACCTCCTGAGCAGTAGAAGGTGGAAGTACGCTACCAGTCTTGTCCGAAACTGCAGCTGCTCTCAGACGACGAACTCTGGTCAAGGGTGCCAAACTGAAAAGGTAGGTGGAAAACAAGGGATCGTAAAAGGTTGTAAGACAGATTATCATTAAACATAATAATGAAAATCGATAATTATCATAATTACAGAAGAACTATCTATAATGGGTTGCTAGTTGTAATACGAATGGTATACTATGGTTTCATGCTATGGGCTACTCAACTTTCTGGCACACACTATCCAGGATACTATACTACACTTTATGGGATACTACCTTCTATTGTCTGCCTCAATTGAATGCTGGTAAATAAGTAGCATGCGGGACTCAATTGAATGGGACACAAGTGTCATGTGGGTAGTAGGCTTAATGTGGATTGTGTGGACATTTTGGGTCGACAAGTTTGGGTCAAAATGGTGTCCCCAATTTAAGTTGGAAATAAATGTGACTTCGTGGGGTAAATCAAGATTGGGTCTCGTGTCAAAAAAGTTGTACAATAAAAATAAAGCACAAGATGGTGTGTCTGAGTGGGACACGAAGGTCATGTGTGTTGGTGTCTTGACTAGATCATGCATGTGAAGTTGGTTTTGATAAAACAACTAGTATTGTGCTCCTAAATTAAAAGTCATAGCAATGTGCATATGATAATCATAAATAAAAGTGGGAAAGGTCAAATGGCCTAAATTGATCCGAAAGTTGTACGATGCATAAATAGTACAAGAAAACAAATTTGAATGTGACATGATACATCAAAATGAAGATAATCTTGTCTACTACAAACTCATAAAGAAAGTTTTCAGAGATTAACATCTCTGACGCTCCAGAAATCAAAGTCATAAAAAATAAATTAATGATAAAAATAATTAAAACAAAATATTTATTAAAAATAATTTATTTATAAAATTTTAAAATAAACCCTAACATTTGCCTCAGTTTCTCTATCACCTAACACTACTTAATAATTCTTCTTGCGTTGAACACTGGTGTACACCTCAATCATGCACCCTATTGATACATTCGTCTATCTAGAATACTCTCTCTAAGGTGTTTACCTAAGGCTTGACGCTGTCTACACAAGACACTAACTCCTCTATATGATACTTGGATGGTACCCCTATACTAGGCTGCTCATATCTTTTCTCCAACTAGTCACAAAACTTTTGGTGCTTAAACTTCTAAAGAACTTAAGATAATTCAACTCTTTCTACTAGGGTACTCCTCCTATTCTCACTACACCAAAACATGAAATTTGTAACACAATTATTTTATTATTAATAACGGTTATTACCGTGACACGATTGTAACGATTATAACCGTTACCACAAGCAAACAACATTTACTAACATTCTAATTATATAATTTTATAAATTTTATATTATTTGTAACAATTAAAATCGTGATAAATTGGTATATTAGGATTTATGTGACCAAAAGAAATGGTTTACAACCCTTACGAAAAGCGTAACAGCCACATAATATTTTGTTCCTCCCTCCCAAAATTTCCCAATCCTGCACATATTTTTCGTGGTTCCCTCCTTTCTCCCGATCTTCTTCTGACATGCGTTGCTCTCCTCCATTACCCCCAAAATTTCCCAGTCTCTTGCAGATATTTTTTCCATGGTTTCCTTTTTTTCTCTCGATCTTCCTCTGACCTGCATCGCTCTCCTCCATCACCGACAAAGTGAAAAGACGAGCTGGCCTCCATCACCGCCAAGTCAATGAAGAGACGAGCTTCCTCGATGTTCAGTCGACACCACCGGTGGAAAGGAAATCGACACCATCACACCAAAGGTGCTTCCACCATAATATTGATTTTTGTTTGAGAGTTTCCTTTCCAGTATTTTATTGATTTTAGGGTTTTATTGATTTCTGATTTGAGTGTTTTACTGATTTTAGGGTTCTAGATTTACCAATCCACCAAGAATGGCTTTAGGTTTTGTTGATTTTAGGGTTTTGTTGATTTGAGGGTTTTGTTGATTTTAGGGTTTTATTGATTTACCAATCCACACATGGAAATTATTGAATTTTAATGGATTGAACAAGTGAAAGCATATTTCTAATGCATCTTTTTTACTCTTACGAATCTGTTTTTTGTGAAACAAACATTGCGGCAACTGGTGGATACCCCAATGGTTATTATTAATTCGTGTCAAGCATTCTTGTATGAATGGATGGTTATGCCACTTGGTTTGAGCAACAAGAGTGATGGCTCCCTTTATAAGGTTTTACTCAGACAATGGTAATTGATTCTTACTTTCTGAGACATCCAAACACATTAGGATGCTCCAAGAACTGTGATGTATATGCGTCACCTAGCCATTTCATGTAGTATTGATGCATGTGAAACATAGGTTAAATGTGTGAATTTTATTCATTATTTGTATTATGTGATGTGATCCCCATCAAAAGTGAACAATTGCCTCCCCTCATGAAGATTTCTCATCTTACCATGTAGGAAGAAGATGGATGCATATTGTTGTCTTGATGACTAGTTTTTTTTCTTCCATAACATAAGGAAACATGTGGATGTTTACAATACAAGGCATGTTATAGAAGGGATAGTTTAGAATGTACTTACACCTGAAACAAATAGATTTAGGCACTCTTCATTTATGTGGAATTCTTTCAGAGTTAATTCAATCTTGTTTCATCAGAACCTATTAACATCAAGAATTAAGGCACTCATTGTTTATGTGGAATTCTTCTAATGGTGCCATCCAATTCAATCTGCATGTTCTTTTTACTAAATCTTTCATGATTTTTTTTGACATGGAATTTCAGGAACTCTTAATTTCTGGAGCTAGGGATGGTTTGCTTATAATCTGGAGTGCTGATCACATCTATGATTCATGTTATTATTTTATTAGTCAAAAAAATTTGACACCAACAAAGTCATTACCTGAAGGGTAGCTATTCTCTTTTAACCTTCAAGGGTAACTTTTTTCTTATAATATTTAGCAATCTTCCAAGTCCTCTTCCTAGATGATGATGTACAATTTGAAATGAATTGATAACTATAGAAAAGTTTCTCATGATATTGACTATTTTTATTTGCAAACTGTGTCATATTATATGAGATAGGAAAATCTAATCTGAAAATACTTCTGCGTACCATTACGACATTTTGGTGCTTGGGTTCATGGTATCTAATGGCTCTAATTCTGTGTTTTACGTATGTAGATTCATTATAATGAAATTCATCAAAACTTTTTTACATGAAATTCTAATTTCATGTTTGATTTGTGGGTTGCTCTGCTCGGTATTCCCTTTATAATGGAGTTCTCCCTCAGTTCCCATGCATACTAAGAGTCTTGTTGTTCTTAAGAGACAAGTGAATAAATGTTATATCTGCTATAGTTATGGTCTGCATCCACTATAGTGCTTTCTTATCTAAGCCAATTTCTTTATTATCTGTCAGTTACTACAGAAGAATATGGATCATGTTGCCAAAGAAAGCCTAAACATGCGACCAATTCAGAGATATATGACAAAATGCAAGTGCTGATACAAATGGACAAACATCCTGCTGAAGAGTTGCACCCACAATCTTGTGCTTCTGACTTTTGTATTTTATTAGAAGTCACGATTTCTTTTGCTAGTCATTTCCACAATTTGGTGTCGGGATAATATTCGGGGATGAGGAGGATTCAGCTCAGTACTATGAAGTTCGAGGATTCATCTCAATACCTTTGTTAGTACTTCTTTATTTAGTGAATGTCGACACATATTATGAAACTGGCAACTATTAGAATCAGAATTTTATGTGATAGACTGCAATTATCTCAATAAAGCTTGGACACTGGTCTACTGTCATATACCATGTTAAACTTGCTACAACTTTTTATAAAATCTGGTAAAAATTTATTTTTGATACCATGTTGAGTTGCTACCTCTGTATTATTGGGTCCTCTATAATATATACACAATATACAAAAGAAAATAAAATTTTATGCATCAAATTCCACGAATCATATTCCAGATAGATGGAAATATATAGGAATACAGAGTACCCGATTCTCAAGATGGGAATCGTATTCCCTCACTTGGTAGGAGTCTGATGGGATTCCTTATTACCAGGAATTCTGAAGAAGTACGCCGAACACAAAAGAATGGATGGGAATATCAAATTCATATCCATATTGCCATGTATCAAAACTCACCAAATAGTTTCATAAAAATATATTTCTAGAGTAATCCTGGAGTATATACAAAGGTTCTGTGTCAGGGACTCTGACACTTGTATTTTATGTGGGTCACAAGATATGAGTAGTCAAAATCATGTCTCTAATTGCAAGTGCTATAAGATTTCAATTTACTTGGTAGATGTTAAGAAACTTAATATTCAACCACATATAAATATTCATGTTAAAAGTATGTACACACATATGTGGTTGCTTCTTCGTGTCTAGATTTTGCTATTTTTTACCACTTGGAGATGCCATGTAAATCACCATGTGTTCTTGTCCACTAATTATAGATTTTCTTGTTATTGATGCTCTTCATTTTCTGTTGGATATTAATGTGTAGATCGCATAAAGAATGACAAAGGCTGTTGATGTAGTCGTTGGAAGTGAGGGTGTGAAGGGCCACATTTTTTTCACCCAAGAAGACAACGGTAAGCTTACTACCTATCCTAGAGTAGTAATTTGCAGTTTAATTTTGAATCATTCTTGTAATAATCATATAATCAGATGACTATTTTAGCATAGATTATGATCAGGTTAATTTGTTGATGTTGTGATTCAAGGTTCCGCTTGCTCATCCTCGAGTTATGGAGCCATGAAGGAACTTGGATCTTCAAGAGTAAATAGTGATGGCAAAATGCTCAAGCATGGAACAAAGGTAATTATTAGTTGCCGCTGACATTTTGTATGAAATTCTTATGTACCTACAGATATATGGGTCAATGATATTATAGTAATAGAAACTCGATCAAAATTCAGATTCAAGACAAAAAGTTGAACACAATTATACTTGAAAAGGCTGTGCATTAAGGGAGTGTCAACTGTCAATGGAAGTCTGGTATTTTTTTATTTGTGAAGTTGAGTATACTACTTGAGGCAACTATAATGCATATGCATGTTGCTTAACAGCGTATCCTGAGGTATACCAGTAGCATAATCAATTAAGAATATCCTTCTGTCAATGGTACGAGTGAAGATGTAGATGAGGGAAGTCTGGTATTTTTTTATTTATTTGTCTTCTTATTTTAGTTACTTTTGAATGACAGCTAGTACTCCCCTCCCCCCAAAGGGAGAGAAAAAGTCAAGATCTCAAAGCTTGGTGTCATATATCGAGTGATGAATCCTATCTAGTACTTAGAGACATCAAATGCCAAGCTGTTATTTCGATGGCAGGTAATACCTTAATTGGCAATTTAAACTATGTATCTGCCCTAGTTACATTAGAAATCTAAGTATGTAATTAAACTTCATGAGCTACTCCAGTTGGGATCATTATTGTCACTCAATCACACGCAATTACGCTGTGCTGTATCTGTGACGACTACGGGACAAAATAACTATGAATTATGTATTATTCCTTTGAGATTGATTTTCATATTCGCATTAGTTGTAAGTCTTAAATTCCCCTCCTCTCCAAAAGCTATGCTGCTTGTGTTATATCCATGGATGCATATTCTACCAGCGTATTGGCTTTAGATAACTGGACAACTTTTATGCTGCTTTGTAGCTTTATTGGTGGCTTTTTAAGTTATGAAGGTTATTACTAGTTAATGTTGTTCTACGGATGGTAACAATTTACTACTTATCATATGAATTATTCATTATTGAGCTCAATATATTGATCTAGACCTCTTTTTTTTTCCTTTTCTATGGTTCAGGTACAACCTGTGTCATGATCGGGAGTTGAAGTGTAGCATCGTTTGTAGCTTATCCTTAGTTTGAGACATTCAGATTGTTGTAAATACAAATCGAGATGTTGTCAGAGCTGGTTCATGCTAATTATATAAGTGAAGAATGGTTGTTCTCCTTTGTGTCCATCTTGAGGGTTAAATCTTGTAATGTTATGAATTGTATTCAACTATTGCAATATGAATTTAAAATTATACGCATATTGATAGGATTTTGTCTCGGTTATATATTGGTCTGAAGCTTGTTGAATATAGGTTAATGGATAATATATTGAAATTATATTTTTTCCATAAAAATATATATTGGTAACGGTTATAACCGTTATGAAAGTGAAAATAAGTAACGCAAGAACACATTTTTATAACGGTAATAACTGTTACGAAAATAAAATTACTCACGATAATAACCGTGATAAAAAGCGTTACAAGAATTTATTTTTGTAATGGTAACGACCGTGAGGAAAAGTGTTACAAAAATTTGTCACGGCTAATTCGTCACGGTTATTACCGTGATAAAAATTATTTGTCACGGTAATAACCGTTGGCAATCACCTACTTTGGTGTAGTGGATCTGGTACCTGGTTCAACTCCTACCTTGACACTTATTAATCACTCTAGGGTTCTCACCTATATTTAATTATCAAAAATCATGTACAATTACTTCCTAACCATACTCTAAACTATCAACACTAATACTCAAGGACACAGACCGATTGCATGTCACCAAGCCATCACACTACGAAGAACCTATAATGAAATGAGACTCTACAAGGACCTCGACTAAAGAACTGAAAGTATCCATACTCCTAAGATAAAATGAAGATAATCAAACTAAGTCAAACTAGGTCAAAGATTGACTTGTAGTTGACTTTTGGTCAACTGGTCAACTCTGGTCAACTTCTAGTCCAATCTAGGTCAGATGTTGACTCTACTTTGACTTCCAGTCAAAATAGTCAACCTTGGTCAAACAAGGTCAAATCTAGGCCAAGTATCCTATTTCTAGTCATTACATACCAAGATACCATTTATCTTACTTCTATAGGTATCCCAATACCAATATCTTAAGTAGGAATCCCAAAACCTTAGTCAAGGTAACTAATACCTTAACGTTCACATACCATAGATATCTAGGTAACCCATCAAGATACTAACATCTAACTCCTAAGATACTAACTTAGGTATCCTAAGATACTAGCTATAGGTAACTCAATACACTATCTATGGAAGGATATCCTATACTCTTGGATACTAACATCCTAAACAAGATACTAACTTCTAACAATATACCAACTTAGTATACTAACCCATCTAGCAAACATCCTAAGATATCAAACTTACATAACTAAACCACACACACACACACACTTAATGGATAACCAATATACTAACTACTAACATACCCTCACTTCTAACCTACAAACACACACACAAGGCAAATTTTATTGCTGCTCAAGCTGCTGCTACTGCCGCCTTTGCTGGCTGCCGATGCTGTTGGCTGCTGCTGCTGCAATTGCTGCTTCTTGTTGTTGCAGTTGCTACCATTTGCTCCCCCCTTTCTACTCACTCACATACATTTAGTCCTCACTACAATACCTTTATACACATATACAAACACACACACACACACTCTAATCTCATTATCCCTCACACACACACACAAGACACAAACACAAATCTAAAACCCTCTTTCACTCAACACACACATACACACACAAAAGCTAGTCAAACCAAGCCACAAACCAAACCAAATGGAACGACCATTAGCTAGCCATGCTCCCCCCTCTCACTCTCATACACAAGACACAACCAAACCACAATATATATATACACAATATCATCTAAAACAGTCTATATATATATATATATATATATATATATATATATATATATATATATATATATATATATATATACATCAAATTACATATATAGATGACTTATAGGCCAAAACTACATATATACATATATAGGAATCCATATGAAAACTAATTGGGACACCTTAACCATGGCTAAACTATCATCATTCATGTTTAAAACTGAAATTAGGAATCAAAATGACCTATTGGGCATTTCTAAAAATACTTGGTGTGTCATCCTCGGAATGTCTCCATGGATGGCACAAAACCTATCCGAACTTACAAATGAGGACTCAATGGAGCCTATAAACCATTCCTAAGGGTTGTCCTTACATGTGGGTAGGTTCCTATGGGTTCAAAACCAAAAATATGAATTGAAATAGTGAGTTTATAGACAGTTTTACCTATTGGAAGTTGTTTCCCAATGATCTATCCAATTGACACAAACCCGACATGAAAATCCCTTACAAATAGACTCTCCTTATTGTTCCTAGCTCCCCACTCCTTATAGGCACCTTCTTCTTGATGGATGGAGAGGAATGAATGGATTTGGGAAAGAAATCAATGGTGGTTACTCTCAAGTTGGGAAGAACACCAAATTTAGGGGAAAATAGAGGCTACTTGTGAAATGAAATGATGGAGAGGACTCCTATAGCTGGTCGGCCATTCATGCTAGGTTAGGGTCAAGTTTAAATGTTTAATTAGCCCCTAATGGTTTCTTCTTTGTTTAATTAAGTGAATGCAAGGATTTGTGGTCAATTTGGTCAAATGTCTAATCTCTAAATGAGTTAATTTAACATGTTGGATTAGTCATACTAGCCTAATGAGTTAGGATTGTGGGTCATGCCTAGCTAATCCTTGGGCTCCGACTAGTGTCTAAGCTAACCTGATCACTAACACAAGTTAAAACTTGACGAGTCTCTAACCCGACTAAATAATCCCCAAAAATACAATATTAATAAATAAATATTTATAAAATATAGGAATATAGAAAATGACAAATTTACCCTTATTTTGAAAATTGGTAGTGACACTACGATAGAGACTCACTATAGTTAGGGAGTACCATGGCAGGGCTACTAGATATAGGACCGGGAGTACTACGGTAGGGCTACGGTCATTCGATTCGTTTGTAGTCAAACTTAGTATCATTTTTCATATGACATGTCATGATCTATAGAGTTTTCCCTGTGATCGTTGTTGGCCCATTGCTCATGGTCAAATCTAATTTTAGTAATTGATCAAACTCTGTCTCGATATACCAATCAATTCAGATGTTTACTAATGACGTTTTGGACACTGATCAAAGATGGATATCTACTCAGTTCAAGACCGAAGCTGTTTACCACTCAAGAATGTATTTCCTTAAAAGCATTGTAATTTTTATTTTTATTGAGTCTAGGAATACTTTGTACACCAAGTCGTACTGGCAAATAGGCTATCCGAAATTATTTTTTAAAACTGACCTATCTTTTTAAAATGACATATGTTTTTGAAAATATCTATTTTACAAAAAGCTTCTGAAGGGTTTTTCAAAAAGCCAAAAATTATTTTTCACAAAATCAACTGACCAAACCCTGACAGAACTCGACCAGAGTTCGGCCAAGTTGAACGTTATGTGAACATTTGATTTTGAACTTGGTCTTCCTTCAGTTGCGGTTGGTTACAAAGAGTTCTGTCCGAATACTGCCCAAATTCTGTTAGAGTTCTTCCTTTGGAAAAACTACAAATAGAGAAAGATTTCGATCATTTCAACATACTAATTGTCATGCCCCAGAACAGTATATTGGAGAGTGGGGGCGGACACAGCCAGCTACGTATATTGAAGTACAACCCACCATGCTATACGGCCACGGCTGCGTAGATACATGAGGGTTTAACTACAAGCCATCAGTCTCTTATGGTCATGAACAAGCATATTGTCTCAATCTCAAGCAAGTAATAGCAGTTACAAGATGTCAGAGCACCAAATATACAATAGTAAGGCATCCCATTCATTATATATTTGGATGATCATGAAGCTAGTCATACAAAATGTGAAGACTAGCAAGTGTTTCAGTCATACATGATCAACCCTAGGATTTGTTAATCATGCTACTGCCCGTAGACAGACATTAAGTAAAGTACAATCCAGCTAACACATGCTCGTCGGCTAAACGCCTCGAAAGAATACTTTTACAATAGAGTGGGAGAGCAAAAATAAAACCCACTCGTTGCTAGGGTTACGCCTGGTGGTCACCATCTGGCTGTAAGGTAGGGAGTTGCTCTGGAGCTACTCCGGTATCTGGCCATACAAAACCAGCTGGATCAGATCCCAGAAAGAACAAGTGCCACAAAGGAGGCTTCACTTAATAACTAAAACCAGCATATCAGAACATAAAATAAGAAGATAAATACGACATGAAATCTAAATAGGGTAATAAATATCAAGAACATAAGAAATTATTCCGATCAGTTATTGATAAGGTAAGCATGAGCAATCATGTTACCAAAGTAACCAGGTACTGGAACAAGACAAGACTTAGACCGGTTAGACTTCATCCAACATTCATGGCCAAGCAATAAGTACGACTTGATACTTTAACTAACTAGGGTCATCACAGGCCTAGTTACTAGCAAGATGCAATGAGATGTTCCAACAGGCACAAGCCCTGCAGACCATAGAGGTTATCCGGACGGAATTAGGGGTCGAGTTCATGTGGGTACATCATCCAAGAAACGCATGTACCCTTAAGTTGCTTGAAGGGTGCAACACATGACAGTATGCTGGAAATGTGCCCTACTCGACGGCAGGCTGCAAATCCTATTATGGGACGTCCAGATAACGGGATTGCCTGTAGCTGAGAAATCTTTTCATGACTACTGGATTATTCTAGTTATTAGCCTTAGTCAGTTTCAGTAGGTACCCCTGACCGTGGGACTCATGGGTCCCTGCCCTAGACATGATACAAGACAATACTGATTTATTTGTACAAACATAATCGTCCATGGTGTCCAGGCCATTCATTCTTGTCATGTCGTGCTAGCTGTCGCAACAACATATCGAGGTATATCATGTTAGGTGTAATTATCAAGAATATGCCACGACGGGATACTATCATGCCATGTTACTTGTTACTTGCTAAGAGAGTGCCTTAACAGGCCACTATCGTGTAGTTACAAATCAATCATTCTTGTCGTGAGTGCGCCACGACGGGCCACTGTCATGTTAGTCACATTAACCTATCGTGTACATAGAACATGTTCAGAATTAACATGGTATAAGCATTTTCATCAAGGACCCAGGTTACACAGAGGGTTATGAGACATAAGCATAAATGTAACAACCAAAATAGTAAAAAGGATACAAAGGCCGTGGGAAGAGCCATGCGGCCCGGGAGCCAAGGGCCATGGCCTATACGGCCAAGGATCGCCATACGGCAAGGGCCAAACGACCATACAACATGAGGCTAGGGGGAACAGGGGCCATGCGACAAGGAAGAACAGGGGCCATGCGGCAAGGCTGCCAAGAGCCATACGACCCGGGGAAAACAGGGGCCAAGCGGCAAGGCTGTCAAGAGCCATACGGCAAAAGAGAAACAGGGGCCTTGCAGCAAGGCTACCAAGAGCCATGCGGCAAGAAGGAGGTCCAAGGAAATCCATGAGGCTTATGCGGCAAGGCTAGAAATAGCCATGCTGCTAAGATCAACCAAAGTCATGCGGCCAAAGTCAACCAAAGCCATGAGGCTAAAGTCAACCAAAGACATGCGGCAAGGGGGAAACAGGAGCCATGTGGCAAGCAGCTACGCGGCAAAGGCCTATGCGGCATACTACCATACGATACGCGACCAAAGGGATAATACGGCAAGGAGGGGGCCGCATGAAGACTGGAGTGCCTATGCGGCCAAAGAGAAGCAGCAGGGGACCTTGTCGCATGAAAAGGCCATGCGGGAGACACTGTTCTTCTTCTCCAACTTTTTCGAGAAGAAGAACTTGGGAAGTTGGGGGTTCCCAGACTTCCCAACCTTCAATCCAAGCCCAAGTCTGGACTTCCATAGGTCAAAATAGGGTAGAATATAATTCTCTACAACATGGAACCATCAAAACTTGAAAATAATAAGGTTCGATAGATCAAAACCCAAGGAATCCGAAAAATGCTACAAGCTTAGATTTACATGAAATGAACCATAAAAATTAAAATGCTAAGTACTAAAGTGTCTTTGAATCTTGTGAGAAAGACAATGAAACAATAAAAAATAAGTTCCTCCATGAAGCAAGTTGTACTTGCCTAAGCTCTTGGTAGGTGGAGAGAGTTAATAGAGGAGGAAGAAGAAGAAGTAAATGAAGAAGTGAATGAGGAGAATGAAAGGGGTTGGTGGCTTATAAAGGGGATTAGCATTATGGGCTAAGTCCTAACAAACCGAACCCAACCAAATCTTCCAAGCCAAGCCAAACCAAACCAAGATGAGCCAAAAATAAACCAGGGCAAGATTAAACCAGGATCAAGATAAGCAAGACAAGTCTAACTACGGGTCGGGATTCCGTACACGTATACTGGAAATACGTAATATGAAAAACGGAGGTGACAACTCTACCCACCTTAAAAGAATTTCGTCTTTGGAATTTAATCAAGAGGCTAGAGATGTCGGGGCAAGCTATATTAATCATAAGCAAGCTACGACTAGTAGTCAACCAAACAATCATTCATGCAAGCAAGGTTAAAAACATAAGGCATAAGGAAGACATTATACCTTATGAGTCAAATAGGTGGGGATATCGCGATCGAATATCATCCTCATGCTCCCACGTTGACTCACCCAAAGGGTAATGACCCCAAGCAACACAGACTAACTTGATAGTCTTTTTTTTAAGTATCTTCTCTCTTTGGTCCAATATGGATACGGGTCTCTCCTCATACGAAAGGTTCGTACCAACAACCAATTCTGAATGATCAAGGACATGACTTGGATTCAGGATATATCGTCGCAATTGGGATACATGGAAGACGTCATGCACCTCACGTAACGACGGTAGAAGAGCGATATGATAGGATACATCTTCTACTCGCTCTAGAATGTCGAATGTCCCTATACATCTAGGACTAAGCTTTCACCGTACGCCAAAACGAATGACGCCACGGGTAGGCGAGATCCTAAGGAATACATGGTCACCGACAGAAAATTCAAGGGGACACTGATGAGAATCGGTCCAATGACGCTGGCGATCTTGCGCAACTCGAAGATAATCTCTGACTTTCCTGACCACCTCAATAATCTGTATGATCATCTCTAGACCAAGCATCTACCTCTAGCCTACATCATTCTATGCTAACGGAGAACTGTACTTTCTGTCGTACAAGGCCTCAAAGGGTGCCATCTCGATACTGGCCTGAAAACTGTTGTTATAGGAGAACTCTACAAGATGCATGTGATATTCCCACGAACTACCGAAGTCAAGTGTACATGACCGCAATATATCTTCAAGAGTCTGGATCGTGCGTTCTGACTGACCATTTGTTTGCGGGTGATAAGCTGAACTGAACTTGAGACGAGTTCCCAAACTTTCCTGAAGACTACCAAAAGTGTAATATGAATCTCGAATCTCTGTCGGACATAATGTTGACTGGTACTCTATGCAACCTGACTATCTGCCTAAGGTACATCTCTGCAAGCTGATCCGTCGACTGACCAATCCTGAAGGAAAGAAAATGCGCTACCATGGTAAGTCTGTCGACTATAACCCAGATGGCATCTCTTCCAGCTGGGGATCTAGGTAACTCGGTTATAAAATCCATGGTAATGTGCTCCCATTTCCATTCTGAGATCGATAAAGGTTGAAGAAGTCCAACCGGTCTCTGATGTTCAGCTTTAACTTGTTGTCAAACTAAATATCAGAAGACAAACCGGGCCATCTCCCTCTTCATGTTATTCCACCAAAAATGCTGTCGGATGTCACGACACATCTTTATACCGTCCGGATGAATCGAATACTGAGAACTGTGAGATTCTGCCATGATCTCCTGTCTGATATCACCACTAGGTACACAAGGACACCTCTCATGTCGAAGTGTACCATCTTCATGGATACATAACTCTGGTCTTCGTCCTGCTACACATTCTGCCCTAAGCCGCTGAAGATTAGAATCTGCTAACTGAGCTAACTTGATTCTCTCAACTATACTGGATTGAACTTGTATACTGGCCATCAATGCCACATTTGTAGGAAGGACAACTTCTATACCCATCTTCTGATGATCTACTAATAACTCTGGTTGTGCTGTTAGAAAATAAAGTCTGACTCTTCTGCTCAATGCATCTGCAATGATGTTGGCCTTCCCAGGATGATACTACAGGTTGATGTCATAATCCACAAGCAGCTCTAGCCATCTTCTTTGAGGCATGTTAAGATTCTTCTAAGTAAATAAATACTTCAGGCTCTTATGGTCGGTGAAAATCTCCACCCTATTTCCATACAAGTAGTGTCTCCAAAGCTTAAGTGCAAATACTATTGCTGCCAGCTCCAAGTTATGGGTTGGGTAATGCCTCTCAAGATTACAAAGTTGACGTGACGCATAAGCTATTACCTTCCCATGCTGCATCAAAATACATCCTAAACCTCTGTCTGAAGCATCACAATACACTGAGAATCCCCCAGTCCCATCTGGAAGCGTGAGAATGGGTGCTGTCATCAATCCTTGCTTCAACTTCTCAAAAGAATTCTGACATTCTGCGGTCCAAGCAAACTGCACATCCTTGCGGGTCAACTGCATCAGTGGTGCTAAAATCTGAGCAAAGTCTGAAAAAAATCGCCGGTAGTAGCCGGCCAAGCTAAGAAAACTACAAACTTCTACAATTGTGATGGGTACCGGCCACGTCTCAATAGCCACGATCTTCTGGAGATCCACTTCTACTCCTCCTCTGGTGATGATATGACCCAAGTATGAAATGCGGTCGAGCCAGAACTCGCATTTACTGAACTTTGCATACAACTAGTGCCCTCTGAGAATCTGGAGGACAACTCTGATATGCTGCTCATGCTCTGCTTCATTCTTATTGTAGACCAGGATGTCGTCTATGAACACAATCATGAACTGATCGAAATAAGGTATAAAGATACGATTCATGAGGTCCATGAATACAGCCGACGCATTGGTTGCTCTAAAAGGCATAACAAGGAACTCCCAATGCCCATACCTAGATCAAAATGTCTTCTTCGGAATGTCCTGATCTCTGACTCTGATCTGGTGGTATCCTGACCGTAAATTGATCTTCGATAATACTGTCGCTCCTTTGAGTTGATCAAACCAGTCATCTATCCTCGGGAGAGGATATCTGTTCTTGATTGTCACTGAGTTTAAGGTACGATAGTGAACACATAATCTGGACGTACGATCCTTTTTTTCACAAGAAGCATCGGGGCTCCCCAAGGCGATCTACTAGCACGAATGAATTCCTTGGTCCTGAGTTCTTCAATAATCTTATACAAGATCTCCAATTCTGACAGTGCCATCCGGTAGACTCTCTTTGATTCTGGTGCTGTTCCGGAGATCAAATCTATGGTGAACACGATCTCTCTTTCTGATGGCATACCTGGAAGCTTCTCGGGGAAAACATCAGAAAACTCTTCTACAACTCGGGAAAACTGAACTGCTGCTGCTACTATCATCCGCAACACTGGGGGAGAAGGTTCTACTCTGCCTCAGAAAAATAAAAACTCTTGCTCACAGGAATACTAAAAATAATCATGCCGATATGGCAATCTATTCTACCATGCTGGTCCCTCAACCAATCCATCCCTAAGTCCATGTCATAGCCGGCCATCAAAAATTCTATCAACCTAGCGGGAAACTCTGTACCGCTAACTACGATTCGACACGAGCAAAACACTCTATCTACTCCCACAAGTCCGTTACCAGTAAGTATATTGAGCCTTACTGATAATGACTCGGGCTCCAGTCCTATCCATATAGCGAATCGTGCAGACATAAATGAATGTGATGCACCCGAATCAAATAATACTGATGCTGGAAAGGAGTTGACGAGAATAGTACCTGCCACTACCTTACCTGATGCTAACTCCTCCTTTACGGTCAAAGCCTTCACTTGACCTTGTCCTCTGGGTGCTGGTCCCCTCTGCTGGAAATATCTCTAGCGGTTATAGATCTAAGCTTGGACTTGTGCATACTGCTGGGGATTCTGCTGCTGAAATGCTTGGGCCTGAGGCGACAAGGGCCTCGGTAACGGGTACTACTGCTGCTGCTGGACTGATACTAGGGCTGGTCCTCTAACCGAGGGACTAAAAAAGGTAAAAGAAGATGAAGTCCCCCTACTCGGGTAGTTTCCAACCCTGTGGTCCGGTGCCCCACAAACCAAGCACAAGCCCTGTGCTCTGCGATATTCCGACACTACGTGCCGTGGCTTCCCATAATGAGTACAACACATTGTGGAAGACTGCTTCTGCTTCTGCTGCTAGGAAAATGCTGGGGTCGAATGCTGAATCGACGTAACGGAGGCCACCCGCCTCGAAACTCCAATGGTCAAAGACCAAGCTGCCAGAGCTGGTGCTGAAGACTAGTTCATCTGGCCGTGAGACCGCTTCCGACTTTTGGTCTGGTCCACAATCCTTTAGGAGGTATACTCATGCCTCCTAGCTGCTCTCAATAATGCATAGAAAGTCTGATGCTCAAAAAGCTCCACCGCTAGTAAAATCTCCATGTGAAGTCCCTGCTGGAACCACTGAGCCCTGTCAAACTCGGTTGCCACCAAGGTGGGATCAAACTGACTAAGCCTGGAAAACTCAGTCGCATATCCATCGACCGTCCTGTCCATCTGCTTCAAATTAGTGAACCTCGTCTGTAGATCATACCGAGCTACAGAGTCAAAGTACTTGGTCGTAAATCTCTCACGGAATACTGTCCAGGCAATAGGTGCCACTAATCCAACGGCTTGTGCCACCCACCAGCTACAGGCCAGATCCAATAACTACAGGCGTACCACGGCCACCTTCTCGTCTTCTGGGGTCCTGGCTGCTTGTAGAATAACCTCAGTATCATGCAGCCAAGCGTCTGCGGTAATAGCATCTTTGCTGCCATCAAAGAAGGGAGGGTTCAAGCACTTGAAGCTGTTGGCCGTACTGTTACCTTGAAGACCACCTCTGTTCAAAGCATCTTGTACTGTCTGGTGGAATGCATCACCTCGATGATCCTGTGATACAAGCAACTCCCTTATGAGTCTAACCAAGACTTCATCATCCTGCCTTATAGGCTGGGGGCTGTACTGGGGGTTCTGGACCTCTGGGAAGTATGACTCGGGAAGCTGCTCTTGAGTGTGGAGCTTGATCCTCTTGTTGCGGGGGTACTCGCTGAGCTCCTTCCGACTGATTGGCAGTACCAGGAGCAATGTCGTTGAAGAAGACGATACATAAAACAATAAGGAAGTACCAGGGCAGATCAAAGATATAAGCATGTGATCAGGTAAAGATTTCAGGAGTTTAGAAGATACGATCGGAGATCAAGGGCGAGTGCTGATTGAGACATCTATTAGGTAAACCCCCACATATCTCGATTCACAAGACCTGCATGGGCTACATCTCAAACCGTGTCACACCCTAGAACCAGAATACAGGAGAGCGGGGCGGACACAGCCTGCTACGTATATTGAAGTGCAACCCACCTTGCTATACTGTCAAAGCTATCTAGATATATGAGGGTTCAATTATAAGCCATCAGTCTCTTATGGTCATGAACAAGCCTATTGTCTCAATCTCAAGCAAGTAATAGCAGTTACAAGATGTCAGAGCACCAAATATATAATAGTAAGGCATCCCACACATTACATATTTGGATGTTCATGAAGCTAGTCATACAAAATGTGAAGACTAGCAAGAGTTTCAGTCATATATGATCAAACCTAGGATTTGTTAATCATGCTACAGCCCGTAGACAGACAGTAAATAAAGTATGATCGAGCTAACACATGCTCGTCGACTAAATGCCTCAAAAGAATACTTTTACAATAGAGTTGTTGGCCATGAAATATAAAAGAGCAGAACAATTATCGGTGGACTGGACTTTTACATCACGTTACAAACTCGCTTGTACAAAGAAAGCCTAGGGACAAAAACCTAGGTACAGAAGTCTAAGTATAATTGTTTATTTTAGATTCTGGGAGGTGACGATAGAGGCTCGGAAAAGCGATGACAGCTCTGCCTTACTCCTTGGACGATCGGTATGCAGCCTTGGCTCCAGAAGATTGCTTGGCGTTGGAAGAAATGCTCTCTTTGCCCTCTCTCTGCTTCTTCTCTCTAAGTATTCTAGTACTCTCTGATCTCGAAAAAGCCTCTCTCTGTATGTATATATGTGTATCTGTCTCGCAAGGGAATGGCATCCTGCTATTTATAAGAATAGGGGGACATCATTAGGGTTTACAATGATTACCCCTTAAAATGGCGGCGACCTGTTGATTGATCAATCTGGGCCATTAATTTTGAGTGTAATGGATCTGGGCCATTGATATGGATTGTGCAAAATCCTCTCAGTAATTAATGCTGATTGGAATAAATCTTCCTGGTGATGATTTGCTGATGTCTGCGAATCTGAATGAATAAGTTTAATTCATTCTTCTGCCACGTGTCCCAGATTATTGGGATTTGACCCAATCTTTGATTGCAGTAAATCTGGAAAATTGATTGGCTTTATGACACGTGTCCTGGGAATCACTAAGCCGCATAAGGATTGGGCCGCATGAAGTTTGAGCCGCATAAGCCAGGCTACGTGTCAGGGCAGCTTGGGGAGTGGCCCCCGAATCTTCGAACCACATGATAATTTGGACCATATAATGGGTAGTGAGCCGCATGGAGATGATCCTTGTGAGCCGCATAGGGCTGTTTCGATCTGGACCGCATAGGACAACTTCGACCTGAGCCGCATGGGGAGTCTCCGCTCGAGCTGCATATGACTGTCCACGTGTCTAGGCTGCGTGGTGTTTTCTGGATCTCGGGGGGGGTGTGTCAGAGATTTTCTTTGATTTTCTAGGATGCTGTCATTATAACAGAGTCATAATTGACTCTTTGTGTCAGACCTGTCGTCTAGTCAGAGCGGTCAGCCGTCAAAGTAAATAATGTAGTATAGGGCGGAGGGAAAAACTGTTTGCAAGCCACGTGTCTTCTCTTCTGAGCCGCATGGAACGTCTTGAGCCGTATAGTCCCTTGTGCCACATGAATCTTTGAGCCGCATGGGCTATCTGAGCCGCATGGGGTTCCCTGGCCGCATGGCTCTTTCTTTATTATTTTTTATGCTTCTATAAGAGTAGGAGAGCAAAAATAAAACCCACTCATTGTCAGGGTTACGCCTGGTGGTCACTATCTGGCTGGAAGATAGGGAGATCCTCTGGAGCTGCTCCGATATCTGGCCATACAAAACCAGCTGGGTCAGATCCCAGAAAGAGCAAGTGCCACAAAAGAGGCTTCACTTAAGAACTAGAACTAGCATATCAGAACATAAAATAAGAAGATAAATAAGACATAAAATCTAAATAGGGCAATAAATATCAAGAAGATGAGAAATTATTCTGATCTGCTATTGATAAGGTAAGCATGAGCAATCATGTTACCGAAGTAAACAAGTACTGCAACCAGACAAGACTTAGACTAGCTAGACTCCAACCAACATTCACGGCCAAGCCATAAGTACGGCTTGATACTTTAACTAACTAGGGTCATCACAGGCCTAGTTACTAGCAAAATGCAATGAGTTGTTCCAACAGCCACAAGCCCTGCAGACTATCCAGGTTATCGTGACGGAATTAGGGGTTGAGTTCATGTGGGTACATCATCCAAGAACCGCATGTACCCTTAAGTAGCTTGAAGGGTGCAACACATGACAGTGTGCTAGAAATGTGCCCTACTCGACGGCAGGCTACAAATCCTATGATGGGGCGCCCAGATAACGGGATTACCTGTAGCTGGGAAATCTTTTCATGACTACTGGATTATTCTAGTTATTAGCCTTAGTCAGTTTCAGTAGGTACCCCTGACCGTGGTACTCAGGGGTCCCTGCCCTAGACATGATATAAGATAATACTGGTTCATTTGTATAAACACAATCGCCCACGGCGTCCAGGCCATTCATTCTTGTCATGTCGTGCTAGCTGTCGCAACAACATATCGAGGTATATCATGTTAGGTTTACTTATCAAGAATGCGCCACGACGGGCCACTATCATGCCATGTTACTTGTTACTTGCTAAGAGTGCGCCATAACAGGCCACTATCATGTAGTTACAAATTAGTCATTCTTGTCGTGAGTGTGCTATAATGGACCACTGTCATGTCAGTCACATTAACCTATCGTGTTTATAGAACATGTTCAGAATTAATATGATATAAGCATTTTTTATCAAAAACCCATGTTACATAGAGGGTCATGAGACATAAGCATAAATGTAACAACCAAAATAGTAAAAAGGGTGCAAAGGCTGTGGGAAGAGCCATGCGGCCCGGGAGCCAAGGTTCATGGCCTATGCGGCCAAGGATCGCCATACGGCAAGGGCCAAACGGCCATACATCATGAGTCTAGGAGGATAGGCGCCATGTGGCTAGGGGAACAGGGGCCATGCGACAAGGCTGCCAAAAGCCATATGGCCCGAAGAAAACAGGGGCCATGCGGCAAGGTTGACAAGAGCTATGCGGCAAGAGGGAAACAGGGGCCATGCGGCAAGGCTACCAAGAGCCAGGCGGCAAGAGGGAAACAGGGGCCATGCGATAAGGCTGACAAGAGCCATACGGCAAGAGGGAGGTCCAAAGGAAGCCATGAGGCTTATGCGGTAAGGCTAAAGGTAGCCATGCAGCTAAGGTCAACCAAAGTCATGCGGCTAAAGTCAACCAAAGCCATACTGCTAAAGTCAACCAAAGCCATGCGGCAAGGGGAAAACAGGGGCCATACGGTAAGCAGCTACGCGACAAAGGCCTAAGCGATATGCTACCATGCGGCACACGACTAAAGGGATAATACGGCAAGAAAGGGGCCTCAGGAAGACTGGAGTGCCTATGCGGCCAAAGAGGAGCCGCAGGGGACCTTGTCGCATGAAAAGGCAATACAGGAGGCATTGTTCTTCTTCTCCAACTTTTTTGAGAAGAAGAACCTGGGAAGTTGGGGGTTCCCAGACTTCCCTACCTTCAATCCAAGCCCAAGTCTGGACTTCCATAGGTCAAAATGGGGTAGAACGAAATTCTCTACAACATGGAACCATCAAAACTTAAAAATAATAAGGGTCGATAGATCAAAACCCAAGGAATTCGAAAAATGCAACAAGCTTAGATCTACATGAAATGAACCATAGAAATAAAAAATGCTAAGTACTAAAGTGTCTTAAAATCTTGTGAGGAAGATAATAGAACAACAAAAATTGAGTTCCTCAATGAAGCAAGTTGTACTTGCCTAAGCTCTTGGTAGTTGAAGAGAGTTAATGGAGGATAAAGAAGAAGTACATGAAGAAGTGAATGAGGAGAAAGAAAGGGGTTGGTGGCTTATAAAGGGGGGTTAGCCTTTTGGGCCAAGTCCTAACAAACCGAGCCCAACCAAATATACTAAGCCAAGCCAAACCAAACCAGGATAAACCGAAAATAAGCCAGAGCAAGATTAAATCAGGATCAAGCAAAGCAAGACAAGTCTAACAACGGGTCAGGATTTCGTACACGTATACTGGAAATACGTGCAACAGAAAACGGAGGTGACAGTAATTCACTTTCATCTCTTCTCTTCTAAAGCTTATATTTCTTCCAAAGAATTCTAAAAAGCTTTTATTTTCAAATCCTAAGCCAGTTACAATCCTCTAGTCGATTTGCCAGTATGGTACGGTCTAGAAGTTTCAGAGCGATTGTAATCAGAGGCTTGATTGAAGATTGACTCTTCACAATTAAAGTTGGTCGAGTTCTTCGTATCAAAGCTCACGTCTGTAGAAGTTGCAAGGACTTCGTATGAAAACTTGCAGGATCTTCTAATAGTGGATTCAACTGGAAGCTAGAGTTCTTTCAACTGGACTTGTTCTCACAAGAGGAAAACCATTATAAATCTCTGTGTTTGTGTTTGCCTTCTGATCACTCTTTTCATTACTGTTATTTATTTTGTGATTATTATTATATCTATGATCTAACTGCTAACGAGTTTTTAATTAGCAATATTCCACTGCCTACTCTATTCACCCCCCTCTAGAGTATTCTTTTTTACGATTTCGTTCCTACAATTGGTATCAGAGCGAGGTTATACAGGTAAAACAAGGTAAAATTACAGCTATATTCAGTTATTTTTCAATTGTTATATTGATCACAGTATTACACATGGCAATTATGAAATTCACAAGTGAAGGCCAAGCCACAAATAGACCTCCACTGTTTGACGAAACAAACTACACTTATTGGAAAACATGTATGAGTTTCTTCCTAAAATCTCTTGACTTTGACTTATGGTCTATAGCTATTGATGCCTACAAAAGCCTCCTCGTATTAATGTTAATGGAGTTTTAGTTGAAAAACGTCATGACAAATATACAGAGGATGAAAAAAAAAAGGCCAGTCTTGACGCACGTGCTATTAACGCTTTATTTTGTGCTTTAGACAGAACTGAATTAAACAGGGTGTCTACCTGCACAACATAAAACAAAGTGTAAAAAAATTTCGAAGTAACAAACGAAGGAACAACACAAGTCAAGGAGTCAAAGGTCAGCAGACTTACTCAGGAGTACGAGGCGTTCAAAACGAAGCCAAGTGAATCAGTCACTCAGATGTTTACGAGATTCTTGGATATTGTAAATCCTTTGTCTTTATTAGGCAAGGAATACAGTAACCATGAAAAGATTCGCAAACTTCTACGAGCTCTTACAAAGAACTGGATTCCAAAGGCTACAGCAACCATTGAAGGAAACGACCTCTCAACAATGTCTCTAAAAACACACATGGGTAAGCTACTCACTCACGAGTTAGAACTTCAAGACTTTGAAGGCGCTACACCAAAGGAGAAGTCAGAAAAGTCGATCGCTCTCAAGGCTCAACATAGAAGAACTATTAAAGATGATTCTGGCGACAGCGACTCTGACTCTGAAGATCAAGCTCTTCTGGTAAGCAAATTCAAGAACTTCATGAGATTTAACAGAAGAACAAAAGATAGCAACAATAACAACAACGAGAAAGATCCTATTTGCTACGGATGCAAGAAAAAAGGACACATAAAGAAAGATTGTCCAACAATATCATCATCAACAAAAAAAAGTAGCAAATATGACAAAGGCTGCCTGAAAAGATCTACATCAAAGAAGTACGCCAATACAAGCATATGGCATGAAAGCGAAGCCAACGATTCAGAAGATGAACAATCAGATGACGCTACAAATATATGCTTGATGGCTTGTGATCAGGTAATCACTAATCCTCTTATTGATCCTTACGATGATTTTACCTTTGAGCAACTAGGAGAGGCTTTCAGTGACCTGTTAAATGATTACAGAAAACTGATAGTAAATATGAAACCTCTAAGATGGTACTCAAAGAGTACAAAGGTGAGATAGAAAGACTTACTGACCAACTAAATGATGTTAGAAATAATGTCTCTTCAATTGAGTCTGGTGAGCTTTCATCTATTAAGTTGTTGTTGCACAAAAGTTATCCGAAGAAAAAGACCAAACCATCATCCAGCTAAAGGAAGATCTATCTAAGGAGAGAAAAAGTCCCCAGTGTGCACAAGTCAGAATAGAAACACTTACATCTGACTATACTAGATTATATGACACCTCCAAAAAGTTGAAAATTAGGTTAGGAAAACGGCCTGAAGTCGCTGCTTCCTAGTCTAACACGTGTCAATTATCGAATCATCGGAACATGTCCAAACCAAACACTGTCAGACGAAATCATACCAAACCTATGCCTAAGAAGACTAATAGGTATGCATTCTTCTATTCTAGAAAACCAAAACCTACCAATCATGCACCTCACACAACTTTCAACACTCAACATGCAAAATGTCATTACCGTGGCCTCATTGGTCATATATCCTCTGCATGTAGAATCAAAAATTTAGTAGATTTAAATGTTTATGCATGGGTACAAAAAACTAACCAGTCAGGACCCTACAAGAAATGGGTACCAAGAGTTTTATCTATAAATTATTTTGTAGGTGGAACGTCCTTCACATGCTAGAAGCAAATAGATCCTCGACAGCGGTTTCTCATGGCACATGACCGGTGATGCTTCATTATTCGCAACACTGTCGAAGAAGAATAAAGAAGGATACATCTCCTTCGGTAATAATTTAAGAGGGTACATAATTGGTATCGGTGACATTGGTAAGGCTTCCTATCTTGTGATTAAAGATATCTGTCTAGTTACCGAGTTAAAACATAATCTGCTCAGCATAAGCCATTTTGCTGATCACAGTTATGGTATTAACTTTGCCAAAGACAAATATACTATAATTGATAGTTCAACTGGTAGCACTATCTTTTAAGGTATCAGAGAAGACAATATATATGTTTTCTATTTGTTAGAAGATGCTAACAAAGCAGGTAGATGATCGATGGCAAAAGCATTGAGAGTCAACTATGGCATATGAGACTTGGTCATGCAAACATGGATACAATTTTAAGACTATCTACAAAGAAGTTCGTACGCGGCTTACCAGACATATCTTTCAAGAAGGATACGGTATATAGTGAATGTGTAAAGAACAAAGCTATCTGATCTGCATTTAAATCTAAGAACGCTGTAAGTACCACTAGACCACTACAACTGCTGTATATGGACTTATTTGGACCAAGTAGAATTACTAGCCTAGGTGGTAAGTTATATACATATGTCATTGTAGATGATTTCTCTAGATATACATGGGTATATTTTTTTGTACGCAAGAACGATGCATTATCAGAATTCATCACCTTTTGCAAGAAAGTACATAATGAAAAAGGGTTCATGATTACTCGTATTCGCAGTGATCATGGCGGCAAATTTAAGAATGAAGAATTCAAGCAATTTTGTGACACATACGATTATTTTCGTGAACTCTCTTGCCCTAGGACTCCACAACAAAATGGAGTTGTAGAACGTAAGAAGAGGACTCTGTCTGAAAAGGCTAGAGCAATGTTAAACCAGTTTAGTCTACCCAGATACTTTTGTGCTAAAGCTGTCAATACAGCGTGCTATATTCTTAATTGGGTTCTAATTCGACCTATATCGAAGAAGACTCCCTATGAACTATGGTTTGATAGAACACCCACTGTTTCGTATTTCAAGATTTTTGGTTGTAAATGCTTTATTCTTAATACTAAAAATAATCTGAGTAAATTTGATGAAAAGGCCGATGAAGGTATATTTTTAGGTTATGCATCAAAGAGCAAAGGGTACAGAGTCTTCAACAAAGGAATCCTGATCATCGAAGAATCAATTAATGTCAAGTTTGATAAGCTAAATCAACACTTAGACGATGACGACAATGAAAATATAATCACACCAAGTACAGCTACTGTAAAAACTTCACACAAAGATGCAGAACCTTCACACCTAGCACCAGCTGAGTCTTCAAGCAAAGAAGCCGGAACTAGCAATCCTGAGGAAACACCAAAAGTGATGAGATTCTTGGCAGATCATCCAAAGGACATGGTAATTGGTGAGATTACCAAGGGTGTAAGTACTCGTTCCTCTAATAAAGATATAGCTTCTTGTGTTGATTTTATTTCACAGTTTGAACCCAAAAATATTGAATAAGCATGTAGTAATAATTTTTGGTTAGATGCTATGTAAGAGGAATTAAACGAATTCAAAGGGAATCAAGTTTGGGAACTTGTTCCCAAGCCCATTGATCATCTGGTCATTAGCACCCGTTGGGTATTTCGAAACAAACTGAACGAAAATACTTTAGTAACTCGTAATAATGCTGGACTTGTAGCTCAAGGATACAATCAAGAAGAAGGTATCGACTATGATGAGACTTATGCCCTAGTTACGAGATCAGAATCCATTCGCATGTTATGTGTATTTGCATGTTTTCATAATTTTAAGTTATTTGAAATGGATGTCAAAAGTGCATTTTTGAATGGTTTTATAAAAAAAGAAGTTTATGTAGCTCAATCTTCCGGTTTTACTGATTTCAAATATCCTGATTATGTTTTCAAGTTGAAGAAAGCCTTATACGGTTTGAAACAAGCCCTTGGTGCTTGGTACGATCGTCTAAGCTCTTTTCTACATGACAATGATTTTTCAAAGAAAAAGGTTGACAGTACATTATTTATAAAATCTTTGAATAACAACATACTTTTGATTCAAGTCTATGTAGAAATATTATTTTTGGATCTACTGATGAATCTCTTTGTCAAAAATTTTTAAATGTATGCATAATGAGTTTGAGATAAGCATGATAGGAGAGCTGAAATTCTTTCTCGGACTACAAATCAAACAAACCAACAATGGAACGTTCATAAATCAAGCAAAGTACACAAAAGATCTATTAAAGAAGTTCAACCTGGAAGCAGTCAAGCCACTTAGCACTCCAATGGCAACTTCAACCAAGCTTGATATTGATGAATAAGGCAAACCCGTCGACTTACGTAAGTATCGAGGTATGATCGGTAGCTTACTGTATTTAATTGCTAGTCGACTAGACATTATGTTTAGTGTTTGCTTATGTGCACATTTTCAAGCTAATCCTAAGAAATCACATCTGTGCGCAGTTAAGCATATCTTTCGATACCCTAAAGGTACTTCTTCTGTCAGCTTATGGTATCCCAAAACCACATCATTTAACCTAACCGATTATTCTGATGCAGATTTTGCCGAATGCAAAGTAGATAGAAAGAGTACCAGCGGCACATGTCATTTCCTAGGAAAAGCTCTAGTCTTTTGGTTTAGCAAAAAACAAAATTTTGTCGCATTATCAACAACCGAGGCTGAGTATATCGTCGCAGGACGTTGTTGTGCACAAATTTTGCGGATGAAGCAAACTTTAGAAGAATATGGATTGCATTTTTCACATATACCCATTTTCTGTGATAATACTAGTTCTATTTATTTGACTAAGAATCCAGTCTGTCACTCTTCTTCTAAGCATATAAAGATTCGACATCACTTTCTTAGAGATCATCAACAAAATGGAGATATAGACCTTGTATACATAGACACATAGAATCAATTGGCTGACAAACTCTAGTGGAAGATTGTTTCAATTATTTAAGTTGAGAATTAGTAATTTTAGATGCCAATAATATTAATTAATTTTCTTTTATTAAATTAATTTATTCAATACTCAATAACTGTTTTCGAGACAAGCCTAAAAAGGGACTGTCTGTGACTACGACTACGGTCGAAGCAAAACGGTATTTAATAGTTCCCCGGTGAACCTTCGTTAGCTGGGATAGTACTCCTACAGCTAATCTAAAATAGATGTTGAGTAAAGAATATTAATTTATAAAATAATATCAATTGTATTATTTAAAATTTAAAATTACTAAACTTTGAATTAAATATTTGAAATGTATTGATGAAAAAGATGTGGCCCTCAAAAAAATTTATATATCTAGGAGGACCCTTGGCGAATTCGGCCCGCGTTCAGTCTGAATTCGGCCAGAGTTCGGCTATATATATATATATATACATATATATATATATATATATATATATATATATATATATATATATATATATATATATATATATATATATATATATATATATATATATATATCGGTTAGAACCCGAGGCCCCCATTTTCTTCAACCCTTCCAAAACCACATCAACAGCAGCAACAGCACCCGAAAACCCTAGTTCTTCTCCACCTTTCTTCTTCCAATCTACATAGAGATCTTCGTCCAAAATTTGGATTTATGCGAAAAATTGCATCCTTTACAGCATACTTGATTCTTAGAAGGTAAAATTCCACTTTCAAATTATTAGGGTTTCTTGTCTTTGGGATAGAATGCCTAAGGGGTTCAATCCTTTCAAGAGGTAGAAGACCCATGTCTGTAAAGAGGTATCATCTTCTGATCCACATACAAATTTTCTCTTTTCTCCGGTCTAATTGGATGACGGTGCATCGGATGAGTTTTCTTTCAAAACTCTCGACCAAGCATTACTTTGGTATGCCGACTTTATTATGCGTACTATATGTACCGGATCTCCGATCAAATGGACTGTATTTTCTGACCACCGTCCTTACTTTGAGGCATTAGGATTATATCACTTTTCTACTTTACAATTCTCTATAGCTACTAATGCCATTAGACTATTTTACTGTAATTTTGTATTAGACACTTTTACCGCAAGAACTCGTATCGGCGGTATGGATATTGAGTTCAATAATAAATTGCTAGCAAAAATCCTTGGTCTTCCAAACGAAGGTGTCCCGTTTGATGACATCACTGACTTCGACTTCCCCGAGGGTACGACTCTTGTTAGTTTCAAGAATAAGCTTTGTGTGCCCGCACGTACTCATTCTGGAAAGTTCAAGGCCAATAACTTGAACTTGTTTAACTATGAATTATATCGCATCATCTATTCCAATCTACTTCCAAAATCCACTTCAAAAGATAATGTCACTGCGCTCGAACTTTCTTCCTTATATCACATTCTTAAGTGGATTCCTTTTTCTGTCCCTAAGACTATCACTCAGATGATGGGTAGATGTCGCGAAAGAGACCGCGATGATCATCCCATGCATCTTTCTGAGATTTGATATTAACTTATCCACTTCTGCTCTGGACCCTGAGCCCAAGTTTCTTAAGCTTTTTCGTCGTAGCATTGCCATTGCTCCTCCATCTACTGCATCTTCACCTTCTGCACCTGCTCCCACTGCACCTGGTCCTTCTCAGTCTTACCCTATAGCGTTTAAGGGTGTTCACCAGCATCTATCAGATCTATAGTCATTCTTCGTTGACACTTCCAGGGAACATGAATTCCGTGACGTGACTCAGTTCCTGGCTATTGCCAACTCCTTTGTCAATCTGAGATTTCCATAGACGGGTCACTCTGCTAGCTCTCTTCCTCGAGACCCTTTTGTTCTTGCTACCGTATTGATGATGAGGCGGTCCACTCTCTGTTCCAGCCATGGAATGTATACGATTGGTATCGTACTTCTGGTACTACTCTACATACTTTTTTGGAGCTGGCACTTCTGGAGCTGGTCCATCTGGACATGCTGGCATTGCAGCCGATGATGATAAGGATGAGGATGGCTTTTGATATGTTACTTTTTAAGACTAATGACTTTGTCTTATGTTTACTTAATATTCCAAGATATTATCATTACTCTTTTATTTTGGATATGATTTGTGATTTTGATAGACATATGTTTTTATGCCTCAATTTGGCATATGACCCTGTTTAGTTTATTATTCAACTTAGCATTTTATTTGTTTCAGCTTCATTATAGCATTATCATTCTTTATGCTTCCATATAAACTGCCTGTGACAAATATCATGCCTGTATTATCTGTTTATCTTATTTTTCTGTTCATGTTTATACCATGCATGTGTTGAATGTAGTTATTTCTTTATTTTTTGTGTTACTTCATTACTTGTTACTTATGTATTTATTGCGGGGGAGCTTTCTCTTTTGTAATTATTTTGCTAAGTGACAACGGGGGAGAAATAAGATCTAACATCTTCATGGATATAGGTTATGAACAATTTTTACCTTTTATATCTCGATACATTTAGTAAACTTTTGAATTGATCAAGACCAAAGATGTTATATCGGTCAAGGTTTGTTAATTATCAAAATGGGGGAGATTGTTGGCCCATTGGTCATGGTCAAACCTGATTTTAATAATTGATCAAACTCTGTCTCGATATACTAATCAATTCAGATGTTTACTAACGACGTTTTGGACACTGATCAAAGATGGATATCTACTCAGTTCAAGACCAAAGCTGTTTGCCACTCAAAAATGTATTCTTTTAAAAGCAATGTAATTTTCATTTTTATTGAGTTTATGAATACTTTACACACCAAGTCGTACTGGCAAATAGGCTATCTGAAATCATTTTTCAAAACTGACCTATCTTTTTAAAATGGCCTATGTTTTTGAAAAATATCTATTTTACAAAAAGCTTCTGAAGGATTTTTCAAAAATCCAAAAATTATTTTTCACAAAATTAACTGAACAAACCCTGACAGAACTCGGCCAAAGTTCGGCCAGAGTTCGGCCAAATTGAAGGTTATATGAATGTTTGATTTTGAACTTGGTCTTCCTGCAGTTGTGGTTGGTTACAAAGAGTTCTGTCTGAATTCTGCCAGAATTCTGTCATTGTTCTGCCTTTGGAAAAACTATAAATAGAGAAGGATTTCGATCATTTCAACACACCAATTCACTTTCATCTCTTCTCTTCTAAAGCTTACATTTCTTCTAATGAGTTAAAAAAAGCTTCCATTTTCAAATCCCAAGCCAGTTATGACACGACCCGCTCACGAATAATCGGATACGAGTTGGACACGCTCAGCATTCGTCAATGGACACGACGAAGTAAGTTGTACAATACTAAGGAAAACTCCAAGTCACAATGTAATATAAACATCCACAGCTTTTATAACGTTCCCTGAAGATCACCAATATCCATCAAGTCATTTTAGTGCAAAGTCATCTAGAGACAAATTCGGTCATACAAAATATACAATGATTAAATCATAAACATACAATCTCCAGAAAAACAATAAATAAATCCTGTAATATCCAATGCAATCACATGCTCCATGTGGCCTCAAGCTCACCTGTAACGTATCTTGTCAGAAAAAGAGCAAAGTACAACTCTGACGAAAACAATATACAATATAATCTGTAATACAGAATACAAGATGAAACCAGAATATCAGAAATGGAAATAAAACTATGGTACCAGAAATAAAATATAAAACTGTAGGCATTGGACGCGATAATCAATATGCAAGACGATGAACACAGCTATCAATGAACAAGACAATGTTCACGGCAATCAATATGCAAGTGTGATAATTTGAAATATTAAACTAATGTGTGATCGGCTAAGAAACACAATTAATCAATGAGTCAATCAATTCTATAAGATCCGGCTTTATCGTATGTGAAGTGTACTATTAGGCTATCCACAATACCTATATTTGGGTATGGTCACACAAAAGCTAATATTTCTCCCAATTCCCGCAATAAACAATAACTCGATGTAATGAACAAGGTACAAAAAAATCGTGTGTATGTCGTGTCCGATATGAGAACATGGCACATAAATGTAAGACAAATCAAAGTACAAGTCGAGTCGGTACACTTGCCTCTGTAGGCCCATTAGTCATGATCACACCTGATTTTAATAATTGATCAAACTTTGTCTCGATATAAATACAAGTCAATTCAGATGTTTACCTACGACGTCTTGGACACTGCTCAACAATGGATATCTACGACGTTCAAGACTGAAGCTGTTTGCCATTCCAAATGTAGTTTCGTCAAAGCAATATAATTTGTCATTTTATTGAGTCTAGGAATACATTGTACACCAAGTCGTACTGACAAATAGGCTGTCCGGAATTGTTTTTCAAAATTGTCCTATCTCTTTAAAAATGACCTATGTTTTTAAAATACATCCTTTTTACAAAAAGCTTCTGAAGGACTTTTCAAAAAGCCAAATTAATTTTTTCTCAAAATGAACTGGCAGAACCCTAGCAGAACTCGGCCAGAGTTTGACTAGAGTTTGTCCAGAGTTCGGCCAATCTGAACGTTAGTGAACGTTTGATTTTGAACTTGGCCACCCTTCAGTTGCGGTTTGTTACAAAGAGTTCTGCCCGAATTCTGCCAGAATTCTGTCAGAGTTCTGTCTGTGGAAAAACTATAAATAGAGAAGTATTTCGATCATTTCAAATCACCAATTCACTTTCAATCTCTTTCCTTCTAAAGCTTACATTTTCTCCAAAGAGTTTTCAAAGCTTATATTTTCAAATCCCAAGCAAGTTACAATCCTCTAGTCGATTTGCCAGTACGATGTGGTCAAGAAGTTTTAAGAGAGATTGTAATCAGAGGCTTGATAGAAGATACAACTCTTTACAATTGAAGTTGGTCAAGTTTTTCGTATCAAAGCTCGCGTCTGTAGAAGTTGCAAAGACTTCGTATGAAAACTTGAGGTATTTTCTCATAGTGGATTCAACTGGAAGCTAGAGTTCTTCCGACTGGACTAGTCCTCACAAGAGGAAAACCAATATAAATCTCGGTGTTTGCGTTTGCCTTCTGATCACTTTTTATTTTTGTCATTTACTTTGTGATTATTTTTATATCTGTGATCTAACTGCTAACAAGATTTTTAATTACCAATATTCTGCTGCCTACTCTATTCACCCCCCTCTAGAGTATTCTGCTTTACGATTTCGTTCCTACAATTGGTATCAGAGCAGGTTATACAGGTAAAATAAGGTAAAATTGCAGTTATATTCAATTATTTTATATAGATCACAATATTACACATGGCAACTGTAAAATTCACAAGTGAAGGCCAAGCCACAAACAGATCTCCACTGTTTGACGACACAAATTACACCTATTGGAAAACACATATGAGTTTTTTTTCTGAAATCTCTTGATTTTGACTTATGGTCTGTAGTTATTGATGGCTATAAAAAGTCCCCTCGTATAAATGTTGAAGGAGTTTTAGTTGAAAAAACCCATGACAAATATACAGAGGAGGAAAAAAAAAGGCCAGTCTTGACGCACGTGCTATTAACGCTCTATTTTTTGCTTTAGACAGAACTGAATTCAATTGGGTGTCTACTTGCACAACATCAAATGAAGTGTGAAAACTTCTCGAAGTAACCCATGAAGGAACAACGTAAGTCAAGGAATCAAAGATCAACGGACTTACTCAAGAGTACGAGGTGTTCAAAATGAAGCCATGTGAATCAGTCACTCAGATGTTTACAAGGTTCTTGGATATTGTAAATGCTTTGTCTTTACTAGGCAAGGATTACAGTAACCATGAGATGATTCGCAAATTTTTACGAGCCCTTACAAAGAACTGGATTCCAAAGGCTACTGCAATCATTGAAGGGAACGACCTCTTAACAATGTCTCTAAAAACACTCATGGGTAAGCTACTCACTCATGAGTTAGAACTTCAAGACTTTGAAGATGCTACACCAAAGGAGAAGTCAGAGAAGACGGTCGCTCTCAAGGCTTAACATAGAAGAACCATCGAAGATGATTCTGATGATAGCGACTCCGACTCTAAAGATCAAGCTCTTCTGGTAAGAAAATTCAAAATGTTCATGAGATTTAACAGAAGAACAACAGACAGCAACAACCACAACAACAAGGAAGATCCTATTTGCTACGGATGCAAGAAGAAAGGACACATGAAGAAAGATTGTCCAACAGCATCATCATCAAAGAAAAGCAACAAATATGACAAAGGCAACCTGAAGAAATCTACATCAAGGAAGTACGCCAATACAAGCATATGGCATGAAAGTGAAGCCAGCGACTCAGAAGTTGAACAATCAGATGATGCTGCAAATGTATGCTTGATGGCTTGCGATCAGGTAAACACTAATCCTCTATTTGACCCTTATGATAATTTTGCCTTTGAGCAACTAGGAGAGGCTTTCAGTGAACTGTTAGATGATTACAGAAAACTGCATAGTAAATATAAAACCTCTAAGAAGGTACTTAAAGAGTATAAAGGTGAAATAGGAAGACTTACCGACCTATTAGATCATGTTAGAGATAATTACTCTTTAAATGAGTCTGGTGAGATTTCTTCTATTAAACTGTTGTTACAGGAGACTGTTAAGCTATCCGAAGAAAAAGACCAAACTATTATCCAGTTAAAGGAAGACCTATCTAAGGAGAGAAAGAGTATCCAGTGTGCACAGGTCAGATTAGAATCACTCACATCTGACTATACTAGATTATATGACAATTACCGAATCATCGGAACACGCCCAACATTGTCAGACCAAACCATACCAAAACTATGCCCAAGAAGACTAATAGGCATGCATTCTTCTATACTAGAAAACCAAAACCTACCAATCATCCACCTCACACTACTTTCAACACTCAACATGCTAAATGTCATTATTGTGGCCTCATTGGTCATATATCTTCTTCATGTAGAATCAGAAAGTTAGTAGATTTAAATGTTTATGCATGGATACCGAAAACTAACCAGTCAGGACCCTACAAGAAATGGGTACCAAGAGTTTCATCTGTAAATTGTTTTGTAGGTAGGACTCCTTTTACATGCTAGAAGCAAATGGATCCTCGACAGCGGTTGCTCACGGCACATGACCGGTGACGCTTCATTATTCGTAACACTGTCAAAGAGGAATAAAGAAGGATACGTCTCCTTCGGTAATAATTTAAGAGGGTACATAATTGGTATCGGTGATAGTGGTAAGGCTCCCTATCCAGTGATTAAAGATGTTTATCTAGTTACCGAGTTAAAACATAATCTGCTCAGCATAAACCATTTAGCTGATCACGGTTGTGGTATTAACTTCGTAAAAGATAAATGTACCATAATTGATAGTTTAACTGGTAGTATTATATTTGAAGGTATTAGGGAAGTCAATATATATGTTTTCTACTTGTTGGAAGATGCTAACAAAGCAGGTAGATGTTTGATGGCCAAAAGCGTTGAGAGTCAACTATGGCATATGAGACTCGGTCATGCAAACGTGGATACAATTTCAAGACTATCTATAAAGAAGTTTGTACGCGACTTACCGGATATTTCTTTTAAGAAGGATACGGTATGTAGTGAATGTAAAAAGAACAAAGTTGCCAAATCCGCATTCAAATCCAAGAACGCTGTAAGTACCACTAGACTTTTACAACTGTTGCATGTGGACTTATTTGGACCAAGTAGAATTGCTAGTCTAGGTGGTAAGTTATATGCATTTGTTATTATAGATGATTTTTCTAGATAGACATGGGTTTTCTTGCACGCAAGAACGATGCATTATCAAAAATCATCACCTTTTGCAAGAAAATACAGAATGAAAAAGGGCTCATGATTACTCGCATTCGTATTGATCATGGCGACGAATTTGAGAATGCAGAATTCAAGCAATTTTGTGACACACACAGTTATCTGCATGAATTCTCTTGCCTAGGACTCCGCAACAAAATGGAGTTACGGAACGTAAGAACAGAACTCTATCTGAAATGGCTAGAGTAATGTTAAACCAGTTTAATCTACTTAGATACTTATGGGCTCAAGCTGTAAATACAACATACTATATTCTTAATAGGGTTCTAATTTGACCTATATCGAAGAAGACTCCATATGAACTATGGTTTGATAGAACTCAAAATGTTTCTTATTTCAAAATCTTTGGTTGTAAATGTTTTATTCTTAATACTAAAGATAGTTTGAGCAAATTTGATGAAAAGGCTGATGAAGGTATATTTTAGGTTATGCAGCAAAGAGCAAAGGATATAGAGTCTTCAACAAAAGAACCATGATCATCGAAGAATATATCAATGTCAAGTTTGATGAGACGAATCAACACTTAGACGATGATGACAATGAAGACATAATCACACCAAGTATAGCTACTGTAAAACCTTCACCATCACATTAGGCATCAGATGAACCTCTAAGCAAAGAAGCCAGAACTAGCAATCTTGAGACTACACCAAAAGAGATAAGATTCTTGGCTAATCATCCAAAGAACTTTGTAATTGGTGAGATTACCAAGGATGTAAGTACTCGTTCCTCGAATAAAGATATAGCTTCTTGTGTTGCTTTTGTCTCGCAGTTTGAACCCAAAAATATTGATGAAGCATGTAGTAAAAATTTTTGGTTAGATGTTATGCAAGAGAAATTAAACAAATTCGAACGAAATCAAGTTTGGAAACTTGTTTCCAAGCCCATTGATCATCCGGTCATTGGCACCCGATGGGTATTCTGAAACAAAATGAACGAGAATGGTTTAGTGACTCGTAATAAAGCTCGACTCGTAGCTCAAGGATACAATCAAGAAGAAGATATCGACTACGATGAGACTTATGTCCCAGTTGCGAGATTAGAATCCATTCGCATGTTATGTGCATTTACATGTTTCCATAATTGTAAGTTATTTCAAATGGATGCCAAAAGCACATTTTTAAATGATTTTATAAAAGAAGAGGTTTATGTAGCTCAACCACCCGATTTTACTAATTTCAAATTTTCTGAATATGTTTTTGAAGAAAGCCTTATACGGTTTGAAACAAGCCCCTCATGTTTGGTACGATCGTCTAAGCTCTTTTCTACTTGATAACAGTTTTTTAAAGGAAAAGGTAGACACTACTTTGTTTATAAAATCTTTGAATAACAATATTCTTTTGATTCAAGTCCATGTAGATAATATTATTTTTGGATCTCCTAATGAATCTCTTTGTCAATAATTTTCAAAGTGTATGCAGAATGAGTTTGAGATGCGCATGATGGGAGAGCTAAAATTCTTTGTCGGACTGCAAATCAAATAAAACCAACTTTGGGATATTCATAAATAAGCAAAGTACACAAGGGATCTGTTAAAGAAGTTCGACCTGGAAGCAGCAAAGCCACTTAGCACTCTAATGGCAACTTCAACCAAGCTTGATATTGATGAACAAGGCAAACCTGTCGACATATGTAAGTATCGAGGTATGATAGGTAGCTTACTATATTTAACTGCTAGCCGACCAGACATTATGTTTAGTGTTTGCTTAGGTGTCGCTTTCAAGCTAATCCTAAGGAATCACATACGTACGCAATTAAGCGTATCTTTCGATACCTTAAAGGTACTTCTTCTGTCGGCTTACGGTATCCCAAAACCACGTCATTTGACCTGACCGATTATTCTGATGCTGATTTTGCCGGATGCAAAGTTGATAGAAAAAGTACCAGCGGCACATGTCATTTTCTAGGAAAAGCTCTAGTCTCTTGGTTTAGTAAAAAGCAAAATTATATTGCATTATCAACAATAGAGGCTGAGTATATCGTCACAGGACGTTGTTGTTCACAAATTTTGTGGATGAAACAAACTCTAGAATACTATGGATTGCATTTTACACACATACCCATTTTCTGTGACAACACTAGTTCTATTAATTTGACTAAGAATTTAGTATGTCACTCTCGCACTAAACATATCGAGATTCGACATCACTTTCTTAGAGATCATCAAAAAATTGGAGATATAGACCTTGCATACATAGACACTCAAAATCAATTAGTTGATATACTCACAAAACCTCGAGAATTATTTACGTCGAGAATTAGGAATTTTAGATATCAATAATATTAATTAATTTTATTTTATTAATTAATTTATTCGATACTCAAAAACTGTTTTTCGAGACAAGCCTAAAAAGAGTCTGTCTGTCACCACGACTACGGTCGAAGCGAAGCGGTACCTAAGAGTTCCCCGATGAACCTCCGTTAGCTGTGACAGTACTCCTACAGCTAATCTAAAACAGATACTGAGTAAAGGATATTAATTTATAAAATAATATTAATCATATTATTTTGAGATTTAAAATTACTAAACTCTGAATTAAACATTTGAAACAAATTAATAAAAAAGATGTGGCCCCATCATTATTATTTATATATATAACAAGGCAACCCTTGGTGAATTCGGCCAGAGTTCGGTCCGAATTCGGCCAGAGTTCGGCTGGGTATATATATATATATATATATATATATATATATATATATATATATATATATATATATATATATATATATATATATACCAGCCTGAACCCGAGGCCCCCATCTTCTTCATTCTTCCAAACATCCTCAAACAGCAGCAGCCGTGCCTCCAAACCCTAGCTCTTCTCCACCCTTGTTCTTCCAATCCACGTGGAGATCTTCGTCCAAACTTTGGATTCGTACGAAGAATTTCTTCCTCAACAACATATCCAATTCCTGGAAGGTATAATTCCTTCTTTCCTCCACTTTTAAATTATTAGGGTTTCTAGAATTTTTGGGAAAGAATGCATAAATTAAATCCCTTCAAGAGGAAGAAGACCAATGCCAGTGAAGAGGCATTGTCTTCAGATCCGTATACAGATTCCCTCTTTCCTCAGGTCCAATCGGATGACGGTGCATCGGATGAGTTTTACTTCACAACTTTCGACCATGCTTTATTATGGTATGCCAATTTTATTATGTGTACTATCTGTACCGGATCATCGATTAAATGGACTGTCTTTTCTGACAACCGTCCTTACTTTAAGACATTAGTGTTACAACCCTTTGTTTCTTTATAATTTCCTATAGCTACTAATGCCATTAGATTATTCTATTGTAATTTTGTGTTAGACACTTTCAACGCGAGAACACGTGTCGGAGGGATCGATATCGAATTTACTGATAAAACGTTAGCAAAAATCCTCGGTATTCCAAACGAAGGTGCCCGCTCGATGGCATCACTGATTTTGATTTCTCCGATGGTACAACTCTCGTTAGTTTCAAGAATGAGCTTTGTGCGCCCGCACGTGCTTGTCCTGAAAAGTTCAAGGCTAATAACTTGAACTTGTTTAACTACGAATTATATCATATCATCTATTCTACTTTACTTCCAAAATCCACTTCTAATGATGATGTCACTGCACTTGAGCCTTCTGCTCTATATCACATTCATAAGGGATTCCTTTTTCTGCCCCTAAGACTATCATTCAGATGATGGGTAGACGTAGCAGAAGAGATCTCAACCTTTCTTATGCGATGATTATCCCTCGCATCTTTCAGAGATTTGACATTGACCTATCTACTTGTGCTGTTGACCCTGAGCCCAAGTTCCTCAAACTCTCTCATCGTAGCATTATCTCTGTTCCTCCACCTACTGTACCTGCTCCTCCTACACCTACTCCCACAGCACCTGGTCATCCTCAGTCCTACCCTATGACATTTGAGGGTATTTATCAGCACCTTTCAGATCTGCAGTCATTTTATGTTGACACTTCCAGGGAACGTCAGTTCTGTGATGTGACTCGGTTCCAGGCTATTGCCAACTCCTTCGCCCATCTGAGATTTGCGCAGACGGGTCATTCTGCTAGCTCTCTACCTCGAGACCTTTCTGTTTCTGGATACCGCATTGATGATGAGGCGATCCACTCTCTGTTCCAGCCAGGGAACGCTTAGGATACTTTTGGTGCCACTCCTCATACATTTGGAGCTGGTACTTCTGGAGCTGGTACTTCTGGACATGCTGGCGCTGCAGCCGATGACGATGATGACGAGGATGATGACTTTTGAGATGTTATTCTTATTGAGAATGATTTTTTTATCTTATGTTTACTAGGAAATGCTCCGACATTCCAAGATTTTATCAGTACTCTTATTTTAGTTATTATCTGCTACTCTTCATAGACATGGTTTTATTATGTCTCAGTTTGACATATATTTCACATAGTTTATTATTCAATATTTTATTTATTTCAGTTTTATTATAGCATTATCTCTCTTTTTATGCTTCCATATAAACTTTCTGTGACAAATACCATGCCTGTGTTATTTATATAATATCTTTTTAACTGTCAATACCATACATGTGATGAATGTTTTATTTATATTTCTTGTATTTCTTCATTGTTTGTTACTTATGCATTCATTGTGGGGGAGCTTTCTCTTTTGTAATTATTTTGCTAAGTGACAACGGAGGAGAAATCTGATCTAACGTCTTCATGAATGCAGGTTAAGTACAATTTTGTCTCTGGTATTACATATTTTTTGAATTGATTCAAACTTAGATGTTATATCGGTAAGGTTTGTCAATTATCAAAATGGGGGAGATTGTTGGCCTATTGGTCATGGTCAAACCTGATTTTAATAATTGATCAAACTCTGTCTCGATATAAATACAAGTCAGTTCAGATGTTTACCTGCGACGTCTTGGACACTGCTCAACAATGGCTATCTACGACGTTCAAGACTGAAGCCGTTTGTCATTCCAAATGTATTTCCATCAAAGCAATATAATTTGTCATTTTATTGAGTCTAGGAATACATTATACACCAAGTCGTACTGGCAAATAGGTTGTCTGGAATTGTTTTTCAAAACTGACCTATCTCTTTAAAAATGACCTATGTTTTTGAAAAACATTATTTTTACAAAAAGCTTCTGAAGGACTTTTCAAAAAGCTAAATTGATTTTTTTCTCAAAATGAAATGGCAGAACACTAACTGAACTCGGCCAGAGTTCGGCCAATATGAACGTTAGTGAACGTTTGATTTTGAACTCGGTCACCCTTCAGTTACGATTTGTTACAAAGAGTTCTGTCCAAATTCTGCCCGAATTCTGTCAGAGTTCTGTCTTTGGAAAAACTATAAATAGAGAAGTATTTCGATCATTTCAAATCACCAATTCACTTTCAATCTCTTCTCTTCTAAAGCTTACATTTTCATCAAAGAGTTTTCAGAGCTTACATTTTCAATTTTCAAGCCAGTTACAATCCTCTAGTCGATTTGCCAGTACGGTGTGGTCTAGAAGTTTCAAGAGAGATTGTAATCAGAGGCTTGATTGAAGATACAACTCTTCACAATTGAAGTTGGTCGAGTTCTTCGTATCAAAGCTCGCGTCTGTAGAAGTTGCAAGGACTTCGTATGAAAGCTTGCGGTATTTTCCAATAGTGGATTCAACTGGAAGCTAGAGTTCTTCCGACTGGACTAGTCCTCACAAGAGGGAGGCCAGTATAAATCTCGGTATTTACGTTTGTCCTCTGATCACTTTTTATTTCTGTCATTTACCTTGTGATTATTTTCATATTTGTAATCTAACTGCTAAGAAGATTTTTAATTAGCAATATTTCGCTACCAACTCTATTCACACCCCCTCTAGAGTATTCTGCTTTACGATTTCATTCCTACAGCCTCGCCTTAGAAGCACGGGAGTAATACTGCATGAATCTGAATAATCATCTGGTATTTATACAAATTGTTAGGGTTTGAATTAATGACAGTTAACCAGCTATTTCTAATACTTATAGGCAAAAATAGCTAACGCTGCTTTTGAAAATATTTAATGTTGCCTAATCAAAATAATACTTTAAGCCATATTTAATAAGGAAATCATTTTAGGAAATACTAGAACATTTTGCTAGCAAAATAATAATCATAATTCTATAAACTTTTTAGAAACATTTTTACTAGCAAAATAAACATTTTAGTAGTAGAAATATTTTGATATACTAGGATTTTACTACCAAAATATAAGTCTAATGATTTTACTAAATAATACCAACCAACTATATTTACTTACTAGCAATTAGTTTTTAGCAAAATAAATTGTGAAAGGAATAATTATGGATAATATCCTAATAAAATTAGAATCATTAATATATATATATATATATATATATATATATATATATATATATATATATATATATATATATATATATATATATATATATATATATAAAAAAAAATATATATATATATATATATATAAGCTAACCATGTACCATAATTGACAAGAGGAAAGTAATATTATAGTAGTTTGGTACTAACATAGTATATTAAATTAGAAAATGTATAATACCAGGTTAAATAGTATTTTAGTAAATACCAAACTAGCCACAATACTAACAAACCAAACATCCTCATCAAAACTAACAGTCTTACCTAACATTAATTCACTGCAAAATAATATTGTAATAAAATTAAACCCAACTATACAATCTGGCCCAACCATAATCCAACTGTAAATATTTACTCCTCTCTTAATCCTCCTAACAGTCCAGCCCATCAACTATCACCTAACACATCCCCATTTTCCATTCCTGCACAGCCCATTTTTTACAAACCAAATTAGCCTTCGTATGCTATCATCCCACACACTACTTCGGCCCAAAATACAACCCTAACTACACAAATCAAATTATTAATAATTTGCAACTAAAACCTACTCCAAACCCAAATATAAGCTCTCCAGACCCGGCCCAATCCACCAAACCTCTTATTAAAACCTAACTTTTCTCTTTCATCTCTCAGTCTCTCATTCCTCCGCCGATAATCAAAAAAATCCCATCATCATCATCGTCATAGCCTCCCTTCTTCCTCCAGCTTCATTTCCCTCTGGCCGACTTCTCCCCTCACCTGAACCCTAATATTCCTCTCCTTCCACTTCTCTGGGTTCGCAACCCTAACCCTAAATTAATTAGGTCATCTTTCCCGATGGTTCCTCTCGAACCCTAGATCCCCAATTCTTCATCATCCCGACCCCGAAACCCTAAGCCCTAATAAATCCTGCCATGGCCTCAGCCTTCTCAACATAACCATCTCTCCCTTCCACACACTCAGTCGCACAAACTCAAGCCCACCCATGTCTTCCCCAAAAAATCCTATCATGAGAAAACCCTAGATGAAAAAAACAAGGAGAAGAAGAAATACAGCAGGAGATCAAGGGGATCGAGGCGAAATACTCACTTTCGGTGCGAAGGGGACGTCGATCCACGACGACGAGAGCTCCGGTGGTGGCTGACGTTGAACTCGGCGAGCTGCAGGCTCGTCGGAGGCGACTGATAGGTGGTTGGCGAGGCTCTAGAGTTGCTCGACAAGGCGCGTGGTCTCCAAGCTGTTGTAGCTCCCCTTCCCGAAAATTCTTGAAATATTTTTTATTTTTTTTTATTTTATTTATTTGATTTAAATAGTGATTTTTAGATTTTTTTGTAAATGATTATTTAGTTAATTATTACGGTAGATGATTTTTATCATGGTTTATATTTTGGAGTACAAGGTGACTAGGAATCATGGCACGGATAGTGCAGTGGCATGCTTTGATTAGTGTTTAGCCATGGTAGGGGAAGGCCGAGCCATTAGATTGTTCTAACTAGGAAAACCAGGCCAAGTTGCGAATTAATCCCTATAAATGGTTTAATTAGTTATTTATTAAAATTTTGACTTTTAGGAATTTTGTTTTACCAAAATAGCCCGGACTGGATCCGAACTAAGTCCAAGCCCATGTAGGCACCCAGTGCACACAAAGATTCCATGTAGACATGTTTTTAAGTAGATGCAGTGCCGAATATGGGATGTGTAATTCGTTGTTATCATCATTATTATTATTATTATTATTATTATTATTATTATTATTATTATTATTATTATTATTATTATTATTATTATTATTATTATTATTATTATTGTTTTATTATCAATACTATTGAGGTATTGTTATATATATAAAATATGTATAAGCACCAGGATATATATATATATATATATATATATATATATATATATATATATATATATATTGATTCATAATTCTATTTATAATTTATTAATATATATGCATATGTATATGTGCAAATATATTTATATATATGTGCATGTGTATCTATATAATTATTGTATATGTGTATTTATATATAAATATATATTATATATGTATATAAGTGCATATGTGTGTGTATATATATATATATATATATATATATATATATATATATATATATATATATATATATATATATATATATATGTATATATAACAAAAAATATATAATATGTATATATATATATATATATATATATATATACATATTATATATTTTTTGTTATATATACATATATATATATATATATATATATATATATATATATATATATGTATGTAGAGGTATTAATTGCTAAAAAAAGAAAAAGAAAAACAAATAAACACCCACAGCCCATTCGGGCCAGGCTAGCCCAGGCCCACCAGGGCCAAGCCCAGCCCGAATATAGGAACAGCCCAATCGGGCCAGGCTACTCAGCAAAACGGCTGAGCCCCTTATTTCAACAGCAAAGGGAATCATCCCCGAGCCCAGGCCCAATCTCCCCTGCTGCTCTGTTGCAAACAGAGCAGCGCATATATAGGCTCGCGATCGATAGAACAGGGTTCTCCTCAAAAACCTTAAATGTAAATGCCTGCCATGCTACCTCTCCACAGCAAGCGCACCCCCAGCCACATCCGTGCGCCGCCCTGGGCCACCGCCGGCCGGCAGACGTGCGGCCGAGTACCGACTAGCAGAACACACAACAGCAGCAGTAGCAGTTATCGGCGGGCCCTTTCCAGGTAAAATTCCTCGCTCATCTCGCTACCAATTCGAGAATCGATTCTTTCCTTAGGAAGACAACCTATAGGAATGAATATCCCTTCAATTAATTTTTATTGAGAAGTCCTAGGTTGTCGGGTGTATCGACACGAAATTCACAAAATTCTGTCTCGAAGCAGGACAGTAAAAACTGCCCAACTCCCTGTTAGGAAGGTCGATATCTCACAACCTATTAGGAATTTTGAAAACCTATGTGAAGTGGTTTATTGACAGCATGTAAGGCATTAAAACCCTTCTTTTAGTTTTAAATAAATCTTGGTGTTTATTAAATAAAACCTGTGTAAAGTTGACGAAAAATCTATTTTCAAACTATAGAAATCCCTCGATACGACGTGCGTCCCGCCAATTTGGGTGACGTGGTCGCGAACCGAAGGCATGGAAAGCTGCGTAACGGCTTCGTGTGTGGGCTTTGACGGAATTTAAATTGGTCGCGTGTGCGCGACGAATTTGATGCGTATCCGTCGAAATTCACCGTATCGGCCTCTGTGCAAGTTTCTCAATTACTTCTTGCACGCTCGTCAGATCGAGATGAAACTTGTGCCAACAGAACTGTATCGTTTTTCTGGTCCTGTATGCCAAGTTTGGTCCAATTCTGAGACAGTTGAATCGGAACGCCGTTTTGCGGGCCCCACGGTCCGATTCAACGGGCGATTTTGTGCACGGCCTACCGAAATCCAAAACTGGACATACCGTTGGCTTCGTATCGGAAAACTGGATCCGTAGTCATGTAGTTTGATAACTTTAGAGACCGTTGACTCTGGCATATTTTTCGGTGCAAAGCGGGTCCAACGGCGGACATCATTTTTGTCCGAAATTACCGTTTTGCCTCTGTATCGAGAATTGGACTTAAGGACAAGCAATCCTAGCTAATTTGACTATTCTGAGATGGTTGGCATTGTCTGTTTCATCTTTCAGAGATAGTTGTGATGATTCGGACATTATGGCTTAGCAGTGGACTAGATTGTTATTGGATCTGCGTGCAACCTCCAAGCAAGTATACCTTGCCTTCCTCTACAGTTTTATTTACATGCATTTTTTTATTTTACAGTCGTTTGATTATTCATGGACATGTGCTTTTCGTGTTATTTTCTGTGGAGTTGTTCTTGTTGCATATAGCCGTATCCATGTTTGATCTTGTGTTTGGAGATATTCTCGTCAGTACCTTGTTGAGTCGTGTCATAGAATAAATACGTATAATTGAACTGCTAAATCCTTGATATTGTTTCCTTGGCACCAGAGAGTCCACACTCGGGATAAGGGTGTTTTTTTGATCTGTTTACATCCGTGAGTCTACACTCGGGACTAGGATGTCGATTATTTGTACCAGAGAGTCCACACTCGGGACGAGGGTGTAGACTTGACTTGACTTGACTTGCACCAGAGAGTCCACGCTCGGGACGAGGGTGTTTACATCAGAGAGTCCACACACGGGACGAGGATGTAGTATTTACACCAGAGAGCCCACACTCGGGACGAGGGTGCCTTGCCGTGAACTAACCAGAGAGTCCACAATCGGGACGAGGGTTAGTACTAACCAGAGAGTCCACACTCGGGATGAGGGTTAGTATTTAGTTCAGACCTGTGAGTCCACACTCGGAATGAGGGTTTGGTTTCTTCCATTGATCTCGTGATTATCGTTCATCCGGCAGTTCATTTATACATAGTTGTTCTAGTGTTCGTGTGTTCGTATTCGTGTTCGTATTCGTGTTCGTGTTCGTAGTTATTTGCCTTGTTATTGTTCTTTCTTGCTTATTTTCTTGCGCATGATAAAACTGTTAGATAGGCATGTATATTATGTATCTTACTATGTCCTCTGAGGACCTGATGATCTCCTCAGGTTTAGCAATTGTATGGAGTTAGCTAGTAGTTCTGGATGGCGGAGCATTTGCGGTTCTTGCGAGATTCAGGTACCGTTATTGTGCTTATTATCCGCTCGTGCTTTCATACCTTATCATGAGTTATCCTGTTTCTTGATTCAGTTTTAGACTCTTGTTAATTCCTTTAGAGTCTTATCGGGCATTTATGCTAGTGGACTGCAAACCACGACCCATAGTATTCATTCATGTTTCATATTCTTATTGTGGATTGAGATATAATTTGTTTACCATGATTTGACAGTATACCATAGCCTTGACAGCGTTTACGTATTCGAGTCGGGCTGGAGTCCGTTCGATACGTAGCTGGGCTTGCTCACGGACTCGCATCCAAAAAGTGGGTGCGGGTCGTGACAGCTGTCGAGAAAATTGGAGGAGATCGATCTAAGCTCGAAGATGGTCGAGGATGGTTTGGCAACGGCGAGACCCGGCGGTCCCCGGCGTGGTAGCTCCAAAGAGACGGTGGCTGACAATATAACGAGGTGGCTCAAGCTTCGATGGCGGTGGAGGCACACTCGAGGAGACAACACGTCTCACTAGGAGGTGCAACAGCCAAGACGGACCCTCGAGATCCAAAGGGGTGTCTCGATTGTGAGGCCAACGTAGTCTTCGAGGATGACTCACTGCTCGAGGAGCAGCGCAGCAGTCTCCTTCGCGGTGGCGGCTAGATTTAGTCAGCTATGGCGTGGTGGTTCTCCGGCGAGAGTGCGGTAGCGCACGGCCAAGCTCGGCTAGAACAGAGAAGAGGGAGAGTGATGAGAGAGAGAGTAGAGAGAGAGTGCTATCAGAAATTGTATTAAAATTCGTGTACTGACTGTTGAGTGTGTCAGTATAATAATTTTTATAATAAAATATTATATGGCAGTGTGGTAAATAGTGGTAGATCTGGGTTAATAAAAATGACTTGTAACATATTTTTTTTCAAATTCAAAAAGTATTTCAAAAATCAGAATTTCAAAACAGATTTTCAAATTTAAATATTTAAACAATTAAAGAACAGGAACAAAACAACTAATTAAATAACAGAATTTTGTTGGCTACTTGGATTAACTGTAGATAATAATAAGTAAAATAATTACAAGATTAGTTAGTAAATTATAAATCAATCTTTAACAGGAAATTGTGATAGACTTTTGATTTGTGTCCTGACTAATCAATCTCTAATAACCTTTAATGATAACAAAATAAATGATTTAATAAAATTCAATATATTTGTATACACCTTGAAAACATATTATTAACAAATAACTTTAGAGTAATTCAAAATATACAAATACAAGTTATTTTGAAAACATTAGCGTTACTAAGCATTAGTAAAGAAAAATCTTAATTTTAGAAAATAAAATTAATCTAAGATTGAAATCAATTTTTTATACTAACAAAATCCAATATAACAAGTTGACTTAAAGAAGAAAAGATTATTAAACAATTATTATTTTTCATTTTTTTCTAGAAAATTTTCAATAATTCAAAATATATGAAACTAGGTTTAGGGATTTACAAACCTACCCCCCTTACAAAAATTTTGACCTTGAAATTTCAAGGATGCACAAAATCAAGCAAAATTTATTAAAGGCAACAAGAAAACTAGATGATTTATTTATGGAATAAAATAACAAGGACTAACAAGTAGTCACTAAATAATATGAAAATAGTAAATGCAAGAAAAACTCAGAGACGAGCCTAAAAATAGGCAATAGAAAAGAAATGTAGCTACTACGAGCAAGTAAGGAAGATAATGGTCCATCCGACTGCGCTCCTGCGGCTACTACTGCTTCTCAAAGACTGGGTCCTCCTGCTGCTCCTCTGGTCCGGGTCCCTGTCGAGTGAAAGCTGCAGGGCAATCTCTCACTTGGTGAGTGGCAGATCCACAAACCAAGCACTGCCCTAACTTCTTGTGGCATTCCTCGACATGGTGTCCCGACCTCTTGCAATATGCGCAAGAAAAGTATATCAGAGTCTATATCTATCTCTGCTGTCTCGGTGATATCGAAGCTCGAACATGAGGACGATGCTGATGTGCTGGCCGCTTCTGAGTATCGGTCTGCTTCGGTGGACCCTGGGAAATGCTGGCACTAATGTCTCGGTCTCGCTTAAGCTTCAGATCCATCCCCTTCTCCATTTATTGAGCAACTTTAAGGATGCTCGCATAGGTAGTGGCTTGGCTGATAGCTACTGCATGTCACAACTCCATGGTGAGGACCTTCTTGAACTTCCAAGCCATCTCCTGCGGTGTACTGACTAGGTTCTCTGCAAATCTACTGAGTCGGGTGAACTCCGATGTATAGTGGGCTACAGTCATACTCCCCTGCTGCAATACCTTAAACTCCATCTGAATCTCGTCCCGCTCCACATCATGGAAGAACTTCTACTGGAATAGCAGTTTGAAATCCTTCTAGAGAACTTGGGGTTCAGCCAACTGAGGCTCCTCCCTATACCAAGCTCTAGCAATGGCAAAAAGTTGCATGCTCGCAACCTTGACCTTCAGATCATCTGGGATCCACTACAACGAAAAACCTATTTTACAACGTTTTATTTACAATAATTTTAAAAATATTGCAAAAAGTGAGTATTTTTACATTGTTTCTATTGAAAATGTTATAAAATATTAATGATAACAACGTTTTGTATTTAAATGTTGTGAATCACATTCTCTTTTACAATGATTTAGGATAAATATTGTAAATTTAATATTTAACAACATTATTTTTGTGTAGTTAAAAAAATTAATGAGTTGAATCCAGCAAGATCCAAATTATTTTGGCCCATCGGGCCGGATCCAAATAAAATCTCAAACTTTCGCTATTCCCGCAACCCTAATATTTTCCCGTGGGGAGAGGAAACCCTAATAGCTTTCCCGCGGGATCAAAACCTATTATTTTTCCAGCGGGTCAGACTCTCATCAAGCGTAAGACTCTCATCTTCAGAGAGCGTAGATCCCCTTCGAGCATAAGACTATTATCTTAATCTCCCCTTCAGAGAAATCTCTCATCTTCATCTTCATCTCCGCGGGGAGACGAAACCCTAATATCTGGTATGTTCTTTCTTTCTTTTTGTGAGTGCGACTTTATCTTGCAGACGTTTCATCGTCTTCGACTCATCTTGCCGATGTTTCATCTTGCCGATTTCTTCAACTTCATCTTGCTGATGTTTCGAATCCTTTTATTTACAAGTATTTGATTTGATTTGGGCTATGTCCTAATTAAAACCCTAAATTTTGGTTTTTCCAAATTGGTGAATGGTCTACATAAATTTGGTATTTCCTAATTGATCGATGATCTTCATAATTTTGATGCTCCCAAATCTATGGGAGAAATAAGTTAATTTATATGTTTTTATTGTTAATTTGTAGTTGGTCTATTTTTTCTGTCAACCTAATTTTTAGGTTTTGTTTATTTTGGTGCTCCCAAACCTAATTTTTCTATCAACATTATTTTTAATCTTGATTTCTTTTCTTTTTATTCTCTAAGTCTTGATTCATCTATATTATTGCAGAAATTGGTATTCATCAGTGTCATCCCTACAACTCGATTCCTTCCAACGGGTTAGTTTTTTTTTAATATTCTTCATTGGTCAATGCGATGTTGATGATACTAGAATGCATGTGATGGCCAGGTTAATTAGTGTTGAGACACTTTGATATTACACATGGCCTTAAGCCATGAGTGCAGTGGCTTTCCAATTGCATATGTGGATGTACAATATCTGGACTTGATTGTAAAGTAGTTTCAAGTATGAATTGGTCTTGCTGCTGCTACACCTATTTATATGGAATTTGTCTCTTCGCTTGTCCCTCACTTTTGTTGCTTCCTTGCTTGTGTTTCATGTATAGTTTGCACTATCGATATCGCCGATCTCGACATAGGAAGGATCTGATACTGATAATAATTTGGATACAGAGACTGCGATAATTGCTTTCATGTCTCTCGACAAAGGGGATGTTCTATTTGGCAATTGTTGGAGAAGAGGATATAGTGTATCTTGTTGCTAGTACTTTGTTACAACCTCCATCTTGTTACAACTAATATGTTGTAACCTACATCTTGTTGTTACCTACTTGGTTACAACTAACCAATAGTTTAGGAGCCAAACTTGCCTATAAAAATAGGCTTTCTCTCATTGTATTGCAAGAGTGACAAAACTAATGAAAAGCTTTCCTTTTCTCCCGTGGATGTAGGCATTGCCGAACCACGTAAGTTCTGTGTGTTCTATTTTTGCTCTCTCTTTTTAATACTTGTTTCTTTATGGTATCAGAGCAGGTTTTCTCAATTTCTCGTATATGAACAAGGTCGATGGTAAGGCCGGAGATCTGTGTTACATATACGTAATTGGGATCCTGTTCCTCCTGTCTCTTCTCACTTCGTAGAATACGGATGGCCGAATCGGATGTGCATGGAGGGTCCAACATCAAGCTTACCTCCGTCCTCTTGAATGGCCTCAACTATGTTCCATGGTCTCGTGCAGCATATCTCGCCCTAAGTGGAAGATCGAGATTGGGGCACATCATTGGAACGACGAAGGGTCCAAAAAAGGATGATCCTAAGTTCGAAGAATAGCAAACTCATGATCATCAAGTCATGTCATGGCTCCTTAATTCAATGGAAGGTAAAATTTCTGAAATTTTCTTTTTTTCAAAACAGCTAAAGATCTTTGGGATTCTGTCAAAGATATCTATGGCCACCAAGAGAACGGTGCGCGGATCTTTCAACTTCAACAACAAGTTGCTGGATGTAAGCAAGAGGAGACCTCGTTTATCGAGCATCTCGAAAAATTGAAAGGTATGTTGGATGAACTTAATATTTATCGTCCTCCTACTACTGATCTCAAAGTTCTTCAGCAACATGCAGAGCAAGACCAAGTTTTTCAGGTTCTTGCAAGTCTTAAACCAGAATATGAGGCCCTACGTGGACAAATACTTCTCGGTGCCGAAGTTCCATCTCTCAGCGCAGTTTGCTCTATCATTCAGAAGGAAGAAACTCGTCGGTTGGTAATGGGTGGTGAGACTAAAAGTCTCAAATCAGAATCAAGTGCATTAGTGGTAGGCAATCGTAAAGTTGAAAAACGTTCAAATAACGAAGTGGTTGGTTCCTTGCGACGACTATGTGAACATTGCCATAAACCCTATCATACAAAGGATCGATGTTGGGATTTGCATCCCTATCTTAGACCCACGAAAGATCTGAAACGACGAGTGTCTAACAATGCCACTACATCTGTGGCTAATAGTACTACACTTGGTTCTGAAGAAAAAAGTTTGGTTGGAGAACTGACCAGACTGCTTCAAAAATTTAGTAATGTTGAATTGTGCTCCGAGCCATCTACCCATCTGACAGGTAATCTATATGCTCTCACTTCCTTATTGTTTCAGTTATCAGATTGGATTATTGATTCTGGTGCTACGGATAATATGACAAATGATATGAGTTTCCTTTTACATTTCATTTCCCGGGACAATGAAACGGTGTCTATAGCTAATGGCACTACTGTTCATGTTCTTGGATCAGGAAAACTATATTTTTTTCATCACCACCCTATGACTGATGCTCTATATATACCATCATTTCCTTCAAAGTTGCTTTAGGTTGCTAAAGTTACTAACGATCTGAATTGCAATGTCATTTTTTCCCCTTCTGATGTTGTTTTTCAGGATCGAGTCACGGGGAGGACGATTGGTAAAGGAGTATTATCTCATGGTCTTTATGTTTTGAAAAGTGCATCTTAAGCTTTTCTTTTCCAAACAATAAACCTCTGGCATAAGCGTTTAGGACATCCGTCTGCTCGCTCGTTATCCCGTATTTTTTTGATCTTGTTGCTCAAAATAATCTTTGTGAGGTATGCTAATTTTCAAAGCAGACTCGATTACCTTTTGGCACCTCAACCAATGTTACTGCTGCACCCTTTGAATTAATTCATTCTGACGTTTGGGGACCTGCCCTAACCGAATCTTATGACGGTTTTAAATACTATATAACATTTATTGATGATTTTTCAAGAGCCACTTGGATTTATTTACTCAAACATAAAAATGAAGTTGTCTCAGTTTTTCAAAATTTTCAATCCATGATTCTCACTCAATTTTTGGCTCGCATTAAAGTCCTCCGCTCTGATAATGGTACCGAGTACAATATGACTCTTCTTGGTAACCATCTTCAGAAGGAGGGCATCATTCATGAAACAAGTTGCGTTGGCACTCCACAACAAAATGGAGTTGCAGAACGAAAAAACTGGCACATTTTAGAAGTCACACGAGCACTGATGCATCAAATGAATGTTCCTAAATGATACTGGTCACATGGTGTTCTTACAGCTGCATACTTAATAAATCGACTTCCGAGTCGAATCCTTGATTTTAGATCACCAATCGAAGTTCTAAAAAGGCATAAAGTAAATATTTCTCATCTGAGAGTTTTTTGGTGTCTTTGTTTCGTGCATGTTTTACCTATCCAAAGAGATAAACTTGACTCTCGATCAATAAAATGCATCTATTTGGGATACTCCTCTACAAAAAAAGGTTATAAATGCCTCGATCCGACATCAGGAAAACTTTTTATCTCACGTGATGTGAATTTTTCTGAGAACATACCTTTTTTCTCAAGTAATGATGCGCCGCAGGGGGAGAACACACACATACCGTTACCGGTTATTGACGATTTCGCATGTAGTGTTGTGCCGCAGGGGGGAACACACTCACACCGTTACCGATTATTGATGAGGTGTCTGTTGATACCTCTGATACTCCACCACCTTCCGATATCGAGCCTACTCTTCCTCTTCACAAATCTACTAGAGAGCGACAAACTTCAACAAGACTACGAGACTTTTACTCCTATCATACTTCCTCTAATTTTATACAAGATTATTTATCTTATGACTCCATTTCTCCTTCTTATCGTACCTTTCTTAGCAAAATTGTTACTGAACCAACCAATTTTCATGAAGCCAATACTCATGAAGTGTGGCAGAAAGCAATAGAAGAAGAACTTCAAGCTCTTGCCGATAACAAAACATGGAAAATAGTAAAATTGCCTTATGAAAAAAACCGGTTGGTTGCAAATGGGTATATAAAATTAAATACAATTGTGATGGATCAGTAGAAAGGCATAAAGCTAGGTTGGTGACTAAGGAATTTACACAAACTTATGGCATAGACTATAAGGAGACCTTTGCACCTGTTGCAAAAATGAGCACTATTCGAGTTTTATTATCAGTTGCTGTAAATTGTGAATGGAATTTATATCAAATGGATGTTAAAAATACATTCTTACATGGCGATTTAGTAGAAGAAGTTTACATAAAGTTGCCTCCAGGACACCCATGTGAAGCTCAACGAGGGATGGCATGTAAACTACAAAAGGCCTTTTATGGACTAAAACAATCACCAAGGGCATGGTATGCCAAGCTCAGTTCAGCTCTTGTAATAAATGGTTCCAAAAGAATGTCAATGATTCATCATTATTTGTTAAAAAGAATGAGAGTCGAGTACAGTTGTACTTGTATATGTTGATGATCGTATCATAACAGGGAACAATGAGGAAGCAATCAAGGAACTCAAATCTAATTTGGAGCAACGATTTGCTGTAAAGGACTTGGGAAGTCTAAAATATTTTCTAGGTATGGAGATTGCCTACTCACGTAAAGGTTTATTTCTTAACCAACGTAAATATTGCTTGGATTTGCTAAAGAAAACTGGAAAACTTGGTGCTAAAGCAGTTCCAACTCCTGTAGACACCTCTATTAAACTAAGTTCTGAAGGTACACCTTTACAGGATATTGAGCAATTCCAACGTCTACTAGGAAGACTAATCTATCTTACTATTACTAGACCTGATATCTCTTATGTTGTATGTTTGATTAGTTGTTTTCTGCATAAACCATGTGACAAACATCTGCAGGCAGCAAATAGAGTTCTCCAGTACTTAAAAGGGTCTCCAAGTCGTGGCATTTGGATGAGAAAAAATGGACATATCGATGTTGAAGGATACATAGATGCAGATGGGGCTGGTAGTCAGACGGATAGACGCTCTACAACCGGATTTTGTACCTTTGTTGGTGGAAATCTTGTAACGTGGAAAAGTAAAAAACAATCGGTACTTGCACGCTCCAGTACAAAAGCTGAGTATCGATCGATGGCCTCCACATCAAGTAAATTGGTTTGGCTTCATGCACTATTATGTGATTTGGGATTTAAACCCTCTTTACCCATGAAGATGTATTGTGATAACCAATCGGCCATTCATATTGCATCTAATCATGTGTTCCATGAGAGGACCAAACATATAGAGGTTGATTGTCACTTTGTTCGTGAGAAGGTGGAAGAGAATACTATATGCACACCCTACACAAGAAGCAAAGATCAGTTAGCCGATATCTTTACCAAGGGTTTGACAACAGATCGGCTTCAAGATATTTTGACCAAGTTGGGATCAGTTGACATTTTTGCACCAACTTGAGGGAGAGTATTGGAGAAGAGGATATAGTGTATCTTGTTGCTAGTACTTTGTTACAACCTCCATCTTGTTACAACTAATTTGTTGTAACCTACATCTTATTGTTACCTACTTGGTTACAACTAACCAATAGTTTAGGAGCCAAACTTGCCTATAAAAATAGGCTTTCTCTCATTGTATTGCAAGAGTGACAAAACTAATGAAAAGCTTTCCTCTTCTCCCGTGGATGTAAGCATTGTAGAACCACGTAAGTTCTGTGTGTTCTATTTTTGCTCTCTTTTTAATACTTGTTTCTTTAGCAATTATCCTCATGAGTTGGACAATGTTCCTTGTGTGAAGTCATGACATGGCACTGACAGTAAAAAAAAATACCTAGTGGCCAAATAAATACCTAGTGGACACTTTGATATTACAAAAGTTAAGAATATGAATTGGGCCCTTCATATTCTTAACTTTGTGCAATGTGTCTAAGAGAATATTGTTAAATTGGGAGCGTATATCGGCCTCTTGTTAAAGTTATATTAAGTAATTTTTAACACAAATATTATTGTTTTTTTTGGGGTCTGATATTTAATTAGCTAATCTAATTTATTTTATTTTTTATTGCACCATTTTACTTGATTCTATTATAAAATAGATGATTTGATTTTCTTACTAGCTCCCTAATGCTCTTTTGTTTGGTGTGAATTAGAGTACAGTCGCATGTTTCCAAAAATGGATAAAGCTTGGTTGCATTTTGAAAGGTTTTGAAGTTACCCATAATAAAGTATTTACTTTTTTATTATTGGATTTACACCATTTTGATATTCATTCTATTTTTTCTTGTAAATATGTAGATACACCTCTAAATACCAACATGGAGCGATTAATTTTGTAACTACCGCTTTGAAGAATCTAGAAAATCTAAAAACAATTTCATGTTCTTGTATGAAATACAAGAACTTGGATTCTCGTGCTGGTTCAACTGTGTATGAGCACTTAGTTTGTAAAGGAATGGATCCATTCTATTCTACTTGGGCATTACATGGGGAACAATCTACACCTTATGCAGAGGTGCCCCAAGGTACAATATCATCTGATATTTATCAAATGTATGCAAATGCACTTGCTCAAGATGAAGGGACTACAGATCACAGTCGTGATAGAAGATGATCTGCTAATATGCCGGAAGATGTTGAAACTCCTTTGTATAACGGTTACACAAATCAAACAAGATTGTCTGCAACAGTATCTTTATATAAAATCAAAACTACGAATGGTCTATCCAAGGTTTGTTTTGACGAACTTCTTAAAATTGTTGGTAACATGCTTCCAGAAGATAACAAGCTTCCTAAAACCTCATATGAAGCAAAGAAATTATTAAAGTCTTTTGATCTAAATTATGAAAAAATACATGCTTGTGAGAATGATTGTTGTTTATTTAGAAAAGAACTTGCAGATACGGATAATTGTCCCAAATGTGGTTATTCTCGTTGGAAAGTTAATGACTGCAATATAGAATATAACAGGAACGAGAACAAGTATAAAAAAAAGATTCCGGTGAAGGTGCTTAGATATTTTTCCATCATACCAAGGCTAAAAAGAATGTTTATATCAATAGAAACATCTGAACATTTGAGGTGGCATAGCACCAATGCAAGTAAAGATGGCAAGTTACACCATCCAGTTGACTCATTAGCCTGGAAAGCAATCGACAGAAAGTGGCCCAATTTTGCATCAGATCCACGAAATATAAGACATGGTCTTGCTGCTGATGGATTTAACCCTTTCAGTTTACTTAGTTCTACCTATAGTTGTTGGCCTGTGATGCTTGTCGCATATAACCTTCCACCGTGGTTATGCATGTTGAAAGAACATCTAAGGTTGACTTTATTAATTCCAGGGCCGAAGCAACCTGGTAACGATATTGATATTTACTTGCAGCCTCTCATAGAGGATTTAACAGAGTTATGGAACAATGGGGTAGTAGTTTATGATGCATACATTAAGGAAACATTTAATTTGAAGGTGATTTAATGTGGATAATAAATGATTTCCCTGCTTATGGAAATCTAGCTGGATGTACAACAAAAGGAAAGGCGGCTTGCCCTATTTTTGGTGGTAGTACTTTATTAATGTGGCTACCGCATAGCTGTAAGACTACATATATGGCTCATAGAAGATTCATTCCTTCAGAACAACTATTTCGAACAAAAAGAAGTTGGTTCGATGGAAAACATGAAAATAGGGAAAAACCTGTATTAATGACCGGTCGTGATATATTGGAAGCTACTAGTCAAATTGAAAATGACTGAGGGAAGAAAAAATAGAAACCAAAGAAAAGAAAGAAGTCAAAGACTGAAAAGCAATTATTTTATAATCGGTTAAGAAATTTGAAGGTACCCGATGGGTATAGTTCTGACATTAGGAATTGTTTCTCAAAGGATAACAACATAATAAGTTTGAAATCTCATGATTGCCCTGTTTTGATGCAACAATTGCTACCTGTAGCTTTGAAAGATACCTTACACAAGGGACCGCAAAATGCAATACTTCGATTATGTTCATTTTTTAATGAAATATGCCAAAAGGGTTATTGATCGAGACAGATTGGAATGTCTTGAGGCTGAAACTATTGAAACATTGTGCATGTCAGAAAGATTTTTTTCCTCCTTCTTTCTTTGATATTATGGTACATTTGACCATTCACCTAGTGCGAGAAGTACGTTTATGTGGACTGGTACAATATCGTTGGATGTATCCATTTAAAAGGTACTCCACTATTTCATCTTACTTTCTCAAACCATATCAGTTTATACCTTTCATAAATAGCTGCTTGTCATTTATTTATTAGGTATATGAAAATACTCAAAGGATATATAAAAAATTCAGCACGTTCTGAAGGATGCATAGCAGAGTGCTATCATTCCGAGGAGTGCATGAGGTATTGTGGTGGCTATACAGAACAACCAAAAGAAATAGGTGTTCGTCATAGACTTAATGAAGACTCTCTTGATAACTTATTACATGAGGGACGCCCATTATCCAAACGAGTGCATCTAACAATGTCTCATGATATTTTAAAAATTGCACATCGATAAGTGTTATTTAATACTGCAAAGGTGACACCTTATGAAGAGTAAGTATAAGGAGATTCATTATATAAAAGTAATAATTTAATGTTTAGATTGGGCGTGGCCATGTGTTTTCTTACCATATTGTTTCATCTAGAATGCATTTGACTGAATTGAAGAATTCAGATAAGCGTCTTTTCACAAATGAAAACAAACTTTGGAAGAAACACTCGGATACATTTTGTGATTGGTTTCAGAAAAAGGTACTAGTTCAAGCATTTTTTTCTTATTTTTTGACATTGCAATATGTATGACATCATTAGATCTTACTATGAGTTTCTTTATAGGTTAAGGAAGAAATCAGTACAGGCATTCATGTATGTGATACAATAAAGTGGTTGGCTTATGGGCATGTAAAGGAAGTAATGTCATATTCTGGGTTCCTTATCAATGGGCGCCGCTTTCAAATCAAAGATGTTCAAAGGTCCACTCAAAATAGTGGTGTTTCTTTAGAAGCAAAAATCGTATGCCAATCAGATTCAAATGACAATGTTTGAACTTCAAACTCAAGAGCTTTTTATGGGGTCTTACGTGAAATTCTTGTTTTAGATTATAATACTTTTCAAATCCCTATTTTTAGGTGTGATTGGGCGCACATTTATCATGGTGTCAAGGTTTAAGATGGTTTTACGTTAGTAAATCTCCATCAATTCAAAAATGAGTTCAAAAGTGACCCTTTCATTCTAGCATCACAAGCGAAGAAAGTATTCTATTCTAGAGAGTCAGATTCTTCTAGTTGGTATGTTGTGTTGAAACCACCACCAAGAGGTTTCCACGAATTGGAATTATATAATGAGAATGCAGAAACAAGCTGTCAACCGTTGGATATTTCAAAACTTGGCGAATCTATTGATGATAAGGATAATTCCTATGAAAGAAGGGATAAAGATTGTGAAGGCGTATTTGTTTAATTGTGTTAATGTCTCTTTTGAAGTTGGATTTTGACTTATTTTTTGTTTATATATATGAACCTTTGGATCATAATAATTAGTTCCATTCAGTTGCAATAAATTTTACTACAATGTTATATGCGTTTTTTTATCTATCTGGCCTTCTAGAATATGATCTAATTCTTTTTTAAGTTCTATTTTGTCACTAACAACAATTTGACTAATATTCACCAGAGTTGTAGATCGTAAAAGCTATGGCTCCTACAACAGAGGTAATTGAGATTATAAATATATATAATTTATTGATATTCATGTATTCTGCATTTCATATACTAATTTAATTTATCCATGAAATGTTATTTATTTTTGTACGCCTCAAAAAGTAAGTCAGGAAAACGAAAAAAAATCATAACAATATGTTATGTCAGATGTTCAACTAGAGGGGGATGAAAGCCTAGAGGGAGGTTTAGATGTATCTCGTTCTTCGCCTATTAACTTGCTTGATGTAGCTAATTCCCACCTTAATGAGGAGACAATGTCGGTCAAGAAGCTCAAGGGTCTTGGGATGGATTAAAATGCGAATAAAGAAGTAGAATATAATGAAAGAGGGCAGCCTATAGGTGATACTTCAATTACCTTTGCCTCTTTCTTAGGGATCTTAGTTCGATCTATAGTTCAAATATCTGTAAAGAATTAGACTTTGGTTTCTAAACAACTAAAGGAGGACATGTGGACAGTTATACTGGTAAGTTAATTAGAGCTAAATATCTTAAGCTCACTTATAATTTCACAATATATTTTTATTATAGCATGATTTACATTACAGCAAAGGTACAAACTAGATGAGGTAAACAAGAAACATACCTTGGCAAAAATGGGAAGCTATTTGAAAGAGTATTGGTCCAGGATTTCCACTAAGGTGAGTGCAGCTTGTGCATTGGAAGTAGATGAAGCACACCTACAGCTTTCCAAGTTGAAACCTCAAATCTTGAAAGATCATGAATGGAAAGAGTTCATTAAACGGGCGTGCTCAGTGACGGCTAAAGTAAGTTGTAACATTCAATGTTCATATACGATATTACTTTTTCAATTATTCCCTTTCGTTAATAATAATTCATATTTGATGTAGGGTAAAAGCGATCTAATGAAGTATATAAGGAGTCATCATAAGCTACCCTATACGATGAGTCGACAGGGTTATGCCCGATTGGAGCAAAAGATGGTAAAATTACTTCACTTAAGTTTATATATTTTATGATGTTTGTATTATAACTGCATTTGTTGATTTCTTCTTTCATTTGTATAATAATTCTGTTAGCTGGCCACAAATGCTTACAAGTTGTTCAAATAGATAATTTATGGATAGATACAGGGACTATGTAAAACAATCCTGGCACATTGAGTTGGATGGATATGTTTCTACAGTCCTGGCACATTGAGTTGGATAAATACAGGGAATGTATAAAATAGTCCTGGCACAGTGCTGGTTTCAAGGTCAGAACAAGTATGTTTATGATACAATGTTATTCCTTAAAAAATTTCCAGGCTTGGCACAGTCCTGGTACATTGAGTATGTTTATGATACAATGTTTATGGCACAGTGCTGGATATGTTTCTAACTGGCACAGTGCTGGCATTTGTTGATTTCTTCTCTAATCTGTAGCTTTCTTAGAACTTCAGATTTCACAAGCATGCGGGATTTTTTTTGGACATGATAATCAATTTTGGACATTTCAAGAAGTGCATTGTTCCAGTTTTGATGTACAAAACACCCTCACAATTAGCTATGTATGGGGAGGTCCTAGGATATGGGTTGAAAGTGATGTATGGGGAGGTCCCAGGATAATCAATTATGGACATTTCAAGAAGTGCATTGTTCCAGTTTTGCTGTAGAAAACACACTCCTGCTATACTTATGTTTGGTTGAAAGTAATGTATGGAAAGGTTAAGGAACCTAATGATTGATCTACCATCGGTAGAAATAGTTGGAGGAAATCTGATAACCTTTGGAATATCTTTATTTAGTTACATGACTTAATCAACCCCTTAGCAGTCTAATGTAGTAAGTTAATAGATGAAGCTATGTTGAATGGTCACAAATACTATGCACTACATGACATGTATCAGACATGATGCACTAATTTTATCTATACTTGGATACTTTTTGTTTTACCTATTGTTTGCTAGATTTTATCAATGATGAAATACCTAGGAGTATCCACACAAAATGGGACAAATAATATGGTGCTCTTATTGCAATTCTCTAGATATCTGTACTTGGATACTTTTTGAAATCATTATTTGTACTTGGATAGTTTTTGTTTTACCTATTATTTGCTCGATTTTATCAATGATGAAATAGCTAGGAGTATCCACACAAAATGGGACAAATGACATGGTGCTCTTATTTGCAATTCTCTAAATATCATGGTTTGATAATTTTGCACTAATATGATTTAGCAACTCTGCTCAAGATCCCTCCTCAAAGTGCACCATGTTTTCGGATTATCTAGCACATACATCAATTTCGTGAAGTGTATTGTTCTAGTTTTGCTGTAGAAAACACCCTTCTGCTATACTTATGTTTGGTTGCCGCCTTCCGGTAACAAGTGTTCTCTTGGGCCAAATCAGGGATAGTATGAAGGACTTGGCTGATTTATTTCTTTTATTTTCCCTGTGTTTCATGTAAGTACCACATGTTATCTTTTTAAGGTTGAATTCTCTGCAGACAAATATGCCTATGAACATTCATGATGGCGATAAATTACCAAATCGTATCTTCTCAACTCTGACATTTTATTTTTGTATCTAATGGTTCTTACTCGGTTATCAGGTTTTACTTAACATAATGCTTGGCTTCGCTAAAAAAAATTTTAATTACATTTGTTGATTTCTTCTTTCACTGAAATATAAAATTGTATTATTTTATTTATTTTTTTAGAAGAAAGAGAGTTCAACACAAAAAGAAATATCAAGAGTTGATTTGTGGTCGGAAGGGCATAAATCAAAGAAACCCAACCAAAAAAATGCATATGTTGTCAAATCTCTGGTAAGTACAAATTAAGTTTTGAATATTTTATATATGTTCTTATATTGTTTGCTTAATTTATATTTAAATTTTATTTTTAACATGCCAGAAAAAATTTAAGAGATCAAAGAATCACAATCTGGTACACAAATATCATCAAGCTTGAAAGATGATGCTCTCTCAAAAGTATTGGGTGAAGACCGACCTGGTAGAACAGTAATTGGACTTGGGTTTGGAGTTACACTTACTAAGTTGAATGCCCAAGCACATTCTTCTAAGATTATACATGCACTCGAAGATAAGTTCAATAGATTGGAGGACAAGTTGGACAAATTGATCGAGGTAAGTAGTTATATTATTGGAATTAACAAATGTCACAACTTGGGACTTGTATTCTAATTTGTGGTTCTCACAGCAAGGAGAGAAAAGAAGTGGACAAGAGAGGGTGCCATCACCACAAGTTGTTAGTACTCCAAAGGTAAATGTGTTGATAAAAGAAATATAAATTTGGAATTTAAAAAACCTATTTATTATGTAATAACTATAAATTTATTACATTTACAACAGTCATATCATGCTAGCAACACCAACAATGACCTCCATGAACCGAGCATTGGACAAAAATGTAAGATTATAAGCTGGTACAAAAAAGGGAGAGATTGTTGCAGAAGGATCAATAGCATCTATAGATCCCGCCTTACTAGTGCATTGCAAACCCCTTGGACTAGATGCTTGGAAAGTTTGGATTGAAGTTGGATTGTTTCCTGAAGCTCATTTGTGGCGGACTACTTCAGACCTGACATTGGTTGAGCATGCTATAGGGGTTCCAGTTGTGTGGAATAAGCAATATATTTTACTTGATCCTTAAAGATTTTGATTGGAACTTTTATCATTTAGGCTCGTTATCAAGTACTTTGACAATTGAGATTTCTTAGTAAGTGTTTTTATAGTTTGGGCTCCTGAATTCTATTTGAGACTTCGTATCAAGCACACATTTGTTTAATGCTATATTTGAGATACTTGCTTAATATTTTGTTGATCATTAACTCTCTTTTTTCCAGTATGTGACTTTCAGTATGAATGTTATTTAGGTGACAAATGATGGAATTAGCACTTTGCAGAATTTTTACACTTTAATGCATTTGTATGAACCAATTGATTGCAGGCTCTGATTAACCCCTTTTTAACTCCGCCAATATAAGTGCATTAACATTGCCGGTCCCAAGCCCGGATAAAGGAGGAGGGAAGAGGTGCTCTCCTTCTACAATCAAGATTGTCTCAGAAGGTAAAAACTACTCATGTCTGATAATCTGCACTTCCTTTCAGTTTGTACTATTATAAATGGACTATCATGGTTTTCTTTCTTCCTTGAGGCTAATATAATGAAGCATGAAAACTGTGTGCAGGAATATGATTCCCGATTTCAAAAATTGTCTAAAAGAATACAAGGGATTAATGAAGCATGTTTGATCAGTCAGCATATGGGGGGTCTCAAAGAAGAGATGTAAAGATTGCTCAGCCATCTACATTGCCTGAAGCTATGCAGTTAGCTCACTCACTTGAGGCCAAGTTGTTAACCGTGAAGAAGGTTTACAAACCTCATTTCCAGTTCTCCAAAGCAGTAGCATCTTCCAGCATACATGAGACTAAGGGAAATTCACAAATTGAATACCCTAAGAAGGCTAGTATAATGACAAATGCTTTTAATACTGCAAAGAATTCCTAAGCATCTGTAAACCAACCTGTTGTTGTCACCCAAAGTGAGTTAACAAGAAGAAAGAACGTAGGCCTATATTTTTTTTGTGATGAAAAATGTTCAAAGGCCATAAATGCAAGGAAAAAAGGTTGTATATGATATTAAATGAAGATAAAGCAGACCCTGAATTCTTTTCAATTGAAGAAGGCCTAAGTGAAGATGTGATAGGGAGTACTCCTGCTGGCTCTTTTGCTATTTCCCTATAAGAATTGTCAGGTACTTCTCATTACACAACCATGAAAATAAGAGGAGTCTTGCAGCACAAACCAGTGCTAATATTAGTAGATTCGGGATCTACAGAAATCATGTTTCATGAATCTATCAATGTACTATATGGATAGTGATGCATACAGAAATCCTATTTCATGAATCTGATACTTTTTTCCTCTACAGGAATCCTGATTCAGTGCCTCCGATAATGATGCGACACAGTACAGAGAGCGATCGATTTTTATTTTGGATGGTGCATACTCGATAGTTTAATTTGTATGGTGAAATTAATTCCATCATATCCCTTGCAACGGCTATAACTTTTGTATGAAATACTTGCACAAGGCTCATCACAAATGTGTAACTGTCAGAATGATTTGGTTTTGGTTTCTAATTAGTGTGTATTTTCATTTGTAGCTCTCGAGTCGTTGATCTTATCCGCCACATGCACACCAAGAAGTAGATTCTCCTTCTGCGATGATGTTCTTCTCTGGTTAATTGAGTTTCTGGTTTCATTTTTGCGAGGCTGGATGGAAATTTTGATTTTTTTGTTGTTGTCAAGAAATAAGTATTTGTTGGCCTGTATGTTAGTTGTATCGGCATGAGATTCTAATTTGAACCATGAAGTTGTATGGGAAGAGGCTGACTCTTGCATCAATTTGTAACAACTCTTTGATATAGATGAATTAATATATTCCTTGCTTAAAAAAATAGCTCTGTTCTGTGAAGTTGATGCTCTGATTCTTGTTGCACATTTGATACTTCTTGTGTACCTGCACGAGCTCATTTGCTAGGTCAAAGAATTCTTCTCCTCATGTTTCTCAGTATTGACAAGCAGTACCCATTTGAAAATATATAGCCAGGTGAAGCCTGTAGTATGGTTTTATTACTTTACTACAACGTAGCTGTAGCGTTGTTGATAAATATTTGACAACATATGCAAGACATTGTGTAAGAACTATTTTACAACATTAACGAAATATTGTTAACACCTATAAGACAATGAAGGAAAAATATTATAAAATACATATATACAATGTTTGTAAATAGTTGCTCATGTAAGAATGACAATATTGAAACCATGTTATTAATGGTAGTTTGTAATATTTATAAAACATCGTTGAAGCTGTAATGCCAACAAATTGAAACCATTGTTAAACCTAATATTTGCAAGGTTCTAGAATCGTTGTTAAAATGATAAAACATGTAGTCGAAAAATGTGTTTACAACGTGTAGCGCAACGATAGCCCGATGTTGTAAAAGTATTTCAAATTTTCTACAACTCCTCGAACTATAACATTTTAAAAACATTGTAAAAAGGTATTAACAACGTATATCCAATATTGTAGAAAGGGTTTTTTGTTGTAGTGATCCTTGCCATCCTCAATGTCCACTCAACATTTTCTAGCCACTCATCTGCATAGACTATCTCCTCATGGCCCCAAAAATCTATCGGACAGAGGTTCTGATAGTCTTTGGCGGTCCCTGGCCTCGGCGCTGCTGGTGCTGGTGGTGCGGCGGTGCTGGTGGAGCTGGCTCCCTGACTCGGAGCACGTCCATGATTGTCGTACGGAACTGCGTGGCCTGGTGGTTCTGTGCCTCCATGAACTACATGTACAAGGCCATCATCTGCGTGCCGGCGAACGTCATCTTCAGAGGAAGCGGTTGAGGCGGAGGCGGTGGAAGCTGCTCCTGCACATCGGATGCATGCTGCTCGCTAGTCCCAGCGTTCGTCGTGGCGACCATCATGTAATAGAAAAATAAACCGTTGATTGCTATGTCCTAAAAAAATCATAAACTAATCCTAGAAAAATCATAAGTAAAATCAAAATTTAAATTTAAATATCAAAAACCATAAACTATTTTTCGGTTATTCCTATGCTGTAATGAGTTTTTCTTAGCTTTGTTGGTCCTCCAATAACACTTTATCGCCTAAGTGTCATTAGGATAGAGACCTGCATAGGCCACCACTAAAAACATGTCACGATCCGCTCCCGAATAATCGGACACGAGTCGGACACGCCCAGCCTTCGTCGATGGACACGACGAAGTAAGCTGTACAATACTAAAGAAAACACCAAGTCATAATGTAATGTAAACATCCACAGCTCTTATAACGTTCTGAAAAGATCACCAATATCCATCAAGTCATTTTAGTACAAAGTCATCCGGAGACAAATCCGGTCAAATAAAATATACAATGACAAAATCATAAAAATAAAATCTCCAAAAAACAATAAATAAATCCTGCGATATCCAATGCAATCACATGCTCCATGTGGCCTCAAGCTCACCTGCAACGTATCCCATCAGGAAAAGAGCAAAGTACAACCCCGACGAGAATAATATACAATGTAATCTATAATACAGAATACAAGGTGAAACCAGAATACCAGAATACCAGAAATAGAAATAAAACTACGGTACCAGAAATGAAATGTAAAACTGTAGGCAATGGACACAACAATCAATATGCAAGACGATAAACACGGCTATCAATGAACAAGACAGTGTACACGACAATCAATATACAAGTCTGATAATTTTAAAATATTAAACTAATGTGTGACCGGCTAAGGAACACAATCAATCAATGAGTCATTCAATTCTACAAGATCTGGCTTCGTCGTACGTGAAGTATACGATTAGGCTATCCACAATACCTATATTTGGGTGTGATCACACAAAAGCTAATATTTCTCCCAATCCCCGCAATAAACAATGACTCTATGCAATGAACAAGGTACAAGATAATCGTGTGTATGTCATGTCCGATATGAGAACATGGCACACGAATGTATGACAGAAATCCACAGTACAAGTCGAGTCGACGTACTTGCCTCGCCTTAGAAGCACTGGAGTAATACTGCATGAATCTGAATAATCACCTGGTATTTATACAAGTTGTTAGGGTTTGAATTAATAACAGTTAACTAACTATTTCTAATACTTATAGGCAAAAATAGCTAGGGCTGCTTTTGAAAATATTTAATGTAGCCTAATCAAAATAATACTTTAAGCTATATTTAATAAGGAAATCATTTTAGGAAATACTAGAACATTTTACTAGCAAAATAATAATCGTAATTCTATAAACTTTTTAGAAACATTTTTACTAGCAAAATAAACATTTTAGAAGTAGAAATATTTTGATATACTAGGATTTTACTACCAAAATATAAGTCTAATGATTTTACTAAATAATACCAACCAATTATATTTACTTACTAGCAATTAGTTTTTAGCAAAATAAATTATGGAAGGAATAATTATGGATAATAACCTAATAAAATTAGAATCATTAATATATTTATATATATATATATATATATATATATATATATTTAGGCTAACCATGCATGTATCATAATTGACAAGAGGAAAGTTATATTATAGTAGTTTGGTACCAACATACTTTATTAAATTAGAAAATTGTATAATACCAGGTTAAATAGTATTTTATTAAATACCAAACTAGCCATAATACTAACAGACCAAACATCCTCATCAAAACTAACAGTCTTACCTAACATTAATTCACTGCTAAATAATATTGTAATAAAATTAAACCAAACTATACAATCTGACCCAACCATAATCGAACTGTAAAATATTTACTCCTCTCTTAATCCTCCTAACAGTCCAGCCCATCAACTATCACCTAACACATCCCTATCTTCCTTTCCTGCACAGCCTATTTTTTACAAACCTAATTAGCCTTCGTATGCTATCATCCCACACACTGCTTCGGCCCAAAATACAACCCTAACTACACAAATCAAATTATTAATAATTTTTAACTAAAACCTACTCCAAGCCCAAATATAAGCTCCCCAGACTCGGCCCAATCCACCTAACCTCTTAATAAAACCTAACTTTTCTCTTTCTTCTCTTAGTCTCTCATTCCTCCGCCGACGATCAAAAAAAATCCCATCATCATCATCATCATCGTCATAGCCTCTCTTCTTTCTCCAGCTTTATTTCCCTCTAGCCGACTTCACCCTTTACCTGAACTATAATATTCCTCTCCTCCCTCTTCCCTGGGTTCGTAACCCTAACCCTAAATTAATTAGGTCATCTTTCCCGATGGTTCATCTCGAACCCTAGATCCCCAATTCTTCATCATCCCGACCCCGAAACCCTAAGCCCTAATAAATTCTGCCATAGCCGCAGCCTTCTCAACATAACCATCTCTCCCTTCCCACACACTCAGTCGCACAAACACAAGCCCACCCATGTCTTCCCCAAAAATCCTATCCTAAAAAAACCCTAGATGAAGAAAAACAACGAGAAGAAGCCATACAGCAGGAGATCGAGGGGATCGAGGCAAAATACTCACTTTTGGTGCGATGGGGATGTCGATCCACGACGACGAGATTTTCGGTGGCGGCTGACGTTGAACGCGGTGAGTTGCAGGCTCCTCGGAGGCGACTGGTCGGTGGTCGACGAGGCTCTAGAAATGCTCGACGAGGCGTGTAGTCTCCAAGCTGTCGAAAGGATCGGAGGAGACCGATCTAAGCTTGAAGATGGTTAAGGATGGTTCGACAACGGCGAGACCCGGTGGTACCCGGCGTGGTGGTTCAAAGAGACGATGGCTGACAGTACAACGAGGTGGCTCAAGCTTCGAAGGTGGTGGCGGCGCACTCGAGGAGACAGCACGTCTCACTAGGAGACGCAACAGCCAAGACGGCCCCTCGAGATCCGAGGGGTGTCTCGATTGTGAGGGCAATATAGTCTCCGAGGATGACTCATTGCTCGAGGAGCAGCACAGCAGTCTCCCTCGCAGTGGCATTTAGTTTCAGTCAGCTGTGGCACGGTGGTCCTCCGACGAGAGTACGGTAGCGCACGGCCAAGCTCGGCCAGAGCAGAGGAGAGAGAGAGAGTAGAGAGGGAGTGCTGTCAGAAATTGTATTAAAATTCGTGTACTGACTGTTGAGTGTGTCAGTGTAATAATTTTTATAATAAAATATTAGATGGCAGTGTGCTAAATAGTGGTAGATCTGGGGTTAATAAAAATGACTTGTAACAGATTTTTTTCAAATTCAAACAGTTTTTCAAAAATCAAAATTGCAAAATAGATATTCAAATTTAAATATTTAAATAATTAAGGAACAGGAACAAAACAACTAATTAAATAACAAAATTTTGTTAGCTACTTGGATTAACTGTAGATAATAATAAGTAAAATAATTACAAGATTAGTTAGTAAATTATAAATCAATCTTTGACAGGGAATTGTGACAGACTTGTGATTTGTGTCCTGACTAATCAATCTCTAATAACCTTTAATGATAACAAAATAAATGATTTAATAAAATAAAATATATTTGTATACACCTTGAAAACATATTATTAACAAATACCTTTAGAGTAATTCAAAATATACAAATACAAGTTATTATGGAAATATTAGCATTACTAAGCATTATTAAAGAAAAATCTTAATTTTAGAAAATAAGATTAATCTAAGATTGAAATTAAATTTTTATACTAACCAAATCCAATATAACAAGTTGACTTAAAGAAGAAAAGATTATTAAAACAATTATTATTTTAAATTTTTTTCTAGAAAATTTTCAATAATTCAAAATATATGAAACTAGGTTTAGGGAGTTACAAGTTACAATTCTCTAGTCGATTTGACAGTACGGTACGGTCAAGAAGTTTCAGAGCGATTGTAATCAGATGCTTGATTGAAGATTGACTCTTCACAATTGAAGTTGATCAAGTTTTTCGTGTCAAAGCTCGCGTCTGTAGAAGTTGCAAGGACTTCGTATGAAAACTTGCAGAATTTTTCAATAGTGGATTCAACTGGAAGCTAGTGTTCTTCCGACTGGACTAGTCCACACAAGAGGAAAACCAGTATAAATCTCTGTGTTTGCTTCTGATCACTCTTTTCATTATTGTTATTTATTTCGTGATTATTATTATATCTGTAATCTAACTGCCAACGAGTTTTTAATTAGCAATATTCCGCAGCCTACTCTATTCATCCCCCTAGAGTATTCTGCTTTATGATTTCGTTCCTACAATCTTATCAAGTTTCTAGTAGTTATTTTATGTTTTCATTACATGTTTAAATTGTCAAAGTTGGCTTGTATATTGTGTATCTTGCTTAGTCCCCTGAGGACCTAGTGATTTCTCTAAGTTTTAAATGACGGTATGATATGTTGATGGAGGATGGTTGCTACATCAAGTTTGCCAGTATATTTAGTTGATGTTTGTTTTATCTTTCTCTTCCGTATTTAGGTTTTGTCATATATTTGATTCTCGCTTATAGCTTAGTCTTTTACAAGCTTAAATTCTCTTCTAGCTTGTTCATGATAAATGTGTTATTGGGGATCCACTCTAACATATTTATCTATTCAGAATCAGTGTATTATGGTCTGATCACCCTTACTGCACTTGATTCGTTATTGCTACCGATATTTAGTGGATTGAGATGTAGTTGATTCTAGAACAACGAGACAACTTATATGTATTCGAGCTAGGCTGGAGTCCTCTCGATGCATAGCTGGTATGTATATGTATCATAGTACTATATATTTTGGGACTATGGCGTTACAATAACACTCTTCGATAAATGTTCTATCAGCAACACTATTAATATATTCAATCAATTCTCAAATCCTATGAATCCTAGTCATGTGAACAAGTGAATTTTACTAAATCCTCCATATTCTTCTTCCATAAGTTGGATCACAATATGCATCAAATTTTCTTGGATATCCTTAATGTTAAACTCATGCTTTCCATTGACAAATATCATGGGCATTAACTCCTCCTACCCAAAAAATACAGCTCTATTTATTCCAAAATCATCAATGCTACTAAATCTAAACTTGCAAGGTGGAAGGTAAATGTCTTAGCCATGCTGGACATACTACTCTAATCAAATCTACCCTATCTTTGATCCCCACTTACTACCTTTCATCCTATCTCCTCCCAAAAGTTATCCTCAAAAAATCACTCAATACAAACGCCGCTTCTGGTAGGGAGAGACTGGCAGTGTTAAGAAGCTTAATTTCACTGCTTGGTCGACATTCCCAACACCTAAATATCAAAGAGGACTAGGTATTCATGATCCAGGAATTACAAATTTAGCATTGGTGACTAAACTGTCCTAGAGATTTTTGAACAATCCCTATGCAGAATGGGTTAAGTTGTTGAAAGCTAAATACCTTCTCCAACATGATTTCTGGAATGTCTCAAGAACAGCCTCTTCATCTTGCATTTGGTCAGGTATTCTGAATTGCAGAAAGTATCTTCATAATAGTTTTTACTGGTCTGTGGGTAATGGCTCTTGTATTATTATATGGACGGATCCATGGGTGCCTTCTAAACCACACTATAGGGTTCAGGGTTATCCAGAAGCTGTATTGTCAATTTCTTGGGTCAGTAATTTTATTGATAATACTACCTACTCCTGGAAACATGATCTTATTTTCAGATTATTCCCATAGTGTGAAGTTGAAGCTATCACTAAAATTCTATTGAATCTTTGCTGCCTAGAAGATAAATTGATATAAATTTGGACTAGTAGTGGAATTCTTAATTCCAAATCAGTGTATCACTTCATCGATGACAAATTTCATCGAAATCTCATGCCCCAATCTATCACTAGATTTGACAAATGGAAGAAACTTTGGAAGCTACATCAGATGTGTCCAAGAGTTCTCTAATTTATCTGGCGGGCTATCACCAATTCTATCCCAACTGTAATGAATATCCATATAAGAATTCTTAGATTCAACCCACTGTGTTCCATATGCTAGGTACATAATGAATCTTTTGATCACCTACTCCTACATTGTTCTTATGCAGGTCGAGCTTGGAGACAAATGGGTCGAGTAAGCAGGCTTCTACACCATCAGTCCACTGTCCAAAGTTTTCCACATTCACTGCTTGCGCATTTTATGATGGCAAGATGGCGGGTACAGCAGTACTTCGAGACATAAATGGAGTGTTCAACGGGGCGATGACTCTATGCAAAATAGGAGGCTCTGCATTGGAATCAAAAGGACTAGCTATTCAACTAGCTCTCATGCTCTATAAAAGAAAGGTGATTCAAAATATCATTATAGAAAGTGACTACAAAGTCCTTATCGATACCATTCTTCATAAAGAATTGGATATCCCATGAAGGGTTAGACATGTTGTTGAAAAAGCTCGAACAACTCTACTTCAATACAATGATATCTCCTTTACTTATTCTCCTCGTGTAGCAAATTCGATGGCTCACTCTATAGCAACTAATTGTTTTATCAACGATCTTTCTGTCATAAAGGTTCTTAGAAGAACCTCCTTTACGTACTCTGGTAGCTTTCAAGATATGGCCAATATTAATAATGGTTGATTTTCAATGAAATTATTTTCTAGAAAAAAAAACCTCAAAGAGAACTCTAGCTACATATAAAAGAATGCAAGTGTAGATAGGTATATAACCAAGATTATGAGTGAAGTGTTAGAAAAGATTTCCAGAGGTTTCATTGTACCACAAAGTTGGGTTTATGGAGATGTATAAGAAACTTACTACAAAGAGGGGCAAAAGAGAGGAGCAGAATTTTTTGAGGGGGAGACTTTTGGTGAGGAGAGCAAGTTTCGAAGGGAGGTAGAATTTTGGTAAGGAGAGGGAGCTGAAAAAGTAAATGTGTTGTAGCTTAACAAAATAGAATATTTAGCATCGACGTACCTCGTTGCTATAGGTGAAAACATATTAGCAACCATATAAATTGTAGTTAATTAAAATATAATTTAGCAACGACGTCATCATTTTCTATACACTTTTCGGTCATTGACAACGGAGTTATGATTGAGACAAAATGTTTCGTTGCCAAAATTTTTGTTTAGCAACGACAAAAATATGCGTTGCGTCAAAGTTTATTAGCAACAAAAAAAATTGCGTTGCTAAAAAAGTTGTTGTCTTATAGGGTAATTTTTGTAGTGTTAGGTTTGGGATTTGATCATAATTTAGGAAGGGTTTTCTCGAAGTCATTTTTCAGATTTTTAACATGATGGCCGGTTGCAATATTGTAGAGGAGAGGATTCAACTCTAACATTGTTCTATATCAGGAACCAACCCCTCTAAAAGTTGAACTTGTTAGGGTTAAAAGAACATGGTATTCAAATCGGACACATTTTCTATTATAACTTTTCGGTTTGGAGTTAATAGTTCTCAAAATCCCATGATTTGTTTTTTTTTGTTGCATCCAAAGTCTCAGAAATAAAAATTAAAAATTCCATGATCACATCAAGTCCCTGGAGTAGTTATGATTTATCAAAATAACAAGTTGGATCTCCACACATAAAATGGATATGCAGGTTTCTGATATAGAAAGAGAACTTGGTACAGAAGCAAAAAAAAACATAAGGGACATAGGGGGAAGAACTCTACCTCCAAATACTTTAATAATTAATCTTCCAATGTAACGCAAAATGATAACTTAATTTTCTTGATCTGTATTAAAAAGTTGTGCACCATTTGACATGTATTGTCATGTAAGATCATTAGCATCAAGATCCATGCATATATTATCAGGACTATACATCACCAGATCAGTACATAGTATCAACCCGGATTGGGAGGCTTTTTTTTTTAAGATACCCGACATTATGCAAGGAATTTTGTGCACACTATGTTGCATGACTTTAGGGTCCACTGCACCCAAATTTTATCATATTTATAAATGGAAAGAATAATACGTTCCCGTGTCTCGATTCACTGATCTCCCGCCACCTAGTTAAGATCTTATGCCTCTTTCCTGTAACCACATGGATCACTCGCGTTCGGCATTGGAACATATGAGATATTGGATTAATATATAATTATTCCAACATGATTTTGTATGTTTGATATGTCACTTGTGTAGATGACCGGGGCTTTTCTTTTACTATTTCGAAAGATCTTGGAAGCAACTGCCAAAATATTCAAAAGAAGAGATCATTCACGTAATATTTAGAATCCCGTTCAACTCTCTGTGGCCTAATAGTTAACCTATATAGTAGATACCTTAAACAACACTTCATTATTAAGAACAACTTTTTCATTGTCATTCTTATTTTTCTAGGACTCGTATTCTATATTCTAGTAATCGGTATATATAAAATGGTTGTTCACATAAACTAAACCAGAAAATATATTTGCTAAAATTTTGTTATATGTCCAGATTCCAGATTCTTTCGAGTAATTTTCAATATTGAACGAAAATCAAGGATTTGATCAATACAAACATCTTATATTCCTACTTCCAATCATACATTAGTGTTGAATGACATTTGCTCTTAAGTCTCAGTCCTCACGAAGGCTCTAAAATTTTATTACTATAATTCACCAGCTGGTACGTATTAATTTCAAACTGAGTAAAAAATACTACTGCAAAAATCCAACTATTGGCCACAAAAATCCATTTTTGCTCTGCCGGATTCGTCCATGCATGTAGAACATAAGATTCTAGTCACCAAAAGTATTTGGCCTGCCCTTAGGAGATGACTGTTCTGGCCCGCAACGATATAGCAGCCAGCCATTGGTTCCTCTCCGGCTAGCTTGGGTTCACTGCATGCCAGAAAGCCAATGACTGGATATCAAGTGGCCGCGGGCCAACATAATCACGCCCTTGGACAGCAACTTAGTAGCTCTCTTCCAAATATTTTATTATGCATGCAGAACATAAGATTCTAGTCACCAGATTTCAAATATATTACCATGCATGCAGAATAATATAAGATTCTATTCACGTAGTACGCCTAACCTCCACTTTCCAAATACAGGATGGAGAAGGGTGCATCCATCCTCCTCATGTTACTCATTCTTACTCCAGGTTATAAATTTTAAGTATTTACTTATGCAACAATTCTCTATAAGATTGAATATCTGTATCCGTTAACTGAGCCCGGCCGCACGTGCTAGATTAAAAAAATCTGTATTGGTATATATACAAATTAAACATTTGGATACTAATTACCAGTGGAAGCGATTCCAAAAACTGATTACCATATATATATATATATATAATATATATATATATAGAGAGAGAGAAAGAGAGAGAGGATGAGGGATGTGAGATGTCACACTATATATATATATATATAGAGAGAGAGAGAGAGAGGATGAGGGATGTGAGATGTCACACACTATATATATATATATATATAGAGAGAGAGAGATAGAGGATGAGGGATGTGAGATGTCACACTATGGAGGGCGGCTACATGTCACCTCCCCATGCTATCATCATCCACCCATGTGCATGATGATGGCATGGGGGGTGACAAGTAGACACAACCCCGTGAGGTGGCACCTTACCTCCCTTATTCTCTCTCTCTCTCTCTATATACATATATATATGTGTGTGTGTGTGTGTGTGTGTGTTAGAAATTTTGTAGCTTGTTGATTCGTGAGAAGAACAAAAATAAACTGCGAAAGCATACCTGAATCAATTGATTGGCTTAATAGATCTTGAAACAGATGTCTCTTTATGGGGTTCGATCTTCCAATTCGCTATGATCCTTAATAACAAAGATGAAATCTTTGTTCTTCTCCCTGTTGATGGGGATGCTAGAGAAGCCCTCTTTTTTTGGTCGTATGAGTTGGGGACCATAACCCTAATATATATATATATATATATATATATATATATATATATATATATATATATAGAAAAGAAATATATATATATATATATCTACATATATATATATATATATATATATATATATTTTTATATATATATATATATAGAAAAGAAATATATATATATATATATATATATATATATCTACATATATATATATATATATATATATATATAGAAAAGAAATATATATATATATATATATATATATATATATTTCTTTTCTATATATATATATATATATATATATACATATATATATATATATATATATATATATATATATATAAGTGTGTGTGTGTGTGTGTTTGTTTGTTTTAATATTTCTAATTTCGCCCCTCATAGAATTAGATTAGTCTCTGGTATCTACACATTATTTCTATGACAATTATATCCTTAATCCAATTTTTCAAATAGACAACTTTAGTTTGGCTTAATTATTCAGATAGTACAACACAATCAACTTTACATGTGTGGTCCCTGTTACTGAATAATTATACATATCAACTTTAATTTGGCACCCAGCCGCATGAGCATGCTATTCCTGAGCCGCATGAGCCCCTGCCATTCCAGCCGCATGAGATCCTTCATATCAGCCGCATGGGACCGCTCCTTCCTAGCCGTATGAGCTTGTTGTCCCAAGAGCTGTATACGCTCTTTCTTATTTTGCTGCATGAGCATGCCCCCGAGTCGCATGCGCTCTTTGCTTCCCAGCCGCATGAATCGATAACCCTGAGCCGTATGCGCCCCATTTTCCCCTAGCCGCATGAGCTATTTTCTCTGCAGCCGCATGAGCCCGTGATCCCCTCCAGCCGCATGAACTTCCCTTGATTTTTGGCCGCATGCACCCTTATCTAGAGCCGCATGAGTCTTGTTCCATCCCGAGCCACATAAGCGCCTGCTGCCTCCCCTACTACAGGAACTCTTTCAGCCGCATGCGCCTTGCCCCCTGTGTCGTACGACTCCCCCTACTGTCCCTGCACCTTCTTTTATTATTTGGTGTTACATTATGCTTGTACTATAAATTTTAAATATGTTCCATGACACGATGGTGGCCCGTTGTGGTGCACTTTTGACAAATGACATGACATAATAGTGGCCTGTCGTGGCGCACTTCTGACAATGAACATGACATGATATATATCTCGAATGTTGTTGCGACGGCTAGCATGTCATGACAAGATTGAATGGCCTGGACACCGTGGGTGATTGTGTTTGTACAAATGAACCGGTAATATTTTGCATCATGTCTAGGACAGGGATCCCTGAGTACCACAGTCAGGAGTACCTACTGTAAATGGCTAAGGGTAATAACTAGAATAATTCAGTAGTCATGAGAGATTTTCCCAATTACAGGCGATCCCGTTATCCCGGCCACCATTGTTGGACTTGTAGGCTGCCGACGAGTAGGACATAAGTTTAGATTCACTGATATATGAAAAAGAACGAGACATTGCTTAAATGAATTCAAGTCGCCTGGATAACCTGGATTAGCTACAGGGCTTGTGGCTGGAGGAATATCTTATTGCATATTGCTAGTAACTAAGACTTGTGTTAATCCTAGTTAGTTAATGTAGAAAGCCGTAGTCACTTATTGGCCGTGAGTGATTGTATGGTGTAGATTCAGTGCTCGAATATTGCAAGCATAATTGCATGATTGTCACTTTTAACAATAAAGATCAGGGGCTAAGTTCTGTTCAGGCGAAGGGTTACAATCCCGGTCCTTGTTTGGTTTAAGGGTTGTAACCTTGCTTCCGGAGCAGTTCTGTGTTCTCTCTTCGTTTATTGTCTTATTGCACCTTATGTCATGCTCATCATGTTTTACTCTACCAACAAGATTTAGAGACAGAGTTCTATTCAGGTGAAGGGTTACAATCCCGGTCCTTGTTCGGTTTAAGGGTTGTGACCTGGCTACTTGAATGGTTCCCTTGTACTCTAATATGACTGTTCTTATTTTCTTATTATCAGACTCTTTCATAATTACTTTTAATATTTTTGTCTGATATGCTGGTTTTAGTTCTTAAGTGAAGCCTCCTTTGTGGCACTTGCTCTTTCTGGGATCTGACCCAGCTGGTTTTGTATGGCCAGATTTTGGAGCAGCTTCAGAGGATCTACCGACTTTCCAGCCCGATGGTGACTACCATGCGCAACCAGGGCAACGAGTGGGTTTATTTTTGGCTCTTTCACTCTATTATAAAATTATCATTTTGAGGCGTTTAGCCGACGAGCACCTGTTAGCTCGTATTGCATACTTTATTACCGTCTGCCTACGGGCTGTGACATGATTGACAGATCCTAGGGTTGATCATGTACGACTAAACTCTTGCTAGTCCTCACATTTTGTAAGACTACCTTCATGATCAGCTGAATATATAATATTTGGGACTCCTTACTATTATATATTTGGTGATCTTCCATCTTATAACTTTACTTGCTTGCTTGAGATTGAGACATTTAGGCTTGTTATTGACCATAGGAGACTGATGGATTGTAGTTAAACCCTCATGTATCTAGATAGCCGTGACCGTATAGCGAGGTGGTTGTACTTCGATATACGTAGCTGGCTATGTTTTCCCCTGCTCTCCAATATTCTGGTTCTGGGGCGTTACATGGTTTAAGTGGTGGCCCATACAGGTCTTATAAATAAAGATATATGAGGGTTTATCGAATAGATGTCTCAATCAGCACTCGCCCTTGATCTCTGCCCGTATCTTCTAATCCCTGAGATTCTCGACCTGGTCACATGCTTGTATCGTTGATCTCTTTTGGTCCTTCCTTATTATTCCCTATGTCGTCTTCTTCAGCGACATTATTCCTGGTCCTACCGATCGGCAAGGCGGAGCACCTCCCGTGGACCAGCAGCAACAAGAGGATCAGGCCCAGCACTCAGGAGCAACCTCCCGGGTCATGCCTCCCGAAGATCCAGAACCCCCGGTACAGTTAGCCCAGCCTGCAAGACAGGATGATGGAGCCTTGGTTGGACTTATCAGGGAGTTGCTTGCATCGCAGGACCGTCGAGGAGATGCCTTGCATCAGGCAGTGGCGGATGCTCTGGGCAGAGGTGGACATCAGGGGAACAATGCCGCGAACAGTTTCAAGCGCCTGAACCCTCCATTCTTCGATGGCAGCGAAGATTCTATCGCTGCTAATGCGTGGCTTCAGGACACAAAGATAATATTGGAGACAGCAAAGACCCTAGAAGATGAGAAGGTGGCCGTAGTGCGCTTGCAGTTATTGGATTTGGCCCGCAGTTGGTGGGCGGTACAGACCGTTGGATTAGTGGCGCCTATTGCCTTGACAGTATTCCACGAGAGATTTCGGACCAAGTACTTCGATGTTGTAGCTCGGTACGATCTACAGACGAGGTTCACCAATTTGAAGCAGATGGGCAGGACGGTCGATGGGTATGCGGCCGAGTTTTCCAGGCTTAGTCGGTTTGCTCCCACCTTGGTGGCGACCGAGTTCGATAGACCCAAGCAATTTTTGCAGGCACTCCACCTGGAGATTTTGCTGGCAATGAAGCAGTTTCAGCATCAGAACTTCGATACGATATTGAGGGCAGTTCGGAGGCATGAGTATACCTCCTAGAGGATTGTGGACAGGACCTGAGGTCGAAAGCGATCTCACGGCTAGATGAATCAGTCGTCAGGGTTTTGACCATTGGAGCTCCGAGAAGGACAACCTCAGTTACGTCATTTCAACATTCAACCCTGACATATCCTCAGCAGCAGAAGTAGAAGCAGTCTTCATCCATGGGCTGCTCTTATTGTGGGAAGCCTGGACTTGTTGTTTCAGAATGTCGTAAGGTGTGAGGATTGTGACACCCAGTTTTCCAGATGAGGGTAATTTTGAAATTTTATAATTATAATTATTATTTAATGATATTTATTTTGTATTATAATTTTTATTGATTTTTAAATTATTTTAAACTATTTAAATTCATGACTTGTGGTTTTGACGTTTTGCTAGTGAAACCCTAGAGACTATTTGACCTAGAGCCTAACCATGTGATTATGATATTTTAATATCATTTTTGGCCTAAGGATATTTTTGCATTTGACCTCTTTGAATTATTTTGATATCATTTTATTATTTATGATATTTTTTTGGATTATTTGAGTCGGGTTCGAATTTCAACTCAATCCGACTTGAAACGGGGACCCGGGGGTAGTTTGACTCTAGTGGGACCCACACACTAGTTAGGCATGGCCCACATGATATTAAATATAGTCCACATGATAGAAATATTTTAGTTAGAGGTTAGACTAATTATTATGGATAAGGTTAGTGTGATTAGAGACTTTAGAATGACTAATATAGCCCCAACCAATTAGCCCTTTCCTAATACTCATAGAATAGGTTAGTGGGGGCATTTTGGACCTTAACATAATAGGACAAATAGCCCCATATGGCCAGCTACTTTGGGAGAGGATAGGCTCAAGTTCATTTCATTATTCTCATCCACACACTCTCTCTTGTTCTTCCCCAAATTCCTAGAGAGCAATCCCTAGCAATTTCTCCACCAAATCCTTCCATTTTGCTACCAAATCTTCTTCTTTCCTTCTCCATTCTAGCCAAGGAGGAAGCTACCCAAGTTTGGGAGGATTCGAAGCTCGTTCGTGTCCTTTTGGAATCTCTACGTGTCGGTGTCGCTCCGGGAAGGCTTCTCTTCGATTCGATCTACCGGGAGGTATAAATCCCTTCTCTTTTCATTTCCTCATGCATATATGTCTATTTTGAACCCATAGGAATGACCCCCATGGTTGCATCTCCATTTGTGTCCATTTCGTGTCTATTTGGAGGTCATAGGAGTGTCCTTTGTGTTGTGGTTGTGTCCATGTGGGAAAATCCCAAATTTGGACACACTTTGTGTTGTTGTTATGTATGAATGAATTACTACATGTTTAATCTCATATTTTTGTATTGGAGATGTGTTCTATAGGGTCTCATATATATATATTAGTGTAGAGAGTGAGTTCTTGATATATTATGTTATATACTTGTGTTCTTTTGTCTCAAACTACCCAAATCTGTCATAATTTTTATCCACGTTTTTAATTTCAGCCCTAACTTAGAAATGTCATAACTTCTAGCTCAAAGGTCGGTTTAATATCCCATTTTTTTAAAAGAAGCGTATTGAAGTTAGTTTTCCAAAAACATTTATTAGTAGGCCTAATTCTTTCTGTAACTTTCTGGAGAATTATTTGAGTGTCAGCTGTACGAAAGACAAACACTTTTTCGGTGTTTTCGCAATTTCGGGAGTTTTCGGAAACGAAAATGCGATCCGTTTGAAGTTTCGGAAAGCTAACACGTAGGTCTATAACATACTTTAATCCTAGATTTTAATTCATGCTGAGATAGTACAGTATTGATTATTAGTAGGAGTTACTATTCGGTATATGCATTTTGTGCACCCTTGTGTGTAATATAATGTTCTATTTGATTTTAACCCATGTTAATGTATATACATTATGTAATTAAATAGAGAATGCAAGCATGAGTAAATTTTTAAATAAATGATGTATGAGGTGTAAGTATCCTATCTAATGTAAGCATGTATAAGTATGGCTTGTAATGAATATGTAGGTTCCATAGTATGTAATGTATGGTGCATATAGTGGTGCAAGAGAATAAATGAATGATGAATGAATGCAAGCATGAATGTAATGTAATAATAGATGTAATATATGTAGCCTTGTTAGGAATAAAACTGGAATTTAGTTTTGTTTTACTAAATAAGAGATACATGAGAACCCATATATGTGAATGTTTACTTCCTATTGACACTTTGCTACACAATTGTCATACCTCACTATCACTCCACACACAATGCACACTACACTATATAACCCTCACACCCTCACTCATTGACACTCTCACTCACACATTGCCTAACACTCATTCCATGATAACACACACATGTTCTTGTGCACTTTCATGACACACACACACACCCATGAACACATACACATGCTCTTCTCTCTCTCTCTCTCTATATATATATATATATATACTAAACATGGCTAAATGTGTTAATGTGGTAAATAGAGTTTTCCTATAGTTATATATACATATATGTGATATAGGGCCTAGTGTTGAATTCTCTTTTCATGTACACCTCCATGTTCACACACACACATAGCTTTACATGTTAGCTTCCTTTCTCTTATCTATAATATTGAATGTGATGGCTTGTGTTTAGCTTGTATAGCCTTGTGATTGGTGTGTGATTGCTAGACTAGGCTTGGTTAGGCCAAGTGAGACTTATTAGACTTGTTGGGCTAGGATTTGACCTAGTTTGACTAGTCTAGTTGACTGGAGTTGACCAAGTGTTGACTTTAGTCTAATTTGACCTAGACAGCATGCAGATGCATTGTAGATTATATTTATTATTCCTTGTGTACATCTTGACTTGTGTTGCTCTAACTAGAAGTCAGGTACCTCATCTCGGACAGTAGATTTACTTCAGACATTCAGATACGAGGCGAGTACATTCTCTGATAGTTCTTTCATTTACTTGTCAATTACTGTACTTTAGTTCTAGTTAGCTGTATGTGATTCTCTGTTACAAACACGTATTATTATTTTTGAATCCATGTATACGACACACATACTTACTCTTCTTACCTCTATTATTCGAATCACCATACGAATCACTATTCGAATCACCCTATTCGTATCTTCATATGTTGGTTGGACTTGTATTCGTCTTATGTGTTGGATTTTGGATTCATTTGTATTAGACCGGGCGGGGAAATACTGATTAGACATGTAGACATATCCCCCTATTCGAATCACCCCTCTGTGAATAATATTCGAACGATAGCCATCCTACACTTTGCGAGTATGTGGTGTGCCGTATTACCTACAGCCGTTTACATGTCGAACTCAGTATTTTAAAACACACTTGAAGAATTTATTCGAATCATTATTAGAACATCATGTGAATCACTATTCGTATCACCTTATTGGTATCACCTTATTCGTATCACCTTATTCGATTCACCTTATTAGAATAATGATTGGAATTACATTCGACTCATCTTATATTAGACTCATATTGGGATTACACTCAACTTATATTGTACAATCTGAACTCATTATGTTACTCTAGTTCAGCTAGATCTTATTTTTACAGTCTTCTTTGCTATGTTTCTCTTCTTGTTTAGTTACCTTACTTTCATTGTACCTTAACTCTTTCTCTACATCACTACCAGTATAAAATTGTCATATTCATCAATACAACTGTCTATAATTGCTTTATAGTTCTCTGTCATTTACTTGGAATTTCTTGATGAAATGTACTCGCTCCCGTCCTGATTGGACCTGTTGAAAATTTTACAGAGGATGATGAGGCACCCTGCACCCTTACTTGGAGTTTGCCTAGTTGACACTCGCGACTTGGACCCCAGGAGAGGTTCAGGCAGATGCTGAGGACGATACCTTGCTTAGTATAGATAGTTTAGACTGTTTTCCTTTTATGTTTAGTTGTTGTTCTTGATTCAGAGTTTGTATATTGTAGAGATGTTGAGACTTGTATTTCATTTCTGTTGTACCTCGGTTGAGGATTCTCTTATCTATTTTGTCGTGCCATATTCTATCTCTAGATTGTGATTGAGTTGTACCTCTGTGTTGGCCTCCTTATGGAGAGCATTCATATTATGTTAGTTATAGTTCATGACCTAGAACAGCGTTCTACCGCCGACGCTGCGACGTAGGCTGGGTGTTGTTACGCTCTCGTACCCTCACAGTGGGTGCGGATCGTGACACGTTTTTACTGGTGGCCCATGCAGGTCGAGTTTATATAGTGGTATTCGAACTAGAGTATCACTACAGCCTGCAGTAGGATTAGGATATTTTGGAGGTACTCAATCACATTAGGAAAAACTCTTAATCAGATTCCTTTTTGTCAAAAATTGTTGCTTATTGACTTCCCTTTATGTCAAAAATTGTTGCTTATTGTCAAAAATTGTTGCTTATTGACTTCACATTAGGAAAAATTGTTGCTTATTGTCAAAAATTGTTGCTTATTGTCCAAAATTGTTGCTTATTTTGGAGGTACTCAATCACATTAGACTATTTTCCTTTTATGTTTAGTGGTTGTTCTTGGTTCAGAGTTTGTATATTATAGAGATGTTGAGACTTGTATTTCATTTCTGTTGTACCTCGGTTGAGGATTCACTTATCTATTTTATCGTGCCATATTCTATCTCTAGATTGGGATTGAGTTATACCTCTGTGTTGGCCTCCTTATGGAGAGAATTCATATTATGTTAGTTATAGTTCATGACCTAGAACAGCGTTCTACCGCCGACACTGCGACGTAGGCTGGGCGTTGTTACGCTCTCGTACCCTCACAGTGGGTGCGGGTCGTGACAAGGATTGTGTTCGCTTTATGGAGCACCAGACCACAAGGTAGGGTCATGTCCATTCAGGACTGACTCATCACCAGCCATGACCAGTTCATCGGTTAGGGGACCAGCCCCAGTACCAGTCCAGCAGCAGTTTCCATCCCTGAGGCCATTGCCGACGTAGACCCAAGCTTTTTAGCAGCAAAGGCCTCAGCAGTATGCCCATGCACAAATTCAGAATAGGCAGAGAGAATTACAGCAGGGAGGGCCGGCACCCAGAAGACAAGGACAAGTGTTGGATTTAACCATAAGAGAAGGAGTAGCACCAGGTGAGGTAGTGGCAGGTACTATTCTCGTCAACACCTTTTCGACTTCAGTATTATTTGACTCTGGTGCATCACATTCGTTTATGTCTGCACGATTCGCGACACGGGTAGGACTGGAGCCTAAGTCATTATCAGTAAGGCTCAATATACTTACTGGTAACGGTCTTGTAGGAGTAGATACAGTGTTTTTCTCGTGTCGGGTCGTAGTTAGCGGTAGAGAGTTTCCCGCTAGGTTGATAGAATTTTCGATGGCCGATTATGACGTGGTCTTAGGGATGGATTGGTTGAGGGACCAGTATGCTAGGATAGACTTCCATATCGATAGAGTTATTTTTAGCATCCCAGGTGAGCCAGAGTTTTCCTTTTTCTGAGGCAAAGTTGAACATTCTCCTCCAGTATTGCGGATGGATGTAGCAGCAGTACAGTTACCGCGAATCGTCGAGGAGTTTCCAAATATTTTCCCAGAAGAGCTTCCAGGAATGCCGCCAGAGTGAGAGATCGAGTTCACCATAGACTTAATCCCCGGGACAACACCAGTGTCTGAGAGAGTCTATAGGATGGCGTCGTCAGAGTTGGAGATATTATACAAGATGATTAAAGAACTCAGGACCAAGGGATTCATTCGTGCAAGTGGATCACCATAGAGAGTCCCGATGCTTCTTGTGAAAAAGAAGGATGGTACATCCAGATTATGTGTTGAATATCGTATCTTGAACTCAGTGACAATCAAGAACAGATATCCTCTTCCAAGGATAGATGACTTGTTTGATCAACTCAGAGGAGCGACAGTATTTTCGAAGATTGATTTGCGGTCAGGATACCACCAGATCAGAGTCAGAGAGAAGGACATCCCGAAGACAGATTTCAGATCTAGATATGGGCATTGGGAGTTCCTTGTTATGCCATTTGGACAACCAATGCGCCGGCTGTATTCATGGACCTTATAAATTGTATCTTCATGCCTTATTTGGATTAGTTCATGATTATGTTCATAAACGATATCCTGGTCTACCGAAAGAGTGAAGCGGAGCATGAGCAACATCTCAGAGTTGTCCTCCAGATTTTTTGAGAGCACCAGTTGTATGCCAAGTTCAGTAAATACGAGTTCTTGCTCGATCGTATTTTGTACTTGGGCCATATCATCACCAGAGGAGGAGTAGAAGTGGATCCCCAGAAGATCGTGGCTATCGAAACATGGCCAGTGCCCAGCACAGTTGCAGAAGTTCGCAGTTTTCTTTGAATGGCCGGCTACTACCGACGATATTTCAGACTTTGCTCAGATTTTAGCGCTGTTGACTCAGTTGACCTGCAAGGATGTGCAGTTTGCTTGGACAGCAGAATATCAGAATTTTTTTGAGAAGCTGAAGCGAGGCTTGATGACAGCACCTATTCTCACACTTCCAGATAGGATCGGAGGATTTTTAGTGTACTGTGATGCTTCATGCAGAAGTTTAGGATGTATTTTGATACAACATGGGAAGGTAATAGCTTATGCGTCACGACAACTTCGTGATCATGAGAGAAATACCCAACCCATGACTTGGAGCTGGCAGCATTAGTATTTGCACTCAAGCTTTGGAGGCACTACTTGTATGGAGATATGGTAGAGATTTTCATCGATCACAAGAGTCTGAAGTACGTATTCACTCAGAAGTATCTTAACATGCGTCAAAGGAGATGGCTAGAGCTGCTTGTGGATTATAATGTCAACCTGCAGTATCATCCTGAGAAGGCCAACGTTGTGGAGATGCTTTGAGCCGGAGAGCCGAAGTTTATTTTCTAACAGTGCAACCAGAGTTGTTAGCAGATCTTCAAAAGATGGGTATAGAAGTTGTCCTTCCTACCAGTGTGGCATTGATGGCCAGCATGCAAGTTCAATCCAGTATAGTTAAGAGGATCAAGATATCTCAGTCATCAGATTCTAAGCTTCAGCGGCTTAGGGCAGAATGTGTAGAAGGACGAAGACCGGAGTTATGCATCCATGAAGACGGTACACTTCGATATGGTAAATGTCTTTGTGTATCCAGTGGAGATATCAGACATGAGACGTCTCAGCTGTTAGAGATGTACCTCAGGCAGGTCGTCAGACTTTACGGTATACTAGTCAGTATCACCTCAGACAGAGATTCGAGATTTACGTCGTACTTTTGGCATAGTCTGCAAGAGAGTTTGGGAACTCACCTCCAGTTCAGCTCAGCTTATCACCTGCAGAGAGATGGTTAGTCGAAACGCACGATCCAGACTTTTGAAGATATGTTGAGATCTTGTATGCTCGACTTCGGTGGTTCGTGGGAAGATTACCTATACCTGGTGGAGTTCTCGTACAATAATAGTTTCCAAGCCAGTATCCAGATGGCACTGTTCGAAGTACTGTATGGTAGGAAGTGCAGATCCCTGCTAGCATGGGATGATGTTGGAGAGAGGCAGATGCTTGGTCCAGAGATGATCACTCAGACAGTTGAGGTGGTCAAGAGAGTTAGAGATTATCTTCGCGTTGCACAAGATCCTCAGCGCCATTGGGCCGATTCTCATCGGCGTCCCCTTGAATTTTTTATCGGCGACCATGTATTCCTTAGGATCCCGCCTATCCGTGGCATCATTCATTTTGGCGTATAGGAAAAGCTCAATCCTAGGTATATAGGGCCGTTCGATATTCTAGAGCGAGTAAGAGAAGTGTCACATCGTCTCGCTCTCCCGTCGTTGTTGTGTGTGGTGCATGATGTCTTCCATGTATCCCAATTACGATGTATATTCCTGACCCGAGTCATATCTTGGATCATTCGGAATTAGTTTTTGGTACCAACCTTTCGTATGAGGAGAGGCCCGTATCCATATTGGACCGAAGAGAGAAGATACTCAAGAACAATACTATCAAATTAGTCCATGTTGCTTGGGGCCATCACTCTTTGGGTGAGTCAACGTGGGAGCGTGAGGATGATATCCGATCGCCATATCCCGACCTGTTTGACTCGTGAGGTATAAAGTCTTCATTATGCCTCATGTCATCGGTTTCTTGCCTACATGATTGATTGCTTGATTGATTGATTGCCTAGTTATAACTTGCTTGTGATTAGTATAGCTTGTCCTTGCATCTCTGGCCTCTTGATTAAATTTTAAGGTGGGTAGAGTTGTAATGACCATGGTTCGTATTACGTATTTTGGTGTACGTGTACGTATTTTGACTCGTATTGTATGACTCCATGCTTGATTTATTTTGCATTTTATTACTTGGCTATTCTTGGTTTGGTTCGGCTTGGCTTGGTTTACTTTGGGTTCATCATGAACTAAAAGAAATCTCCAACCTACCCCCACCATCATCATTTATTAACCCCACTCTCTTTCTCTCTCCTCATTCACTTCTTCTTCTTCCTCCATTAACTCTCTACCTATCAGGAAGGTTTAGGCAAGTGCAACTTGCTTCATGGAGGAACTCAAGTTTTATTATTCTATTTTCTTTCTCCCGATATTCTAAGACACTTTAGTACTTAGCTTTTTTAATTTCCATAGCTATATTCATATGGATCTAAGTTTATTGAATTTTAGATTTCTTGGGTTTTGATCTATTTAACCTTGTTATTTCCAAGTTATGATGGTTCCATGTTGTAGAAAATTTTGTTCTACCCTGTTTTGACCTATGGAAGTCCAGATTTGGGCTTGGAAAGAAGCATATGTGGAGCTTAGAAGCAATAGCTTTCTGGTTCTCCTCCTCAAAAATTTGGAGAAGAAGAACGGCGCTTGACCGCATGACTATTTAATGCTACAAGTTTTTCTAGCCGCATGAACTTTTTTATTCCAGTCGTATGAGATTACTCTGCCGCATGAGACTTCCGAGTCGCAAAAAACTCAAGTTTTTGCGAGACGTATGGACCTCCACTTTCTGCCGCATATGGTCGCATGGAACTTAGCCGCATGGGACCGCTACCCGTGAGCCGCATGAGAGCCATTTCCTTCTGCTCGCATGGCACCCAGCCGCATGAGCATGCTATTCCTGAGCCGCATGAGCCGCTACCATTCCAGCCGCATGAGATCCTTTATCTCAGCCGCATGGGACCGCTCCTTTCCAGCCGCATGAGCTTGTTGTCCCAAGAGCCGCATACACTCTTTCTTATTTTGCCGCATGAGCATATCCCCGAGCCGCATGCGCTCTTTTTTTTCCAAGCGCATGAACCGTTAACCCCGAGCCGCATGCGCTCTTTGCTTTCCAGCCGCATGAACCGATAACCTTGAGCCGCATGCGCCCTATTTTCCTCTGGTCGCATGAACTGTTTTCTCTGCAGCCGCATGAGCCCGTGTTCACCTCCAGCCGCATGAACTTCCCTTAATTCCTAGCCACATGTACCCTTATCTAGAGCCGCATCAGTCTTGTTGCATCCCGAGCCGCATAAGCTCCTGCCGCCTCCCCTGCCGTAGGAACTCTTTCAGCCGCATGCGTCCTGCCCCCTGTGTCGCATGACTCCCCCTGCTGTCCCTGCAGCCTCTTTTGTTATTTGATGTTATATTATGGTTGCACTATAAATTTTAAATATGTTTCATGACACGATGGTGACCCGTTGTGGTATACTTTTGACAAATGATATGACATGATAGTGGTCCGACGTGGTGCACTTCTGACAGTAAACATGACATGATATATATCTCGAATACTGTTGCGACGGCTAACATGTCATAACAAGATTGAATGGCCTAGACACCGTGGGTGATTGTGTGTGTATATATGGACCGGTAATGTTTTGCATCATGTCTACGACAGGGATCCCTGAGTACCACGGCCAGGGGTACCTACTGTAAATGGCTAAGGCTAATAACTAGAATAATTCAGTAGTCATGAGAGATTTTCTCAGTTACAGGCGATCCTGTTATCCCGGCCACCATTGTTGGACTTGCAGCTTGTCGACGGGTAGGGCACAAGTCTAGATTCACTGATATATAGAAAAGAATGAGACATTGATTAAATGAATCCAAGTAACTTGGATAACCTGGATTAGATACAGGGCTTGTGGCTGGAGGAACATCTCACTGCATATTGCGAGTAACTAAGGCTTGTGTTAATCCTAGTTAGTTAATGTAGAAAGCCGTAGTCACTTATTGGCCATGAACGATTGTATGGTGTAGATTCAGTTCTCGAATATTGCAAGCATGATCGCATGATTGTCACTTTTAACAATAAAGATCCGGGGCTAAGTTCTGTTCAGGCGAAGGGTTACAACCCCGGTCCTTGTTTGATTTAAGGGTTGTAACATGGCTCCCGGAGCAGTTCTGTGTCATCTCTTCATTTATTGTCTTATTGCATCCTATGTCATGCTCATCATTTTTTACTCTACCAATAAGATTTAGAGACTGAGTTCTATTCAGGTGAAGGGTTACAACCCCGGTCCTTGTTTGGTTTAAGGGTTGTGACCTGGCTACTTGAATGGTTTCCTCGTACTCTAATTGACTGTTATTATTTCTTTATTATCAGACTCTTTCATAATTACTTTTAATATTTGTGTCTGATATGCTGGTTTTAGTTTTTAAGTGAAGCCTCCTTTGTGGCACTTGATCTTTCGGGGATCTGACCCAGCTAGTTTTGTATGGCCAGATTTCGGAGCAGCTCTAGAGGATCTACCGACATTCCAGCCCGTTGGTGACTACCATGCATAAGCAGGGAAACGAGTGGGTTTATTTTTGGCTCTTCCACTCTATTATAAAATTATCATTTTGAGGCATTTAGCAGGCGAGCATCGGTTAGTTCGTATTGTATACCTTATTACTGTGTGCCTACGGGCTGTAACATGATTGACAGATCCTAGGATTGATCATGTATGACTAAACACTTGCAAGTCTTCACATTTTGTAATGACTAGCTTTATGATCAGTTGAATATGTAAGGTTTGGGATGCCTTACTATTGTATATTTGGTGATCTTACATCTTATAACTTTACTTGCTTGCTTGAGATTGAGACATTTATGCTTGTTATTGACCATAGGAGACTGATGGATTATAGTTAAACCCTCATGTATATAGACAGCCGTGAACGTGTAGTGAGGTGGGTTGCACTTCGATATATGTAGCTGGCTATGTTCGCCTCCGCTCTCTAGTATTCTGGTTTTGGGGCATTACATGGACTAAGTTTGCTTTCTTGCCTTTGCCAAATACGGCGAGTAATCTCACACTTGAAGAAAACATGGCTGAGGGATTCATCATCCTGTCCGTATAGGACACATCTGTTCGGAGTAAAATTCATGCCAAGCCATCTCAGGCAGTCCAGAGTAAGCAGTCGCCTCATGAACAGCTTATATAAGCACAGTTGCATTTTCCTTGGAGTTCCTTTGCACCATACAATATTCGCAAACTCCCAATTCTAGTGAACCACTCTTACTTGATTCTACACAAATTTAGGTACGAATCTACCTTTTGGTGAACCTGCCCATGTCCAGGCGTCCATGGGGTGGCCAGGATCCAACCGGACTTGCCGGATGAGATGCTGTAACCACCACTTTTCTAAAATAAGAGTATTTTGGTAATTATGTGATTTTTTTGGATTAATTTATAATATTTTAATTGGTGTTGTATTAGTAGTAGGTTTAACCTTAGCTTACATGATTAGAGACTAACCATGACATTAGAAACCTAATTACTTGTCACACTCATTTTTCTAATTAGGGTTACTTTAAGCATTTGTGCATTATTTTGAATTTATTTAAATCGTAAATTAAATTGATTGCTGTGTGATTTAGATTGGTGCTTTGATAGGACCTAGATGGTATAACCATAGTCAACCTTGCCTAGAAGTCTAATAATGTAATTAGTTTTATTATTGGCTTATTAGATTTAGTTTAGAATTTTTACCTATCTTTCTAGAATTATTTAAGAATTTTTAAGTCATTTTTGTATAAGCCTTTAAGTCTTTTGTCACTGGGCCTTTGTAGCAACTTAGAGTGCTTAGCCCATGACTTAACCTAACCCTAACCCATGGCCGGCCAAGCATAGCAGCAGCCCCCCTCTCATTTGTGAAGAATTTCATAGCCTCCACTAGATCAAAAAACCCTAGTTTCCCTTTTTCCCTTGCTTCAAACCCTAACTTTCTCATCCGACATCCGATTCATGCCAAACGAATTGCGTTGTGACCGTGTGGAGGAGGAGAAATTGTTGTAGCACTGTTAGAAAGGAGTTGGAGGCGTTTGCTCGGAAGAAATCGGTCGTCGAAGCGCTCGAGGATTCACTTTTATTGAGATTCTGACTCTAAATAGGTAAACCTCGTTCTAACAATGTTTCTTCTGATTTTTTCTCCATTTTAGCATCCATATAGGTACCCCAGACCTGTGCATGAAGTTTGGTAGGATTGTGAGTTCGTTTGATAGCCGTATCGGACACTTGTCGGTCCTATAGAACACGTGTTCGACGAAATGCCACTTAGAACTGAAAAGTGTTATTTTTTGATTCTGTTTTCACGAATCCCTTGCTAATATTACTTGTAACAACTTTCGTGAAGACGAATCGGAAATCGATACGATTTTAGTGTCCGAATTGGACACAGACACGCGTGCACGAGGCCCGTGCACGGACCCGTGCATGTCCTGCTGTCCGAGCGTCATAACTCGACCACAAGGCTCCGTTTCGCATGAAATTTTATGAGCACGTAGGGGCAACATCTTCCCACATGCCCGTAAAATTTTACGACGTTTCGTGAAGCATGTGCCGAAAAATCTCACGTACACTGTTCAGCCTACACTGTACACGCGGCTGAAAAGTGCCACTGATACGGCCTTCGTACGCGGACATAGCACATCGAGGACTCGTTCCAGGAGCACGAGCATGAAATCCTATACCTTGTCTACCCAGGGACTCGATCCCGAGTTGCGGCGTGGCTCGAATCATGAGCCACGAGACTCGACACGCGACCACGGGCACGCATGCACCCGCGTGCGCAGGCCGTACGGGAGATTCTCGTGTCACTGTGTCGCGTAGACGCGACGTGGTGTCATGTCAGCATGTCCAAGACCCACCCCGGGATCCTACCTAGCTATGTGCACGAGCACGAGGCTTCTTTTATTGCGTGCGGCGTCCAATCGGGCGAAACACACGTCACGACACGCGAATTCGGTTTTCCGATACGCACTCCGTGGACATGATACGGACACGGGTTTGACCACGTGAATACCCGAGCACGTCAAACACATAAACACCTTCTTTTTTGCCAAGTTTCGTGAATTCTAGTTGTGTATATTGCATTTTGGGTATTGAGTTGGATTTTGGGTTTTCAGTTTATATTTATATTTGAATTATTTTGTGATATTTCAAATTGCTGAGATTTAATTCATAAATTCTGAGTTTATATGAAGGTATTAAGATTCTGGACTTGTGGGTTTTAGTCCCTAATTTTACTTTCAATTATTTCCATCACATAGGTATATATATCCCTATTTACCTTATATATATATATATATATATATATATATATATATATATATATATATATATATATATAAATATTGTGATGAGATTTGTTGAGCTATATATTTCAATTCCAGATCTGAGTTTCATTTTCCTTCATATAACCACATTTTTCCCCCTCCTAATGTGTGTGTGTGTGTAGATACACTACCTAGAATATATATATATATATATATATATAATATATATATATATATATATATATATATATATATATATATATATTTTACACACACCACACACCACAACATATATACACACACACACACACACACACACACACACACACACACACACATATATATATATATATATATATATAATAATTTTTTTTAATATATATCGATATATATATATCTATATATATAAATCTATATATATATATATATATATATCTAATATCTATTTTGTGTGTGTTGTGTGTGTGTGTGTGTGTATATATCTAT
>JANAVB010024597.1:11796665-11834165 GCA_029216955.1 Iris pallida | reverse complement strand
ATTGCCTGAGTCATGGATGTGATTTGAGCAAGACACGGGAGAAAAAACTATTATTAGGCGTATGGGACAAACAATTACACATCAGCCTCAGTATGCCATGTTGTAGGCTATTCTAGTGGATATATCTGGCAGCGGCCACAGACTAGTATCCAATACAATCGGAGAAGTATGCTAGTATATATTTCAGCATTGCTTGGCACTAATGTTACTACATGACTTACCAATACGGTCCAAAGTCGTCTCGACGTATATTCCCATAGATTGATAGTTTATCTAGTTTTTATTCTCGTATTTAATTCAGTTCATATGTTAGCTTGTATTTTATACTTGTTGCGTCCCTCTGAGGACCTAGTTTTTTTCCAGATCTGGATGAGCATTATATCCTACATTTACGAACGAGGAATTAAGCCCGATTTTCTTGCAGAAGACATAGAGGTTGTGCCAGAGGAGTTTCCGTGATGTAGGGGTTTGCCGTTGATTAGAGTCATGGATATTTTATCTTGCTAGCTATGTCCTGACTATTTCTTATTTCAGTTAGTTTCTATTTTCGGCATTGTACTTTTATTTCCGTGGATATATTTCTCCTAAACTTGCACTAGTTCAAACAATATATTTGGATGTTTAGACTTATTTTTATTTTATTCAGACATTATTATATTTTTCTGTTGATGTTGCTATCACGTGGAGAAGATTATAGTGTTATGTTGTTGCGATGGTGATATTAGATTACCTATGATTGTTGTATTATAGTTTTAGGATTTCAGCGTACTACGATTATGCTAAGTCCATTAAATTGAAAATACTTATTCTAACCGTACATTTGGCATGCTCATGTTCATGGTTCTTGAGTATTTTGGAACTGGGGCGTGACATATTTTTGTAGTGGCCCATGCAGGTCAGTTTGTTGTTTTGGTTACCTAAGTTACCAAAATGAGCATGCAGTTAGGATTAAGAAGTCTTAGTAAATCTCATCCACTTGCTAAGTTTATCGTCTTTGAAATCCAAATTTGTCTTATCTCCTTTATGCATCCAGCTTGATTCCATACACCTCTCATAAGATTTTTGTTACGCTCCGGTTCCCAAGATGACTCGAGGCATGTGATACTTCTCCCCAGGCTACACAACTGTACAATGAATACCGTATTGTTCCCTGCGATTGTCGTCCATAAGGTCGCGGATAGGCATAGATATAAGGCATAATCACAGAATATTCCACAATTAACATGACATTCATTATCCAAAAATATTACATACTTGGTCTAGATTCATCAAAACATATATACATATTTGATTCATTGTCTTCAAACACATAATTACATAACTGAAGATGTTCTCAAAATGAAGCTATATTCCATCAGTTCCACATCATTCATAGAGTTCGTTTCGGTGTACGCCTGATCCACATCTTGATCTTCATCATTTCCTAGTGAACAAAACTAGGTCGTCAATACGACGAGCAAGCCCTCAGTCAAAGTAGAAAGTTATGAATGTGGAATGATAAGACAAGTGAAAACAAAAAATATAGTAACTTGAGCAATTAAACTCATACCTTGTGATATCAGTCAAGAAGTAAGTAGTTCTCAAAATAATGTCGCAAAGGACCAACAAGATCTTTCTAGACCTAAATGCAATTTAGAGAAACTTTCTGGATCGCACACCCCTAGCATCTCAATAATAACCCCATTTTCCTGGGACCAGGCTCGTACAAAATGGGTTGGTGCTTAGATTCTCCAACCGTCTGTACTATCACATATTGATGTGATTACAAGCAAGATAACATCATCAGTGGTTTCTGAATCATCTGGGTCCAATCATCACACCATGTGCTATAACAAGAAGTTTATATGACTTGGACTTTTCCAATAATATCAAACCCATTCATTAGAGAGCTAATATGAACCCAGGGCCTGGATATCTAATCAATTAACAAGTATTCTGAGCTAAAACTCAGGGTAATGTGCAAATGGATAGCTGAGCTGAAACTCAGGGCATGGATGTCCAATTGTGATCAAGAAAGTGAGCTAAGCCTCGCCTCGGATATTCGTGCGGCCGCACAAACACCGTATCCGGGACTGATCAGTACGAAAAATGAAATCATATTGCAAAGAAGTCAGCCGGGTGTGATCCAATGGTTTCTCTCCCATTCCAATGCAACCTATTCTAAACATTAAGATTCCATAGAAAACTAACCCTTAAAGGGAGTCTTAAAAGTCAAGTCGCATTCAAGTAATAGTTTCATCCTTTTTGAAACTACGAGAGTCCAAGAAAATATTGGGACAAAGTAAAATTCTAAAGTATCAATTTGGACAATGATTTCCAAGAATCCCTCCGATGTTATAGATGGGAGATGGATGGTTTCATGATCTAGGACTTAGGTCAAGAGTTTCTAAGGAGTCCAAATTCTCGGAAAGAGACTAACTCTAGAAATTTTCAAAAATTTTGGCAGAGTCTCCTTTGTATTTGCTGACCCGAAAATAAATCTGATACATGTAAACACAAAAGATAGAATATGGGCACGTCGACCCCTTCGGTGGAGCAACCCTCAACACCGGCCATACAATATATATATATATATATAATATATATATATTCGGGTACACCGACCCCTTCGGTGGAGCAACTCTCATGACCGGTCACACAATACAATAAAGTTATACAAAATAATAAAGCTTTCTTACCTTAGTAAGCAAGCAAGCGTGTTTTTAATTCTTGGTTTTGCAAGTACTTTTTCTAAACGCTATTCAAGTAAAAAACATATGGTTATTAGTAACATAACGATGCCAAGATATTATTATTTGCTATAACCACATTACCTTCTTTTGGAGATACAGTAGAAGGTTTGATATTGAAAACTATAAATATAGGTTATGCTAACATGTAGGTGCCCATAACCATCGATTTTAACTAGTAAATCATGCTAACACATGATCGTTGAGTAAAATATAATTTTGGACTGATTTAAGATAGCAAGTTAATTTGCTAATAACCTTCCTACTTAGCTAAAATTATCACAAGTAGGCACAATTCATGAAAAATATAACAATCCATATATGTTGATTCTCATTGAAGTAAAAAAGTTAATGTTCTAAGTTGTAACAAGACTTATAGGTTGAGTTTTATCTACATAAATATGTCAAGTGTTAATATACTTATGTATGTCAAGATGTGTATATGTGTATAATGTATATGTATAGTGTCAAGAGTATCTATGTGTACACACATATACAAGTACGTAGGTCTCATGCTTAAAGATTAATCCACGGATAATATTTATATATATACATACACACATAACAACAACAAGATCTGAAATGCAAAAGTCTATGCATGGATATCTGCCAATTCTTAGGCTCATAAGCACATTATATATCTTATGGTTGGATTTTGTCAATAGTTACAAAAATTTAGAATTGAAATGATCCTTATTATTTCAAGAAAATTAAGAAAAACCTAATTTAAACAAATTCTCAAATAGAGAAGGAGGGATGAGGACTTGCCTTGGGTTTGGATATTCTCCCTAGAGAGAAATTTTTGACGGCGCCAGCGCCGGCGCGGCCGACAACAGCAGTCGCAGCGACAATAAGGCATCAGCAGCTGCAGTGCAGCAGTAGCAGTGCTAGCAGCAGTAGCATCTTAAGATGGTGGTTGCTGTTAGGAAGGAGGAGGTAGGGAAGAAGCAAAGGAGAAGAAGAATAATAATAAGATGAAGAAGAAGAGGGAGAGAAAAGTTTACCTGGTGGAAGGAGAGGAGAAGAATGGTTCTCTCTCTCCATTCTCCTTCATTTTTTTTAAAAAAACAAAAAAAATTACAAAATTGTCTTAAGGCCTTGTCATGAGAAGAGGATGCCACATGGCACCTCTCCATGCATGAGTGCCACCTAGTTACAAAATGCAAAATGCAAAATGCAAATTTAAATTTGCATGAGGGCTAAAAAAAGGAATTTGATGTATTTGTTTAATATTTATTTATTTTTTTGAAAAATAATATAGGAAAATTCATTGAAAGACTGAAAATAATAAAGTACATATAAAAATAAAAAATAAAAAATTAAGGTTATGACACTCTACCCACCTTAATTAAATTTTGTCCTCAGAATTTAAGGAAAAGAGAATGAAAAGAAATGAAAGGTGCTAAGGTACCTTAATCATCAAATAGGTCGGGGTAAAGTTGCCACATCTCATCTTTCCTTTCCTAAGTAGATTCTCCCGGTGATCCCTTGTTCCAAGATACTCGAACCAAAGAGATGGTCTTGTTCTTAAGAATCTTCTGTCTTCGATCCAGGATCTCTTCTAGCTTCTCTCAATGCGAAGAGTTAGACCAACTGTGATTTTCGAATGATCCAGTATGTGACTGGGATCTGGCACATACTTTCGTAGTTGAGATACATGAAAAACATCATAGACTCCTTATAGAGATGGTGGCAAGGCCAATCGATAAGACACGTCGTCGACTCGACCCAGGACGTCGAATGGGCCTATATACCTTGGGCTCAACTTCCCTCTTGTTCCAAACCTGATATTTCCTTTAGTAGGTGAGATCTTCAAAAATACATGATCACCAGGTTTGAAGTTCAAGATTGTTCGATATTTATCTGCCCACATCTTGTGCCTGTCTTACACAGCTTGAAGATGACTTCGGATTACCTTAACCATGTTTAGAGTCTGCGTAACCAACTCTGGCCCTAGGAGTTGCCGTTCTTCGATGTCACCCCAATATATTGGTGACCTGTACTTTCTTCCATATAATGCTTCAAATGGTGCCATCTTGATGCTGGTCTAATAACTGTTATTATATAAAAATTCTATCAAATGAAGATGATCATCCCATGATCCCTTAAAATATAGAGAGCACGCTCTCAACATATCTTCCAAAATTTGTATCATCCTTTCTGACTGTCCATCAGTCTGTGGGTAATATGCTGAACTAAACTTCAAGCGACTGCCAAGACTGTCTTGCAAGCTTTTCCAAAAATTGGAGGTAAAATGAGTATCCCTGTGTGAGACAATACTTACCGGTACCCCATAGTGACTAACAACTTCTTTCATATACATCTCCGCTAGATGCTCCATAGATTGTCCGACTCGAAATGATAGAAATCTCGCAGACTTTGTGAGTCTATCCACTATCACCCATATAGCATTGTTACCTCTTTGTGTCCTTGAAAGTCCTGATACAAAATCTATTATAATATGCTCCCACTTCCATTCAGGTACTGGTAGTGGTTGCGGTAGTCCAGCAGTCCGTTGGTGCTCGGTCTTTACTTGTTGGCACACTAAGCATTTCGAGACAAATTTAGCCATCTTCCGCTTCAGTCCATGCCACCAAAAGTTTTGTCTCAGATCTTTTTTGTACTCCCAGGATGAATAAAGTATTATGAATTATGTGCTTCAGACATTATCTCAGTCCGGATTTCTCCAAATGGTGCACACAAACGACTCCTGAACCTCACGGATCCATCAGAATGCTTCATCAATCCCGTTTATACAACAGCTTAAGTTTGATTCCATAGGTTTTGTAACTTTACATCCTTCTTCTATGCCTCCTTAATTGTCTCTACTAGAGATGATTGTACTTGTAAACTTCCCCAGACTCCATCTGCCACTGGGTATATCACTTCAATCTCCATCTTCCTGAGATCTTCTAGTCTCCTTGGGCGTATTCAAAAAGAAAGCTTCAGGCCTCCTACTCAGAGCATCTGCTACTCTGTTCGCCTTGCTTGGATGATACTCCAGTTCCATATCAAAATCTTTAAGCAGCTCCAACCATCTGCATTGTCTCATATTTAGCTCTTTTTGGGTGAACATGTATTTCAAGCTTTTATGATCTATGTAAATTTTAATCTGTTCACCATATAAGTAATGTCTCCATAATTTTAGTGCAAATACAACAGCTGCTAATTCCAGATCATGTGTCGGATAATTCCTTTCATTAACCTTCAACTGTCGAGAAGCATAAGCAATAACTCTTCCGTGCTGCATCAGCACACAGCCCAAACATTTGCCAAAAGCATCACCATAGATCTCGTAACCTCCTGACCCTGATGGTAATGCTAGTACTGCTGCTGTGATAAGTCTTTCCTTCAATTTCTCAAATGCCGCTTGACATTTATCAGTCCAAACGAATTTTTCATTCTTCCGAGTCAACCGAGTAAGAAGCTCAACAATTCTGGAAAAGTTCTCCAAAAATCTTCTATAATATCTAGCTAAGCCAACAAAACTTCGAATCTCAGCTACATTCTTGATAGTAGTCCATGATTTGACTACTTCTATTTTCTTAGGATCTATTATTATTCCTTCTTCACTTACTATGTGTCCCAAGAAAGAAATTTATTTTAACCAAAATTCACATTTACTCAACTTCCCATACAACTTTTCCTGCCGCAGAGTTTTAAGTACTATCGTCAAATGTTCTTCGTGCTTCTCCTCGTTCTTCGAGTAGATCAATATGTCCTCAATGAACACGATCACAAATTTATCCAAATATTGGTAGAATATTCTATTCATCAGATCCATAAATATGGCTGGAGCATTAGGCATGACTTGAAATTTATAATGTCCATATTTGGTTCTAAAAGCAGTCTTTGGTATATCTTCTTTCTTAATCTTCACTTGATGATATCCTGATCTAAGATCTATCTGAGAGAATTCAGTCGCTCCTCCAAGTTGGTCGAATAATTCATCGATCCTAGGGAGTGGATATTTATTCCTATTTGCCACTTCATTCAGTGCTCTATAATCTATCACCAATCTCAGGCTTCCATCCTTTTTCTTTACAAAGAGCACAGGTGCTCCCCATGGAGAAACACTAGGTCTGATAAACTCTTTAGCCAGCAATTCCATGATTTATTTATTTAATTCTACTAATTCTTCCGTATTCATTGGAATATATCTTCTTAGCAATAGGGGCAGCTCCTTAAATTAGATCAATACTGAATTCTACGGCCATATCCGGTGGTAATCCGAGTAATTTATCAGGAAATACATCTTTAAATTCATCTACAACTCTAGGCCATTCCTCTATTACTTGGTCCTGGAGAGTCCTTAATTCAAACGTCTCTTACTCCTTTTTATCAAACTCCTTCTGAGCTCTAACAAGTTTATGCAACTTCCTACTGGGTAAGGAAAACTGAACTTCTCCTTGCCTACAATCAATGATTGCCGATGTTGATAGTAAACAATCCATCCCAAATACTACATCATAATTGTCCATGGAAAAGACTAATAGTCTAGTTCAGAATGTTGCTCCTCCTATTTTGATTGGACAGTTTCTATAAATTCGGCTTACTTCTACCACGCCATTACCCATAAGAATTTTCAACTTTCTAACTAGAGGTTGAGTCTCTATATTATACTCAGATATGAATGATGTAGATATAAAAGAATGAGTAGCTCCAGAATCAAACAGTACCGATGCAGGTCTAGATGAAGCAAGTATAATACCTATCACCACGTCCTCTGTAATTCCTGCTTCATTGCTATCCATCATAAAGGCTTGATCGTGGTTCTTTTTCTTCTCGTTGTTGTTCTGACCAGCCTTCTGAGCCTGATGAAATTGATGCGCTTGAGGTTCCAATGCTGGTCTCTGTTGATATCCTGTCGGAGCATGACCTTGCGCTGAAGGCGTATTAATCATGGGCTCATTACTCTAGAAGAAAGGCCTTTGCTGAAATCCCTGGTTTACAGCTCTTGGTCCATGTGCATTATTCTGCACTACAGATCTTTTATTGTTTTTGGGACATAGTTTCAACCGATGGTTGGAAGATCCACACTTCAGACACTTTCCCTGAAGTCCTTTGCAGTTATTCTTCCTATGCCCTGATTTCCTGCAGTAAGAACAACTTAGCATAACTCTATTCTATTCAGGCTGAGCACGCATCTGTTGCCCTCGTCCCGAGGTCCTTCCCTGGGGTGAGCCGGTCTCCAGACTCCACTTTTGTCTTCCAGCCTTCGAGTTGTTCTAATCATTTTGCATTCTCTCTTGATCTCTTACAGCTTCGACCACCTCAGCATAAGTTTGACATCAGTAGGGGTAACCTTCATATTCAATTTATCGTCCAGTACTTCGCTAAACCGAACTACCTTCGCCTTCTCTGTAGTTACCATGCTCTAAACGTACCGGCTGAGTCTTGTAAATTCTGTCGAGTACTCATCGACAGAAGTTTTATTTTTCTTCAGATGTAGGAATCTTCTTTCCAGTTCCAACTTGGCGCTAGATGGAAATAACCTCTTTTCAAATTATTCCTTAAATTCTTCCCATGATACAATTTTATCAAATTCATTGGGGTGTAAGGAGCTCTACCAGATATCGGCTGCATCCTTCAGTTGAGTCCTCACTAGTGCCCTTCAGTAATCCTTCTGTGTTTTTAGTCCACTGTGTCGCTTCTATAGGAGTTTCAGTCCCTTGAACTCTGGGGGCTTAATCGTCCTGAAATCCGAAATAGTCCCAACCTTAGGAGTAGTTGCGACATCCAACCTTTCCAGTAATTTTGTAGACATGGCTTGGGATAGTTGGATCTGTTGGGTGTTAGCTTCCAAGACTCTTTGAAAACTCTCAATGGCATCAGTCGGTTGTGTCTCAGAAGTCTCCGTTTGTGATGCATTAGGGTTTGATGGAGAAGGCATTTCCTAAATATTAGTGATTGAAAAATCATAATATAAAATTTGGAAGAGGATCGTGAAGTAACTTAATCACTAAAGAGATGGAAAAAAATAATTGCAGTTTTAGACAGTCAGAACCAAAAGAAGCATATTTCATTCATTTCACAAAACATGGTTACAATATGCTTTAAGAGCAAGTCCTTACAACTTCTATACTCTAAACCTTTATACAAAACTATTTACAAAATTATCCTTAAGGCCTTGACATGAGAAGAGGATGCCACATGGCACCTCTCCATGCATGAGTGCCACCTAGTTGCAAATTGCAAAATGCAAATTTGAATTTGCATGAGGGTTAAAGAAAAAGAATTTTATTTATTTATTTATTTATTTATTTATTTATTTATTTATTTACAAAATAATATAGGAAATTTTTTGAAAAGCTAAAAATAATTAAAATACTTATAAAAATAAAAAATAAAAAATAAGGTTATGACAATTTTTATTTTGCAGCAAGAGGTAGTTGTACAATGGACGCACGACTTTTATGGCAAACTAGCCTAATGACACTACTCCTAGCGATAGTAGGACTCCAGTAATGCCAGGGAACCTGACTCCTGTAGGGATTCCAGCCAATACGATGACTCTAGCAGGATTCACACCACCACTGACTATGGCTCGGCACAAAGGCAAGACTTCGTAGACCCAAAAGGACTCCAGTGATGATCGGTTGTCTCTATCATATCAATTTCTACCTCAGATGCCCCATGGAGCGTATCTGCAGCAGCCTTAGACCGATGCCTCAGATGCCCCAGCCTGATGGCCATGTCCTGATGGCCATGTCCAGATGTTCCAATGTTTTCAGACCATGATGCAACAACAGATGCAGCAGACCAAGGCTATGAGGCAGAGCTTGATGATAGTTATGGAGAGGCTAGCAGCACCAGGGCCTGCACTGGCACCGGCACCCGCTCCGATAGTAGGCACTATTTATGGCTATCGGCAGATGAACCCAAAGACATTTGAAGGCAAGAAGACACTGGAAGAGATCACCGAATAGATGATCGACACTTAGAAGCTGCTCGATGATTCACAGTTGTTGGCAGACTTATGGATGATAGTCGTTCGGACCCAGCTTGAAGGAAATGCACATCAATATTGGGAGTCGATCGAGCGAGATACCAGTAGAGGTTACATTTGGGAGCAATTCTTGGAGTATTTCAAGGCGAAGTACTTTTCCGCTACAGTTCGAGACGCTCTCTACGATCAGTTCCTCCATCTCAAGCATGGGAACATAACCATGGACAAGTATGATGCCGAGTTCAGTCGCCTTACTCGCTTCGGTACCATCCTGATACCGAACGATGTGGATAAAGTACAAATTTTTTTTCATGGTTTGACGAAGGAGCTTTAGAGATACACTACTGCACAATCTATTTCGTACGTCGAGGTGGTAGTAGAAGCCCGTCTCCAGAAGGCTATCAACAAGGACCCGGTACTCCCGATGTGCCCTACTACTTTAGTTTTTCCAGCCAAAGGACAGTCAGGGGACCTATCTGACATCTAGGAGGACTTTACAAGTAGAGAGCTATACCATATCCAGCAAAGGACCTCCTGACTTGTCATCATTATGGCAAGAAGGGACACTGTAATGCCCCAGTCCCAAAATACTTAGGACTAGGTACGTATCCATGCCAGCTGCATACATACAAAGTATACTCCAATATATGGAAACCTCGTATGAATACATAAGCTGTAAAATACAGTAAACCAAGAGTAATCTAATCTCATCCACAAATGACGAATAAAAGATATCATATAATCAACTGTAATAAGTCTTTGTACAATACGTTGGGCGGAGACAAATCCACTACCAACAAGTAAGAAAAATATACATGGAAATGAACTGGCGGGAGTAGCAAAGGAAGACCCAAGATACGTCATCTCCGAATGAATAGAGAAGATCGCGACCTCGGCTAGAATACCTGCAATATCACAGAAGCACACACCTGGAGAGATAACCAGGTCTTCAGAGGGATGTAACAAGATATATAAAGAACATGCCATAATAAACTGAATATATAATATGCCACAAACCGAAATAAGTGACAAGACGACAATAAGGTAATCTAACTGTACTACAGTGTTGATGCAGTTAATAACAAACCTCCAATGCATGGGCACTCTGGCTTAGTAACAGTAATCTCAGGTATGGCCCATCAGGATACCAGGGACCTCAAAGCATAACATTCATCGAATGTCAGAGGCCAGCAGTAAATCAGTATCAGGATCCAGGACCGTATCTCCCACGGAGATAACCGACAATAGGGAAGTGCATACTTGGCCTATACATTAAGGAACTGTTCTTCCCACCCAATGCCTAACAGAGTCACATCCATGTCTCACATACCTCTACTAACTGCTAAGTCTCCTAACATGCCTCTATTAGTAGTTAGCCCTATCGTATGCGCATGGGGGATCAGCCCACACACAAGAACCTCTACATGCTACTCATCTCACACATCCTCGTGGTACAACTATGTCAAGGTATATGCGATACACTACAGACGGTAGTCTCTTAACTCTAAGTCCATATACAATCAAAAGATAATAACAAAGTATATCTAATATCACTGAGCAGACAGTAAATCAAGAACAGTAAAAATTGGAAATAAATGGACAGTGATATGTAATAATATGCAACTGAATATAAACAGTATAATGCCAAGGTATCTTGTCTGAGTTTATGTGCAAAAGAGAATAATCCAGCAGCTCGAATAAACAAATAAACAAAGCAAGAAAAGCCAAATTCTGCAGATGACTCCGGATGCTGCAACAAATATCACGAACGAGTTTAGAATAAAAGATATACCTAGGAAATGCCTGTCCAAAAGTTATATTCTGTAACAGGGGCAAAATCATAATTTCGGGTCAAAACGATGTCCGCCGTTGGACCCGCTTTGCACCTAAATACGTGCCAATGTCTACGGTCTCTAAATTTGTCAAACTACATGTCTACAGATTTGTTTTGATGAGGTGAACCCAACGGTATGTCCAATTTTGGATTCCGGTGGGCCTTGCACAAAATCGTCTGTTGAGTGGGATTGTGGGCCCGCCAAAATAGCGTCCGGATCAACCGTCTCAGAATCGGACCAAACTTGGCTCACAGGACCAGAAAAATATTTTGAGTCCAATGGCGCAAGTTTCATCGCGATATGATGCGCGTGCACAAAGTTGTGACTTAATTTGCAAAGGGTCGATACGGGATATCTCGACGGATACGCAGTGATTTCGTCGCACACATACAACGAAATCGAGTTCCGTCAGTGCCCACACGTCAACAATATCCATACGCGTCTTTCGATGCGTATAGTGCGCGACCACGTCGCCCGGTTTGTCGGGACGTACGCCGTATCGGGTGTTTTTCCACTTTTGAAAATAGAATTTATAATTTTTCGTGAAACTTTAACAACGTGTAACTTTTTACACACTAGATGAAAAGTGAATCCAGAAGGTGCGTTACAATCTCGGTTATGTTGTCTTTAACTGCCTTCAATTAGTTTTTATGAAAGTTTAATGGACAGCAAGAAAAGTGGCCGACAAGTTGGTGTTTCAAAACAGTTTTTAATATTCAGAAAAGTGGATTTTTCTACAACTTCGTCTGGATTTTTCGAGCAAGTTGGATGGCCATGTCGAAATATATATATATGAATGTATATATATATAAATAAAATTGGGGGGGGGGGTCGGCCAAAACGTATACTGCTGCTGTTGCTTATTAAACGTGGGTCCCCTCCCCCTCCTTTGATATATATAGGCAGCAAGTCATGGCCGCCCACTTGGGCCGACCAAGTGACTAATTTTTTTTTTCTTCTTTTCCTTTTCTAATCTAAGCTTTTAAATATAAATATCTATATATGTATATAACTATAAATACACCAAAAATTTATTTAAAATCCAAATAACAATTTAAATATTATCTAACAAAATATTGAATATAAATCTAAACATATCTACATAAATTCAATTCTCAATAAATCCACTCAAAGTAAAAATAATATTTAAATAGGAAAGCATATTTACTAAATCTTCACAAAATAACCTTAATTATAATAAATTAATAAAAATTGCTCCAATGAGTGAACTGTACCACACACCCTTATCCAGGTCCAGGAACATGTACAACCTTGTAAATTATTATTTAAAAATAAAATACCAATAATTGTACAAATATTTAAATAATTAGAAATTGTACATAAAATTCTAAAATAATTTAGGAGATATTTCTAAGTACATAAAATATGTCTACATGGCCACATATGGTCGCACTACCTGCTTAAATGGGCTAAAATTTGGTTTGGGCCCAGTTCGGACTGAATTGACAAACCGGGTCATCTAAAAATCAATATATAAAATAATATTTAATTAAAATGCTTTAAATAAATAAATTCACAATTTCGTCTGGTTTTCTTAGTTTGGACATCACCATGGCTAGGCTTTCCCCGGCATGACTGGTACACTAGTCAAGGCACACTGCTACATCTTTCGTGCCAAAATTTATCGTAGTCTCGTGTTCCAAAATCAAACAATGGCTAAGGTCATTGTAAAAAATAAATAAAACCATAAATTATAAAAATTTATTTTTTAGTCCAATAAAATAAAAATATAATTTTAAAAAAAATAGGTGGGTTTACATTCTACCCAACTTACAAGAATTTTGTCCTCAAAATTTAGGAATAATAGGATAGATAGGGTTGAGAGATAGGAAGAGTTCGTCAATACCAAAATACCATTAAATTTGGGTGGAGGCGATAAAACAACATTCAACACCACCATACAATAGAAAACAATGGAGTCGATATATACAAAAATTATATCATGGTTATGGAATTGAATAAGGGTTACTAGTGAAGGTAGCAAAATTTCGATAATCCAATTTGGAGAGTAATAAGGAATTGAGTAGATCAAAGAGAATAATTTAGACATTTGGGAGATGTGGTTCCTAGAGAGAAACTGGAGACTAATCGCCTCGATTGAGAGTTTGATTTAAGTGGATGATTAGAATCATTCTCGAGTGCTCAAGAATAATTGGGAGGACACGAAAGGTGAGGATACAGCCACATGAGTCGGTCGGTGGCTATCTACATTTGTGTATAATTAACCGATTGGGCAACCAAAGATGATACCTTGAGTCTATCTAGCAAGTACAGTGCCTTGTCTTTTCAAAATAAGTAAAAGACATGAACAACAAAGGTTTCAAAGACGGTATTATATATTGAGTAGAATTTGCGGGGTTCATAGGCGGCAAGAATAATTCGAAAGAGAATTGTCAAGGCTGTTGCGGATGAGACTTTAAGGCAAGTTTACTATGTCTTCAACCACGTAGAATAATATGTGATAAGCGAACCAAAGTGCAATAGGTTGATCAGACCATCATGCACCGGCTCTGATTAGACAATATGTTAGTGGGTACACCCAACAAAATATGTTATGATCAAGCTTGATAACGAAATAAGCTTGCAAAACTGAAGCTACATTAGCAGCATGATATGGCCAAAATATGAGCAAGGGAGGTACTAATAAAGGAAAATTTAAATAGCCCATGATCTTTTAAAGTCTAATTTCCGTCCAAAGTTTGGGCCTGTGCAGTTGGCTTGGTTGACTAGCTAAGTTAGGGTCCTCTGAAATTAGTCTAAGTGAACTTACCAATGTGGTTCACAAGGAAAAAGATTTGTTAGGTGGTGAGGTATTCTACCCAACTTACAAGAGTTAAACTAATAGTACCATGGGACAATGAGTCAAGCAATCGAGATAAAGCACAAATTTAAGCATTTAAGGAATTAAGTATAACACAATCACATATCGGGTCGAAAGAATTGAGTCGAGGTTGAATCCCTATCCGTGGTCGAAAATATATCGGTATCATGGTAAAGATTATAGTTTGGCCATTTTGGCCATAAGATCATATCAAGAAATAGAGTACAAGGAGATGGGTTTTGGTGGGACATGATATGTCTACAGGAAGGTGGGCTTGTCTAGGTCTTATATATGAAATTTGTTGGGAGGAAAAGTGTAGTGTTGTACTCCAAATATACAAGTCACGGTAGGGGACGCCAGAAGATCAAGAATAGAAAGTGGGAGTTCACGAGGTGATAATTAATGCACAAAATAAAGATCAAGTTAAAGCATGAAATAAAATTAATTAGAGAATCCAGTAAAAAATAATTTAGAAACACAATTCCGGAGAGAAAATAGTCTCCAAGATGAATTCAGTTAAGGAACCATTAACTCATTATTCAAATTGCAAATGGGTTAGAAGGTCGCAATTAAAAGATTTAGAATTGAAGGAAGGTCGAGTAAGCCAAGGTGGAAATACAGTCACATAGCTGTGTAGATAACTAACAACACTTGTGTATATACTACTATCATGGTCATAAGTGACATGGCAATTAGTGTGGAATACTCGGTACGGTTATCTTGGGGCCTACCATTAAAATTTAACTCAAGTTTCCTCAGAGGGTTTTAAAATTAATCTTTCAAAAATACACCACCAAAATTTGTATTCACTCTATGCCGTTCAAATTCATCATAAAAATTAAATTACTCTCATAAAATCTCAAAGCAAAATTTTACCACGTTACTACTAACCTTTTCCAAAATTAACGTTTAAATTCAACTATTTAACTCAAGAGTTCATAATTTACGAATCCATAAAAATTTTACATCCAATCAAAAATTTAACACTCTAAAATTTTCAAATAACTCATAATAAAACTCTTAGCACATTAAAAGCAATCTCAAAAATTAAGCTCAATGCTCTTATCAATTTTAACTTCTATTCATGCTAAGTTATTCCAACAAAATCACAACTTTTAAACGGTAAGCTTCCTTTACTCAATCAAAATAACTTTCCATAACATCCTTCGAAATTCTTCCAAAAATTTTAATATTAGCAATCCCACATTAAACTAAATTTTTAAATAATCTTATCAGTCAAAAATCTTTTTTTTACCAAAAATCTAAATAGATTTGTAAATCCTCAATCATAGGACACAATTTAAAATAAAAAAATTCTCAAAAATCATTTTCAATTATTGTAAACCAAAATTTACCATCATTACTTCCACTTAAAATTCAAATTTTACTAAACACGAAAATCGCAAGTTGTACGATGCAAATTTAAATAATTTCTACAACCACATTTGAAATCTAAGATCCTTTTCAAACCCAATTTATAACTGATCAAATGTGTATAACTATAACCCAATAAGTCATAAATATCACAACTCAAAATCAAATAAATTTTATATTTGTTCAAAGATGTATATCTATCACCCAAAACTCATAAATATCACATCTCGAAAGGCAAATCAATTTTATACTTGTGCAAGGATGTATAACTATAACCCAATAAATCATAAATATCAAATCTTAAAAAGCCAATCAATTTCTTAAATCAAGTATGAAATTATATAAATCCTCTGGTGTTTACTATTTAGAAATCTCAAGATAAAAACCTTCCTTGGTAGTATCATACTTTACAAATTACTAATCATTAATTCACCAAAAAAATATTTTTAACTCAATTAGAGTCTTGAATGTATTCCAATTGCCAATATAACCATTTTAGCCATGTGTTTGACCTATGAGCATATACTAGTGTAGTCATCTTCCTAGTTGACACTAAGCACGAAAATAAGAATCAACGGTAGAAAGAATCAAGCAAGATGCAGTTCAAGGAAGTCGAACGAGAGTTCGAAATTTGAAGCCAAGGGAAGAGGTCAAGCTGTATGGATGAGATTCCTAGATTCTAAACCTATGTTGCAGGCTCACATCGGTACAATTACGTAACCGAAGTGACAAACTTGACCTGCATGGGCCACCACAAAAACATGTAATGCCCCAGTCCCAAAATACTTAGGACTAGGTACGTATCCATGCCAGCTGCATACATACGAAGTATACTCCAATATATGGAAACCTCGTATGAATACATAAGCTATAAAATACAGTAAACCAAGAGTAATCTAATCTCATCGACAAATGATGAATAAAAGATATCATATAATCAACTGTAATAAGTCTTTGTACAATACGTTGGACGGAGCCAAATCCACTACCAACAAGTAAAAAAAATATAAGGAAATGAACTGGCGGGAGTAGCAAAGGAAGACCCAAGATACGTCATCTCCGAATGAATAGAGAAGATCGCGACCTCTGCTAGAACACCTGCAATATCACAGAAGCACACACCTGAAGAGATAACCAGGTCCTCAGAGGGACGTAACAAGATACATAAAGAACATGCCATAATAAACTGAATATATAATATACCACAAACCGAAATAAGTGACAAGAAGACAACAAGGTAATCTAACCGTAATACAGTGTTGATGCAGTTAAGAACAAACCTCCAACGCATGAGCATTCTGGCTAAGTAACAGTAATCTCAGGTATGGCCCATCAGGATACCAGGGACCTCAAAACATAATATTCATCGAATGTCAGAGGCCAGCAGTAAATCAGTATCAGGATCCAGGACCGTATCTCCTGCAGAGATAACCGGCAATAGGGAAGTGCATACTTGGCCCATACGTTAAGGAACTGTTCTAACCACCCAATGCCTAACAGAGTCACATCCATGTCTCACATACCTCTACTAAGTGCTAAGTCTCCTAACATGCCTCTATTAGCAGTTAGCCCTATCGCATGCGCATGGGGGATCAACCCACACACAAGAACCTCTACATGCTATTCATCTTACACATCCTTGTGATACAACTGTGTCAAGGTATATACGATATACTACAGACGGTAGTCTCTTAACTCTAAGTCCATATGCAATCAAAGGATAATAACAAAGTATATCTAATATCACTGAGCAGACAGTAAATCAAGAACAGTAAAAACTGGAAATAAATAGACAATGATATGTAATAATATGCAACTGAATATAAACAGTATAATGGTAAGTTATCTTGCCTGAGTTTATGTACAAAAGAGAATAATCCAGCAGCTCGAATAAACAAATAAACGAAGCAAGAAAAGCCAAATCCTGCAGATGACTCCGGATGCTGCAAAAAATATCACGAACGAGTTTGGAATAAAAGATATACCTAGGAAACGCCTTCCCAAAAGTTAAATTCTGGAACAGGGGCAAAATCATAATTTTGGGTCAAACGATGTCCGCCGTTGGACCCGCTTTTCACCAAAATGCGTGCCAATGTCTACGATCTCTAAAGTCGTCAAACTATATATCTAAGATTTGTTTGGATGAGGCGAACCCAACTGTATGTCCAATTTTGGATTCCGGTGGGCTGTGCACAAAATCGTCCGTTGAGTGGGATTGTGGGCCGGCCAAAATAGCGTCCCGATCAACGGCCTCAGAATCGGACCAAACTTGGCTCACAGGACCAAAAAAATATTTCGAGTCCAATGGCGTAAGTTTCATCGCGATATGATGCGCGTGCACAAAGTTGTGACTTAATTTGCAAAGGGTCGATATGGGGTATCTCGACGGATACACACTGATTTCGTCGCACACATGCAACGATATCGAGTTCCGTCAGTGCCCACACGTCAACAACATCCATACGCGCCTTTTGATGCATATAGTGCGTGACCACGTCACCCGGTTTGTCGGGACGCACGCCGTATCGGGTGTTTTTCCATTTTTTGAAAACAGAATTTATAATTTTTCGTAAAACTTTAACGACGTGTAACTTTTACACACTAGATGAAAAGTGAATCTAGAAGGTGCGTTACAATCTCGGTTATGTTATCTTTGACTGCCTTCAATTAGTTTTTATGAAAGTTTAATGGACAGCAAGAAAAGTGGCCGACAAGTTGGTGTTTCAAAACAGTTTTTATAATTCAGAAAAGTGGGTTTTTCTCCAACTTCGTCTCGATTTTTCGAGCAAGTTGGATGGCCAGGTCGAAATCCACCTAGGGAATCTCGAAGAGGGTCATGTGGGCTTTCTACACGAATTTACGGATCTAAAAACGAACTAGAATCGAGAGAGAAATCAAACGGGAAAGTTGTGTACCTTAAAGTGGGAATCTGCTGTTGTTGTTGTCGTCGTCGTCGTTTCCGTCGCCGCTGTCGCGGGGTATTGCTGTGCTCGCGGGGAGGAGGAGTTGCCGACGGTGGAGGAGAGAGGAGGAGGAAAGTGGAGGAAGAAATTTAGGGTTTTTCCAAAACATATATATATATATATATATATATATATATATATATATATATATATATATATATATATATATATATATATATATATACATTCATAAGAAGAAAAAATATATATATATATATATATATTTTTTCTTCTTATGAATGTATATATATATATATATATATATATATATCAACTTCTCCAGCCTTTTCACGAAGGAGCGGGTCGTTAGAGACGAAACCCTTTTGTCGGTCATCCCCTCCCTCATTACCGAGCATGACAACGAGACGTTGCTGGCTGCCATTGATGAGGTGGAAATCAAAGCAGCGGTCTGGTCCACAAATGAGCACAGTGCCCCGGGGCCTGACGGATTCAACGGAGTCTTCTTCAGAGATTGCTGGGACATCATTAAACAGGACCTTGTTGAAGCCACTATTGCCTTTCTTCAAGGGGCCAGATACCCTAACTCCATCTCCAGTGCCAACATCATCCTTATCCCAAAAAAAGACAATCCGGAATCCTTTAAAGACTTTTGCCTGATCAACCTCTGCACCTTCACCGACAAGATCATATCCAAGATCATCGCCAATCGAATGTCCGATCTCCTCTCCAAGATCATTTTCGAGGAGCAGAGGTGGTTTGTTAGAGGCCGCAATATTACGGACAACATCCTTCTAGCGCAAGAAATGATCACGTGCATGAAGTTCCCATCGAGGGGGGAACGTCGCCATCAAACTTGACATGGAAAAAGCTTACGACCGCCTCGACTGGCAATTCATGATATGGGTGCTCAGGGCCTTTGGCTTCTCCGAAACCTGGATTGACATCGTCTTTAGATCTATCAACAATGCGTGGTTCTCCACCGTGATCAACGGCCAGACGGCGGACTTCTTCCGTTCTACCCGTGGGGTGAGACAGGGAGATCCGCTCTCTTCTACTATTTTCATCATTGCGGCCGAAGCTCTCAGCAGAAGCCTCAACAGCATGCCCGGCACGCCCGGTTTCAATCACTTCCACACAACCACCGGTTGCCCTCTTATCACTCACCTGGCTTACGCGGACGATATCCTCATATTCTTCTCAAGAGACAGCGGTTCGATTGAGGTCGTTTTGAGCACGATTGCCAGATATACTAGCTGCTCGGGTCAGCGTGTTAACAACAACAAGAGCGTCATCTACACCCATCACAAAGCCGACAGATCACACTCTACCCGGCTCGCCAACAAGACTTCTTTCAGGACGGCTTACCTCCCTTCATTTACCTCGGCTGCCCGCTGGTGTATGGCAGGGCCAACTCCGGCATATACGAGCACCTTGCTGACAAGATCCGCAAACTAATCTCCGGTTGGCACAACGCTACCCTTTCCCATGGAGGTAAAACGATTCTTATTAAACACGTGTTATCATCCATCCCGATGTACATTCTGGCCGTCTGTTCCCCCCTAAGAAGGTGCTCCTTGCTCTTGAATCTCTCTTCGCCAAGTTCTTCTGGGGTCAGAGCGATGGAATGGACAAACATTACTGGGCCGGTTGGGAGTCGATGGCCAAACCCACTGGAGATGGTGGGCTAGGCTTCTGCAGACTCGCCCACATCGTGGATGCTTGCTCCTTAAAACTTTGGTGGAAGTTACGCACCGAGTCCTCTTTATGGACGAGGTTCATGAAAGCTAGATACTCCAAATTCTCCCATCTGTCGGAGGCAAGCACTAACAGCAGATCCTCGTCCTCTTGGCGACGAATCGTCGGGGCCGTACCACCGCTGAACCTCTGATCCGCCTCCAGTTGGGGGACGACAGCTCCCTGGCCTGTCGGAAGAGGTGGTTAGGAGCAGATACCATTCAGCCCAACATTCTTACTCCTCAGGGGTGCACCATCAGAGACCTTTGGGAGGGCAGTCCCGATTGGAATTGGAGGAAGGTCAGAGATTGGCTTGGTCTTCCGGCGGCCACCAGTCTTCGTGCTACGAATTTGCGAATCTCCGACACGCCCGACACTTGGAGATGGTCCCCTAGCCCTAGCGGGATATTCAGTCTTGCTTCCGCCAGACGTATTGTCAGAGGCAGCGGGATGCTGAACATGGTTAATGCCAAGTTTTGGCAGGCTTGCATCCCCATCAAATGGTCCATCCTCATCTGGCGTGCTCTTCGCCGCAAGATTCCGACGGACGACATTATCAGATCTTGGGGATTCAGCCTCGCCTCCAGATGCCACTGCTGCAAGGAGCACAATCTGGAATCCGCCGAGCACGTCCTTCTTTCGAGGGAGCTGGCCGCAGGCACTTGGGCCGAACTTCATCAGAGGCTTAGTATGGATCAACCGACCGGGAGCTTCTACGATCTCTTGGCCTCCTGGTCCCGTTCCCACGGGCATCAGATCGTAGCTGCCGCTGGAATCTGGGTTCTTTGGAAGAACAGGAACAAGTTCCGTTACGAAGGACACCAACTTCCCCCTCCTCAGCTGTTCAGAGAAGTCATCAGATAATGCTTCAAAGTGAGGAGGCACTGCTCTCATGTCTCCAACTTGTTCTGGGAGACCCTGGCCTAGGCGCTTCTTCCCCCCTTTTTTGTTGGGTTGCGTGTGCACTCTGCGTCCCTTGTTTTCTGTGTTTGGTCGCCTCCGCGCGCTTACTTGTATAGGCTTCGGCATTTTGCGCCTATGTTATCAATAAAAGTTTAATTTTCTTAAAAAAATTAAAAAAAAAAAAAAATATATATATATATATATATACAGATACATATATATATATATATATATATATATATATATATATAAAAAATATATATATATATATATACATTCATAAATATATATATATATATATATATATATATATATATATATTTTTTATATATATATATATATATATATATATATATATATATATATATGAATGTATATATATATATAAATAAAATTGGGGGGGGGGGGTTCGACCAAAACGTATACTGCTGCTGTTGCTTATTAAACGTGGGTCCCCTCCCCCTCCTTTGATATATATAGGCAGCAAGTCATGGCCGCCCACTTGGGCCGACCAACTGACTAAATTTTTTTTCTTCTTCTTTTTCTTTTCTAATCTAAGCTTTTAAATATAAATATCTATATATGTATATATCTATAAATACACCAAAATTTATTTAAAATCTAAATAACAATTTAAATATTATCTAACAAATATTGAATATAAATCTAAACATATCTACATAAATTCAATTCTCAATAAATCCACTCAAAGTAAAAATAATATTTAAATAGGAAAGCATATTTATTAAATCTTCACAAAATAACCTTAATAATAATAAATTAATAAAAATTGCTCTAATGGATGAACTGTACCACACACCCTTATCCGGGTCCAGGAACATGTACAACCTTGTAAATTATTATTTAAAAATAAAATACCAATAATTGTACAAATATTTAAATAATTAGAAATTGTAGATAAAATTCTAAAATAATTTAGGAGATATTTTAAAGTACATAAAATATGTCTACATGGCCACATATAGTCGCACTACCTGCTTACATGGGCTAAAATTTGGTTTGGGCCCAGTTCAGACTGAATTGGACAAACCGGGTCATCTAAAAATTAAAATATAAAATAATATTTAATTAAAATGCTTTAAATAAGTAAATTCACAATTTGGTCTGGTTTTCCTAGTTTGGACATCACCATGGCTAGGCTTTCCCTGGCGTGACTTGTACACTAGTCAAGGCACACTGCTACATCTTTCGTGCCAAAATTTATAGTAGTCTCGTGTTCCAAAATCAAACAATGGCTAAGGTCATTGGAAAAAAATAAATAAAACCATAAATTGTAAAAATTTATTTTTTAGTCCAATAAAATAAAAATATAATTTAAAAAAATATGGGGTTTTACAGACACCTTCTAAGAGACTGTCGGAAGTGACTAGGACAATATGTCACGACTCGCACCTGAATATTTAGGCACGAGTACGTGGGCTATGCCCAGCCTACACCGCAGTATCGGCTATAGAACGCTGTCAAGTACCCAATAATTATCTACAACATCTAAATGTTTCACAAGAACACGTGCACTCAAATCACATGATAAACAACTAAGAAATGTATAAAATAGGGAAGATATTAACAACACTAAAGCAACTAAAGTCAACAAATGAACATACATAACAAGATTGTATCAGAGACAAATCTGATAACAAAACATAGATTAAAAATATAATGGCCAAGAGCTCTCCAAAGGTTAACTCATGAACTAAAAATACATCGAGATCTGTCATCATAAAGTCCGGGGTGGTGGGGTATAACATTACCTAAAAATAAGTTGTCTTGTCAGGATTGGAGCGAAGTACATAACTCTAAAAACATTTCTATTGCAGGTAGGAATATATAGCTCGTTATAGAATAAAATACCTGATGTATTGGAATAGAGAAATAGAGAAATAGCATCATGAAGATATAAGTAACTGAGTACGTGAACAAGATAGGGAGCATGTTAACTTCAAATGAGCACAAGTAATTTAAAGCACAAGTTAGTTATGTGATACGTTTAGGTCGTACACGATTATTCTACGGTAAATCAATTATACGTGAAGGTATAATCGACATATACATGATCTACAGTCAGGGATTTAATCACATAACTACATTCTACTCTCCCACCCCAATCAATAGACATGGATCTGATCACGACACATTATGTACATAATTATTAGTTTTCACATGAAGCACATATGAGCACATGAGAGTACATAAGAGCACATGAGAGTACGTAAATAATAGTAATGCAAGGAGAACACGATGTACATGATAAAATTATGAACATGAAATACTCGATGTACCTGATAAGAGATAACATCTCCTGACAAGATCCAATTAGTACCAAACCATGTAATAATGTGTCAGCATCAAGTAAAGTAGTCTAGAGCAGGTAATATAGATACTATCATAAAAACAATCAGATATAGGTACTCCCTTGAATTTGGTTGGTGTCGACATGCGCGACACAACTGTGTTGATACGAAATAGGTACGAAGATAGTCCCAAACGCTGGCACTGACAGTTCTATTGAGTCCAGAATAGTCCAAATAGCCTAGTTTAGTTTATAGAAGCCCAAAATCAGAGTTGGCACGATTATCGAATCAAGAAATAGGAAACAACTATAATAGTCATTATTTATGGTTTAAAGGGAAAGCATAGCTAAATACAAGTAACTACCTTGAAAATCATTTAAAATATATAAAATATTCTAGTACTATATCTCCAACTTGTCAAATAGGATTTTTAGGTCAAAACTAAATAATATTTTAGAAATACTATTATATATTATATACTTTTTCTTTTTACAAATAAATAATACTATTAATAAAACAAAAATAATAAAAATACAATGCATATCCATTTATATACATATATATGCTTATTCATAAAATATATATGCTTACAAGTGTAATACATATAAGCTTATATTATATATACATGTAAATATTCTATATATCTATTCTACAGGCTTAAGCCCAAAATTATTATTAAACCAAAATTTAATGTTACTGGGCTCTGAGCCCAGCTCGGCCTATAACAAATCTATACTAATATAATCAATAAAATACTAAAATATATATATATATATATATATATATATATATATATATATATATATATATATATATATATATATATATAGAGAGAGAGAGAGAGAGAGCTCCATAAACATACAAACCCAATTCCCTCATAACTCATATTAATAATAATAACAATAATAATAATAATAATAATAATAATAATATTATTATTAATAATAATAATAATAATAATAATAATAATAAAAATAATCATAATAATAATAATAATAAATAGACATAAAAAATGGTTGCCACAGCAACCCATTCGTTCAATAAAATAGGAAAAGATGTTCTCTTATATTTCCTTCTTCCTAAATCCTTTAAATTCTAATCCACATTAAATCAAAATCCCTAATTCATTTAAGTACATGGCAACTTGCTCGAGATGCTGAGAGCAAGTGAGGAACAAAGAGAGAGAGAGAGGGGAGAGAGAGAGAGGAGAGAGGGAGAGAGAGAGAGAGAAATAGGCAAGGAAAAGGGAAGAAGAGCTGAGGGGAGAAGGAGGAGGGACGAGCTCGAGAGAATCAGTGTTAAAATCATATTTAATTAAAAATAACATTTTGTTAAGTTATTTCTTATATAAAATAATATTTATATCTTAAGAAAATTTTTAAAAATGACAATAATTTTATTTAGGACAAAATTTTATATAATATTGTTTCTCAAAACCAAAGCCCCAACCAAATAACGATAACATATCGGGATCGAAAATACGTTTCATACTAAAGTTTAAAATTTGAAGATTTGGGGAAAAATTCAGAGAATAGAAAAAAAGAAAATTTTAAAAAATTTAAAAATTTGGTTAACTAACGTTACACAATGTTTGCGGTGTGGATCTGACCAGTACCGTGCTATAGAGTGTGTATAGCAGAGCGACAGACCACAACATCCATCTTCGAGGCCAATACTATCGGCACCACCAAGACAGAGACCATATGTTCAGGAGACTACAGCAACAGGATGACCACAAAGAGGACCCCCTATACCACCGCAGGAGGTCCAGTACAAGAGGACAGATAGCAGGCTAAAGGACAGAGAATTGGTTAGGCTTATGTTATGGCACCAGTTGTGGAAGAACCCGAGGTCATGGCTATTACAGGTACTATCATAGTAGTATATATGCCACTGCACTATTTGATTCGGGGCTACCTTGTCTTTCATATCTAGTAGTTTTATAGCAATGCATAGAGAAGCTACCTCGCCCTTACCTAAGAGTTAGTAGATTTTTACGAGGGAGGTATTGTGTATATGTAGAACTTGTTCAGTGGTAGTGTGTGGAAGGGAGATGGGATCACGATTTTTGGTATTTCCAATGCCGAATTTCGATATAGTATTAGGGATCAAATAGTTGAGCCATTACCATGTCGTATTAGGTTGCAATAGATGGAGTGTTATCTTCAGACCCCCAGATTGTTCGAAGTTTGAATTAATACGAAGGGCCATTGAGAAGGGAGTAGGCCCAGCAGTTGAAACTTTCATGTCTATGGAGGTAGCACCGCCGTGTATTGTTAAGGAGTTCATGGATGTTTTTTCGGAGAAGTTTCCAGGTCTACCACCTGTTAGACAAGTGGAGTTTAGTATTTTAAGTGCCAAAAGCAGCAACGGTTACTTGTAGTATGTAACGGTTGACAAAGTAGGAATTGGACGAGATGAAGGCTCAGCTAGCAGTGTTGCAAACCATGGGTTTTATTCGACCAAGTGAATCACTTGGGGGGCTCTGGTGTTATTTGTGCCAAAAAAGAATGGGTCGGTACGTATGTACATCGATTATTGAGCACTAACGTATTGACCATCAAGAAAAAGTACCTACTAGCCAGATTGATGACTTGTTCGACTAGTTGACAGGAACAAAGGTGTTTTCTAAGATTGAATTGAGGTCAAAATATCACCAAATAAAGGTGCACAGAGAAGACATTACGAAGACAACATTCAGGACACGTTATGGTCATTATGAGTTTTTAGTGATTCCTCTTGGATTATCAAATCTGCCGGCAGTGTGTATAAATTTGATGAATAGAGTGTTCCATCAATATTTGGATTAGTTTGTTGTTGTTTTTATTGATGATATTTTAGTGTATTTGAAGAGCCGTGAGGAGCAGGAGCAGCATTTGAGGATTGTTTTGGAGATACTGAGGAGCGAAAAGCTCTATGCTAAATTGAGAACATACGAGTTCTTCTTAGATCGTGTTTCTTTCCTCGGACACGTTGTCTCGGAAGAAGGCATTTCAGTTGATTCGGCCAAGATATCTGCAGTAGAGATGTAGCATGTTCCGAGCAACGCCTCTGAAGTGAGAAGTTTTCTTGGACTTTTTGGGTATTATTGGAGGTTTCTAGTGAACTTCGCAAGGATTACAAGACCGATGACTCAGTTGACATGCAAGGAGCGGGAGTTCTTATGGACAGAGGAGTGTCAGGCGACATTGGATGAGTTGTAGAAATGCTTGACAGTTGCCCCCATCTTGATGATTCTATCTGGAGCAGGAGAGTTCGTGATCTATAGTGACACATCTGGGAGGGGACTATGATGTATTTTGATGCAATACAGGAAGCTTGTAGCTAATGCTTCAAGGCAATTGATGGCTCATGAGAAGAATTATACTACTCACTACTTGGAGCTTGCCGCAGTGAACTTTGCTTTGAAGCTTTGGAGGCATTATTTGTATGCGGTGCGAATATAGATATTTATAGACCATAAGAGTTTGAAAATTTTCTTAACACAGAAAGATTTGAATATAAGGCAAAGAAGATGGTTGGAATTGATGAACGATTTTGAGATTGACTTGCAGTATCATATAGGAAAACGAATGTAGTAATCGATAATTTGAGTAGACGATCTATGGCATTTTTCTTGACTAAATCTCCGCACCTTCAATGTCTCGAGTCATGGTGTCATCCTACACAACTAGGGCCTTGGACTCCTGCCCGTAGTAGGTAGCACAAATTGCCTCAAGCTCACCTGCAACGTATCCAGACAGGAGCGAAGCAAAGTCAATCTATAATAATGAAACAAGTACAACATGTGAACATGTAACACTTCACAAAAATGGTCGTTTCCTAACGACTATAAGCGTTATAAAAACTTTTCTAACGGATTTTTACCATTGGTGACCTGGCGTGGAGAATTTTTCAAATGGTTTTTTACCGTTAGGAATTTTTTTTGCTGACGGTAAAAAACCGTTAGAAAAGTAATTTTTTCCAACAGTTTTCTGTTGTTAGGAATGCAACCTTTTCAAATGATTTTTACCGTTAGTAACATAAATCTTTCCAACACTTAAAAATCATTAGGAAAGCAAAAAAAATTTCTAACAATAAAAAACCGTTAGGAATGGATACAAGAAAAAAAACCCTACTAAATCTGAGCTGGCTCTATTGAACATGAGCTTCAGCTCTCAATTATCAACCACCTCTATTCATTATCAGAAAAAAATTTACATAATGTTTTGCACTAGAACAATCAAAAGTAACACAAGTCTACATATCTCGTATTAACCAGATAATTATGCTACCAAAACAATTGTAAGCCCAAAAATGAAACAAATATGCATTTTGTAGCAAATTTGCAAAATGATGTATCGATAGCATTATATGATGTTCTATTAAAACCATAGCCTAAATCATATAAAATGAACCAAATACACAAAATGTTGAAGGTTGTTGACATCTCCAAGACTCTCCAAGAAACTGATAGCCTATCTTGATCTTCTCGGCGAAGAGTATATTCTCATTCCCATCTACCATCATTCCATTTGATCTACCTGCACATGAAGGAAAAAAATTAATCATAAACATCCTAGATAAAGTTCTACAAATTTAGGAATAATGTCTTATGAATAAAGTAATAGAGTCACCTTGTTTTCTGTAATAGTGTACTAAACCTTGAGTTTGACTGTTCTCTGTGCACATGATCCCTAAATTTTAATTTGTGAACACACCTCTACAAATCCTATTCGTTTGGATGTGAATTTCCTTGGCAAGATTTCAAACAATATTCCAAAATTTCAAAAGAATATTCACAAACTGGTGTATAAAAAAACACAACATAGATTTCTCAGAACATTAATGAGTGCAAACACCAAAAAGGGTGCCACATATATATATTACAAGCTTGTTGGACTCTCTTAATCAACATGTTATAAAAACATTAAACAGTATCTTAGATATGCTTGTCGATACCTGAGAATACAAACCACAATGTTGTACTCGACCGAGCCACCATGGTCGGGCCTGTTTTTTAATACAGAAAAAGTCCATCTTCCTGGAACATAAAGAACGACCATCTATCTTCCACAATTCTGGAGAGGCACATGTAGGAAGCCTACTGAAACTCAAGTACCTATATGAGCAATATATACACATAAAGAGAATGAGAAACTGTTTCAAGGACGAAGATTTATAATACATACCAACTACAAACACCACATCATATGTATCAGACTATATATGTTTTTCTAGTTAGATGGCTTCTTGAATTTTAAACATGGCCTATTACTTTGGTGGTGTTTATTTTTATTCATAAGATATAAGTACTAATATCTACTTGCTAGAACTAGCAAGCCTCAAAATATTGGGACATGTTAGGCATGGTAATTAGCCAATGGGTTAGCAAAGAAGCCAAAGATGAAAATTTACTGAGAATGTCTCAACTATAGAGCTGGGTCTTGATATCTGGAACTTACAAGCCATAGGATACGGCCATATATAGATGGATTACTGACAGTATACATCCAACCAACCTAAGAAAGGGAAAAAGTAATCAAAATAATGAATTAGCATGATATAATTATTAAATATTACAAAAATAAGATATTATATTCGAACATTTAGCTTAAATAACCAATAGTCTGATGTAGTATTTAATAAGTTGATTCAAGAAAATAATATATATGATAAGTGCTTGAAATGTATTTGTGCAAGGTATATCCCTTTCTAATAAACCATTTATTTGACAGTTAGGAGGTTGGAGGAAGGATCAATCGATCAGTGTTGTTTGCCATTGATCGTCGTAGAATAAAACAATTTTATAGGAGGACTGAACTTGACTCACAATTACAAACTCGCTTGTACAAAAGAGAGCCTAGGAACAAAATCTAGGAAAAGCAATCTAAATATAATTGTTTAGTTTAGATTCCGGGGGGGGGGGGGTGACGGTAGAGTCTCGGGAAAGTGTTATCAACTATGCCTTACTTCTTAGACGATCGAATGCAACCTCCGCTCCGGTGAATAAATGCTCTCTGGAGAAACGAAGGAAAGAGTCTACTTCTGAGCTTTGTGTGCTTTCCTTTGCGTCTCTATCTGCGTATGTGTCACTTTGCAAGGGAATAACACCTTGCTATTTATTGGAATTCATGAGGAACGGGATGCACAGCCACGTGGCAAATTTTGGGCCATATCCTTGTAACTGTACCTCGAGACTCGGTTTAGCTAGGGATTGGTTGAGATTGATCATGATATGTTTGTTGCAGTAAATCTGAACTGTTAAGACTTGGTCAATTTCTGCCACGGGTTTTGACTGCGACTTTGTGGCGAGCCGCATGAAGGATGTATCCTGGCAGAGCCGCATGAGGGACTGTCGCATGAAAATTATCACATGACCGAGTCGCATGAAGGACGTCCTGTAATGCAGCCGCATAAAAAATGTCTCATGACCTAGACGCATGAAGGACGTCTCATAACTGAGCCACATGAGGAATGTCACATGACCTAGCCGCATGAAGGTCGTCTCAAAACCGAGCCGCTGAAGGACATCTCATAACCGAGCCGCATGTGAAATGCTTCACGTCTGAGCCGCATAAAGAGTGTCTCATAGGTGATCCGCATGAAGAGTCTTCTTTGGAAGTGTGCACTGTGCCGGATATCATGATAATTTTCTCGACTTTTTAGGAGTATGTCACGTCTTGTCTTTATGTCAGAGCCGTCATCTCTGTCAGAGCTATCGTCTTTATGTCAGAGTAATTATGGCCAGCTACATAGAGAGTCATTTGTTGCTTAGGCTGATTTTGAATCGCATAAGTCTTTCCGCTGCTTTTGGGCCGCATGAAGCTTTTTGGGTTTTTGAGCCGAATGAAGCTTCCTGAGTTTTGAGCTGCATGAAGCTTCCTAGGTTTTGAGCCGCATGAAGCTTCCTCGATTTTGAGCCGCATAAAGTTTCATGTTGATTTCGGACCGCATAAAATCCCATTCTTTTTCATGCTTCTACAAGACCCGCTTCAAAGTTTTCAAATTATAAATTTGAAATACTTTGAATAAGAAGCATGGGTATGTCCGTATAAGCTCTTCATACCGCATAGACTTCTCTGGCCGCATATTGGTTTCGTGCCACATGGGCGTCCTATTACTTCGACATTAATTATTTTTGATTTGCTTTGATTATTCAGAGTCGTCTTTTGCATGAAAGGGGATAGAATCCCAAGTGTTGCCTTTTCTTTGGCTAGCACGAAATTCGAAGCGGTGTCTATCATTTTACAAGCCCTTAGAGCCTATAAGTACGAGCAGTGTGAGGAGAGATGTTCTTTCCTTCCTTCTTCAATCTTTCCATCGTCTTAGTCGCCATTTCACCTCTTCTCTCGATCATCCATGGCTCCCAAGGCTTCTTCCAGTGCTGCAACGAAGGGCAAAGGACATGCCTCCTCATCGAATACGGCGAGCTCGATCCATCCCGACGTTCATCCTCCTATTAGTGGTAAGAGCGATTGAAAGAAACTGTATTAATCCAAACCCTAACTACAATGGCTATGTCACATGTTTTATGCACGGGCCTTTCTCTGTTATGCTTCGGCATAGTTGATGCTCTTTTCGTCTTTACTGAACTGCTCGAGTTCTGTGTGATGAATCCGCATGAGCTATGCCGTATGGGCCGTATGAATGTCCCATGACTGAGCCGCATGAGAGATGTCTCATGACTGAGCCGTATGAGAGATGCTTCGTGTCCGAGCCGTATGAGAGATGCTTCATGTCCGAGCCGCATGAGAGATGCTTCATGTCCGAGCTGCATGGAGATGTCTTATGATTGAGCCGCATGAAAGATATCTCATGACCGAGCCGCATGAGAGATGTCTCATGACCGCATAAGCACCTTATGGACTGGACCGCATGAACGCCCACCTAACAGAGCCGGATAAGCTCGGCAACTATTAGGTGATTTTCTCTGGCTATCTTTTGACTTCTTTTTTTTCTTTTCTGTGAAGCTGTCGATCAATCCCTCAGGGGAACTCTTGGTTGGTCAAGCTCAATCTGCCTTGGGTGTGAGGTTCGACCAGGTGGTCGAATATGTGTCAACCCAAATTACTAAAGATCAATCTGAGGATAGGCTGAGGGTCATTAGCAACCAATCCTTCTTCTACCTCTTGGGCATGATGAACTCGAGGCAATTAGGGGGCACACATCTGAAACCCGTGTTCTTCTTTGGGAATGCCCGAACTGTAAAGAACTCCAACGTTCTATATTTATCTGAAAGTTAGAGTTTTTCTTCCAACGGGATGGAGATTCATATTCCTCAGATGGAACATCATTTTTTGTTGTTCTGGTTTAATATGCTGCCCATTGACAGAAAATTGGTGGACTCCCAAACTCTAGCCAGCAGGGGATATTCGTGGGTGATATTTATTACAACAAAACATCAAGATCGGTAGTCGCAGGCAAGATACCGGTCAGCCATTCTGTGATGGGGTTGGCCCATGGCAGTTTCATAAACTTGCAGGGTCCCAACTTCAGGTTAACCCAAGCTGATACTTTTATGAACCAGATTGCTCAGAAGGGGTCCTACCCTACTGATCGGCTGTCACTGCTGAACTGGATGAACCCCACCCCTTTATAGATCAATTTGACCCTGTGGATCTTGCGGACATATGAGGAACTCCTGCTCAAGATTGGTCTCTATCATGCCATACGGGGCACTTGTTATGGTCTGCCCATAAACAAGAAGCTGTTCATGGCTCTTCTCGAGATATACAACCGTTGTACGGGGACCTTCTTCACACCTGGAGGGGAAATAGGATTCGCTCTCCATGAGATACATGAAGTCTCCAAGTTGCCCTGGAGAGATAAAGTTTTTGAGGCGTATCCCCCTACAAATAAAGAATTTGAGCAGCGGTTCCCAGGTTTTGTGGCTATTTACCGGGAATTGCTATGTCACCATAGCACGTGCCAACAAATGTCGAAGAAAAAGAATGATAGCTCAGAAGGGAATCTTTCTCACACCAAGACCTGGCTCAGCTACCTGTTTGAACTAGGTACCTCAGGTCGGATTGCCCGTCGAAGTCCTCGAACCCGGGAGGAGGTGCATAGTCAGGTGTTGAACGCCAAGAGGGTTAAAACTACGGATGATAGATTCTGGAGCCAATCTGACACCTTTAATTGTTTTTATCAAGATATCCAGAGGATGTCCGATAAGGCCCTCCTGGTGGGATTTCTAATGCTGTAGCTGCTGAATTGTGTAGTTTTGAGAGGGGCTGGTGCTATTGAGAGAATCAGCCGTAACCTGATACTTCCCGCGGTGAAGCTAATCTTTGGAGGTAGGCTAGCTCTACTCCCCGCTATGGTATGCAGCATTTATCGTGGCCTCCGTACTTTCACATCCAAAGTCATTGCTTGTGATACGAATCGAGCTGCCCTATCATTATCTAATAGGGTGGCTGTTAATGCTTTGCCCATGTTTGATGAGGCATGGCCCAGAGGACGACGTGACCGCTGATGATGCCTTTATCTACTAGTATCGCCGTATGCCCTGGGAATAAAATACCATGTCAGCCTATCGGATGGCGCTGGCACGAGTGGACAGATTTGGGTATAGTCAAATATTCTTGGATAATCCCAGCTCTCGGCAATTTGGGTATAGTCAAATGTTCTTGGACAATCCCAGCTCCTGTCTGGGCTTCGAGGGTAGCGTTCTGTACGACATCCGGGCTTGGCATTATTATAGCGCAGTTCATACCCATGCCAGCTTCTCCGTACCCGATACTAGAGAGTCGGGGCACATTTTGTACATGGCGGTCCTGTACTATGTTATGGTGAATAAGCCCCCTAGAGATTTTGACCCAAGTACCATCTTCATTATCGGTACTTGTTTGGAGGAGAAGCCAAGAGAGTCCAAGAAGGGGAAGACAGTTGAAGTGTCTGACTCGGAGTATATTAACGTGGACGATAAGGATGACCCTGATAATCTGCTTCCTCCTGCAGACGATTCGGTGGCATATCTGCCTCCTGCTGTGCCTAGTCCTTCACGTAAATAAGGCAGGCATGAGTCCTCTGTCGTTGGCAGAACTCGCTTCCAAAAATGGGTCACGATCAAGCCTCGCGGGCCGAGCACAAGAAACAGAAGTGACTACGTCGAAGCCGTTTCAGTGGTGAATCGAGTTACAACTACCCTTTTTAGTTCTTCTTTTCTGAAATATAATCTGATCATAATTTTTCTTTTTCTTTGAAGGTATCAGGAGAAGTGAACGCCCCAGAGCCGGCTACCGCCTTTGAGGTTGATCCTGCTATAGCCACCTTAATTAGTGCTATGACTATCGAGCTTTCTTCCACCACGGTCATCCCGACGATGGCTGAGATTCCTTCTGCTGCTGATATCTCAACCAGGGGCGATGTGGGCTTTACTGAACCAGTCCCCTAGGTTGCTGAACCTCAACCGGTTGACACTGACCTAGTTGTATCCTCTTTCATGGCGGCTGGGGCAGAAAAAGCAGCTGCAAGTGGCTCAGGTGTCGCCGTTGAAGAGGATATTGTGGCTGTGAGTGAGCCTCAGCCTCAGCGACCCTCCCCTGGTAAGTTATGTCATGTCTTGAGTAGTGAGGAGATTCATTTGCTCTATCTTCATATCCTTCGGGTTAAGTTGATTGATGGTTGTTTCGGACATACAGGTCCCGCTCCTTCACTGTCGACAACGGACATCATCGGGGGAGACGTTACCAGGGGATTTAGTGGAAGGACGTATGCCTCTTCCTCCTCCAGCTCAGATTGAGGGCCCCCTTGCCGAGTCGAGTTCAGGAGGACAAGTAGCAAGAATGCCGGATGGGGAGAAATGGTCCCTGCACCCTCCTCATTTAATGTAGCTTTATAACCGGAGGTCGACCTTTCTGCACTACCAAGTCTTCGAATTCTTCAGGCTACAGAAAAGGAGATAACTGCGGTTCAGACGTCTTATCGCTCGGAACTTGCATCCCTAGTGATAGGGGCATCAAGTTCTGGTACATCTTCTTGGTAACCATCTTCAACTCTTTCGGCCACTCTTCCTTTGACACCGTCCTCTTCGGAAGTTCTGGACGAATCGTCCAAGGACGTGATTGATAGTTTCTACTGCCATTTGAAGCGAGGGGTCGATGATGTCCTGAAAAGAGGAACATCTTTTGTACTGGCTTGTCAATGTGCCCACGGTCAAATTGAACTTCTCAGAACACTCCCGGGCGGGGCAGGGATGGTCGACCTTTTGGAGCCCAAATTGGTAGAAGCTGATAAGCTCGTGGCTCAAGGGCTGCGGCAAGTTGATACGTCTTTGGCCATAGATCAGGAGCGGGCCTTCCTTACAACAACTATAGAGAAGGTAAAGACAGTACTGAATACGTCCAAGCCTGCTCTGGTGAAGGACCTTCAAGATCTGTCTATGAAGTATGATCAACTAAGCCAGAAAGGAGAGGACTGTTTGGCTCGGGAAGAGGTCTCATCTCGTGTGATAGCAGATACCAACGAGCAGATCCTCCAACTTTAGATAAAGCTGGCTTCCTTAGAATCTGAGCTCTAGGCCTCCTGCAGAGATAAGGAGTTAATTTGTCGGAAGACCGACCAGGTCACCCTAACCTCTGCTGTCCTGGAGTGCACATTGAAGAAACTTGAAGACCGTTGGCAGGCTTATGCGCATGTAGAGGATGCAGAAAAGTTGACTGAAGAAGCTGAGCGCCGGGCCGCACTGAGGATTGAGCGGTCGACAACCAAGCTGAAGGACCGGCTCAGAGAACTATGTGTCACCGAACCATAATCGGATTTCTCTCTCTTTTATTATTATGTCCCTCTATTTTTTTTAACAGGGACGTGGTCCCAGGACAATGTAGCACTTTTGATTTTAAATGAATGAGTATGCTAACCTCTTGTGGGATCTGCTGTGTTTATACAGTATCTTTGGTGTTATGGTACTTGCCCCACTGGGTGACTTTCTGTGGACCTATTACCCTAGGCATACCTTGGTTTTAGGTATGGATAATAAGTTCGATAGAGAAACCCAGCACATTTACTTGAACGTGGTAAACATGAGGTTTGATGATAAAACCTTCCTACTCAGAGGTACTGAGGACATGGTAGGGGTGGGCTCAATATAGATACCTAGAACAACTTCCTGGTAAGGTGGACATGGAAGTTCATGGTGAGAAAAGAGATGCATGTACTAGAGGACCTACTACATCATTTGTTGTTAGCTGCGGACGTTTGTGGTCAACAGTGGACATTTGTGGTCAGCTGTGGACATTTGTGGGCCTATTACCCTTGGCATACCCTGGTTTTGGGTACAGATAATAAGTCGAGAGATAACCAACATACTTACTCAGAGGTAATGAGGACGTAGTAAATATGGGGGTTTTACAACGGAGTCATCCTACTTAGAGGTAATAAGGACGTGGCAGGAGTGGACTCAATGAATAATACATAGAACAACTCAGAGGTAATGTGGACGTAGAAGTTCTATGTAAGGGGTAATTTGTTTGTGATGGAAGAGAAACAACTCAGAGGTGACATCGACGTAGTTGGTTCGGTAATTTTGTGGACCTGTTACCCTTTTTATGCAGTGAAAGAGCGGGTAATATATTCTGAGGAAAATACAATTTTAGGAAGGAAGTTCAGAGGTATGATCATACATGACTTGCTACCTAAAAGATACGATATGAATTCATTTGGGGTAGCAGGATTATAAGTTCAACGGTACCGAAGGGCACATAACTTAACAATTCGGTTGATTCGAAGGGTGTCGTTTAGACATAATATTTTTTCAGGAACTTGCCGTTGATGGGCATCATGAGAAAGTCTCCGTTTTGCTTGGCGAGACGGTAAGGGTATCAAAACATACAAGCAATCAGAGGTGTTAAACTGGAAAAGATACAGAAATAACAAATCATTAAGGCTTTAAGTCATAATCAAAATCAAAATTTAAAGCACAAATGTCGAGCATTGAAATCCAATCACAATATATATATATATATATATATATATATATATATATATATATATATATATATATATATATATAGAGTGTTAGAGAGGGAAAAGCTAGCATTATGTAAAGGTTATGTGGTTCGTGTATGTATGGGTGTATGTGGACATGTTCATATGGTTAGATAGTAGGCATGTGTGTATTTGAAATATATACATGAAAGCGTATAGCTATCAAGCTACACTATTCATGGAATATTGGTTAAACAATCTACAATGCACAACCTATTTACTCATAACATGCATGGCTAACCATATATATATATATATATATATATATATATATATATATATATATATATAAATATATATATATATATATATATATATATATATATATATATATAAAGGTAGAGATTTTGTTATGTATCCATATACATTATAACATGTATGCATAAAAAAAAATTAGAGATATATGGACATAACATAGAGAGGAAGGGTTAGGTTTACATGGAAGTGTATACCAAGTTAGGGTGTGTGTGTCCTCGTACAGGGTTATAGCTTTAGTATTGAAAGGTTAAACCCAGTTTTAGTTCAGCATTTACATACAAAATCTGAAAATAAGCTAACATTTAAACCAGTGTAATATTAACATAATACAGTTTCAGATTTTTGTGGTTTGAAACATCACAACCAACTCAATGCTCCCAACACATCCTAACATGATAGAGATGAAACCCTAACATACTATCCATACATTTAGCTATGCATACAGTTCAATATAACATATTAAATCTGAAATTGAAATAAACATTTGAAATCAATGTAAAAATGTTAACATGTATTCAGTTTTAGGATTTTAGAAAAATTCGAACATCAAACCAACCCAATGTTTATCACAATCACAACCTAACATGTAAGAGTATGAAACCTAACATTATATCCCTACATACAATAATTTATACAGCTCAAAATATTACATTTAAAAATAGAAAATTGAA
>JANAVB010024597.1:11666665-11791665 GCA_029216955.1 Iris pallida | reverse complement strand
TTGGTGAATGAATGATTTGATTTGGAGATAAAATCAAAGGGAAGACTCTAAAATTAGGAAAGAATAAAAGAAAAATAAAATAGGCAAGATTGTAATAAATGAAATGAATCATTCTCCCCTAAAGGTGGCTGCCATAAAGAGTCCATTAGGGCTAATGGTAAATGTCCTAATTGCCCTTCTCTAGTCTCATATGGTTAAGTCTAGACTAGGTTCAAGTTTGGGGTCAAAAGGATCTAGTTTTGAGTCTCTAACTTAACCATTCTAACGTGATAAAAATTAGTCTAACTAACTAACTTAAATGTTAGGTTTTATGGGCCATGCTTAACTTAATATTGGTCCCATCTAGAGTTTAAGCTACCCGGGTCACAAAACAAGTCAGAACGAGACGAAACTCAAACCCGACTAAACAAATCCAATAAAAATAATATTAAGAAATATAAAATTTTCCCAAAATATTAAAATATAAAAAATAAACAAAATTATAATACATTAATTTAAATATTATTAAAATAATCTAAAATTCACTAATTAATCAAAATCCTAAATAATTCACAAGTCACAAAATGACCAAAATACCCTTAGCCTAAAAAGTTGTAAATATCATTCTAATCACATGGTTAGGTCCCTGTGGTCATGGTTAGTCTCTAGGCTCAACAGTTCTAGGGTTCACTAGCTAACACATCAAAATTATAATTCACCAATTTTACATAGTATTAATTTAATTAAAAATTCCCATAAATTATAAATCCTATTATTAAATATTAAAGTTTTACAAAATTTTAAAATTATCCTCATTTTAGAAAAGTAGATGTTACATGTTGTCCGCCCTCTCTTTTCCAAGAATGTGATTTTTGCTTGTAACAATGCGTTATCTTAATTTCTTGGAAACCTCACGAGAGTGCATGTTTACATGCATGAAGAATCTATGATTCTACACAGATAATATTATTGTTGAATCCTTCATAACTATATATAAGTATCAATCACTCGCTCAAAATACGTGAGTTATTCTTGATTTATTCTCCCATTAAAGATAAAATGAAGAAGGGTGCAAACATTTCCTTAGTTATCCTCCTCATGCTCGTTATTTTTACGTCAGGTAATTAATCAGTTACTTCTAGAACATTTTGCTATATTTTGTTCGATATACATAATTACAATTATTGAAAGTATGTATTCTTATATATTACTAATACATAACCCACTAATTAGATAATATAAATTGGTTAACTAAAATGGAAATGAACACTAAGTGTAGAATCAAATCTAACACAGTGTATTTGTGTGTGTGTATATTAAAGCTTTAAGCTTTACTATCTTAATTATTACATTTTCATATTGAAATCTTTCTTAAGAATTATTGGAGAAAAATAATATAATTCTGGTAGTTTCTTCGTTGAAAATTTTAAAACAAGAAATTGGAATAAATCAACTAAATAGACCATATTGAAGATTATTTAATATGCTCTAAAACATTAATATTATAGTATTAGAATAAATATAAATGATAACTTCTAATTCACATATAATTGCTTCAATATTTACAATGTGTGTATGCTTCATGTAGAGATAAGCACGAAGGTTGCAGCAAATTGGTGTAAGTTAAAGGAATTCAGTGGCGAATGTACCGCAGCAAAATGTAACAAATCATGTGAAGAAAATGACAAGGAAGGCAGTCGATGCAAGGGTGGAGAATGTTTTTGCTACACTCGTGGTTATTATGATTGTAAATAATTATTAAAAATGGATTATGTCACTCTTTCATGATTTCATCAAAATAAAAGAACAAGCCTTGAACCAAATAAAAAGTATATAATGTGTTATCCTCTCTAGTATGTAAATAATTTGTCATGTTTTGGACGATAACAACTAGCAAGTTCAATTTGGTTCCATAAAACATGATTCGGTTCCATCAACCAACTGAGATTGGACATAAAAATAAGCTAAATTGCCTTTACGACCTGAGTTAAATATAAGAAGCACGCCTCATGAGCTAGTGAACAAGCAACTAGCTTTCATGGCACAATTAGTTGACTTGTATAAAATCATCAAAGTTTCTATATTTAGATTTAAATCAAGTAACAAATGTTGTGTAAAGCACAACATAATAGTTTAGTTCTGGGTAGTGAGGGTAATAATTTAGCTAAGGTGACATAACTATTTTGTCTTCTAATTTGGTTTGAGTAGTTGGCTAAGTTTCGTTACATTTTACAAAAGAATCACATGAAATGTTCATCAATTTTTCTAAAACTTCTTCAATTTGGTTAAATGGCAACACCAGTAAGAATGCTCAAAGTTGCATTTCCATTTAATTGGAATATAAGTGAATTTCTTCTACAATATTTGGGTATTCCCATAAAATATGATAAACCTAGTTGACATGCCATTGAGGGTCTTTAGCGAATAAAGTTGAAAATAAAATTGACCCTTGGAGGTTGTTCTTAGTCTACAGGGGTTAGAATAATTTTAGTTATTACAGTTTTGTCAGTTTTGCCTTCTTATTATATGTCTACATTTTACCTTGCTTGGGAAATGGACTTGGAGAACTTATTGGGAATGAAAACTGAAATTGTTTCACCAAACCAAGAAGGTACAAGAGAACCGAAGAAAAGAACACAAAACCAAAAGCCAAAATCACACAGAAAGCGAAATATAGACATAAGAAATTTTTGACATAGAAAATCCTTGCCAAAAAATAAGGGACGATCGGAGTCCAACCATGAAAATCCTCCACTATTGGAATAAAAAATACATCGACTCCTTACAAACTTCTCACCGGTCCAAATAGTTCACCACAACTCCTTGAAGAAGAAAATTGATTTACAAGCACACGAAGAACGAAGAAAGAATCCGACTCCGGGGCATTTTTAAATTAGGCATATATATATATATATATATATATATATATATATATATATATATATACATATATTATATATATATATATATATATATATATATATATATATATATGTATATATATACTCAATCCAACTCCATTGAGATACTTCCATTATATTAAGGAATAAACAATCCGACTCCGGGGCATTTTCAAAATAGGTTGGGAACCCAACCCACTCCAACAAATCTTCTTCCCAAATAGGTGGAGGAGCTCATTATACCGACGATCTTCTTGAAATACTCAAACTTTCCATTGGTAGAACCTTTACGAGCATATCCGATCCATTGTCGTCTGTGTGAATCTTCTCAAGCGTTGTGCCCTTCTTCTCAAGTGCATCTTGTATCTAATGATATCGAGTCTCAATATGTTTAGACCAACTATGAAAGGTCGGGTTCTTTCCAAGATGCATTGTACTCTAGCTATCACAAAGCAAAACATAGTGCTCTTATTTTAGCCCAAGTTTTTGCCACAACTTCTTCATCCAAAGCAACTCACTGTAAGCCACTGTCACTATAATATACTCTTCCTTTGTCGTAGTCAGCATGGCAACACACTTCTGTAATTGTGACAGCCATGATACCGCGCTACCAGTAAACATCATTGTAACTACCACTTTTCTAAAATGAGGATAATTTTGAACTTTTAAAAAGTTGGTCATGTTAATTATTAAATAATGGATTTAAATCATATTAATAATAAATTGGTAAATTTTTGTTTATTTTAATGTTATTTAATTTGATGTATTGAGATTTTGTCATTTGCTAGTGGAACCTTAGAACAACTTAGCCTAGAGACTAACCATGACCATGGAGACATAGCTAATGTAATTAGATTAGTAATTAGACTCCAATCTAGCTAGGAATCACTTAGAACCTAATTTAAGAAAAAAAAAGGTGCCAGTTTGGGCCTTTAGCAAAGGGGCTTGATTTGACAACTTGAAGGGCCTCTTTAATCAATGTAACTTGATCTAAACCCTAGCCCAGCCATATGACCAGCCAAGAGCAGCCCCGTCACCCTATATAGATCAACATTAACCCCTATTTATCCCTCTTTCATAGAAACCCTAACCCTAGCTTGTGTTCTTCTCCAAATTTCCCCCACTCCTCAAATTAACTCCAAATTTATCCAAACCAATTGCAAACTCTTCCTATTGAAGAGAGAAGGTCTCTACTGGCTAACTAGGAAGGATTTGGAGCAATTTGACCATTGGATTTGGTGGGAGATCATTTTAAGTGGATTTTTATTAAGATTCTAACTCCCAATTGGTAAGAGCCACCAAACCTATTTGATTTCAGTTTTATTGTTGTAAATGCATTCAATTAGGGTCCCCCTAGACCTAGGAATGATTTGGGCCTAGTTCGTGTCCATTTGAGGTACGTATCATGGGCGTATCACTCCGTATCAAATACTTATCTCAAGTATACGGCAAAATGCCACATATGAAGTTTTGATCACCATTGTCTAAATAAATTACATATTTAGATAGCTAATTATATATAGATTGTAATGATGTGACTGAGTTGGATTTGTGTCATTTGTCGTATCGATTTGGACACGAGGATACGAGGTTTTTACTGTACAAGCACTGTAGTAGTCCCGTGATGCTGCAAGTCTCACGTCCCCTCGATAAGAAACTTTTCATGTGCTAGTGACTAGTTTGGGTAGCCCCCGTGTCTGACACCTAACTCTAGTCATGGGGTTTCAACCTATGACATTTTCGATCTGTGGCATTAGCCATAATTTTAACTCAGAGTAGTCGAGACACGGCACTACATGTTCTGATATATTAGACACTAATCATTTGCCACCTTTGATACTCTATGGACACTTTTCACTTTGACACCATAGTGACTCTCCATTGACATATATTGACATGCCTGCACACTTGCTTCGACAAACACTTGTATTCATACTTCAAATTGATACTGCTCTAAAATTACTTACATCTGACACTCTGTGACACATTGCTACGCACATTGACACCATTAGTTCACCTATTTTGCTATGCAACCACTCACTTCACATGTTTGAATCACTGCACACTTGACACTAATGCACTTCACATTCTCTGTTGGCTGCACAATATTCTGATGCTCACACTTATTCACTTGTTGTACACTCACTTCACACTTCTGTTTATATTCTGATACTCTTGACACTTTCATACTGACACTTAACATGTTCTAAAACTTGACACTTGCAATCACCATCACACACACACACATGTGTCAGACTTGTAATCACACACTTGTACAGCTGCACATTGCTCTGAAACTCTGATAATAAGTTGACACATCTACTTGCATTTCTACACACTCTCTATATCCGTAATGTTCTGATACTCTAGTTCACTTGACACTTTCTGACGCATTGATACGTCTGAATACTTGTCTCTGCTGTACACCAGTGAAGACGTCCTTCACTCATTCACAGTCACTTGAGACTTGTACTGAACACATTAGATTATGATACCCTTGCTTCACATGTTTGACACATAATCTGACACATATTCTCTGATACTCTTTGACACAGTCACTTGTTGGCATATGCTTTGATTTACATTAACACTTGTAAATACTATACAATTGACACACACATCACTGCGCTCACATTCACTCAAGCATACCACCATCCACTACACTACATTATTTTATTTCTGCAAACACTCGTGCATTCACCAAACACTGTATTCCTTTTAGTCCCAGTTTATATACTTGATTAGCCATGTCAATCTTGATTGTGCCTCATTTGACATGTGAACCATAGATTGTAATGTACAGACCTTATAATTGCTATCTAGTTTTTAGACTCCACAACTTATGATCAATCCTTGATACATTCCACTCGATTACCTAATGTCCTGTATACTTAAGTCATTTTACTGCATCTTGAACCGTTCCCTGCATAGATGTTCAGAGTTCTGCATCATCATAGGTTCAGGTTCATAAACATTACATGTTCAGCCCTTTTTTCCCCTATCGAGTCCATGTTGATAATCACTTTTATATAATGCATTACTGTTCTGACCTATACCACTGCTCTGTCCACCTAGCGACCCTTAATTGTTTGACCATTTGATTATTGACCTGCATTCCCTATTGTTTAGTCCATATATGGACTAGAGAATTTGATAAGCTATTCTCTACATTGCTCCCATGTTCAGACATGAACGTGATGTATTGCCTTCAAATTAAATATCCTGCTACACTCATCACACTATCCACTTATCGGCTCTCTTTGTTCATTCTCCCTGCCATTACCCTTTGGTTCTTTTCTATCATGCATATTATAGGGGTTTTGGTTATATATATATATATATATATATATATATATATATATATATATATATATATATATATATATATACATATATATATATATATATATATATATATATATATATATATATTTATTTTTATTTTTATATACATATATATAGATGATTGATAGGTAGGTTCATGAATGTGATTGTTTGAGAGGGTAGGGCTCTAGGCTTGGTTGTGAACATAGTGGTTATATATGCAATATGTATATAGAATAAGGTTTAGAGATATACAATATCCTTTGTATATGTATATGTGCATGTCTATTATTAATATGACATAGGTTGTATGTGATTCTTAGGTGTTACATATTGGGAGGGTTATATACATGTATTATGTATGAGAAGGTTTATATGTCTAGGACTATAGACATTGGTTGTATATATATTGATATATATGATAAAGATATATGGTATCCTAGGTATGTTGTGCTTATGGTTTAGTTTGAGTTAGTATATCATAGTGTTGACCTAGATATTGACCGAGTTGACTAGACAGTTGACCAAACCCTAGATATTGACTTATAGTTGACCATAGTTGACCAGGAGTTGACTTTGACCTAGAAGAGCCTGTATCATGTAGATTGCAATGTAAACTTCAATTATTCAATATTGAACTCATCATAACATGTATTGCTCTAAATAGGACTCTTTACCCCAGTTCAAACATATGTACACATCAATTGCTCATAGTATCAAGCGAGTACAGTCTCTGTTAGTTTTCATTCCTAATAGTATCTATATTGCCTGCTTTAGACTAATTTACTTGATGCTGACACATTATTCACACAGACTAGTACTCTATGGATCTTGTCATGCGATGTTATCACCCCAATGGATACATCGGATATTTCATGTTCATCTACTTTACCATGTGCATCGCGAACTCCTTGTATTCGTATTATTCGTGTATAAATTGTGTGCTCTTATGTACTCTAGTGTGCTCACATGTGCTTCTTGTGCAAAACTAACCATCGTATACGTAACATAACATTGTCGGATCCTTGTGTATTGATCGGGATGGGAGAGTAGAAGTGGTTATGTGATTAAACCCCTTAATGTAAATCATGTACATGTCCATTAGACCATCATATATAATGGAGACTTTGTAGAATATATCGTGTACAAACCTAAACTAATCATATAATCATCTTGTGCTCTACTTATATTTATTATACTTCATAGTTTCTTTATTATATTTCATGTACTCAGTTTACTTATTCATATCTCATGTATTCCTGTATTTCTTTACAATATGTCATGTATTTTATTCTACTATTAGCTCTATATTTTCTACCATGCTTTGGAACTGCTTTCAGAGATATGTGCTCGTTCCCGTACGATAACGTTAAAATTCTACAAATAACGTGGAGGGTTCAAGCTAGCCTGGAGGAGACACCAGTAGAGCTTGGAGCACATTATTAGGTTCTTGTCTAGTTGTAGTTTTTAGTTATTTCATGAGATGTACTTATTTCATACTTTATGTGTGTAGTGATGATAACACTTAAACTTCTTCAAATCTAGTTTTGTGTTAAACTTTGTGATCCTTCTATCTATCTCATTTCGTGCTGATTTCCATCTTAGTTATTTTGTGATTGAGCTGTATCCTTCTGAGATTATCCTTCGTTGGGAGAGTATATTTATATTAGACTGGTTTATTGACTTGTGTTAGATCTGTTGAGACCTAGGGCAACGTTCTACCGTCGATACTGCGACGTAGGCTGGACGTACCCACGGTCTTGTGCCCCTTTTACTAGGTACGGGTCGTGATAATCATCACATAATCTAAAAGTCGATCACCTCGTGTCTGCATCTCCAGCCATATCAGCAAAAGTATATCCGAACAACTTCAGTCTCGTCACCACCAAATGAAAGCCTCTAATCAGCAGTTCCATTAAGGTATCATAGAATCCACATAACAATACTTCAATTTACCCTTCTAGGATTAGAAAGATACTTGCTAACCATGCCAACTGCGTGAGCGATGTCTGGCCTTGTACACACCATAGCATACATAAGACTCCCTACTGTTGAAGCATATAGAACCCTCTCCATATCTTCCTTCGCATCCTTGGTAGATGGATACTACTCCATAGTAAACTTAAACTGAGCCACAAGGGGGTTGCTCACTTTCTTCGACTCGTCCATCCCGAAACACAGAAGTATCCAGTGAATGTATTTCTTTTTGGACAAATAAAAGCAACTTGGACTCTCTCTCTCTCTCTCTCGGCTGATCTCCATCCCAAGTATAGCCGTTGTTGCACCTAAATCCTTCATGAAGAATATTGTACTCATTTGGTACTTTAACTCTGCTATCCCGGTGGCATTTCGACGCACCAATAACATATCATCTACATAGAACATTAGTACGATGAAATCATCCCTAGCAAAGTACTTTATGAACACATAGTGATCTACAGCCGTTCGTACATAACCATGCTCTTCCATAAACGAATCGAACTTTCTATACCACTGCCTCGAAGCTTGATTCAGACCATACAGACTCTTTCTCACACGCCAAACTAATTTTGACATGCCCTTCTCACATAATCCCTCTGGCTGCTCCAAGTACAACTCCTCCTCTAAATCACCATGAAGGAATATCATCTTCAAGTCCATCTGCTCAACCTCCAAGTTGAAACTGGTTGCCAATGCTAGCACCATCCGGATAGTTGATAACTTGATGATTGGCGAGAAGATCTCATCGAAATCCATACCTTTTTTCTGACCGTAGCCTTTAACTAACATTCTTGCTTCGTATCGAGGACAAGTAGTATCATATGTCTCCTTCAATCTAGACACCCACTGATTCTTCAAAGCATTTTTGCCCTTTAGCAACTGTACCAGCTCATAAGTGGAGTTGGCCTGCAAGGAACTAATCTCCCCCTGTAGGGCCTTGCATCCACTTTCGGCTGTGTTTGTCTTCCATCACAACTGCAAAACTTTCGGGCTCTTCCCCGTTAGTTATACATACTCATCTGGTGAGTATCTCGTAGAATGTTGAATCGCTCTCGTACTCCTCCTAAATGGAACCTCTAGCACTTGTAATGTACCGACAACCTCATTTACTTCAGGAAATACCTCCTAGTTGGTGACTTGAATAGAGATATGGATTGTCCGAGTCTTGGATGTGATTTGAGCAAGACATGGGAGGAGAAGACTATTAGTAGGCGTATGGGATAGACAATTATACATAAGCCTCAGTGTACCATGGTATAGGTCCAGTACGGTCGGAGAAGTATGCTAGTTTATATTTTAGTATTGGTTGACGCTAATGCTACTCTATTACCTACCCATACGTCCCAAAGTCATCTTCGACGTACATTCACATATATGGATAGTTTACCCAGTTTTTATTCTCATATTTATTTCAGTTCACATTATAGCTTATTATTTTGTATCTTGTTATGTTCCTCTATGCACCTAGTTATTTTCCAAATACAAACGAGCATCTATATCCTAGGGTTTACAGACCATGTTTCGAGCCCAGTTTTCTTGTAGAAGACAAAGAGATTGTGCCAGAAGAGTTTCCCTGATCCAGGGGTTTGAAGTTGATTAGAGTCATGTATATTTTATCTAGCTAGCTATGTTATGACTACTTCTTATTTCATTTATTTCCTATTTTTTGGCATTGTACTTTTATTTTCATAGATATATTTCTACGAGACTTGGACTATTTTAGGCAGATCTTGTATTTGGATATTCAGATTTATTTCTATTTCAGCCATACATTATTATATATTTTTTGTGTTGATATTGTTATCATGTGGATGAGATTATAGTGTTACGTTGTTGCTGTGGAGATATTAGATTAACCGTGAATGTTGTATTGTAATTGTAGGATTTCAGCATACTACAATTAGGATAAGTCAATTAAATTGGAAATACTTATTCTAACCGTACAGCTGACATGCTCATGTCTTGGATTCTTATGTATTTTGAAACTGGGACGTGACACCCCTCCTTACACCATCATCCTCCACACCTCTAGTGTCCTAACTTTTGAAAAATTTATAATTACTAGTATAAATATCCAAATATCTCAATATACAGTGTAACCTCCTATTTGTATTTCTGCTTATGTTGTCCACCTGATCTTTTCCAAGAAAGTGATTTTTGCATGTAACAATGCGTTATCTTAATTTCTTGGAAACTTCACGAGAGTGCATTTATACATGCATGCAGAATCTAAGATTCTACACAGATAATACTCTTGTTGAATCCTTCATAACTATATATAAGTCTCAATCACTCGCTCAAAATGCATGAGTTATTCTTGATTTATTCTCCTATTAAAGATAAAATGAAGAAGGGTGCAAGCATTTCCTTAGCCATCCTCTTCATGCTCGTCATTTTTACGTCAGGTAATTAATCAGTTACTTCTAAAACATTTTGCTATATTTTGTTCGATGTACATAATTTCAATTATTGAAAGTATGTATTCTTATATATTACTAATACGTAACCCACTAATTAGATAATATAAACTGGTTAACTAAAATGGACATGAACACTAAGTGTAGAATCAAATCTAACACGATGTTTTTGTGTGTGTATATTAAAGCTTTAAGCTATACTATCTTAATTATTACATTTTCGTATTAAAAGCTATCTTAAGAATTATTGGAGAAAAATATAATTCTGGTAGTTTCTTCGTTGAAAATTTTAAAAAAAGAAATTAGAATAAATCAACAAAATAGATGATATTGAAGATTATTTAATGTGCTCTAAAATATTAATATTATAGTGTTAGAATAAATCTAAATGATAACTTCTAATTCACATATAATTGCTCCAATATTTATAATGTGTGCATGCTTGATGCAGAGATAAGCACGAAGGTTGCAGCAATTGGTGTAAGTTAAAGGAATTCAGTGGCGAATGCACCACAGCAAAATGTAACAAATCATGTGAGGAAAATGACAAGGAAGGCAGTAGATGCAAGGGTAGAGAATGTTTTTGCTACACTCGTGGTTATTATGATTGTGACTAATTATTAAAAATGAATCATGTCATTAATTTATGTTTTCATCAAAATAAAAGAACAAGTCTTGAACCAAATAAAAAGTATATAATGTGTTTTCCTCTCTAGTCTGTTAATAATTTGTCATGTTTTGGACGATAACAACTAGAAAGTTAAATTTGATTCCATAAAACTTGATTCCGTTCCATCAACCAACTTAGATTGAACATAAAAATGAGCTAAATTGCCTTAACGACCTGAGTTAAATATAGGAAGCTCGGCTCATGAGCTAGTGAACAAGCAACTAGCTTTCGTGGCACAATTAGTTGACTTGTATAAAATCATCAAAGTTTCTATATTTAGATTTAAATCTAGTAACAAATGTTGTATAAAGCACAACATGATAGTTTAGTTTTGGGTAGTGAGGGTAATAATTTATATAAAGAGATGATTAATTTATAGTTTGCGGGTGACATAACTATTTTGCCTCCTAATTTGGTTTGAGTAGTTAGCTATGTTTTGTTACATTTTACAAAGTAATCACATAAAATGTTCATTAATTTTTCTAAAAATTCTTCAATTTGCTTAAATGGCAACACCAGTAAGAATGCTCAAAGTAGTATCTCCATTTAATTGGAATATAGAGGAATTTCTTCTGCAATATTTGGGTATTCCCGTAAAATACGATAAACTTAGTTGACATGCCATTGACGGCCTTTAGCATATAAAGTTGAAAATCAAATTAACACTTGGAGGTTGTTCTTAATCTACAGGGGTTAGAATGATTTTAGTTATAACAATTTTGTCGGTTTTGCCTTCTTAATTTATGTCTCCATTTTACCTTGCTTGGGAAATGGACTTGGAGAACTTATTGGGAACGAAAACTGAAATTGTTCCCCCAAACTAAGACGGTACGAGAGAACCGAAGAAAAGAACACAAAACCAAAAGCCAAAATCACACAGAAAGCGAAATGTAGACATAAGAAAATTTTGACATATAAAATCCTTGCCAAAAAATACTGGACGATCGGAGTCCAAACATGAAATCCTCTACTATTGGAATAAAAATACACCGATGCCTTACAAATTCTCACCAATTCAAATAGTTTACCACAACTCCTTGAAGAAGAAAATTGATTTACAAGCACACGAAGAACGAAGAACTAAGAACGAATATAAAGAGAAAGAATTTTCTGATGTGATCTCCTTTTCGATGTAGCTGTCAATGCTATTTTTCTCTCTCCAATAGTTGTAAAGCACTCTTGCCTCGTTTTGTAATATTATTTGAGATATGTTTTAGGGGTAGGTTACACCTAATACATATAACCTCAAACCTAAACTAATTTGAACCATTGAGATATTCATGTTATATGTAGGAATACTCAATATAAACCATTAATGTGTTCATATATATATATATATATATATATATATATATATATATATATATGTATATATATACTCAATCCAACTCCATTGAGATACTTCCATTCCATTATATTAAGTAATAAACAATCCGACTCCGGGGCATTTTCAAAATAGGTTGGGAACCCTACCCACTCCAACAAATCTGCTTCCCAACTAGGTGAAGGAACTCATCATACCGACGATCTGCTTGCAATACTCAAACTTTCCCTTGGTAGAACCTTTGCGAGCATATCCGATCCATTGTCGTCTGTGTGAATCTTCTCAAGCGTTGCGCCCTTCTACTCAAGTGCATCTCGTATCTGATGATATCAAGTCTCAATATGTTTAGACCAACTATAAAAGGTCGGATTCTTTCCAAGATGCATTGTACTCTAGCTATCACAAAGCAAAATGTAGTGCTCTTGTTTTAGCCCAAGTTTTTGCCACAACTTCTTCATCCAAAGCAACTCACTGTAAGCCTATATCGTTGTAATATACTCTGCCTTTGTCGTAGTTGACATGCTAACACACTTCTGCAATTGTGACAACCATGATACCGCCCTACCAGTAAACATCATTGTAACTACCACTTTTTTAAAATGAGGGTAATTTTAAACTTTATAAAATTGGTCATGTTATTTATTAAATAATGGATATAAATCATGTTAATAATAAATTTGTAAATATTTGTTTATTTTAATATTATTTAATTGATTTATTGAGATTTTGTTATTTGCTCGTGGAACCTTAGAATAACTTAGCCTAGAGACTAACCATGACCATGGAGACATAGATAATGTAATTAGATTAGTAATTAGACTCTAATCTAGCTAGGAATCACTTAGAACCTAATTTAAGAAAAAATAAGGTGCTAGTTTGGTCCTTTAGCAAAGGGGCTTGATTTGATAACTTGAAGGGCCTCTTTAATCAATGTAACTTGATCTAAACCCTAGCCCAACCATATGACCAGCCAAGAGCAGCCCCGTCACCCTGTATAGATCAACATTAACCCCCATTTATCCCTCTTTCATAGAAACCCTAACCCTAGCTTGTGTTTTTGCCAAATTTCTACCATTCCTTAAATTCACTCTAAATTATCCAAACCAATTGCAAACTCTTTATATTGAAGAGAGGAGGCCTCTATTAGCTAAATAGGAAAGATTTGGAGCAATTTGACCTTTGGATTTGGTGGCAGATCATTTTAAGAGGATTTCCATTAGGATTCTAACTCCTAATTGGTAAGAGCCACTAAACCTATTAGATTTCAGTTCTATTATTGTAGATGCATTCAATTACCCCCTAGACCTAGGAATGATTTGGGTCTCGTTCATGTCCATTTGAGGTACGTATCATGGGCGTATCACTCCGTATCGAATACTTATCTCAAGTATTCGACAAAATATCTCATGTGAATTTTTGATCACCAATTTCTAAATAAATTACATATTTAGATAGCTAATTGTATGCAAATTGCAATGGTGTGACTGAGTTGGCTTTATGTCATTTGTTGTGCTAATTTGGATACGGGGACATACGATTTTTACTGTACGGGCACTGTAGCAGTCCCCTCCTGCTGCGAGTCTCACGTCCCCTCGAAACGACACTATTTTACGTGCTAGTGAATGGTTTGGGTATCCCCCGTGTCTGACACCTAACCCTAGTTCTGGGGTTTCAATCTATGATATTTTCGATCTGTGGCATTAGCCACAGATTTTAACTCAGAGCAGTCGAGACACTGCACTACATTTTCTGATACATTAGATACTAATCATTTGTCACATTCGACACTCTATGGACAATGGACACTTGGACACCATAGTAACACTCTATTGACACATGTTGACATGCCTTCATACTTGCTTCGACAAACATTTGTATTCATACTTCAGATTGACACTACTCTAAAATCACTTACATCTGACGCTCTGTGACACATTGCTGCACACATTGACACCCATTAGTTCACCTATTTTTCTATGCAATCAAATACTTCACATGTTTGAATCACTGCACACTCGACACTAATATACTTCATATCTCTGTTGGCTGTACAATGTTCTGATGCTCACACTCATTCACTTGTTGTACACTCACTTCACACTTCTGTGTATATTCTGATACTCTTGACATTTTCACACTGACACTTAACATGTTATGAAACTTGACACTTGCTATCACCATCACACACACACATTTTTCATAATTGTAATCACACACTTGTGCAACTGCACTTTGCTCTGAAACTTTGATAACAAGTTGATACATCTCACTTGCATTGCTACACATTCTCTATATCTGCAATGTTCTGATACTCTAGTTCACTTGACACTTTATGACATATTGACATGTCTGAACACTTGACTCTGCTGTACACCAATGGACACGTATTCACTCATTCACAGTCACTTGACACTTGTGCTGAACACATCAGATTCTAATACCCTTGCTTCACATGTTCAAGGGTAACTTTTTTCTTATAATATTTAGCAATCTTCCAAGTCCTTTTCCTAGATGATGATGTACAACTTGAAATGAAATGATAACTACAGAAAAGTTTTTCATGATATTGACTATTTTTATTTGCAAACTGTGTCATATTATATGAGATAGGAAAATCTAATCTAAAAAATACTTCTGTGTACCATTACGACATTTTGGTGCTTGGGTTCATGGTATCTAATGGCTCTAATTCTGTGTTTTACGTATGTAGATTCATTATAATAAAATTCATCAAAACTTTTTTACATGAAATTCTACTTTCATGTTTGATTTGTGGGTTGCTCTGCTCGGTATTCCCTTTCTAATGGAGTTCTCCCTCAGTCCCCATGCATACCAAGATTCTTGTTGTTCTTAAGAGACAAGTGAATAAATGTTATATCTGCCATAGTTATGGTCTGCATCCACTATAGTGGTTTCTTAACTAAGCCAATTTCTTTATTATCTGCCAGTTACTACAGAAGAAGATGGATCATGTTGCCAAAGAAAGCCTAAACAAGCGACCAATTCAGAGATATATGACAAAATGCAAGTGCTCATACAAATGGACAAACATCCCGCTGAAGAGTTGCACCCACAAACTAAGGTTATCTTGTGCTTCTGACTTTTGTATTTTATTAGAAGTCATGATTTCTTTTGCTAGTCATTTCCACAATTTGGTGTCGGGATAATATTCGGGGATGAGGAGGATTCAGCGCAGTACTATGAAGTTCGAGGATTCATCTCAATACCTTTGTTAGTACTTCATTATTTAGTAAATGTCGACACATTGTGAAACTGGCAACTATTAGAATCAGAATTTTATGCGATAGACTGCAATTATCTCAGTAAAGCTTGGACACTGGTCTACTGTCATATACCATGTTAAACTTGCTACAACTTTTTATAAAATCTGGTTAAAATTTATTTTTGATACCATGTTGAGTTGCTACCTCTGTATTATTGGGTTCTCTATAATATATACACAATATACAAAAGAAAATAAAATTTCATGCATCAAATTCCATGGATCATATTCCGGATAGATAGAAATATATAGGAATACAGAGTACCCGATTCTCAAGATGGGAATCGTATTCCCTCACTTGGTGGGAGTCTGATGGGATTCCTTATTACCAGGAATTCTGAAGAAGTACGACGAACACAAAAAAATAGATAGGAATATCAAATTCATATCCATATTGCCATGTATTAAAACTCACCAAATAGTTTCATAAAAATATATTTCTAGAATAATCCTGGAGTATATACAAAGGTTCTGTATCAGGGACTCTGACACTTGTATTTTATGTGGGTCACAAGATATAAGTAGTCAAAATCATGTCTAATTACAAGTGCTATAAGATTTCAATTTACTTGGTAGATGTTTAGAAACTTAATATTCAACCACATATAAATATTCATGTTAAAAGTATGTACACACATATGTGGTTGCTTCTTCGTGTCTAGATTTTGCTACTTTTTACCACTTGGAGATGCCATGTAAATCACCTTGTGTCCATGTCCACTAATCATAGATTTTCTTGTTATTGATGCTCTTCCTTTTCTGTTGGATATTAATGTATAGATCGCATAAAGAATGACAAAGGCTGTTGATGTAGTCGTTGGAAGTGAGGGTGTGAAGGGCCACATTTTTTTCACCCAAGAAGGCAACGGTAAGCTTACTACCTATCCTAGAGTAGTAATTTGCAGTTTAATTTTGAATCATTCTTGTAATAATCATATAATCAGATGACTATTTTAGCATAGATTATGATCATGTTAATTTGTTGATGTTGTGATTCAAGGTTCCGCTTGCTCATCCTCGAGTTATGGAGCCATGAAGGAACTTGGATCTTCAAGAGTAAATAGTGATGGCAAAATGCTCAAGCATGGAACAAAGATAATTATTAGTTGCCGTTGCACATTTTGTATGAAATTCTTATGTACCTACAGATATATGGGTCAATGATATTATAGTAATAGAAACTCGATCAAAATTCAGATTCAAGACAAAGTTGAACACAATTATACTTGAAAAGGCTGTGCATTAAGGGAGTGTCAACTGTCAATAGAAGTCTGGTATTTTTTTATTTTTCAAGTTGAGTATACTACTTGAGGCATACTATAATGCATAGGCATGTTGCTTAACAGCGTATCCTGAGGTATACCAGTAGCATAAGCAATTAAGAATATCCTTCTGTGAATGGTGCGAGTGAAGATGTAGATGAGGGAAGTCTGGTATTTTTTATTTATTTGTCTTCTTATTTTAGTTACTTTTGAATGAAAGCTAGTACTCCCCTCCCCCCAAAGGGAGAGAAAAAGTCAAGATCTCAAAGCTTGGTGTCATATATCGAGTGATGAATCCTATCTAGTACTTAGAGACATCAAATGCCAAGCTGTTATTTCGATGGCAGGTAATACCTTAATTGGCAATTTAAACTATGTATCTGACCTAGTTACATTAGAAATCTAAGTATGTAATTAAACTTCATGAGCTACTCCAGTTGGGATCATTATTGTCACTCAATCACACGCAATTACGCTGTGCTGTATCTGTGACGACTACGGGACAAAATAACTATGAATTATGTATTATTCCTTTGAGATTGATTTTCATATTCGCATTAGTTGTAAGTCTTAAATTCTCCTCCTCTCCAAAAGCTATGCTGCTTGTGTTATATCCATGGATGCATATTCTACCAGCGTATTGGCTTTAGATAACTGGACAACTTTTATGCTGCTTTATAGCTTTATTGGTGGCTTTTTAAGTTATGAAGGTTATTACTAGTTAATGTTGTTCTACGGATGGTAACAATTTACTACTTATCATATGAATTATTCATTATTGAGCAAAATATATTGATCTAGACCTCTCTTTTTTCCTTTTCTATGGTTCAGGTACAACTTGTGTCGTGATCGGGAGTTGAAGTGTAGCATCGTTTCTAGCTTATCCTTAGTTTGAGACATTCCGATTGTTGTAAATACAAATCGAGATGTTGTCAGAGCTGGTTTATGCTAATTATATAAGGGAAAATGGTTGTTCTCCTTTGTGTCCATCTTGAGGGTTAAATCTTGAAATGTTATGAATTGTATTCAACTATTGCAATATGAATTTAAAATTATATGCATATCGATATGATTTCGTCTCGGTTATATATTGGTCTGAAGCTTGTTGAATATAGGTTAATGGATAATATATTAAAATTATATTTTTTCCATAAAAATATATATTGGTAACGGTTATAACCGTTACGAAAGTGAAAATAAGTAACGCAAGAACACATTTTTATAACGGTAATAACTGTTACGAAAATAAATTTACTCACGATAATAACCGTGATAAAAAGCGTTACAAGAATTTATTTTTGTAACGGTAATGACCGTTGGCAATCACCTACTTTGGTGCAGTGGTTCTGGTACCTGGTTCAACTCCTACCTTGACACTTATTAATCACTCTAGGGTTCTCACCTATATTTAATTATCAAAAATCATATACAATTACTTCCTAACCATACTCTAAACTATCAACACTAATACTTAAGGACACAGACCAATTGCAAGTCACCAAGCCATCACACTACGAAGAACCTATAATGAAATGAGACTCTACAAGGACCTAGACTAAAGAACTGAAAGTATCCCTATTCCTAAGTTAAAATGAAGATAATCAAACTAAGTAAAACTAGGTCAAAGATTGACTTGTAGTTGACTTTTGGTCAACTGGTCAACTCTGGTCAACTTCTAGTACAATCTAGGTCAGATGTTGACTCTACTTTGACTTTCAGTCAAAATAGTCAACCTTGGTCAAACAAGGTCAAATCTAGGCCATGTATCCTATTTCTAGTCATTACATACCAAGATACCATTTATCTTACTTCTATAGGTATCCCAATACCAATATCTTAAGTAGGAATCCCAAAACCTTAGTCCAGGTAACTAATACCTTAACGTTCACATACCTTAGATATCTAGGTAACCCATCAAGATACTAACATCTAACTCCTAAGATACGAACTTAGGTATCCTAAGATACTTGCTATAGGTAACTCAATACACTATCTATGGGAAGATTCCAATACTCTAGGATACTAGCATCCTAAACAAGATACTAACTTCTAACAATATACCAACTTAGTATACTAACTCATCTAGCAAACATCCTAAGATATCAAACTTACATAACTAAACCACACACACACACTTAATGGATAACCAATATACTAACTACTAACATACCCTCACTTCTAACCTACAAACACACACAAGGCAAATTTTATTGCTGCTCAAGCTGCTGCTACTGCCACCTTTGCCGGCTGTCGATGCTGCTGGCTGCTGCTGCTGCAATTGCTGCTTCTTGTTGCTGCAGTTGCTACCATTTGCTCCCCCCCTTTCTACTCACTCACATACATTTAGTCCTCACTACAACACCTTTATACACATATACAAACACACACACACACACACACTATAATCTCATTATCCCTCACACACACACAAGACACAAACACAAATCTAAAACCCTCTCTCACTCAACACACACATACACACAAAAGCTAGTCAAACCAAGCCACAAACCAAACCAAATGGAACGGCCATTAGCTAGCCATGCTCCCCCCTCTCACTCTCACACACAAGACACAACCAAACCACAATATATATATACACGATATCATCTAAAACAGTCTATATATTTATATTTTTTATATATATATATATTTTTTTTCTATATATATATATATATATATATATATATAAATGTATATTATATATATATATATATTATATATATATATATATATATATATATATATATATATATATACACACCAAATTACACAAACACATATATATATATATATATATATATATATACATATATATATATAAAAAAATATATATATATATATTTTTATATATATATATATATATATATAATATATATACATATATATATATATATATATATATATATATATACACCAAATTACATATATACATGACTTGTAGGCCAAAAAAAAAAAAAATATATATATATATATACACCAAATTACATATATACATGACTTGTAGGCCAAAACTATATATATATATATATATATATATATATATATATATATATATATATATATATATATATATATATATATATATATAAAATATATATATATATATATATATATATATATATATATATATATATATATATATATATATATAGGAATCCATATGAAAACTAATTGGGACACCTTAACCATGGCTAAACTATAATCATTCATGTTTAAAACTGAAATTAGGAATCAAAATGACCTATTGGGCATTTCTAAAAATACTTGGTGTGTCATCCTCGGAATGTCTCCATGGATGGCACAAAACCTATCCCAACTTACAAATGAGGACTCAATGGAGCCTCTAAACCATTCCTAAGGGTTGTCCTTACATGTGGGTAGGTTCCTATGGGTTCAAAACCAAAAATATCAATTGAAATAGTGAGTTTAGAGAGAGTTTTACCTATTGGAAGTTGTTTCCCAACGATCTATCCAATTGACACAAAACTGACATGAAAATCCCTTGCAAATGGACTCTCCTTATTGTTCCTAGCTCCCTACTCCTTGTAGGCACCTTCTTCTTGATGGATGGAGAGGAATGAATGGATTTGGGAAAGAAATCAATGGTGGTTGCTCTCAAGTTGGGAAGAACACCAAATTTAGGGGAAAATAGAGGCTACTTGTGAAATGAAATGATTGAGAGGACTCCTATAGCTGGTCGGCCATTCATGCTAGGTTAGGGTCATGTTTAAATGCGTAATTAGCCCCTAATGGTTTCTTCTTTGTTTAATTAAGTGAATGCAAGGATTTGTGGTCAATTTGGTCAAATGTCTAATCTCTAAATGAGTTAATTTGACATGTTGGATTAGTCTAATTGTACTAGCCTAATGAGTTAGGATTGTGGGTCATGCCTAGCTAATCCTTGGGCTCCGACTAGTGTCTAAGCTAACCGGATCACTAACACAAGTCAAAACTTGACGAGTCTCTAACCCGACTAAATAATCCCTAAAAATACAATATTAATAAATAAATATTTATAAAATATAGGAATATAGAAAATGACAAATTTACCCTGATTTTGAAAATTAGTAGTGATACTACGATAGAGACTCACTATAGTTAGGGAGTACCACGGCAGGGCTACTAGATATAGGACCGGGAGTACTACGGTTGGGCTACGGTCATTCGATTCGTTTGTAGTCAAACTTAGTATCATTTTTTATATGACATGTCATGATCTATAAAGTTTTCCCTGTGATCGTTGTTGGCCCATTGGTCATGGTCAAACCTGATTTTAATAATTGATCAAACTCTGTCTCGATATACTAATCAATTCAGATGTTTACTAATGACGTTTTGGACACTAATCAAAGACGGATATCTACTCAGTTCAAGACGGAAGCTGTTTGCCACTCAAGAATGTATTTCCTTAAAATCAATATAATTTTTATTTTTATTGAGTCTAGGAATACTTTGTACACCAAGTCGTACTGGCAAATAGGCTATCCGAAATTATTTTTCAAAACTGACCTATCTTTTTAAAATGACCTATGTTTTTGAAAATATCTATTTTACAAAAAGCTTCTGAAGGGTTTTTCAAAAAGCCAAAAATTATTTTTCACAAAATCAACTGACCAAACCCTGACAGAACTCGGCCAGAGTTCGTCCAAGTTGAACGTTATGTGAACATTTGATTTTGAACTTGGTCTCCCTTCAGTTGCGGTTGGTTACAAAGAGTTCTATCCAAATACTGTCCAAATTCTGTCAGAGTTCTGCCTTTGGAAAAACTATAAATAGGGAAGGATTTCGATCATTTCAACACACTAATTATCATGTCCCAGAACCAGAATACTGGAGAACGGGGGCGAACACAGCCAGCTACGTATATTGAAGTGCAACCCACCACGCTATACGGCCACGGCTGCCTAGATACATGAGGGTTTAACTACAAGCCATCAGTCTCTTATGGTCATGAACAAGCATATTATCTCAATCTCAAGCAAGTAATAGCAGTTACAAGATGTCAGAGCACCAAATATACAATAGTAAGGCGTCCCATTCATTACATATTTGGATGATCATGAAGCTAGTCATACAAAATATGAAGACTAGCAAGCGTTTCAGTCATACATGATCAACCCTAGGATTTGTTAATCATGCTACTGCCCATAGGCAGACAGTAAGTAAAGTGCAATCCAGCTAACACATGCTCGTCGGCTAAACGCTTCGAAAGAATACTTTTACAATAGAGTGGGAGAGCAAAAATAAAACCCACTCGTTGTCAGGGTTACGCCTGGTGGTCACCATCTGGCTGTAAGGTAGGAAGATGCTCTGGAGCTACTCCGGTATCTGGCCATACAAAACCAGCTGGGTCAGATCCCAGAAAGAACAAGTGCCACAAAGGAGGCTTCACTTAATTACTAAAACCAATATATCAGAACATAAAATAAGAAGATAAATACGACATAAAATCTAAATAGGGCAATAAATATCAAGAATATGAGAAATTATTCCGATCAGTTATTGATAAGGTAAGCATGAGCAATCATGTTACTAAAGTAACTAGGTACTGGAACAAGACAAGACTTAGACCGGTAAGACTCTATCCAACATTCACGGCAAAGCAATAAGTACGACTTGATACTTTAACTAACTAAGGTCATCACAGGCCTAGTTACTAGCAAGATGCAATGAGATGTTCCGACAGCCACAAGCCCTGCAGACCATAGAGGTTATCCGGACGGAATTAGGGGTTGAGTTCAAGTGGGTACATCATCCAAGAAATTCATGTACCCTTAAGTAGCTTGAAGGGTGCAACACATGACAGTGTGCTGGAAATGTGTCCTACTCGACGACAGGCTGCAAATCCTATGATGGGATGCCAGATAACGTGATTGCCTGTAGCTGAGAAATCTTTTCATGACTACTGGATTATTCTAGTTATTAGCCTTAGTCAATTTCAGTAGGTACCCCTGACCGTGGTACTCATGGGTCCCTGTCATAGACATGATGCAAGACAATACTGATTTATTTGTACAAACACAATCGTCCTTGGTGTCCAGGCCATTCATTCTTGTCATGTCGTGATAGCTATCGCAACAACATATCGAGGTATATCATGTTAGATTTAATTATCAAGAATACGCCACGACGGGCTACTATCATGTCATGTTACTTGTTACTTGCTAAGAGTGTGCCTTAACAGGCCACTATCGTGTAGTTACAAATCAATCATTCTTGTCGTGAGTGCGCCACGACGGGCCACTGTCATGTTAGTCACATTAACCTATCGTGTACATGGAACATGTTCAGAATTAACATGGTATAAGCATTTTCATCAAGGACCCAAGTTACACAGAGGGTTATGAGACATAAGCATAAATGTAACAACCAAAATAGTAAAAAGGATACAAAGGCCGTGGAAAGAGCCATGCGGCCCGGGAGCCAAGGGCCATGGCCTATGCGGCCAAGGATCGCCATATGGGAAGGGCCAAACGACCATACAACATAAGGCTAGAGGAAACAGGGGCCATGCGGCAAGGAAGCACAGGAGCCATGCGGCAAGGCTGCCAAGAGCCATGCGACCCGGGGGAAACAGGGGCCAAGCGGCAAGGCTATCAAGAGCCATGCGGCAAGAGGAAAACATGGGCCATACAGCAAGGCTACCAAGAGCCATGCGGCAAGAGGGAGGTCCAAGGGAATCTATGAGGCTTATACGGCAAGGCTAGAAGTAGCCATGCTGCTAAGATCAACCAAAGTCATGCGACCAAAGTCAACCAAAGCCATGAGGCTAAAGTCAACCAAAGCCATACGGCAAGAGGAAAACAGAAGCCATGTGGCAAGCAGCCATGTGGCAAGCAGCCACGCGGCAAAGGCCTATGCGGCATACTACCATGCGATATGCGACCAAAGGGATAATACGGCAAGGAGGGGGCCGCATGAAGACTGGAGTGCCTATACGGCCAAAGAGAAGTTGCAGGGGACCTTATCGCAAGAAAAGGCCATGCAGGAGACACTGTTCTTCTTCTCCAACTTTTTTGAGAAGAACCTGGGAAGTTGGGGGTTCCCAGACTTCCCAACCTTCAATCCAAACCCAAGTCTGGACTTCCATAGGTCAAAATAGGGTAGAATGAAATTCTCTACAACATGGAACCATTAAAACTTAAAAATAATAAGGTTCGATAGATCAAAACCCAAGGAATCCGAAAAATACTACAAGCTTAGATTTACATGAAATGAACCATAAAAATTAAAATGCTAAGTACTAAAGTATCTTTGAATCTTGTGAGCAAGACAATGAAATAATAAAAAATGAGTTCCTCTGTGAAGCAAGTTGCACTTGCCTAAGCTCTTGGTAGGTGGAGAGAGTTAATGGAGGAAGAAGAAGAAGAAGTAAATGAAGAAGTGAATGAGGAGAAAGAAAGGGGTTGGTGGCTTATAAAGGGGGGTTAGCATTATGGGCCAAGTCCTAACAAACCGAGCCCAACCAAATCTTCCAAGCCAAGCCAAACCAAACCAAACCAAGATGAACCGAAAATAAACCAGGGCAAGATTAAACCAGGATCAAGCTAAGCAAGACAAGTCTAACTACGGGTCAGAATTCCATACACGTATACTGGAAATACGTAATATAAAAAACGAAGGTGACAACTCTACCCACCTTAAAAGAATTTCGTCTTCGGAATTTAATCAAGAGGCTAGAGATGTCGGGACAAGCTATATTAATCATAAGCAAGCTACGACTAGTAGTCAACCAAGCAATCATTCATGCAAGCAAGTTTAAAAACATAAGGCATAAGGAAGACATTATACCTTATGAGTCAATAGGTGTGCATATCGCGATCGGATATCATCCTCATGCTCCCATGTTGACTCACCCAAAGGGTAATGACCCCAAGCAACACAAACTAACTTGATAGTCTTCTTTTTAAGTATCTTCTCTCTTCGGTCCAATATGGATAAGGGTCTCTCCTCATACGAAAGGTTCGTACCAACAACCAATTCAGAATGATCAAGGACATGACTTGGATTCGGGATATATCGTCACAATTGGGATACATGAAAGACGTCATGCACCTCACGTAACGGCGACAGAAGAGCGATATGATAGGACACATCTCCTACTCGCTCTAGAATGTCGAATGGCCCTATACACCTAGGACTAAGCTTTCACCGTACGCCAAAATAAATGACACCCCGGGTAGGCAAGATCATAAGGAATACATGGTCGCCGACATAAAATTCAAGAGGATACTGATGAGAATCGGTCCAATGACGCTGGCGATCTTGCGCAACTCGAAGATGATCTCTGACTTGCTTGACCACCTCAATAGTCTATGTAATCATCTCTAGACCAAGCATCTGCCTCTAGCCTACATTATTCCATGCTAACGGAGATCTGTACTTTTTGTCGTACAAGGCCTCAGAGGGTGCCATCTCGATACTGGCCTGGAAACTATTGTTATAGGAGAACTCCACAAGATGCATGTGATCTTCCCACGAACCACCGAAGTCGAGTGTACATAACCGCAACATATCTTCAAGAGTCTGGATCGTGCGTTCTGACTGACCATTTGTCTGCGGGTGATAAGATGAACTGAACTTGAGACGAGTTCCTAAACTTTCCTGAAGACTACCAAAAGTGCGATGTGAATCTCGAATCTCTGTCGGACATAATGTTGACTGGTACTCTATACAACCTGACTATCTGTCTAAGGTACATCTCTGCAAGCTGATCCATCGACTAACCAACCCTGAAGGGAAGAAAATGTGCTACCATGGTAAGTCTGTCGACTATAACCCAGATGGCATCTCTTCTAGCTGGGGATCTAGGTAACCCAGTTACAAAATCCATGGTAATGTGCTCCCATTTCTATTCTGAGATCGATAAAGGTTGAAGAAGTCCAACCGGTCTCTGATATTCAGCTTTAACTTGTTGGTAAACTAAACAACGAAAGACAAACTGGGCCATCTCCCTCTTCATGCCATTCCACCAAAAATGCTGCCGGATGTCACGACACATCTTCGTACCGCCCGGATGAATCGAATACTGAGAACTGTGAGCTTCTGCCATGATCTTCTGTCTGATATCACCACTAGGTACACAAGGACACCTTCCATGTCAATGTGTACCATCTTCATGGATACATAACTCTGGTCTTAGTCCTGCTATACATTTTGTCCTAAGCCGCTGAAGCTTAGAATCTGCTAATTGAGCTAACTTGATCCTCTCAACTATTCTGGACTGAACTTGCATACTGGCCATCAATGCCACATTGGTAGGAAGGACAACTTCTATACCCATCTTCTGAAGATCTACTAATAACTCTTGTTGTGCTGTTAGAAAATAAAGTCTGACTTTTCTGCTCAATGCATCTGCAATGATGTTGGCCTTCCTAGGATGATACTGCAGGTTGATGTCATAATCCACAAGCAGCTCTAGCAATCTCCTTTGACGCATGTTAAGATTCTTCTAAGTAAATAAATACTTCAGGCTCTTGTGGTCGGTGAAAATCTCCACCCTATCTCCATACAAGTAGTGTCTCCAAAGCTTAAGTAAAAATACTATTACTGCCGGCTCCAAGTCATGGGTTGGGTAATGCCTCTCAAGATTATAAAGTTGACATGACGCATAAGCTATTACCTTCCTATGCTGCATCAAAATACATCCTAAACCTCTGCCTGAAGCATCACAATACACTGAGAATCCCCCAGTCCCATCTGGAAGCGTGAGAATGGGTGCTGTCATCAATCCTTGCTTCAACTTCTCAAAATAATCCTGACATTCTGGAGTCCAAGTAAACTGCACATCCTTGCGGATAAACTGTATTAGTTGTGCTAAAATCTGAGCAAAGTCTGAAAAAAATCGCTGGTAGTAGCCGGCCAAGCCAAGAAAACTACAAACTTCTACAATTGTGCTGGGTACTGGCCACGTCTAAATAGCCACGATCTTCTGGAGATCCACTTCTACTCCTCCTCTGGTGATGATATGACCCAAGTATGAAATGCGGTCGAGTCAGAACTCGTATTTACTGAACTTTGCATACAACTAGTGTCCTCTGAGAATCTGGAGGACAACTCTGATATGCTGCTCATGCTCCACTTCATTCTTGCTGTAGACCAGGATGTCGTCTATGAACACAATCACGAACTGATCCAAATAAGGTATGAAGATACGATTCATGAGGTCCATGAATACAACCGACGTATTGGTTGCTCTAAAAGGCATAATAAGGAACTCCCAATGCCCATACCTAGATCAAAATGTCTTCTTCGGGATGTCTTGATCTCTGACTCTGATCTGGTGGTATCCTGATCGTAAATCGATCTTCGATAATACTGTCGCTCATTTGAGTTGATCAAACCAGTCATCTATCCTCGGGAGAGGATATCTGTTCTTGATTGTCACTAAGTTTAAGGTACGATAGTCAACACATAATCTGGACGTACCATCCTTTTTTTTACAAGAAGCATCGGGGCTCCCCAAGGCGATCCACTAGCACGGATGAATTCCTTGGTCCTGAGTTCTTCAATAATCTTATACAAGATCTCCAATTCTGACAGTGCCATCCGGTAGACTCTCTCTGATACGGGTGCTGTTCCGAGGATCAAATCTATGGTGAATACGATCTCTCTTTCTGGTGGCATACCTGAAAGCTCCTCGGAGAAAACATCAGAAAACTTTTCTACAACTCAGGAAAGCTGAACTGCTGCTACTACTATCATCCGCAATACTGGGGGAGAAGGTTCTACTCCGCCTCAGAAAAATAAAAACTCTGGCTCACAGGAATACTAAAAATAATCATGCCAATATGGCAATCTATTCTAGCATGCTGGTCCCTCAACCAATCCTTCCCTAAGTCCACGTCATAGTCGGCCATCGAAAATTCTATCAACCTAGTGGGAAACTCTGTACCGCTAACTATGATTCGACACAAGGAAAACACTCTATCTACTTCCACAAGTCCGTTACCAGTAAGTATATTGATCCTTACTGATAATGACTCGGGCTCCAGTCCTATCCGTGTAGCGAATCGTGCAGACATAAATGAATATGATGCACCCAAATCAAATAATACTGATGCTGGAAAGGAGTTGACGAGAATAGTACCTGCCACTACTTTACCTGATGCTAACTCCTCCTTTACGGTCAAAGCCATCACTTGACCTTGTCCTCTGGGTGCTGGTCCCCTCTGCTAGAAACATCTCTAGCGGTTCTGGATCAGAGCTTGGACTTGTGCATACTGCTGGGGGTTCAGCTACTGAAATGCTTGGGCCTGAAGCGGCAATGGCCTCGGTAACGGGTACTACTGCTGCTGCTGGACTGATACTGGGGCTGGTCTCCTAACCGAGGGACTAAAAAAGGTTAAAGAAGATGAACTCCCCCTATTCGGGCAGTTTCCAACACTGTGGTCCGGTGCCCCACAAACCAAGCACAAGCCCTGTGCTCTGCGACATTCCGATACTACGTGCCGTGGCTTTCCATAATGAGTACAACCCATTGTGGAAGACTACTTCTGCTTCTGCTGCTGCTGCTAGGAAAATACTGGGGTCGAATGCTGAATCAACGTAACGGAAGCCATCCGCCTCAAAACTCTAATGGTCAAAGGCCTAGCTGCCAGAGCTGGTGCTGAAGACTAGTTCATCTGGCCGTGAGACCGCTTCCGACTTTCGGTCCGGTCCACAATCCTTTAGGAGGTATACTCATGCCTCCTAGCTGCTCTCAATAATGCATCGAAAGTCTGATGCTCTAAAAGCTCTACCGCCAGTAAAATCTCCAGGTGGAGTCCCTGCTGGAACCACTGAGCCCTGTCAAACTCGGTTGCCACCAAGGTGGGATCAAACTGACTAAGCCTGGAAAACTCATTCGTATTTCCATCGACCGTCCTGTCCATCTGCTTCAAATTAGTGAACCTCGTCTGTAGATCATACCGAGCTACAGAGTCAAAGTACTTGGTCGCAAATCTCTCATAGAACACTGTCCAAGCAATAGGTGCCACTAATCCAACGGCTTGTGCCGCCCACCAGCTACGGGCCAGATCTAATAACTACAGGTGTACCACGGCCACCTTCTCGTCTTCTGGGGTCCTGGCTGCTTCTAGAATAACCTCAGTATTCTGCAGCCAAGCATCTATGGCAATAGCATCTTTGCTGCCATCGAAGAAGGGAGGGTACAAGCGCTTGAAGCTGTTGGCCGTACTGTTACCTTGAAGACCACCTCTGTTCAAAGCATCTTGTACTATCTGGTGCAATGCATCACCTCGATGATCCTGTGATACAAGCAAATCCCTTATGAGTCTAACCAAGACTTCATCATCCTGCCTTACAGGCTGGGGGCTGTACTGGGGTTCTGGACCTCTGGAAAGTATGACTCGGGAAGCTGCTCTTGAGTGTGGAGCTTGATCCTCTTGTTTCGGGGTACTCGCTGAGATCCTTCTGACTGATTGGCAGTACCAGGAGCAATACCGTTGAAGAAGACGACACAAAAAACAATAAGGAAGTACCATGGGAGATCAAAGTTACAAGCATGTAATCAGATAAATATTTCAGGAGTTTAAAGGATACGATCAGAGATGAAGGGCGAGTGCTGATTGAGACATCTATTAGGTAAACCCCCACATATCTCGATTCACAAGACCTGCATGGGCTACATCTCAAACCGTGTTACGCCCTAGAACCAGAATACTGGAGAGCGGAGAGGACACAGCCAGCTACGTATATTGAAGTGCAACCCACCTTGCTATACGGTTAAAGCTATCTAGATACATGAGGGTTCAACTATAAGCCATCAGTCTCTTATGGTCATGAACAAGCCTATTGTCTCAATCTCAAGCAAGTAATAGCAGTTACAAGATGTCAGAGCACCAAATATACAAAAGTAAGGCGTCCCATACATTACATATTTGGATGTTCATGAATCTAGTCATACAATATGTGAAGAGTAGCAAGAGTTTCAGTCATACATGATCAAACCTAGGATTTGTTAATCATGCTACAGCCCATAGGCAGACAGTAAATAAAGTGTTATCGAGCTAACACATGCTCGTCGACTAAACACCTCAAAAGAATACTTTTACAATAGAGTTGTTTGCCATAAAATATAAAAGAGCAGAACAATTATCGGAGGACTATACTTTTACATCACGTTACAAACTCGCTTGTACAAAAAAAGCCTAGGGATGAAAACCTAGGTACAACAGTCTAAGTATAATTGTTTATTTTAGATTCTGGGGGGTGACGATAGAGGCTCAGAAAAGCGATGACAGCTCTGCCTTACTCCTTGGACGATCGGTGTACAGCCTTGGCTCCAAAAGATTGCTTGGCATTGGAAGAAATGCTCTCTTTGCTCTCTCTCTGCTTCTTCTCTCTAAGTATTCTAGTGCTTTCTGATCTCGAAAAAGTCTCTCTTTCTATATGTATATATGTGTATCTGTCTCGCAAGGGAATGACACCCCGCTATTTATAAGAATGGGGGGACATCATTAGGGTTTACAATGATTACCCCTTAAAATGGCGGCAGCCTGTTGATTGATCAATCTGGGCCATTAATTTTGAGTGTAATGGATCTGGGCCATTGATATGGATTGTGCCAAATCCTCTCAGTAATTAATGCTGATTGGAATAAATTTTTCTGGTGATGATTTGCTGATGTCTGCGAATCTGAATGATTAAGTTTAATTCATTCTTCTGCCACGTATCCCAGATTATGGGGATTTGACCCAATCATTGATTGCAGTAAATCTGGGAAATTTATTGGCTTTATGACACGTGTCCTGGGAATCACTGAGCCGCATAAGGATTGGGCCACATAAAGTTTGAGCCGCATAAGCCTGGCTACGTGTTAGAGCAGCTTGGGGAGTGGCCCCCGAATCTTTGAACCACATGATAATCTGGACCATATAATAGGTAGTGAGCCGCATGGAGATGATCCTTGTGAGCCGCATAGGGCTGTTTCGATCTGGGCCGCATAGGGCAACTTCGATCTGAGCCTCATGGGGAGTCTCCGCTCGAGCCGTATATGACTGTCCATGTGTCTAGGCTGCGTGGTGTTTTCTGGATCTCGGAGGGGTGTGCCAGAGATTTTTTTTATTTCCTAGGATTCTGTCATTATGACAGAGTCATAATTGCCTCTTTGTGTCAGGCCTGTCGTCTTGTCATAGCGGTCACCCGTCAAAGTAATTAATGCAGTATAGGGCGGAGGGAAAAACTGTTTGCAAGCCACGTGTCTTCTCTTCTGAGCCGCATCGAACGTCTTGAGCCGCATAGTCCCTTGTGCCGCATAAATCTTTGAGCCGCATGGGCTATCTGAGCCGCATGGGGTTCCCTGGCCGCATGGCTCTTTCTTTATTATTTTCCATGCTTCTACAAGACCCCCTTCAAAGTTTTTAATTTGCAAAATTAAAATACTTTGAATAAGAAGCATGGCTGTGTGCAAGCTCTTCTAGCCGTATATGAGGTCCTAGCCGCATAGATGTCTTGGCCGCATGGAAGTTTCACCAGCATGGATAGCCTAGCTGCATAGCTCCTTGCCACATGTGCGTGTCTTTAATTGCCTTAAATTCACTTTTAGGACCGTTTTTTGGGGGAATCCCAAGGGTTGGTTCATTAAATCTCGGGATTTTATGCCCTGGATAAATCTACTTTATGGGAGAGGGAACAAAATCCGAGGGGTCGGTTTTGTCTTTATACGAGGCAGTTTATTACTTCACGTGTTTTCCTACTCTCGTTCTCCTATAAATAAGAGGGATTTAAGAGAGAGAGGACTTCTTTACTTCCTCTTTTACTTCGAATCTTCCCCTATCCATCTCTTCACCTTCTTCTTGATTGATAATGGCTCCCAAGAACACCATTGCAGCGAAGAAGGCAGCGTCTTCGTCGACCGTGACGGCAAAGGGCAAGACCGCTTCTACTTTGACTGCGACCGCTCCTTCACCGATCGTCGTTCCCGTAGCTCATCCTGACGTTCATCCCCCCATCGCTGGTAAGGACATTGTATGGGTTCAAGAACCCTAACTGCTATGGCTACGTCGTATGCTTTATGCACGAGCCTTCGTGAGTCACATGTTCGGCCTACGGTCGAGCTGTAAGTCGTATAAGAATAACTGCTGTGACCGTATACGCGCTTTGTCAATGCAGCCGTATGAGCCATACTGAGCCGCATGGATCCGCACAAATTTTGTCTGGCACGCGGTCAGTGCGAATTTTGTCCGAACCCTAAGGGCCTCACTACCGTATAAATTTTTACTGAATAGGGCCGCATAAATGTTCCTCTGAGATTAAGCCGCATAAGGCTTCATTGGAGCCGCATGAGGCTCTGTTAAATTAGAGCCGTATAAGCTTGATAATACCTTATCATTTCTTTTGTCCATCTTTTTTAATTTATCTCTTTATGTCTTCTTCTCAATAAATCTGCCAGTTAATGCCGCTGGGGAACCTTTGGTGGGTCGTGCCCAATCTGCTCTGGGTTATAGGTACGACTACATAGTTAGGTGTATGGCGGACCAATTTCCTAGTGACGAGCCTCCGGCGAGATTGAAGGCCATTAAGAACCAGCCTTTCTATTTTCTCAATGCTATGATGACCTCGGGTAAATTCGAAGGGGAGTACCTGAAGCCTACGTTCTTCTTCGAAGACGCCTTGATTGTAAAGAATAGTCAAGTTCTAGAGGTGTCAGAGAACTGGAGTTTTGTTTCTAACGGGATGGCGATCCGCATCCCTCAAATGGAGCATCACTTTCCATTATCTTGGTTCAATATGCTCCCATTGGACCGGAAGATGGAAGAATCATTAACTCCTACCCGGAGTAAGATGTTCGTGGGAGACATCCATTATAACAAAAGCCTGAAATCGGTGTGTACGGGCAAGGTACATGCCTGCTGTTCTGTAATGGGGTTGGCTCCGGGTACGTTCTTTATTGTGCTGGGTCCCAATTTCACATTTTCTACAGTCGACACTTTCATGAATCAGCTTGCTCAGTAGGGCTCTTATCCCATTGGTCGGTTGATGCTCCCCAGCTGGATACATCCGATTCCCTCGTGGACCAATCTATCTGTATAGATTTTGCAAAAGCATGAGGCCTTTCTGTGTGAGATTGGTCTTTACCATGCTATTTGGGGCACCAGCCAAGGCTTGCTCATAAACAAAAGATTATTTATATCTCTGCTGGAGATGTATAACTGCCGAACGGGGACCTTCTATACACCCGTAGGGGAGATGGGACTTGCGCTCCATGAAATGTATGCGGTCTCCAAGCTTCCTTGGGAGGACGAAGCTTTTGAGGCATATACTCCTACGAATGAGGAGTTTGAAGATTTGGAAAGACAGTACCTGGGCTTCATGGCTCTTTACCAAGAGATATTGTGCCACTATAGCACATGTCATCAGATAGCCAAGAAGAAAAGCAGCTCGGAATGGCATACTCCCCATACCAAGGACTGGGTGCGCTACCTCTTCCCGACAGATCCCTCCGGTCAAATTACTTTTCGACGTCCTCGGTCCCTAGAGATGGTCAAAACCTTAGTGTTGTCAGCTAAGAGGACGACCTCGACTAGTGATACGTTCGGGAGCAGGACCGACTCTTTCGACTATTTCTACCAAGATACTCAAGAATTGTCGGAGAAGGCGCTCCTGGCGGGATTCTTAATGATATGGCTGCGAAACTGTGTAGTCTCGGGGGGAGCAGGTTCAATTGAGAGGATCAGTCACAATTTTATCTTTCCGGCTGTGAAGATAGTTTTGCGGGTCCGACTAGCTCTCCTTTCGGCTATGGTGTGCAGCATACACCGCGGCCTTCGTACTTTCACATCCAAGGTTATTGCTCGCGACGTGGCAAAAGATTTTAAACGGATCGAGCTGCCTTACCATTATTTGATGGGGTGGCTGTTGATACATTATCCGTCTTTGATGAGGCCGGACTCTGAAGACGGCGTAACCGATGACAACGCTCTTATCTTCCGCTATCGTAATGAGTCTTGGGAGTTGGAGACCATGCGTTCTTGCCGGATGGCACTGACGAGGGCAGACATGTACAACATCTTCGCATCTGTCCCTCGTTTTACTGATGAGGAAGTAGCGAATGTCTATCTTAACGGTATTGGCCCCCTCAACTTCTGGATGGCCCGATACTTATGTGGCTGCAAAATATCCGCCCCGCTCATCTGGGTATCACAACCGTAACACTGTCTTTATGGAACCCTATCTGCCCAGCAGATTTGTCCGACAATTTGGGTATAGTCATATTTTTCTAGACAGTCCAAGCTCTTGTTTGGGCTTTGAAGGTAGCCTTTTAGACGGCGTTCGGGCCTGGCATTACTATGACACATTCCACACCCGTACCATTTTCTCAGTTCCCGCTATTAAGGCGTCAGTAGATATCTTGTATATGGCAGCTTTGTACCATGTCATGGCGAACAAGCCCCCTGTCGGTTTTAACCCATACACCAGTTTTATCGTTGGTACTGGCTTGGATGAGGGTTCCCAGGGGGCCAAGACAAGGAAGAGGAAGAACACAGTCGAGGTGCCGGATTCGGACTCTGATGCTGCGGATGACGAAGACGACGAGCCTGACGGAGATGACCTTTCCCTTTCGGCGGCAGATGTAGGGACGGATCAGCCACCTGTTTTACCAGATGAGATAATGGTTGATCAGTCATCCGTTGCACCCGGCCTTGCACGAAAGCGTAGCAGGTGACTTTCTCCTATCGATGGCATTCCTCGCTCTAGGAAACTGGCTGCGACCAGATACCGCAAGCTACTTATAACGGAAAGAGGCAAAAAAATTGACGCCGCCTCAGAGGTAAATGAGTTACTACCGGTTCTTCCTTTCTTTTAGTTTTGACTTTAATCACCTTCCTTTCCTCTTGTAGGCGTCAGAAGAAGAGGACTCTCGAGTGGCTGAGATCGTGACTTGTGATGACGGGGGCTCCGGTGAGCCTGTCCCTAAGATTACTAAATTTCGTCCAGATGATGCTGATCAGGTCGCCTCTCTCTGAGGTGGCCGGGTCAGGGGAGCTGCCTAGGTTTAATTTGGAGATCGTTGGTGAGGGGACCCTGCCAGCTGCGAACGAGCTGCAGCCTCAACGCTCCTCTCTCGGTAAGATAAGCCGAATCTTAACTTACGAGTAGGCCTATCTGCTCTATGATCACATCCTTCAGGTCACATCGATTGATCATTGTCGTGGACATGCAGGTCCAACCCCTCCCGTATCGAGGACGGACCTTATTGAGACTAGCACTGTCGAAGGGGCGCTGGTAGAGAGGGCGTACCTCCTCCCCCTTCGGCTTATCTTGATGATTCTCTTACGGGCTCTAGTTCGGCTAGTCTGGTGATGGGACAATCGGTGCAGGGGACAATGGTCCTCGTGTCTTCTTCTGCTAGGGTGGCCCAGAGAGTCGACCTTTCTGCCCTGCCAAGTGTCCAGGCTCTTCGGGTGGCAGAGGAAGAGTTGGCCGCTATCCGTGCCTCGTTCTATTTGGAAATTACCCCCTGGTGGCCAGTTCTAGCACCGCTCCTTCAATACCGCCGGCCACGCTCCCTCTGACACCATCCTTGACCGAAGTTCTGGACGAATCTTTACAGGACGTGGTCGATAGCTTTTATCGTCACCTGAAAAGGGAGATAGAAGCTGCCATGGACAGAGGGACCTCTTTCGTCTTGGCTCGACAATGCGCGCAGGGTCAAATCGATATCCTTAAGGCCCTTCCTAGTGGGGCAGGGGTGGCTGCACTTCTGGAATCGAAATTGCTGGAGACTGATCAACTGGCAGCCCAGCTTTGGGAATTGTGACAGGTTGATCTATCTGTGGCTACTGAACAGGAGCGCTGCTACCACGCAGCCGCTATAGAGAAAGCAAAGGTTGTTCAGGATAAGACCAGGCCAGCCATACTGAAGGATCTTCGCACCTTATCTGATCTATATGATCAATTGAGCCATGAGAGTAAAGACGTTACGGCTCGGAAAGCAATTACCTCTCGCGGGATTGCTGATACATGGGAACAGATCCTTGAGCTTCAGAGGAAGTTAACTTTCTTTGAGTCTGAGCTCGAGGCTGCCCGAATCGACAGAGGACTGATTGTCTAGGAAGCTGATGATGTTAATAAAGCTTCGACTGACTTGGAAGCGGCTCTGAAGAAGTTGGATGACGACTGTCGGGCACTCATGGACCAGGATAATGGGAGCAGTTATCTCAGGAGGCTGAGCGCCGAACTAGACAGAGGCTCGAGGGTGGTACTGCCTTGGTAAGAAACTGGCTCCTAGAGTTGTGTAATGTTGAGCTATAGTCGGCCTTTTCTTCTTGTTTTGTTCCTGTTTTCTTTTTCTTTTCTTCTTATTTTTTTTGAGAGGGACGTGGTCCCAAAACATGTAATGCTTTTTTTCTTCCTTCAAATAAAGAGTACTTTGCATTCTACCCTTCATTTGCATTGCTTGTTGTACTTGTGATATTGTGGTGATGTTTTCCCCGCATAGGGGACTTATTTGTGGACCTGTTACCCATGGCATACCTTGGTTTTAGGTACAGGTAACAAGTTTGACTGGGGATGCTTAGAATAGTTTCACGGTAAGGTGGTCGTAGACGTTCCCAGTATCGGGATATAGAATGCCATGGAGCAGCTGGGCTCCCGGGGCATGATGAGGAATAGCTGGTCTGTACTAAGAGACTTAGCAAAGGACATTTGTGGGCCTATTATCCTTGGTGTACCACGAATTAGGATAGGGATAATAGGATGAAAGGGAGCCAAAATACTTACTCAGAGGTTATGAGGACATGGCAAGTACGAGGGTTTTGCCATGGAGTCTTCCTACTCAGAGGTAATAAGGACATGGTAGGGGTAGACTCAACGGATGATATTTGTGGTCAACAGAGGACGTTTATGGTCAACATAGGACATGCGTGGTCAACAGAGGACATTTGTGGACCTCTTACCCTTGGCGTATCCTGGTTCAGGGTACGGATAATAAGACGAGAGAGGACCAACATACTTACTCAGAGGTAATGAGGACATGGTAAGCATGAAGTTTCTTCGACGGAGCCTTCCCACTCAGATGTAATAAGGACATGGCAGAAGTAGGTTCAATGAGGGAGGGCACATAGAACGACTCAGAGATAATGAGGACATAGAAGTTCTATGTAAGGGGGTAATTTGTTTTTGGAGGAAATAAAACGACTCAGAGGTAATGAGGACATGGCCATTTTAGAAATTTGTGGATCGGTTATCCTTTTTGTGCACTGGGAGTGCGGGTAGTGGATCATGATGGAGGATGTCTTCTAGACAGAAAGTTCAGGGGTATGATCATACATGACTTGCTATCTGAGAGAATGACCGAAATATGAGTTCAGAGGTACCAGCGGGTACATGACTCGATAATCTTGGAATGTTGAAATGCGAGTTCAGCGGCACCAGCGGGTACATGACTCGGTAATCTGAAAAGAGTGGTTGTGAGTTCAGCGGCACCAGCAGGTACATGACTCGATGATCTGGAATTTTGTTGATGCGAGTTCAGCGGCACCAGCGGGTGCATGACTCGATAATCTGGAATGTTTTATCGTGAGTTCAGCGGTACCAGCAGGTACATGACTCGGTAATTTGGAGAATGCCGTTTAGACATAATATTTCTTCAGGAACTTGCCGTTGATGGGCAACATGAGCAAGTCTACGTTTTGTTTTGCGAGGCGGTAAGCACAGTTGGAGAATACAGCCTCAACGATGAATGGACCTTCCCATTTTGGTTGAAACTTGTCGACGGTCTTGTGAGTCATGACCATCGGCCTCCGGACTGCCAAAATGAATGTTCTGATTTTAACCTTCTTGTTGAAGGCTCCAGAGATGCGTGCTTGATATAGTTCGATCCTTTGCTGAGCCAGGAGACGCTTTTCATCCAAGGCCTCTAACTCTTGTAGTCGCCGTCTGTAGTTATCATCCGCCGTCAATTGATAAGTGAGGGCGACGCAGAGTGAGGGTAATTGAGTCTCCAAGGGGAGAACTGCCTCACTACCGTACACCAGGGAGAATGATGTGTTCCCTGTGGCCATTCGGACTGTGGTACAGTACGCCCACAAGCATTCATCAAGCTTCTCGTTCCAGTCGTATTTGTTGGACGATACGAACTTCATGAGTAACTTGATGATGGTTTTATTGAATGCTTCTGCCAACCCATTCGCTGCTGGATTGTATGGCGTCGAAGCAATATTCTGAATACGGTGCTTATCGCAAAACCGATAGAAGGCGTGGCTTGTAAAATACGGACCATTATCGTGGATGATCCTCCGGGGCAGTCCAAAGCGGTAGATGACGTGATGCTTAAGAAAGCTGATCACAGTTGAAGTCTTTACTTCTGTGAGTGGGACAGCTTCTACCCATTTGGAGAAGTAATCTGTGATTGCGAGTAAAAAATGATGTCCTCAGGAGGAAGGTGGAGTGATTGGACTGATGATATCCATCCCCCATGCTTTGAATGGCCAGGACGCCACCGTCGGATGTAGAAATTCGAATGGTTGGTGGATGAAGTCCGCGTGGACTTGGCAAGCTTTGCATTCTAGCATAGTCTATCGCATCTGCTACCATCGTGGGCCAGTAGTAGCCCATTCGGCGAAGACGGTCTTGCAATTTAGGGCCAGGCTGATAGCCCATTTGGCTTTTGCATTTGACAGACACCGAAGCAATAATCCGTCGTAGAAACGGCGATACAACATCTTCGTCTCCGTATCATAAAAGAATCTGAGAGAACGTCGTTTGATGGAGGTGGCTTTCTTCGAGTTCTCGGGCAGGATATCATAGACGACGAAGTCGATGAACGGTTGTCTCCAATCCGGGGCATCGTCGATCGTCTGGGCGGAATAACTTGCCATAAATTGCACATTATTCTTGGGACAGACCAGTTCATGGCCTATCACATCCACTGATTGGCGAGCATCACTCAGAATTGCTAGGGAAGCGGCCAGGCCTGCTAAGGCATCGGCTTCGATATTTCGGAGTCTGGGGACGTGCTCGATGAAGAACCCCTCGAACGACGAGATGATGTCGATCGTTATTTGGTGATAGGGGATCATGCCTTCGTGGCGGACTTTGTATGAGCCCCAGATCTGATTGACGATTAATTGAGAATCGCCATATACTTCAAGATATTATACAGCTCCCTTGCAAGTTGGAGGCCAATGACCAAAGCATTGTACTTGGCCACATTGTTAGAGCAGGGTTCTGTGAGAGAATAAGCACAGTTAATCACCAATCCGGAAGGAAAGACTAGCACCACCCCGACTCCGACGATGATATTGCCCTTGGGTCCAGTTCTTGAAGCGCCGTCGAAGAACATTTGCCATATATCATCGTGAGAGGTTGCATGCGAGTCGACGACCTCATCTGGGATTTCTTCATATATCTTGGACGACTCTAAGCCCGGGTGGGCTGCCAAAAAGTCTGCCTGGGCTTGACCTTTAACAGCCTTTTGCGGGACGAAGATCATATGATAAGGGGACATCAATATTGCCCATGTAGCGAGGCGAGAGCTGAGTGCCCCTGGTTTAGTCATGAGGACCCTGAGAGGATTGACTCGTGAGATCACATGTATTGTTTGTCCAGTGACATAGTACCGCGTCTTCTGAATGGCGAACACCAGGACAAGGCACTACTTTTTTACAGCGGTATATCGGTACTCTGGCCCAGTCATCATTCGACTGAGGTAATATATGGCTTGCTCATGGCCTGCATCATTGTTTTGTGCTAGCAGAGTGCCGAGAGAATGCTCCATTGCTCGTATATAGAGCATGAATGGTTTTCCAGCAACCGAAGCCACCAGGACTGGAGGGTTCGACAAATATTCTTTGATACTGTCGAATGCACGCTAACATTCTTCGTCCCATACGAATGAGACGCCTTTCTTCATGAGGTGGGTGAATGGTCGACATCGTCCGAAGAGGTTAGAAATGAACCACCTGATGTAGGCTAACCTCCCTTGAAGGCCTCTGAGTTCGCAGAGATTTCTCGCGGGACCCATCTCCATGATTGCCTTTGTCTTCTCAGGGTCTATATGGATACCATGGGCGGTGATGATGAAACCCAAGAACTTCTCGCTGGATACGCCCAGGAAGGATTTTATGGGGTTTATTTTCAAATTGTGTACTCGCATCAGGTCGAATACCGTCCTCAGATCCTGCAGATGGTCTCCCTTACAGCGACTCTTGACGGCGATGTCATCAACATAGCACTCCACCGTCTTGCGTAAGTGGTCTCTGAAGATGATGCTCATGGCTCTCTGATATGTGGCGCCGGTATTCTTTAAACCAAAAGACATGATTGTGTAGCAGTATGTGCCAATCAGTGTTCGGAATAATGTATGCTTTTCGTCGTCAGTAAATATTTTGATTTGGTTGTACCCCGAGAAGCCATCCATGAATGACATACGTTCAAATTTGCAAGTATTGTCGATCATGATGTCTGTGATAGGAAGGGGGAATTCATCTTTGGGGCACGCCTCATTCAGATTGCGGAAGTCGATGCAGATTCGAATCTTCCCATTCTTCTTGAGGACTGATACTATGTTGGCGACCCAATCCGGATGTTGTTCCTCACGAATAAAGCCGCTGGCTATTACTTTGTTGACTTCGGCTTCGATCGCATCTATGATGCCTGGACGGAAGCGTCGCTGTTATTGCTTGATTGGATTTACATCCGGCCGAATGTTGAGTTTGTGAAGAGCAATGTCGGGATTTAACCCCGGCATGTCTTCATAGCTCCAGGTGAACACATCAATATATTCTTTGACAAGTTCTAGCAGCGACTCTCGTTCTCCGTCTGTTAGGCTTTTACTGACGAAGATTGGTTTTGGAGAAGACTCGCTGCCGAGGTTGACCTGTATAACCTCATCTTCAGTAGGAGGTTCTCTCAGTTCGAACAGCTTTTCCTATTGTGCATCCAACTGCTGGGCCCACGGCTCTAGCTCGCGGATTTTGGAGATGTCTTCGTCTTCTTCATAAGCGTCGGCGAATGCCATGTTGACCGACAGGACTTGTCTGAATACATCTCCGATGCTGGTATCTGAGTCAGAAGTTGGTGACCCGGTTGAATGTGAATGCCGGTCGCATTCTTCATCTGAGCTTTCAGGGGTCGTTGTGGGTGTAACATACCCTAATCACATCGGGTCTTGCTATAGTAGTCCCGTGGTTTGCCGACCGGGACCGGTGGCTTTAAAGACAATCGTCGTCCAGTACCATAGTTCAAGCCTGGCGTCGTCTCCAGATCATACCCCTGTTTCTGCATAAGATATTTGGATTGGGGGCTATAAAGATACAGAGGCAGTCTCCCGGCATCTGATCTAAGGTCGACTTCTTCTATGGTGAAGGGATGCGGATCGTCCTTCCGGCCGAAGATGATTGGATGGTCCCCTCCCTCGATTATGCGGTAAGCGTCTTCCGCTGGAGTAAGCTGGATTACGGTGTAAACATTGGTCACCTGTGTGTGTAGGTGAGTGCCTATACCGTATTCTATAGCATACATTGTACAAAGCTTATTAAGCTCGAGGTAGTTCAAAGATAGTCCTTTATTGATGAAGTAAGGTATCTTTTCTAGGGGGATTACATCATCTGTGGAGGGAACATCAGTGTGGTCAGCCACATACTTGGCTAACTCCGGTTTCTCTTCGGCTACTCCTACGTAAATGAAGACTGAGATGACAACCTGGGCAGCTTAATCGTCAGAGGTTCAGCTGATAGAGCAGAGCGTGGAGTTGTTGGCAGAATAGCGACCCCCAGTCTGGTGCTCGATGCTGTACGGGGAGTGGTTGGTTCGCTAGAAGTTTCTGGCCTTGCATTGGGGTGACGACCCTTCTTGGGAAGGCGTATCGTCATTGGCTTGTCGGAGGGATTGAGCTTCTCCGTTTGTGGCTGGCCGGCTCTCGGCAGCCTAATTGTCAGTGGCTCCATTGTGGGTCTTGGCACTTGGCCGGACCTTGGCAGCCGGATTATCATTTGCTCTTCTTATGCCGAGAGGCTGATTGCGTCCTTACGCAGAGTGGCAGTAAGGGGTACGGACCTGCCCGATTTGCGAGCTTGGAGGTGGATCGTTAGAGGTTCTTCTGATCCTGTGGCTGTCTCGGTACGAGCTTGCGCATCTCCTTCACCAAGATGCTTCTTCGACTGTTCGTACAGACGGGAGTCTGAGTAGTAGGATTCGACCCCTTTGAAGGGATCGATATCAACAAATTCTGTCCTCATGAAGTCGTATTTGTCGACATATTTGAAGCACTGGTGTAGCATGGAAGGCACGATCATATAATCGTGTATCTACGGGCACCCCAAGAGGATGTTGTAAGAGGTGTCTGCATCTATGACGTAGCAAGTGACTTCTGATTGGAGGTCGTCAATCTGACACTTCAAACGAATCTTCCCAATTAGGTAGCTCCTGCCCGAATTGAAATCGCTGATGGCGGTGCTTGTAGGTGTCAGGCGATGCATTGGGATACGGAGATGATGTAGCAGACCCTTCGGGATAATGCTTATGGAAGAGCCAGGATCAATTGGCATCCGATCCACCTTTACGTCGCCAATGTATCCAGTGTAGTATAGCGGGCGATCATGCAGGTTAGTTTTGATGAGCATATCCTGCGGAGTGAAGACAATGTTGGGCATTGCTCCCGTACAAGCGCTGTCTTGGAGATCTGCAGGCGGGTTCTCTCCCGTGAGGTTGACCTGGCCAGGTATGCGTCGGCATTTTGGAGTGCATCGCTCAAAGCAGCACGAACATCATTGGAGAGTCTCAGGAGCTCGTATAATGACAACTTGGCCGATGTGTTGGCCAATTATGCCAAGATGTCGAAGTTGTAGGGCTTCTCCAGCCCCTGTGGTGTCTCTTTTCGGAGGGATTTGTCAAAGCGAGTCTCCTTCGGCCTAGGCTTGTCGGTCGTCGGAGGCTGAGCCGGTCCCGGAGCGTCGGTTGTAGCGGACTGATGATCTTTAGCCGAGTTGTCAGCCACAGGTTGGGATTGTGCCCCAGACCGTGTGACGACGGATGTAGCTTCTTCGACATCTGCCGAGATTGTGCGGTAGGACCTGACTTTTCTACTCTTTTTCTTGCAAATAGAAGATGATGTGGGCCGAGTTACTTTCGATACCAAGTCTGGATGGATCTACATGACCTCCCCTCGTGATGTGGTGAGGGGCACTAGACCAGCAGCCTGATCTCGGGAAGGTGGAAGATTAGCAATATCCATTATCGCCAGAGGGATGGAGACCACAACCTCTTGAATTTTCGTCCAAGGGAAGTTGCCGAATTGTACCGATAACATATTGGCTGCCACTGTTACCTCTTCGAAATCGATGGCAAGAGCGTTCGAATCGATGAGATTTTGGATGTATCATTTTAGCTGGTAGCAGTCGTGTGTGGCATGGTGGACGTAGCGGTTGTAATGGCAGTACTTTGGGTTCTCCATCTCTGCCGGTCGAGGTTCCCGTCTTGGTGGAGGAAGCTGAATTCTGTCTCCTTGTATGAGCATGTCCAAGATGGGGCTTGACGTGACCGTCTTCGAAAGAGTAAGTGATTTACGGCCATTGTTTGTCTGCCGACTTTAGCTCCAGTTTCTGTGCCATGTCGGCCACCATAGCCTGCTTGCCCCTACTGTCCCGATTGTTGGAGGGGCTACCCCCATTGTCGTTATTGGTGTTAGAACGCTTGCCTTTGTTCTCTCCGTCCAAGATGTGCAATCCCAGTTGTCAAGCCTTCTTCAATCGTTCTTCGACGCTTGTGGCACTGATGATGAATGTCTTCCAGTCCTTGAATTGACTTTCGCCCATCCAGAGACTGATTGTTGGGAGGAGTCTCTTTTGGCAAATTTCAATCAAGGAGGAATCCGGATTTCCAGATGGCAGCTTCATTGCGGTTTGGCAAAACCGTTCGATTAGTTTCTTGTCAGCTCTTTCTCCCCTTGGACGACGTCCATGAGGGTGGACATTGTGATGTCCTGCCCTACTTCGTAGAATCTCTCCAAGAACATGCGCTTGAAGCCGGCGAAGGAGTGGATGCAGTTGTCTGGCAGGTTGCGGTACCAGTCGAAGGCGACCCCCTCCAATGCCCCGATGAATAATCGTGTGAGAATGGCATCGTCATGGGGCTGATGGTCGGTGGTTATCTCGAAGTAAGTGATGTACCGACTTGCTGAGGTCTTGCCATCATAAGGATTGATATTGAACGGCTTATATCTTGGGGGGAAGGGGACATCCCTCCATGCAGCAGGGTACGGTTGCCGTATTCTGAGGTCTTTAGAATTTTTTCGAGCGTGAAACATGGCTCGGAGCACTTGGACCTCTCTTCTTGCTTTGCGGGCTTCGTCCACAGCGGTGTGAACCGTTATTTCAGGAGGATCGTTGCTCGGGTTTGCTGCCGACGAATTCGAGTCTGCATTGACCGCAGGTCCCGCGCTTGTTTGGCAAGGCGTCCCTCCTTGTAAAGTAGGAAGGGCAGCTTTGATCTCGTCTACAGACTTGACCAAGGCAAGCAATATGGCTTTGAGTGTGTCGATGCACTGGCGATCACTGGAGCCACCTTGGCTGCTGTCTTTCATGAATACCGTCTTTACGTGAGGAGAGACGGACGGAGCGGTGGGGGAAGCGTCCACCGAGTCGTACCCCTGTAGTGAGAAGTCATCGGGGTATGTGGAAATGTTCTCCTCTAGTTCAGACTCGGAAGGAACAGTACCCCCAGTCTCAGAAATCGCCTCGTCTTGGAAATTGTGGACGTCCTCGGGGACGTCGAGGTTCGCTGCATCTGATGGGAGAGTTGTTTTCCCTGGCTCGTCCTCTTGGAAGATCGGATTGTCGTAGAGGATCGGAGGAATGCTACACCCAATCCCAGCAACCCCCAGTGGTGTGGACGACGAATCTCCCACTGTAGCAGATTTTGTCTTAGAACGGGTACCTTGGAAAACTCCGATAGCGGGCACCCGTTTAGACGACAGTCTCTTATTCATAGTGGTTGATATCTTCGGGCTAGGAGCGCTGGTCTTCTACCCTTTCCCATTGGCGGGAACTTTCCGAGCAGAGTAGCAGGAGGCGACGGGAAGTGCCTCGTCTTCTGAAGATGGCTGCTGCAATCTTTGAAAGATGGATTGCCAGTCTTCTCGCATCGTCGTATTATTGCAGCAGCAGTTGACGATGACTTGGGTGCAGTGACGTCCGTGGGAGGACTCTTTGCACCCCGATGCATCTTCTCTTTCCTTGCGTTTGTGGAGGATGGCCTCACGCAAGTCAGATGGTCTGGACCGACCATGTTTGCTTCTGGGATTTTGGGAGACTTCTGCGAACCTCTCTATCCGTCTGCCGCCGGGGGCTGGACTCGAGTGGTTCTGTACAACTTCCCATCCGAGGCTCGCGTAACAGTATACGAAACGCTCGGATAGTCAGAGGTCAGATCAGCGGACCGAACTCGCCAGTCTCGCGCTGCCTTAAACTTCTTCGCTCTAGTGCGTAAGGGTACATAGTAGGAAGAGTCTAAGTGATATTGGAGAGAGTCAGACATGTCTTCTTGGGAGCATAAGAGATCAGGACCATAAGAGAGACGGTCGAAGACAGAGCCGTGTGGCGTAAGCGTCATGCGGCTGTCATCGGTAGTCCGTATGCGGCTGGTAGACGTGGCCGCATAGGTTTTCTTCATGCGGCTGGGAATCTCAGCCGCATGAGTTTTCTTCATACGGCTGGATGACTTGGCTGCATAGACTTTCTTCATGCGGCTGGCAGATTCACCTGCATGAATCTCCTGCATGTGGTTGGCAGATTTAGCCACAGGAGTGTTCGGCTTCTTCTTGGGGCACATGGAATCACTTTTTGTCCCTTCAAGTCCAGCATCGTAGTACTTTCCTCTGCCGGACTTGGGGACAGCAGAGTCCTCTACGGCTCGAAGTGGAGCCGTATGAGAATCACCTTCGCCGTCTTGGGTAGCAGAGAGTACCCCGTCTAGAGCTTGTGGAGGAGCAAATGATTTTGGCCTCCACTCGCAGTGAGCTTTCTTTGTGCGGGTTCGCTTCTGGATCGGGCCAGCACTTCCTTCAGAGAGCATTTCTTCAAACGCCTGTTGGTCAAAACGGACGACCATCTTCTGTTGCGTGGAGCCAAGCTTGGCTGCATCCGATTGCGTCACCAACTCCTCAGCCGTGGAGAAGTTTGTCCCCAGCAGAGTCGCCATCGTGTTTGCCATAAAATATAAAAGAGTAGAACAATTATCGGAGGACTGGACTTTTACTTCACGTTACAAAGTCGCTTGTACAAAAAAAGCCTAGGGACGAAAACCTAGGTACAGCAGTCTAAGTATAATTGTTTATTTTAGATTCTGGGGGGTGACGATAGAGGCTCGGAAAAGCAACGGCAGCTCTGTCTTACTCCTTGGACGATCGGTATGCAGCCTTGGCTCCAGAAGATTACTTGGCGTTGGAAGAAATGCTCTCTTTGCTCTCTCTGCTTCTTCTCTCTAAGTATTATGGTGCTCTTTGATCTCGAAAAAGTCTCTCTTTGTATGTATATATGTGTATTTGTCTCGCAAGGGAATGGCACCCTGCTATTTATAAGAATGGGGGGACATCATTAGGGTTTACAATGATTACCCCTTAAAATGGCGGCGACCTGTTGATTGATCAATCTAGGCCATTAATTTTAAGTGTAATGGATCTGGGCCATTGATATGGATTGTGCCAAATCATCTCGGTATTAATCCTGATTGGAATAAATAATCCTGGTGATGATTTGCTGATGTTTGTGAATCTAAATAAATAAGTTTAATTTATTCTTCTGCCACGTGTCCCAGATTATTGGGATTTGACCCAATCTTAGATTGCAGTAAATCTGGAAAATTGATTGGCTTTATGACACGTGTCCTAGGAATCACTGAGCCGCATAAGGATTAGGCCACATAAAGTTTGAGCCGCATAAGCCTGGCTATGTGTCAGGGCAGCTTAGGGAGTGGCCCCCGAATCTTCAAACCACATGATAATCTGGACCATATAATGGTAGTGAGCTGCATGGAGATGGTCCTTGTGAGCCGCATAGGGCTGTTTCGATCTGGGCCGCATAGGACAACTTCGACCTGAGCCACATGGGGAGTCTCCGCTCGAGCCGCATATGACTATCCACGTGTCTAGGCTGCGTGGTGTTTTCTGGATCTCGGGGGGTGTGTCAGAGATTTTCTTTTATTTCATAGGATTCTGTCATTATAACAGAGTCATAATTGCCTCTTTGTGTCAGGCCTGTCGTCTTGTCAGAGCGGTCAGCCGTCAAAGTAATTAATGCAGTATAGGGCGGAGGGGAAAACTGTTTGCAAGCCACGTGTCTTCTCTTCTGAGCCGCATGGAACATCTTGAGCCGCATAGTCCCTTGTGCCGTATGAATCTTTGAGCCGCATGGGCTATCTGAGCCGCATGGGGTTCCCTGGCCGCATGGCTCTTTCTTTATTATTTTTTATGCTTCTACAAGAGTGGGAGAGCAAAAATAAAATCCACTCATTGTCTGGGTTACGCCTGGTGGTCACCATCTGGCTGGAAGATAGGGAGATCCTCTGGAGCTGCTCCGATATCTGGCCATACAAAACCAGCTGGATCAGATCCCAGAAAAAGTAAGTGCCACAAAAGAGGATTCACTTAAGAACTAGAACCAGCATATCAGAACATAAAATAAGAAGATAAATAAGACATAAAATCTAAATAGGGCAATAAATATCAAGAAGATGAGAAATTATTCTGATCTGTTATTGATAAGGTAAGCATGAGCAATCATGTTACCGAAATAACCAGGTACTGGAACCAGACAAGACTTAGACTAGTTAGACTCCAACCAACATTCACGTCCAAGCAATAAATACGGCTTGATACTTTAACTAACTAGGGTCATCACAGGCCTAGTTACTAGCAAAATGCAATGAGATGTTCCAACAGCCACAAGCCCTGCAGACCATCCAGGTTATCATGACGGAATTAGGGGTTGAGTTCATGTGGGCACATCATCCAAGAAACGCATGTACCCTTAAGTAGCTTGAAAGGTGCAACACATGACAGTGTGCTGGAAATGTGCCCTACTCGACGACAGGCTACAAATCCTATGATGGAGCGCCCTGATAACGGGATTACCTGTAGCTGAAAAATCTCTTCATAACTACTGGATTATTCTAGTTATTAGCCTTAGTCAGTTTCAGTAGGTATCCCTGACCGTGGTACTCAGGGGTCCCTGCCCTAGACATGATGTAAGATAATACTGGTTCATTTGTATAAACACAATTGCCCAAGGTGACCAGGCCATTCATTCTTGTCATGTCGTGCTAGCTGTCGCAACAACATATCGAGGTATATCATGTTAGGTTTACTTATCAAGAATGCGCCACGATGGGCCACTATCATGCCATGTTACTTGCTAAAAGTGCGCCTTAACGGGCCACTATCGTGTAGTTACAAATCAATCATTCTTGTCGTGAGTGTGTTATAATGGACCACTGTCATATCAGTCACATTAACCTATCGTGTTTATAGAACATGTACGAAATTAATATGATATAAGCATTTTCATCAAAAACCCATGTTACACAGAGGGTCATGAGACATAAGCATAAATGTAACAACCAAAATAGTAAAAAGGGTACAAAGGCTGTGGGAAGAGCCATGCGGCCCGGGAGCCAAGGGCCATGGCCTATACGGCCAAGGATCGCCATACGGCAAGGGCCAAACGGCCATGCAGCATGAGGCTAGGGGATAGGTGCCATGTGGCTAGGGAAACAGGGGCCATGCGACAAGGCTGCCAAAAGCCATACGGCCCGGAGAAAACAGGGGCCATGCGGCAAGGCTGACAAGAGCTATGCGGCAAGAGGGAAACAAGGGCCATGCGGCAAGGCTTCCAAGAGCCATACGGCAAGAGGAAAACAGGGGCCATGCGACAAGGCTGCCAAGAGCCATGCGGAAAGAGGGAGGTCCAAAGGAAGCTATGAGGCTAAAGGTAGCCATGCAGCTAAGGTCAACCAAAGTCATGTGGCTAAAGTCAACCAAAGCCATGCGGCTAAAGTCAACAAAAGCCATACGGCAAGGGGAAAATAGGGGCCATACGGCAAGCAGCCATGCGACAAAGGCCTAAGCGATATGCTACCATGCGGCACGCGACCAAAGGGATAATACGGCAAGAAAGGGGCCTCATGAAGACTGGAGTGCCTATGCGGCCAAAGATGAGCCGCAGGGAACCTTGTCGCATGAAAAGGCAATGCAGGAGGCATTGTTCTTCTTCTCCAACTTTTTTGAAAAGAAGAACCTGGGAAGTTGGGGGTTCCCAGACTTCCCTACCTTCAATCCAAGCCCAAGTCTGGACTTCCATAGGTCAAAATGGGATAGAACGAAATTCTCTACAACATGGAACCATCAAAACTTAAAAATAATAAGGGTCGATAGATCAAAACCCAAGGAATTCGAAAAATACAACAAGCTTAGATCTACAAGAAATGAACCATATAAATAAAAAATGCTAAGTACTAAAGTGTCTTAAAATCTTGTGAGAAAGATAATGGAACAACAAAAATTGAGTTCCTCAATGAAGCAAGTTGTACTTGCCTAAGCTCTTGGTAGTTGGAGAGAGTTATTGGAGGATGAAGAAGAAGTAAATGAAGAAGTGAATGAGGAGAAAGAAAGGGGTTGGTGGCTTATAAAGGGGGGTTAGCCTTTTGGGCCAAGTCCTAACAAACCGAGCCCATCCAAATATACTAAGCCAAGCCAAACCAAACCAGGATAAACCGAAAATAAGCCAGAGCAAGATTAAACAGGATCAAGCAAAGCAAGACAAGTTTAACAATGGGTCAGGATTTCGTACACGTATACTTGAAATACGTGTAACGAAAAATGGAGGTGACAGTAATTCACTTTCATCTCCTCTCTTCTAAAGCTTACATTTCTTCCAAAGAGTTCTAAAAAGCTTCTATTTTTAAATCTCAAGCCAGTTACAATCCTCTAGTCGATTTGCCAGTACGGTACGGTCTAGAAGTTTCAGAGCGATTGTAATCAGAGGCTTGATTGAAGATTGACTCTTCACAATTAAAGTTGGTCGAGTTCTTCGTATCAAAGCTCATATCTGTAGAAGTTGCAAGGACTTCGTATGAAAAGTTACGGGATCTTCCAATAGTGGATTCAACTGGAAGCTAGAGTTCTTCCGACTGGACTTGTCCTCACAAGAGGGAAACCATTATAAATCTATGTGTTTGTGTTTGCCTTCTGATCACTCTTTTCATTACTGTTATCTATTTTGTGATTATTATTATATCTGTGATCTAACTGCTAACGAGTTTTTAATTAGCAATATTCCGCTGCCTACTCTATTAACCCCCCTCTAGAGTATTCTTCTTTACGATTTTGTTCCTACAATTGGTATCAGAGCGAGGTTATACAGGTAAAGCAAAGTAAAATTACAGCTATATTCAGTTATTTTTTAATTGTTATATTGATCACAGTATTACACATGGCAATTATGAAATTCACAAGTGAAGGCCAAGCCATAAACAGACCTCCACTGTTTGACGGAACAAACTACACTTATTGGAAAACATGTATGAGTTTCTTCCTAAAATCTTTTGACTTTGACTTATGGTCTATAGCTATTGATGGCTACAAAAGCCTCATCGTATTAATGTTAATGGAGTTTTAGTTGAAAAACCTCATGACAAATATAAGAGGATGAAAAGAAAAAGGCCAGTCTTGACACACGTGCTATTAACGCTTTATTTTGTGCTTAGACAGAACTAAATTCAACAGGATGTCTACCTGCACAACATAAAATAAAGTGTAAAAATTTCTCGAAGTAACAAACGAAGGAACAACACAAGTCAAGGAGTCAAAGATCAGCAGACTTACTCAGGAGTACGAGGCGTTCAAAATAAAGCCAAGTGAATCAGTCACTTAGATGTTTACGAGGTTCTTGGATATTATAAATCCTTTGTCTTTATTAGGCAAGGAATACAGTATCCATGAAAAGATTCGCAAACTTCTACGAGCTCTTACAAAGAACTGGATTCCAAAGGCTACAGCAATCATTGAAGGAAACGACCTCTCAACTATGTCTCTAAAAACACTCATGGCTAAGCTACTCACTCACGAGTTAGAACTTCAAGACTTTGAAGACGCTACACCAAAGGAGAAGTCAGAAAAGTCCATCGCTCTCAAGGCTCAACATAGAAGAACTTTTGAAGATGATTCTGGCGACAGTGACTCTGACTCTGAAGATCAAGCTCTTCTGGTAAGAAAATTCAAGAACTTCATGAGATTTAACAGGAGAACAAAAGATAGCAACAACAACAACAACGAGGAAGATCCTATTTGCTATGGATGAAAGAAAAAAGGACACATAAAGAAAGATTGTCCAACAATATCATCATCAACAAGAAAAAGCAGCAAATATGACAAAGGCTACCTGAAAAGATCTACATCAAGGAAGTACACCAATACAAGCATATGGCATGAAAGCGAAGCCAGCGATTGAGAAGATGAACAATCAGATGACGCTACAAATGTATGCTTGATGGCTTGTGATCAGGTAATCGCTAATCCTCTAATTGATCCTTACGATGATTTTCCTTTGAGCAACTAGGAGAGGCTTTCAGTGATCTGTTAAATGATTACAGGAAACTGATAGTAAATATAAAACCTCTAAGAAGGTACTCAAAGAGTACAAAGGTGAGATAGAAAGACTTACTGACCAACTAAATGATGTTAGAAATAATTTCTCTTCAATTGAGTCTGGTGAGCATTCATCTATTAAGTTGTTGTTGCACGAGACTATTAAGTTATCCGAAGAAAAAAGCCAAACCATCATCCAGCTAAAGAAAGATCTATCTAAGGAGAGAAAAAGTCTCCAGTGTGCACAAGTCAGAATAGAAACACTTACATCTGACTATACTAGATTATATGACCTCTAAAAAGTTGGAAATTAGGTTAGAAAAACGGCTTGAAGTCGCTGCTTCCTAGTCTAACACGTGTCAATTACCGAATCATCGGAACACGCCCAAACCAAACACTGTCGGACCAAATCATACCAAACCTATGCCTAAGAAGACTAATAGGTATGCATTCTTCTATTCTAGAAAACCAAAACCTACCAATCATGCACCTCACACAACTTTCAACACTCAACATGCAAAATGTCATTACTGTGGCCTCATTGGTCATATATCCTCTGCATGTAGAATCAAAAATTTAGTAGATTTAAATGTTTATGCATGGGTACAAAAAACTAACCAGTCAGGACCCTACAAGAAATGGGTACCAAGAGTTTTATCTACAAATTATTTTGTAGGTGGAACGCCCTTCACATGCTAGAAGCAAATGGATCCTCGACAGCGGTTTCTCATGGCACATGACCGGTGATGCTTCATTATTCGTAACACTGTCGAAGAAGAATAAAGAAGGATACATCTCCTTCGGTAATAATTTAAGAGGGTACATAATTGGTATCGGTGACATTGGTAAGGCTCCCTCTCTGGTGATTAAAGTTGTATGTCTAGTTACCGAGTTAAAATATAATCTGCTCAGCATAAGCCATTTAGCTGATCACGATTATGGTATTAACTTTGCCAAAGACAAATGTACTATAGTTGATAGTTCAACTGGTAGCACTATCTTTTAAGGTTTCAGAGAAGACAACATATATGTTTTATATTTGTTAGAAGATGCTAACAAAGCAGGTAGATGTTTGATGGCAAAAGCATTGAGAGTCAACTATAGCATATGAGACTCGGTCATACAAACTTGGATAAAATTTCAAGACTATCTACAAAGAAGTTCGTACGCGACTTACCAGATATATCTTTCAAGAAGGATACGGTATATAGTGAATGTGTAAAGAACAAAGCTATCTGATCCGCATTTAAATCTAAGAACGCTGTAAGTACCACTAGACCACTACAACTGCTGCATATGGACTTATTTGGACCAAGTAGGATTACTAGCCTAGGTGGTAAGTTATATACATTTGTCATTGTAGATGATTTCTCTAGATATACATGGGTATATTTTTTTGTACGCAAGAACGATGCATTATCAGAATTCATCATCTTTTGTAAGAAAGTACATAATGAAAAAGGGTTCATGATTACTCGCATTCGTAGTGATCATGGCGGCAAATTTGAGAATGAAGAATTCAAGCAATTTTGTGACACACACGGTTATTTTCATGAACTCTCTTGCCCTAGGACTCCACAACAAAATGGAGTTGCGGAACGTAAGAACAGGACTCTATCTGAAAAGGCTAGAGTAATGTTAAACCAGTTTAGTCTACCCAGATACTTTTGTGCTGAAGCTGTCAATACAACGTGCTATATTCTCAATAGGGTTCTAATTCGACCTATATAGAAGAAGACTCCCTATGAACTATGGTTTGATAGAACACCCACTGTTTCATATTTCAAGATTTTTGGTTGTAAATGCTTCATTCTTAATACTAAAGATAATCTGAGTAAATTTGATGAAAAGGCCGATGAAGGTATATTTTTAGATTATGCAGCAAAGAGCAAAGGTTATAGAGTCTTCAACAAAAGAATCCTGATCATCGAAGAATCAATTAATGTCAAGTTTGATGAGCTAAATCAATACTTAGACGATGACGACAATGAAAATGTAATCACACCAAGTACAGCTACTGTAAAAACTTCACACAAAGATGCAGAACCTTCACACCTAGCACTATCTGAGTCTTGAAGCAAAGAAGCCGGAACTAGCAATCCTGAGGAAACACCAAAAGTGATGAGATTCTTGGCAGATCATCCAAAAGACATGGTAATTGGTGAGATTACCAAGGGTGCAAGTACTCGTTCCTCTAATAAAGATATAGCTTCCTGTGTTGATTTTATTTCACAGTTTGAACCCAAAAATATTGAATAAGCATGTAGTAATAATTTTTGGTTAGATGCTATATAAGAGGAATTAAACCAATTCAAACGAAATCAAGTTTGGAAACTTGTTCCCAAGCCCATTGATCATCCGGTCATTAGCACCCGTTGGGTATTTCGAAACAAACTGAATGAGAATGGTTTAGAAACTCATAATAATGCTCGACTCGTAGCTCAAGGATACAATCAAGAAGAAGGTATCGCCTATAATGAGACTTATATCCTAGTTACGAGATCAGAATCCATTCGCATGTTATGTGCATTTGCATATTTTCATAATTTTAAGTTATTTGAAATGGATGTCAAAAGTATATTTTTGAATGGTTTTATAAAAGAAGAAGTTTATGTAGGTCAATCTTCCGGTTTTACTGATTTCAAATATCCTGATTATGTTTTCAAGTTGAAGAAAGCCTTATACGGTTTGAAACAAGCCCCTGGTGCTTGGTACGATCGTCTAAGCTCTTTTCTACTTGACAATGATTTTTCAAAGGAAAAGGTTGACAGTACATTATTTATAAAATCTTTGAATAACAACATACTTTTGATTCAAGTCTATGTAGATATAATATTTTTGGATCTACTGATGAATCTCTTTGTCAAGAATTTTTAAAGTGTATGCATAATGAGTTTGAGATGAGCATGATGGGAGAGCTGAAATTTTTTTTCGGACTACAAATCAAACAAACCAACAATGGAACGTTCATAAATTAAGCAAAGTACACAAAAGATCTATTAAAGAAGTTTAACCTGGAAGCAGTCAAGCCACTTAGCACTCCAATGGCAACTTCAACCAAGCTTGATATTGATGAACAAGGCAAACCCGTCGACTTACGTAAGTATCGAGGTATGATCGGTAGCTTACTGTATTTAATTGCTAGTCGACTAGACATTATGTTTAGTGTTTGCTTATGTGCACATTTTCAAGCTAATCCTAAGAAATCACATTTGTGCGCAGTTAAGCATATCTTTCGATACCTTAAAGGCACTTCTTCTGTCAGCTTATGGTATCCCAAAACCACATCATTTGACTTAACCGATTATTCTGATGCAGATTTTGCCGAATGCAAAGTAGATAAAAAGAGTACCAGCGGCACAAGTCATTTCCTAGAAAAAGCTCAAGTCTTTTGGTTTAGCGAAAAGCAAAATTTTGTCGCATTATCAACAACCGAGGCTGAGTATATCGCCGCAGGACGTTGTTGTGCACAAATTTTGCGGATGAAGCGAACTTTAGAAGAATATGGATTACATTTTTCACATATACCCATTTTCTGTGATAATACTAGTTCTATTAATTTGACTAAGAATCCAGTATGTCACTCTTGTTCTAAGCATATCAAGATTCGACATCACTTTCTTAGAGATCATCAACAAAATAGAGATATAGACCTTGTATACATAGACACACAGAATCAATTGGCTGACAAACTCTAGCGAAAGATTGTTTCAATTATTTAAGTCAAGAATTAGTAATTTTAGATGCCAATAATATTAATTAATTTTCTTTTATTAAATTAATTTATTCAATACTCAATAAATGTTTTCGAGACAAGCCTAAAAAGAGACTGTCTGTCACTACGACTACGGTCGAAGCAAAACGGTATTTAATAGTTCTCCGGTGAACCTCCGTTAGCTGGGACAGTACTCCTACAGCTAATCTAAAACAGATGCTGAGTAAAGAATATTAATAAATAAAATAATATCAATTGTATTATTTAAAATTTAAAATTACTAAACTTTAAATTAAATATTTGAAATGTATTGATGAAAAAGATGTGGCCCTCAAAAAATTTTATATAGACAGGAGGTCCCTTGGCGAATTCGGCCCGCGTTCAGTCTGAATTCGGCCAGAGTTCGGCTGGGTATATATATATATATATATATATATATATATATATATATTAAAATATATATATATATATTTTAATATATATATATATATATTTTAATATATATATATATATATATATATATATTTTAATATATATATATATATATATATTTTAATATATATATATATATATATATATATATATATATTTTAATATATATATATATATATATATATATATATATTATATATATATATATATATATATATATATATATATATATATATATATATATATATATATATATATCGATTAGAACCCGAGGCCCCCATTTTCTTCAACCCTTCCAAAACCACATCAACAGCAGCAATAGCACCCGAAAACCCTAGTTCTTCTCCATCTACCTTCTTCCAATCTACATAGAGATCTTCGTCCAAAATTTGGATTCATGCAGAAAATTGCATCCTTTACAGCATACTTGATTCTTAGAAGGTAAAATTCCATCTCTCCTCCACTTTCAAATTATTAGGGTTTCTAGTCTTTGGGATAGAATGCCTAAGGGATTCAATCCTTTCAAGAGGTAGAAGACCCATGCCAGTAAAGAGGCATCATCTTCTGATCCACATACAAATTTTCTCTTTTCTTCAGTCCAATTGGATGACGGTGCATCGGATGAGTTTTCTTTCAAAACTTCCGACCAAGCATTACTTTGGTATGCCGACTTTATTATGCGTACTATATGTACCGGATCTCCGATCAAATGGACTGTATTTCCTGACCACCGTCCTTACTTTGAGGCATTAGGATTATATCACTTTTCTACTTTACAATTCCTATAGCTACTAATGCCATTAGACTATTTTACTGCAATTTCGTGTTAGACACTTTTACCGTAAGAACTCGTATCGGTAGTATAGATATTGAGTTCAATAATAAATTGCTAGCAAAAATCCTTGGTCTTCCAAACGAAGGTGCCCCGTTCGATGACATCACTGACTTCGACTTTCCCGAGGGTACGTCTCTTGTTAGTTTCAAGAATAAGCTTTGTGTGCCCGCACGTGCTCATTCTCGAAAGTTCAAGGCCAATAACTTGAACTTGTTTAACTATGAATTATGTCTCATCATCTATTCCTATCTACTTCCAAAATCTACTTCAAAAGATAATGTCACTGCGCTCGAACTTTCTTCCTTATATCACATTCTTAAGTGGATTCCTTTTTCTGCCCCTAAGACTATCACTCAGATGATGGGTAGATGTCGCGAAAGAGACCGCAACCTCTCTTATGCGATGATTATCCCATGCATATTTCAGAGATTTGATATTAACTTATCCACTTCTGCTCTAGACCCTGAGCTTAAGTTTCTTAAGCTTTTTCGTCGTAGCATTGCCATTTCGCCTCCATCTACTGCAACTTCACCTACTGCACTTGCTCCCACTGCACCTGGTCCTCCTCAGTCTTACCCTATGACGTTTGAGGGTATTCACCAGCATCTATCAGATCTGTAGTCATTCTTTGTTGACACTTCCAGGGAACATGAGTTCCGTGACGTGTCTCAGTTCCTGGCTATTGCCAACTCCTTTGTCAATCTGAGATTTGCACAGACGGGTCACTCTGCTAGCTCTCTTCCTCAAGACCCTTTTGTATCTGGCTACCGTATTGATGATGAGGCGGTCCACTCTCTATTCCAGCCATGGAATGTATACGATTGGTATCGTACTTCTGGTGCTACTCTACATACTTCTGGAGCTGGCACTTCTGGAGCTGGTCCATCTGGACATGCTGACACTGCAGCCGATGATGATAAGGATGAGGATGGCTTTTGATATGTTACTTTTTGAGACTAATGACTTTGTCTTATGTTTACTTACAAATGCTCCGACATTCCAAGATATTATCATTACTCTTTTATTTTGGATATGATTTATGATTTTGATAGACATATGTTTTTATGCCTCAATTTGGCATATGTCTCTGTTTAGTTTATTATTCAGCTTAGCATTTTATTTGTTTCAGCTTCATTATAGCATTATCATTCTTTATGCTTCTATATAAACTACATGTGACAAATATCATGCATGTATTGTCTGTTTATCTTATTTTTCTGTTCATGTTTATACCATGCATGTGTTGAATGTAGTTATTTCTTTATTTTTTGTGTTACTTCACTACTTGTTACTTATGTATTTATTGTGGGGGGGGCTTTCTCTTTTGTAATTATTTTGCTAAGTGACAACGGGGGAGAAATAAGATCTAACATCTTCATGGATACAGGTTATGAACAATTTTCACATTTTATATCTCGATACATTTAGTAAACTTTTGAATTGATCAAGACCAAAGATGTTATATCGGTAAAGGTTTGTCAATTATCAAAATGGGGGAGATTGTTGGCCCATTGGTCATGGTCAAACCTGATTTTAATAATTGATCAAACTCTGTCTCGATATACTAATCAATTCAGATGTTTACTAACGATATTTTGGACACGGATCAAAGATGGATATCTACTCAGTTCAAGACCAAAGCGGTTTGCCACTCAAGAATGTATTTTTTTAAAAGCAATGTAATTTTTATTTTTATTGAGTCTCGGAATACTGTACACACCAAGTCGTACTGGCAAATAGGCTATCCGAAATCATTTTTCAAAACTGACCTATCTTTTTAAAATGACCTATGTTTTTGAAAAACATCTATTTTACAAAAAGCTTCTGAAGGATTTTTCAAAAAGCCAAAAATTATTTTTCACAAAATCAATTGAACAAACCCTGACAGAACTCGGCCAATGTTCGGCCAGAGTTTAGCCAAATTGAAGGTTATATGAATGTTTGATTTTGTACTTGGTCTTCCTGCAGTTGTGGTTGGTTACAAAGAGTTCTGTCCGAATTCTGCCAGAATTCTGCCTTTGGAAAAACTATAAATAGAGAAGGATTTCAATCATTTCAACACACCAATTCACTTTCATCTCTTCTCTTCTAAAGCTTACATTTCTTCCAATGAGTTCAAAAAAGCTTCCATTTTCAAATCCCAAGCCAGTTATGTCACGACCCGTTCACGAATAATCGGATACGAGTCGGACACGCTCAGCCTTCGTCAATGGACACGACGAAGTAAGTTGTACAATACTAAGGAAAACTCCAAGTCACAATATAATGTAAACATCCACAGCTTTTATAACCTTCCCAGAAGATCACCAATATCCATCAAGTCATTTTAGTGCAAAGTCATCCAGAGACAAATTCGGTCATACAAAATATACAATGATTAAATCATAAAAATACAATCTCCAGAAAAACAATAAATAAATCCTGTAATATCCAATGCAATCACATGCTCCATGTGGCCTCAAGCTCACCTGCAACGTATCTTGTCTGAAAAAGAGCAAAGTACAACTCTGACGAGAACAATATACAATGTAATCTGTAATACAGAATACAAGATGAAACCAGAATACCAGAAATGGAAATAAAACTATGGTACCAGAAATAAAATATAAAACTGTAGGCATTGGTCGCGATAATCAATATGCAAGACGATGAACACGGCTATCAATGAACAAGACAATATTCACAACAATCAATATGCAAGTGTGATAATTTAAAATATTAAACTAATGTGCGATTGGCTAAGGAACACAATTAATCAATAAGTCAATCAATTCTATAAGATCCGGCTTTATCGTACGTGAAGTGTACTATTAGGCTATCCATAATACCTATATTTGGGTATGGTCACACAAAAGCTAATATTTCCCCCAATCCCCGCAATAAACAATGACTCGATGTAATAAACAAGGTACAAGAAAATTGTGTGTATGTCGTGTCCGATATGAGAACATGGCACATAAATGTAAGACAAATCCAAAGTACAAGTCGAGTCGGTGTACTTGCCTCTGTAGGCCCATTAGTCATGATCAAACCTGATTTTAATAATTGATTAAACTTTGTCTCGATATAAATACAAGTCAATTCAGATGTTTACCTACGACGTCTTGGACACTGCTCAACAATGGATATCTACGACGTTCAAGACTGAAGCCGTTGATTTGCCAGTACGGTGTGGTCAAGAATTGTACACCAAGTCGTACTGGCAAATAGGCTGTCCGGAATTGTTTTTCAAAACTGACCTATCTCTTTAAAAATGACCGATGTTTTTAAAATACATCCTTTTTACAAAAAGCTTCTGAAGGACTTTTCAAAAAGCCAAATTAATTTTTTCTCAAAATGAACTGGCAGAACCCTAGCAGAACTCGGCCAGAGATCGACCAGAGTTTGTCCAGAGTTCGGCCAATCTGAACGTTAGTGAATGTTTGATTTTGAACTTGGCCACCCTTCAGTTGCGGTTTGTTACAAAGAGTTCTGTCCGATTTTTGTTCAAATTCTGTCAGAGTTCTGTCTTTGAAAAAACTATAAGTAGAGTAGTATTTCGATCATTTCAAATCACCAATTCACTTTCAATCTCTTTCCTTCTAAAGCTTACATTTTCTCCAAAGAGTTTTCAAAGCTTATATTTTCAAATCCCAAGCCAGTTACAATCCTCTAGTCAATTTGCCAGTACGGTGTGGTCAAGAAGTTTCAAGATAGATTGTAATCAGAGGCTTGATAGAAGATACAACTCTTCACAATTGAAGTTGGTCAAGTTTTTCGTATCAAAGCTCGCGTCTGTAGAAGTTGCAAAGACTTCGTATGAAAACTTACGGTATTTTCTCATAGTGGATTCAACTGGAAGCTAGAGTTCTTCCGACTGGACTAGTCCTCACAAGAAAAAAACCAGTATAAATCTCGGTGTTTGCGTTTGCCTTCTGATCACTTTTTATTTCTGTCATTTACTTTGTGATTATTTTCATATCTGTGATCTAACTGCTAACAAGATTTTTAATTACCAATATTCCGCTGCCTACTCTATTCACCCCCTCTAGAGTATTCTGCTTTATGATTTCGTTCCTACAATTGGTATCAGAGCAGGTTATACAGGTAAAACAAGGTAAAATTGCAGTTATATTCAATTATTTTATATAGATCACAGCATTACACATGGCAACTGTAAAATTCACAAGTGAAGGCTAAGCCACAAACAGACCTCCACTGTTTGACGACACAAATTACACCTATTGGAAAACACATATGAGTTTTTTTCTGAAATCACTTGATTTTGACTTATGGTCTGTAGTTATTGATGGCTATAAAAAAACCCCTCGTATAATTGTTGAAGGAGTTTTAGTTGAAAAAACCCATGACAAATATACAGAGGAGGAAAAGAAAAAGGTCAGTCTTGACGCACGTGCTATTAATGCTCTATTTTTTGCTTTAGACAGAACTGAATTCAATAGGGTGTCTACTTGCATAACATCAAATGAAGTATGAAAACTTCTCGAAGTAACCCACGAAGGAACAACGCAAGTCAAGGAGTCAAAGATCAACGGACTTACTAAAGAGTACGAGGCGTTCAAAATGAAGCCAAGTGAATCAGTCACTCAGATGTTTACAAGGTTCTTGGATATTGTAAATCCTTGGTCTTTACTAGGCAAGGATTACAGTAACCATGAGAAGATTCGCAAACTTTTACGAGCCCTTACAAAGAACTGGATTCCAAAGGCTACTGCAATCATTGAAGGGAACGACCTCTTAACAATGTCTCTAAAAACACTCATGGGTAAGCTACTCACTCATGAGTTAGAAATATGAAAACTTACCGACCTATTAGATCATGTTAGAGATAATGACTCTTCAAATGAGTCTGGTGAGCTTTTTTCTATTAAACTGTTGTTACACGAGACTGTTAATCTATCCGAAGAAAAAGACCAAACTATTATCCAGTTAAAGGAAGACCTATCTAAGGAGAGAAAGAGTATCCAGTGTACACAGGTCAGATTAGAATCACTCACATCTGACTATACTAGATTATATGACAATTACCGAATCATCGGAACACGCCCAACATTGTCAGACCAAACCATACCAAAACTATGCCCAAAAAGACTAATAGGCATGCATTCTTCTATACTAGAAAACCAAAACCTACCAATCATCCACCTCACACTACTTTCAACACTCAACATGCTTAATGTCATTATTGTGGCCTCATTGGTCATATATCTTCTTCATCTAGAATCAAAAAGTTAGTAGATTTAAATGTTTATGCATGGATACCGAAAACTAACCAGTCAGGACCCTACAAGAAATGGGTACCATGAGTTTCATTTGTAAATTGTTTTGTAGGTGGGACTCCCTTTACATGCTAGGAGCAAATGGATCCTCGATAGCGGTTGCTCACGGCACATGACAGGTGACGCTTCATTATTCGTAACACTGTCGAAGAGGAATAAAGAAGGATACGTCTCCTTCGGTAATAATTTAAGAGGGTACATAATTGGTATCGGTGACAGTGGTAAGGCTCGCTATCGAGTGATTAAAGATGTTTGTCTAGTTACCGAGTTAAAACATAATCTGCTCAGCATAAACCATTTAGCTGATCACGGTTGTGGTATTAACTTCATAAAAGATAAATGTACCATAATTGATAGTTCAACTGGTAGTATTATATTTGAAGGTATTAGGGAAGACAATATATATGTTTTCCACTTGTTGGAAGATGCTAACAAAGCAGGTAGATGTTTGATGGCCAAAAGCGTTGAGAGTCAACTATGGCATATGAGACTCGGTCATGCAAATATGGATACAATTTCAAGACTATCTGCAAAGAAGTTTGTACGCGGCTTACCGGATATTTCTTTCAAGAAGGATACGGTATGTAGTGAATGTAAAAAGAACAAAGCTGCCAAATCCGCATTCAAATCCAAGAACGTTGTAAGTACCACTAGACTTTTACAACTGTTACATGTGGACTTATTTGGACCAAGTAGAATTGCTAGTCTAGGTGGTAAGTTATATGCATTTGTTATTATAGATGATTTTTCTAGATAGACATGGGTTTATTTTCTTGCACGCAAGAGCGATGCATTATCAAAAATTGTCACCTTTTGCAAGAAAGTACAGAATGAAAAAGGGCTCATGATTACTCGCATTCGTATTGATCATGGCGGCGAAATTGAGAATGCAGAATTCAAGCAATTTTGTGACACACACGGTTATCTGCATGAATTCCCTTACCCTAGGACTCCGCAACAAAATAGAGTTATGGAATGTAAGAACAGAACTCTATCTGAAATGGCTAGAGTAATGCTAAACCAGTTTAATCTACCTAGATACTTATGGGCTGAAGCTGTAAATACAACATACTATATTCTTAATAGGGTTCTAATTCGACCTATATCGAAGAAGACACCCTATGAACTATGGTTTGATAGAACTCCAAATGTTTCTTATTTCAAAATCTTTGGTTGTAAATGTTTTATTCTTAATACTAAAGATAGTTTTAGTAAATTTGATGAAAAGGCTGATGAAGGTATATTTTTAGGTTATGCAGCAAAGAGCAAAGGATACAGAGTCTTCAACAAAAGAACCATGATCATCGAAGAATATATCAATGTCAAGTTTGATGAGCTGAATCAACACTTAGACGATGATGACAATGAAGACATAATCACACCAAGCACAGCTACTGTAAAACCTTCACCATCACATTAGGCATCAGATGAACCTCCAAGCAAAGAAGCCATAACTAGCAATCTTGAGACTACACCAAAAGAGATGAGATTCTTGGCTAATCATCCAAAGAACTTTGTAATTGGTACGATTACCAAGGATGTAAGTACTCGTTCCTCGAATAAAGATATAGCTTCTTGTGTTGCTTTTGTCTCGCAATTTGAACCCAAAAATATTGATGAAGCATGTAGTAAAAATTTTTGGTTAGATGCTATGAAAGAGGAATTAAACAAATTCGAACGGAATCAAGTTTGCAAACTTGTTCCTAAGCCCATAGATCATCCGGTCATTGGCACCCGATGGGTATTCTAAAACAAACTGAATGAGAATGGTTTAGTGACTCGTAATAATGCTCGACTCGTAGCTCAAGGATACAATCAAGAAGAAGGTATCGACTACGATGAGACTTCTGTCCCAGTTGCAAGATTAGAATCCATTCGCATGTTATGTGCATTTACATGTTTCCATAATTTTAAGTTATTTCAAATGGATGCCAAAAGCACATTTTTTAATGGTTTTATAAAAGAAGAGGTTTATGTAGCTCAACCACCTGGTTTTACTAATTTTAAATTTCCTGAATATGTTTTTAAGTTGAAGAAAGCCTTATACGGTTTGAAACAAGCCCCTCATGTTTGGTACGATCGTCTAAGCTCTTTTTTACTTGATAACAGTTTTTCAAAGGGAAAGGTTGACACTACTTTGTTTATAAAATCTTTGAATAACAATATTCTTTTGATTCAAGTCTATGTAGATAATATTATTTTTGGATCTACTGATGAATCTCTTTGTCAATAATTTTCAAAGTGTATGCAGAATGAGTTTGAGATGAGCATGATGGGAGAGCTAAATTCTTTCTCGGACTGTAAATCAAATAAAACCAACTATGGGACGTTCAAAAATCAAGCAAAGTATACAAGGGATCTGTTAAAGAAGTTCGACCTGGAAGTAGCAAAGCCACTTAGCACTCTAATAAAAACTTCAACCAAGCTTGATATTGATGAACAAGGCAAACCTGTCGACGTATGTAAGTATCGAGGTATGATAGGTAGCTTACTATATTTAACTGCTAGCCGACCAGACATTATGTTTAGTGTTTGCTTATGTATCGCTTTCAAGCTAATCCTAAGGAATCACATACGTACGCAATTAAGCGTATCTTTCGGTACCTTAAAGGTACTTCTTCTGTCGGCTTATGGTATCCCAAAACCACGTCATTTGACCTGACCGATTATTCTGATGCTGATTTTGCCGGATGCAAAGTTGATAGAAAAAGTACCAACGGTATATGTCATTTTCTAGGAAAAGCTCTAGTCTCTTGGTTTAGTAAAAAGCAAAATTATGTTGCATTATCAACAATAGAGGCTGAGTATATCGTCGCAGGACGTTGTTGTGCACAAATTTTGTGGATGAAACAAACTCTAGAATACTATGGATTGCATTTTACACATATACCCATTTTCTGTGACAACACTAGTTCTATTAATTTGACTAAGAATCCAGTTTGTCACTCTCGTACTAAACATATCGAGATTCGACATCACTTTCTTAGAGATCATAAAAAAATGGAGATATAGACCTTGTATACATAGACACACAAAATCAATTAGTTGACATACTCACAAAACCTCAAGAATTATTTACGTCGAGAATTAGAAATTTAGATATCAATAATATTAATTAATTTTATTTTATTAATTAATTTATTCGATACTCAAAAACTATTTTTCGAGACAAGCCTAAAAAGAGTCTGTCTGTCACCACGACTACGGTCGAAGCGAAGCGGTACCTAAGTGTTCCTCGATGAACCTCCGTTAGCTGGGACAGTACTCCTACAGCTAATCTAAAACAGATGCTGAGTAAAGGATATTAATTTATAAAATAATATTAATCATATTATTTTGAGATTTAAAATTACTAAACTCTGAATTAAATATTTGAAACAAATAAATAAAAAAGATGTGGCCCCATCATTATTATTTATATATATATAACACCAGGCAACCCTTGGCGAATTCGGCCATTGTTCGGTCCGAATTCGGTCAGAGTTCGACTGGGTATATATATATATATACCAGCCAGAACCCGAGGCCCCCATCTTCTTCATTCTTCCAAACATCCTCAAACAGCAGCAGCCGTGCCTCCAAACACTAGCTCTTCTCCACCCTTGTTATTCCAATCCGCGTGGAGATCTTCGTCCAAACTTTGGATTCGTGCGAAGAATTTCGTCCTCAACAACATATCCAATTTTTGGAAGGTATAATTCCTTCTTTCCTCCACTTTTAAATTATTAGGGTTTCTAAAATTTTTGGAAAAGAATGCCTAAGTTAAATCCCTTCTAGAGAAAGAAGACCAATGCCAATGAAGAGGCATCATCTTCAGATCCGTATATGGATTCCCTCTTTCCTTCGGTCCAATTGGATGACGGTGCATCGGATGAGTTTTACTTCACAACTTTCGACCATGCTTTATTATGGTATGCCGATTTCATTATGTGTACTATCTGTACCGGATCACCGATTAAATGGACTGTCTTTTCTGACCACCGTCCTTACTTTAAGACATTAGGGTTACAACCCTTTGTTTTTTTATAATTTCCTATAGCTACTAATGCCATTAGATTATTCTATTGTAATTTTGTGTTAGATACTTTCACCGCGAGAACACGTGTCGGAGGGATCGATATCGAATTCACTGATAAAACGTTAGCGAAAATCCTTGGTATTCCAAACGAAGGTGCCCCGCTCGATGACATCACTGATTTTGATTTCCCCGATGGTACGACTCTCGTTAGTTTCAAGAATGAGCTTTGTGCGCCCGCACGTGCTTGTCCTGGAAAGTTCAAGGCTAATAACTTGAACTTGTTTAACTACGAATTACATCACATCATCTATTCTACTTTACTTCCAAAATCTACTTCCAAAGATGATGTCACTGCACTTGAGCCTTCTGCTCTATATCACATACTTAAGGGATTCCTTTTTCTGTCCTAAGACTATCATTCAGATGATGGGTAGACGTAGCAGAAGAGATCGCAACCTTTCTTATGCGATGATAATCTCTCGCATCTTTCAGAGATTTGACATTGACCTATCTACTTGTGCTGTTGACCCTGAGCCCAAGTTCCTCAAACTTTCTTGCCTCTGTTCCTCCACCTACTGCACCTGCTCCTCCTACACCTACTCCCACAGCACCTGGTCATCCTCAGTCCTACCCTATAACATTTGAGGGTATTCATCAGCACCTTTCAGATCTGCAATCATTCTATGTTGACACTTCCAGGGAACATTAGTTCTGTGACGTGACTCGGTTCCAGGCTATTGCCAACTCCTTCGCCGATCTGAGATTTGCGCAGACGGGTCATTCTGCTAGCTCTCTACCTCGAGACCCTTCTGTTTCTGGATACCGCGTTGATGATGAGGCGATCCACTCTCTGTTCCAGCTAGGGAATGCTTAGGATTGGTATCGTACTTTTGGTACCACTCCTCATACTTCTGGAGCTGGTACTTCTGGACATGCTGGCGCTGCAGCCGATGACGATGATGACGAGGATGATGACTTTTGAGATGTTATTCTTATTGAGACTGATTTTTTTATCTTATGTTTACTAGGAAATGCTCCGACATTCCAAGATTTTATCAGTACTCTTATTTTAGTTATTATCTGCTACTCTTCATAGACATGGTTTTATTATGTCTCAGTTTGACATATGTTTCACTTAGTTTATTATTCAGCATTTTATTTGTTTCAGTTTTATTATAGCATTATCTCTCTTTTTATGCTTCCATATAAACTTGCTGTGACAAATACCATGCCTGTGTTGTTTATATAATATCTTTTTAACTGTCAATACCATACATGTGATGAATAAAAATATTTCTTGTGTTTCTTCACTGTTTGTTACTTATGCATTTATTGCGGGGGAGCTTTCTCTTTTGTAATTATTTTGCTAAGTGACAACGGGGGAGAAATAGGATCTAACGTCTTCATGAATGCAGGTTAAGTACAATTTTTTTCTCTGGTATTACATATTTTTTGAATTGATTCAAACTTAGATGTTATATCGGTAAGGTTTGTCAATTATCAAAATGGGGGAGATTGTTGGCCTATTGGTCATGGTTAAACCTGATTTTAATAATTGATCAAACTCTATCTCGATATAAATACAAGTCAATTCAGATGTTTACCTACGACGTCTTGGACACTGCTCAACAATGGATATCTACGACGTTCAAGACTGAAGCCGTTTGTCATTCCAAATGTATTTCCATCAAAGTAATATAATTTGTCATTTTATTGAGTCTAGGAATACATTATACACCAAGTCGTACTGGCAAATAGGCTGTTTGGAATTGTTTTTCAAAACTGACCTATCTCTTTAAAAATAACCTATGTTTTTGAAAAATATCATTTTTACAAAAAGCTTCTGAAGGACTTTTCAAAAAGCTAAATTGATTTTTTTCTCAAAATGAACTGGCAGAACACTAACTGAACTCGGCCAAAGTTCGGCCAATATGAACGTTAGTGAACGTTTGATTTTGAACTTGGTCACCCTTTAGTTACGATTTGTTACAAAGAGTTCTGTCCAAATTCTGCCCGAATTCTGTCAGAGTTCTGTCTTTGGAAAAACTATAAATAGAGAAGTATTTCGATCAGTTCAAATCACCAATTCACTTTCAATCTCCTCTCTTCTAAAGCTTACATTTTCTTCGAAGAGTTTTCAGAGCGTACATTTTCAAATTTCAAGCCAGTTACAATCCTCTAGTTGATTTGCCAGTACGGTGTGGTCTAGAAGTTTCAATAGAGATTGTAATCAGAGGCTTGATAGAAGATACAACTCTTCATAATTGAAGTTGGTCAAGTTCTTTGTATCAAAGCTCGCGTCTGTGAAAGTTGCAAGGACTTCGTATGAAAGCTTGCGGTATTTTCCAATAGTGGATTCAACTGGAAGCTAGAGTTCTTTCGACTGGACTAGTCCTCACAAGCGGGAAACCAGTATAAATCTCGGTGTTTGTGTTTGCCCTCTGATCACTTTTTATTTTTGTCATTTACTTTGTGATTATTTTCATATCTGTAATCTAACTGCTAAGAAGATTTTTAATTAGCAATATTCTGCTACCAACTCTATTCACACCCCCTCTAGAGTATTCTGCTTTACAATTTCGTTCCTACAGCCTCGCCTTGGAAGCACGGGAGTAATACTGCATGAATCTGAACAATCATCTGGTATTTATACAAATTGTTAGGGTTTGAATTAATGACAGTTAACCAGCTATTTCTAATAATTATAGGCAAAAATAGCTAACGCTGCTTTTGAAAATATTTAATGTTGCCTAATCAAAATAATACTTTAAGCCATATTTAATAAGGAAATCATTTTAGGAAATACTAGAACATTTTGCTAGCAAAATAATAATCGTAATTCTATAAACTTTTTAGAAACATTTTTACTAGCAAAATAAACATTTTAGTAGTAGAAATATTTTGATATACTAGGATTTTACTACCAAAATATAAGTCTAATGATTTTACTAAATAATACCAACCAATTATATTTACTTACTAGCAATTAGTTTTTAGCAAAATAAATTGTGAAAGGAATAATTATGGATAATATCCTAATAAAATTAGAATCATTAATATATATATATATATATATATATATATATATATATATATATATTTAACCTAACCATGTACCATAATTGACTAGAGGAAAGTAATATTATAGTAGTTTGGTACTAACATAGTTATATTAAATTAGAAAAATGTATAATACCAGGTTAAATAGTATTTTAGTAAATACCAAACTAGCCACAATACTAACAAACAAAACATCCTCATCAAAACTAACAGTCATACCTAATATTAATTCACTGCAAAACAATATTGTAATAAAATTAAACCCAACTATACAATCTGACCCAACCATAATCCAACTGTAAAATATTTACTCCTCTCTTAATCCTCCTAACAGTCCAGCCCATCAACTATCACCTAACACATCCCCATTTTCCATTCCTGTACAGCCCATTTTTTACAAACCTAATTAGCCTTCTATGCTATCATCCCCCACACTGCTTCGGCCCAAAATACAACCCAAACTACACAAATCAAATTATTAATAATTTGCAACTAAAACCTACTCCAAGCCCAAATATAAGCTCTCCAGACCCGGCCCAATCCACCTAACCTCTTATTAAAACCTAACTTTTCTCTTTCATCTCTCAGTCTCTCATTCCTCCGCCGACAATCAAAAATCCCATCATCATCATCGTCATAGCCTCCCTTCTTTCTCCAGCTTCATTTCCCTCTGGCCGACTTCTCCCCTCACCTGAACCCTAATATTCCTCTCCTCTCCCTTCTCTGGGTTCGCAACCCTAACCCTAAATTAATTAGGTCATCTTTTCCGATGGTTCCTCTCGAACCCTAGATCCCTAATTCTTCATCATCCCGACCCTGAAACCCTAAGCCCTAATAAATCCTGCCATGGCCACAGCCTTCTCAACATAACCATCTCTCCCTTCCCACACACTCAGTCGCACAAACTCAAGCCCACCCATGTCTTCCCTAAAAAATCCTATCCTGAGAAAATCCTAGATGACGAAAAACAAGGAGAAGAAGAAATACAGCAGGAGATCAAGGGGATCGAGGCGAAATACTCACTTTCGGTACGAAGGGGACGTCGATCCACGACGACGAGAGATCCGGTGGCGGCTGACTTTGAACTCGGCGAGCTGCAGGCTCGTCGGATGCGACTGATAGGTGGTTGGCGAGGCTCTAGAGCTGCTCGAAAAGATGCGTGGTCTCCAAGCTGTTGTAGCTCCCCTTCCCGAAAATTCTTGAAATATTTTTTTATTTTATTTTATTTTATTTATTTGATTTAGATAGTGATTTTTAAATTTTTTTAAATGATTATTTAGTTAATTATTATGGTTGATGATTTTTGCCATGGTTTACATTTTGGAGTACAATGTGACTAGAAATCATGGCACGGATAGTGCAGTGGCGTGCTTTGATTAGTGTTTAGCCATGGTAGGGGAAGGCCGAGCCATTAGATTGTTCTAACTAGGAAAACCAGGCCAAGTTGCAAATTAATCCCTATAAATGGTTTAATTAGTTATTTATTAAAATTTTGACTTTTAGGGATTTTGTTTTACCAAAATAGCCCGGAATGGATCCGAACTAAGCCCAAGCCCATGTAGGCACCCAGTGTACACAAAGATTCCATGTAGACATGTTTTTAAGTAGATGCAGTACCGAATATGGGATGTGTAATTCGTTATTATCATTATTATTATTATTATTATTATTATTATTATTATTATTATTATTATTATTGTTGTTTTATTATCAATACTATTGAGGTATTGTTATATATATAAAATATGTATAAGCACCAGGATATATATGTATATATATATATATATTGATTCGTAATTCTATTTATAATTTATTAATATATATACATATGTATATGTGTAAATATATTTATATATATGTGCATGTGTATCTATATAATTATTGTATATGTGTATTTATATATAAATATATATTATATATGTATATAAGTGCATATGTGTGTATATATAAATATATATATATATTTATATATATATATAAAATATATATATATATATATATGAATATATATATGTATAGTTATTAATTGCTAAAAAAAAGAAAAAGAAAAACAAATAAACACCCACAGCCCATTCGGGCCAGGCCAGCCCAGGCCCAACAGGGCCAAGCCCAGCCCGAATCTAGGAATGGCCCAATCGGGCTAGGCTACTCAGCAAAACGGCTGAGCCCCTTATTTCAGCAGTAAAGGGAATCATCCCCGAGCCCAGGCCCAATCTCCTCTGCTGCTCTGTTGCAAACAGAGCAACGTATATATAGGCGCGCGATCGTGAGAACAGGGTTCTCCTCAAAAACCTTAAACGTAAATGCCTGCCATGCTACCTATCCACAGTAAGAGCACCCCCAGCCACATCCGTGCGCCGCCCTGGGCCAACGCCGGCCGGCAGACGCGCGGCCGAGCACCGATTAGCAGAACACACAACAGCAGCAGTAGGAGTTCTCGACGGGCCCTTTTCAGGTAAAATTCCTCGCTCATCTCGCTACCAATTCGAGAAACAATTCTTTCCTTAGGAAGACAACCTATAGGAATGAATATCCCTTCAATTAATTTTTATTGAGAAGTCCTAGGTTGTCGGGTGTATCGACACGAAGTTCACAAAATTCTGTCTCGAAGCAGGACAGTAAAAATTGCCCAACTCCCTGTTAGGAAGGTCGATATCTCACAACCTATTCGGAATTTTGAAAACCTATGTGAAGTGGTTTATTGACAGCATGTAAGGCAACAAAACCCTTCTTTTAGTTTTAAATAAATCTTGGTGTTTATTAAATAAAACTTGTGTAAATTTGACGAAAAATCTATTTTCAAAATATAGAAATCCCTCGATATGACGTGCGTCCCGCCAATCTGGGCAACGTGGTCACGAATCGAAGGCATGAAAAGTTGCGTAACGGCTTTGTGGTCGTGTGGGCTTTGACAGAATTTAAATTGGTCGCGTGTGCGCGACGAATTTGCTGCGTATCCGTCAAAATTTACCGTATCGGCCTCTGTGCAAGTTTCTCAATTACTTCTTGCACGCTCGTCAGATCAAGACAAAACTTGCGCCAACAGAACCGTATTATTTTTCTGGTCCTGTATGCCAAGTTTGGTTCAATTCTGAGACAGTTGAATCGGAACGCCGTTTTGCGGGCCCCACGGTCCGATTCAACGGGCGATTTTGTGCACGGCCTACCGGAATCCAAAACTGGACATACCATTGGCTTCATATCTGAAAACTAGATCCGTAGACATGTAGTTTGATAACTTTAGAGATTGTTGACTCTGGCACATTTTTCGGTACAAAGCGGGTCCAACGACGGACATCGTTTTTGTCCGAAATTATCGTTTTGCCCCTGTATCCAGAATTGGACTTAAAGACAAGCAATCCTAGGTAATTTGACTATTCTGAGACTGTTGGCATTGTCTGTTTCATCTTTCAGAGACAGTTGTTATGATTCGGACCTTATGGCTTAGCAGTGGACTAGATTGTTATTGGATCTGCGTGCAACCTCTAAGCAAGTATACCTTGCCTTCCTCTATAGTTTTATTTACATACATTTTTTTTATTTTACAGTCGTTGGATTATTCATGGACATGTACTTTTCGTGTTATTTTCTATGGAGTTTTTCTTGTTGCATATAGCCGTGTCCATGTTTGATCTTGTGTTTGGAGATGTTCTCGTCAGTACCTTGTTGAGTCGTGTCATAGAATGAATACGTGTAACTGAACTGCTAAATCCTTGATATTGTTTCCTTGGTACCAGAGAGTTCACACTCAGGACGAGGGTGTTTTTTTGATCTATTTACATCCGTGAGTCCACACTCGGGACTAGGATGTCGATTATTTGTACCAGAGAGTCCACACTCGGGACGAGGGTGTAGACTTGACTTGACTTGACTTGCACCAGAGAGTCCACGCTCGGGACGAGGGTGTTTACATCAGAGAGTCCACACACGGGACGAGGATGTAGTATTTGCACCAGAGAGCCCACACTCGGGACGAGGGTGCCTTGCCGTGAACTAACCAGAGAGTCCACAATCGGGACGAGGGTTAGTACTAACCAGAGAGTCCACACTCGGGATGAGGGTTGGTGTTTAGTTCAGACCCGTGAGTCCACACTCGGAATGAGGGTTTGGTTTCTTCTATTGATCTCGTGATTATCGTTCATCCGGCAGTTCATTTATACGTAGTTGTTCTAGTGTTCGTGTGTTCGTATTCGTGTTCGTGTTCGTATCTGCGTTCGTATTCGTGTTCGTGTTCGTAGTCATTTGTCTTGTTCATGTTCTTTCTTGCTTATTTTTTTGTGCATGATAAAACTGTAGATAGGTATGTATATTATGTATCTTGCTATGTCCTCTGAGGACCTGATGATCTCCTCAGGTTTAGCGATTGTATGGAGTTAGCTAGTAGTTCTGGATGGCGGAGCATTTGTGGTTCTTACGGGATTCAGGTACCGTTATTGTGCTTATTATCCGCTCGTGCTTTCATACCTTATCATGAGTTATCCTGTTTCTTGATTCAGTTTTAGACTCTTGTTAATTCCTTTAGAGTCTTATCGGGCATTTATGCTAGTGGGCTGCAGACCACGACCCATAGTGTTCATTCATGTTTCATATTCTTATTGTGGATTGAGATATAATTTATTTGCCATGATTTGGCAGTATACCACAGCCTTGACAGCATTTACGTATTCGAGTCGGGCTGGAGTCCGTTCGATACGTAGCTGGGCTTGCTCACGGACTCGCATCCGAAAAGCGGGTGCGGGTCGTGACAACTGTCAGAAAAATTAGAGAAGATCGATCTAAGCTCGAAGATGGTCGAGGATGGTTTGGCAACGGCGAGACCCGGCGGTCCCTGGCATGGTGGCTCCAAAGTGACGGTGGCTGACTGTATAACGAGGTGGCTCAAGCTTCGATGGCGGTGGCGGCACACTCGAGGTGACAACACGTCTCACTAGGAGGCACAACAGCCAAGACGGACCCTCGAGATCCGAAGGGGTGTCTCAATTGTGACGCCAACGTAGTCTTCGAGGATGACTCACTGCTCGAGGAGCAGCACGGCAGTCTCCTTCGCGGTGGCGGTTAGAATTAGTCAGCTATGGCGTGGTGGTTCTCCGGCGAGAGTGCGGTAGCGCACGGCCAAGCTCGGCCAGAACAGAGAAGAGAGAGAGTGATGAGAGAGAGTAGAGAGAGAGTGTTATCAAAAATTGTATTAAAATTTGTGTACTGACTGTTGAGTGTGTCAGTATAATAATTTTTATAATAAAATATTATATGGCAGTGTGGTAAATAGTGGTAGATCTGGGTTAATAAAAATGACTTGTAACAGATTTTTTTTCAAATTCAAAAAGTTTTTCAAAAATCAAAATTTCAAAACAGATTTTCAAATTTAAATATTTAAACAATTAAGGAACATGAACAAAACAACTAATTAAATAACAGAATTTTGTTAGCTACTTGGATTAACTGTAGATAATAATAAGTAAAATAATTACAAGATTAGTTAGTAAATTATAAATCAATCTTTAACAGGAAATTGTGACAGACTTTTGATTTGTGTCCTGACTAATCAATCTCTAATAACCTTTAATGATAACAAAATAAATGATTTAATAAAATTCAATATATTTGTATACACCTTGAAAACATATTATTAACAAATAACTTTAGAGTAATTCCAAATATACAAATACAAGTTATTTTGAAAACATTAGCATTACTAAGCATTAGTAAAGAAAAATCTTAATTTTAGAAAATAAAATTAATCTAAGATTGAAATCAATTTTTTATACTAACCAAATCCAATATAACAAGTTGACTTAAAGAAGAAAAGATTATTAAACAATTATTATTTTTCATTTTTTTTAGAAAATTTTTAATAATTCAAAATATATGAAACTAGGTTTAGGGAGTTACAAACCTACCCCCTTACAAAAATTTCGACCTTGAAATTTCAAGGATGCACAAAATCAAGCAAAATTTATTAAAGGCAACAAGAAAACTAGATGATTTATTTATGGAGTAAAATAACAAGGACTAACAAGTAGTCACTAAACAATATGAAAATAGTAAATGCAAGAAAAACTCAGAGACGAGCCTAAAAATAGGCAATAAAAAGAAATGTAGCTACTACGAGCAAGTAAGGAAGATAACGGTCCATCCGACTGCGCTCCTGCGGCTACTACTGCTCCTTAAAGACTGGGTCCTCCTGCTGCTCCTCTGGTTCTGGTCCCTGTCGAGTGAAAGTTGCAGGGCAATCTCTCACTTGGTGAGTGGCAGATCCACAAACCAAGCACTGCCCTAACTTCTTGTGGCATTCCTCTACATGGTGTCCCGACCTCTTGCAATATGCACAAGAAATTTATATCAGAGTCTATATCTATCTCTGTTGTCTCGGTGATATCGAAGCTCGAACATGAGGACGATGCTGATGTGCTAGCCGCTGCTAAGTGTCGGTCCGCTTCGGTAGACCCTGGGAAATGCTGGCACCAATGTCTCGGTCCCGCTTAAGCTTCGGATCCATCTCCTTCTCCATTCCCTGAGCAACTTTAAGGATGCTCGCATAGGTAGTGGCTTGGCTGATAGCTACTGCATGTCACAACTCCATGGTGAGGACCTTCTTGAACTTCCAAGCCATCTCCTGTGGTGTACTGACTAGGTTCTCTGCGAACCTACCGAGTCGGGTAAACTCCGATGTATAGTGGGCCACAGTCATACTCCCCTGCTGCAATACCTTAAACTGCATCCGAATCTCGTCCCGCTCCACATCATGGAAAAACTTCTCCTGGAACAGCAATTTGAAATCCTTCTAGAGAACTTGGGGTTCAGCCAACTGAGGCTCCTCCCTATACCAAGCTCTAGCAATGCTAAAAAGTTGCATGCTCGCAACCTCGACCTTCAGATCATCTGGGATCCACTACAACAAAAAACCCATTTTACAACGTTTCATTTATAATAATTTTAAAAATATTGTAAAAAGTGAGTATTTTTACATTGTTTCTATTGAAAACTTCGTAAAATATTAATGATAACAACATTTTTTATTTAAATGTTGTGAATCTCATTCTCTTTTACAATGATTTAGGATAAATATTGTAAATTTAATCTTTAACAACATTATTTTTGTGTAGTTAAAAAAATTAATGAGTTGAATCCAGCAAGATCCAAATTATTTTGGCCCATCGGGCGGGATCCAAATAAAATCTCAAACTTTCGCTGTTCCCGTAACCCCAATATTTTCCCGTAGGGAGAGGAAACCCTAACAGCTTTCCCGCGGGATCAAAACCTATTATTTTTCCAGCGGGTCAGACTCTCATCAAGCTTAAGACTCTCATCTTCAGAGAGCATAGATCCCCTTCAGAGAGCGTAGATCCCCTTCGAGCATAAGACTCTTATCTTAATCTCCCCTTCAGAGAAATCTCTCATCTTCATCTTCATCTCCGCGGGGAGACGAAACCCTAATATCTGGTATGTTCTTTTTTTTGTGAGTGCGACTTCATCTTGCAGACGTTTCATCGTCTTCGACTCATCTTGCCGATGTTTCATCTTGCCGATTTCTTCAACTTCATCTTGCTGACGTTTCGAATCCTTTTATTTACAAGTATTTGATTTGATTTGGGCTATGTCCTAATTAAAACCCTAAATTTTGGTTTTCCCAAATTGGTGAATGGTCTACATAAATTTGGTGTTTCCTAATCGATCGATGACCTTCATAATTTTGATGGTCCCAAATCTATGGGAGAAATAAGTTAATTTATATGTTTTTATTGTTAATTTGTAGTTGGTCTGTTTTTTCTGTCAACCTAATTTTTAGGTTTTGTTTATTTTGGTGCTCCCAAACCTAATTTTTTTGTCAACATTATTTTTAATCTTGATTGCTTTTCTTTTTATTCTCTAAGTCTTGATTCATCTATATTATTGCAGAAATTGGTATTCATCAGTTTTATCCCTACAACTCGATTTCTTGCAACAGGTTAGTTTTTTTTAATATTCTTCATTGGTCAATGCGATGTTGATGCTACTAGAATGCATGTGATGGCCAGATTAATTAGTGCTGAGACACTTTGATATTACACATGGCCTTAAGCCATGAGTTGACTGGCTTTCCAATTGCATATGTGGATGTACAATATATGGACTTGATTGTAAAGTGGTTTCAAGTATGAATTGGTCTTACTGCTGCTTCACCTATTTATATAGAATTTGTCTCTTCTTTTGTCCCTCACTTTTGTTGCTTCCTTGCTTGTGTTTCATGCATAGTTTGCACTATCGATATCGTCGATCTCGACATAGGAAGGATCTGATACTGATAATGATTTGGATACAGAGACTGCGATAATTGCTTTCTTGTCACTCGATAAAGGGGATGTTCTATTTGGCAATTGTTGGAGAAGAGGATATAGTGTATCTTGTTGCTAGTACTTTGTTACAACCTCCATCTTGTTACAACTAATTTGTTGTAACCTACATCTTGTTGTTACCTACTTGGTTACAACTAACCAATAGTTTAGGAGCCAAACTTGCCTATAAAAATAGGCTTTCTCTCATTGTATTACAAGAGTGACAAAACTAATAAAAGCTTTCCTTTTCTCCCGTGGATGTAGGCATTGCCGAATCACGTAAGTTCTGTGTGTTCTATTTTTGCTCTCTCTTTTTAATACTTGTTTCCTTATGGTATCAGAGCAGGTTTTCTCAATTTCTCGTATATGAACAAGGTCGATGGTCGGGCCGGAGATCTGTGTTACATATACGTAATTGGGATCCTGTTCCTCCTGTCTCTTCTCACTTCGTAGAATATGGATGGCCGAATCGGATGTGCATGGAGGGTCCAACATCAAGCTTACCTCCGTCCTCTTGAATGGCCTCAACTATGTTCCATGGTCTCGTGCAGCATATCTCGCCCTAAGTGGAAGATTGAGATTGGGGCACATCATTGGAACGACGAAGGCTCCAAAAAAGGATGATCCTAAGTTCGAAGAATGGCAAACTCATGATCATCAAGTCATGTCATGGCTCCTTAATTCAATGGAAGGTAAAATTTCTAAAATTTTCTCCTTTTCAGAAACAGCTAAAGATCTTTGGGATTATGTCAAAGATCTCTATGGCCACCAAGAGAACGGTGCGCGGATCTTTCAACTTCAACAACAAGTTGCTGGATGTAAGCAAGAGGAGACATCGTTTACCGAGCATCTCGGAAAATTAAAAGGTATATGGGATGAACTTAATAATTATCGTCCTCCTACTACTGATCTCAAAGTTCTTCAGCAATGTGCAGAGCAAGACAAAGTTTTTCAGGTTCTTGCATGTCTTAAACCAGAATATGAGGCCCTACGTGGACAAATACTTCTCGGTGCTGAAGTTTCATCTCTCAGCGCAGTTTGCTCTATCATTCAGAAGGAAGAAACTCGTCGGTTGGTAATGGGTGGTGAGACTAAAAGTCTCAAATCAGAATCAAGTGCATTAGTGGTAGGCAATCGTAAAGTTGAAAAACGCTCAAATAATGAAGTGGTTGGTTCCTCGTGACGACTATGTGAACATTGCCATAAACCCTATCATACAAAGGATCGATGTTGGGATTTGCATCCCCATCTTAAACCCACGAAACATCCAAAACGACAAGTGGCTAACAATGCCACTACATCTGTGGCTAATAGTACTATACTTGGTTCTGAAGAAAAAAGTTTGGTTAGAGAACTGACCAGACTACTTAAAAAATTTAGTAATGTTGAATTGTGCTCCGAGCAATCTACCCATCTGACAGGTAATCTATATGCTCTCACTTCCTCATTGTTTCAGTCATCAGATTGGATTATTGATTCTGGTGCTACGGATAATATGACAAATGATATGAGTTCCCTTTTACATTTTATTTCCCGGGACAAAGAAACGGTGTCAATAGCTAATGGCACTACCGTTCCTGTTCTTGGATCAGGAAAACTGTCTTTTTTTCATCACCACCCTATGACTGATGCTCTATATATACCATCATTTCCTTCAAAGTTGCTTTCGGTTGCTAAAGTTACTAACGATCTGAATTGTAATGTCATTTTTTCCCCTTCTGATGTTGTTTTTCAGGATCGAGTCACGGGGAGGACGATTGGTAAAGGAGTATTATCTCATGGTCTTTATGTTTTGAAAAGTGCACCTTAAGCTTTTGTTTTCCAAACAATGAACCTCTGGCATAAGCATTTAGGACATCCGTCTGCTCGCTCGTTATCCTGTATTTTTCCTGATCTTGTTGCTCAAAATAATCTTTGTGAGGTATGCCAATTTTCGAAGCAGACTCGATTACCTTTTGGCACCTCGACCAAAGTTACTGCTGCACCATTTGAATTAATTCATTTTGACGTTTGGGGACCTGCCCCAACCAAATTTTATGACGATTTTAAATACTATGTAACATTTATTGATGATTTTTCAAGAGCCACTTGGATTTATTTACTCAAACATAAAAATGAAGTTGTCTCAGTTTTTCAAAATTTTTAATCCATGATTCTCATTCAATTTTTGGCTCACATTAAAGTCCTCTGCTCTGATAATGGTACCGAGTATAATATGACTCTTCTTGGTAACCATCTTCAGAAGGAGGGCATCATTCATGAAACAAGTTGCGTTGGCACTCCACAACAAAATAGAGTTTCAGAACGAAAAAAACGACACATTTTAGAAGTCACACGAGCACTGATCATGCATCAAATGAATGTTCCTAAACGATACTGGTCACATGGTGTTCTTACAGCTGCATACTTAATAAATCGACTTCCGAGTCGAATCCTTGATTTTAGATCACCAATCGAAGTTCTAAAAAGGCATAAAGTAAATATTTCTCATCTGAGAGTTTTTGGGTGTCTTTGTTTCGTGCTTGTTTTACCTATCCAAAGAGATAAACTTGACTCTCGATCAATAAAATGCATCTTTTTGGGATACTCCTCTACAAAAAAAGGTTATAAATGCCTCGATCCGACATCAGGAAAACTTTTTATCTCACGTGATGTGAATTTTTCTGAGAATATACCTTTTTTCTCAAGTAATAATGCGCCGCAGGGGGAGAACACACACATACCGTTACCGCTTATTGACGATTTCGCAAGTAGTGTTGCGCCGCAGGGGGGAACACACTCACACCGTTACCGATTGTTGATGAGGTGTCTGTTGATACCTTTGTTACTCCACCACCTTTCGATATAGAGCCTACTCTTTCTCTTCGCAAATCTACTAGAGAGCGATAAACTTTAACAAGACTATGAGACTTTTACTCCTATCATACTTCCTCTAATTTTATACAAGATTATTTATCTTATGACTCCATTTCTCCTTCTCATCATACCTTTCTTAGCAAAATTGTTACTGAACCAACCAATTTTCATGAAGCCAATGCTTATGAAGTTTGGCGGAAAGCAATGGAAGAAGAACTTCAAGCTCTTGCCGATAACAAAACATGGAAAATAGTAAAATTGCCTTATGGAAAAAAACCGGTTGGTTGCAAATGGGTATATAAAATTAAATACAATAGTGATGGATCAGTAGAAAGGCGTAAAGCTAGGTTGGTGACTAAGGAATTTACACAAACTTATGGCATAGACTATAAGGAGACCTTTGCACCTGTTGCAAAAATGAGCACTATTCGAGTTTTATTATCAGTTGCTGTAAATTGTGAATCGAATTTATATCAAATGGATGTTAAAAATGCATTCTTACATGGCGATTTAGTAGAAAAAGTTTACATGAAGTTGCCTCCAGGACACCCATGTGAAGCTCAACCAGGGATGGCATGTAAACTACAAAAGGCCTTTTATGGACTAAAACAATCACCAAGGGCATGGTATGCCAAGCTCAGTTCAGCTCTTGTAATAAATGGTTTCAAAAGAAGTGTCAATGATTCATCATTATTTGTTAAAAAGAATGAGAGTCGAGTAACATTTGTACTTGTATATGTTGATGATCTTATCATAACAGGGAATAATGAGGAAGCGATCAAGGAACTCAAATCTAATTTGGAGCAACGATTTGCTGTAAAGGACTTGGGAAGTCTAAAATATTTTCTAGGTATGGAGATTGCCTACTCACGTAAAGGTTTATTTCTTAACCAACGTAAATATTGCTTGGATTTGCTAAAGAAAACTGGAAAACTTGGGGCTAAAGCAGTTCCAACTCCTGTAGATACCTCTATTAAACTAAGTTCTGAAGGTACACCTTTACAGGATATTGAGCAATTCCAACGTCTACTAGGAAGACTAATCTATCTTACTATTACTAGACCTGATATCTCTTATGCTGTAAGTTTGATTAGTCGTTTTATGCATAAACCATGTGACAAACATCTGCAGGCAGCAAATAGAGTTCTCCAGTACTTAAAAGGGTCTCCAGGTCGTAGCATTTGGATGAGAAAAAATAGACATATCGATGTTGAAGGATACACATATGCAGACTGGGCTGGTAGTCAGACGGATAGACGCGCTACCACCGGATTTTGTACCTTCGTTGTTGAAAATCATGTAACGTGGAAAAGTAAAAAACAATCGGTAGTTGCACGCTCCAGTACATAAGCTGAGTATCGATCGATGGCCTCCACATCAAGTGAATTGGTTTGGCTTCATGCACTATTATGTGATTTGGGATTTAAACCCTCTTTACCCATAAAGTGTATTATGATAACCAATCAGCCATTCACATTGCATCTAATCCTGTGTTCCATGAGAGGACCAAACATATAGAGGTTGATTGTCACTTTGTTCGTGAGAAGGTGGAAGAGAATACTATATGCACACCCTACACAAGAAGCAAAGATCAGTTAGCCGATATCTTTAGCAAGGGTTTGACAACAGATCGGCTTCAAGATATTTTGACCAAGTTGGGATCAATTGACATTTTTGCACCAACTTAGGGGGGTGTTGGAGAAGAGGATATAGTGTATCTTGTTGCTAGTACTTTGTTACAACCTCCATCTTGTTACAACTAATTTGTTGTAACCTACATCTTGTTGTTACCTACTTGGTTACAACTAACCAATAGTTTACGAGCCAAACTTGCCTATAGAAATAGGCTTTCTCTCATTGTATTGCAAGAGTGACAAAACTACTAAAAAGCTTTCCTCTTCTCCCGTGGATGTAGGCATTGCAGAACCACGTAAGTTCTGTGTGTTCTATTTTTGCTCTCTCTTTTTAATACTTGTTTCTTTAGAAATTATCCTCATGAGTTGGGCAATGTTTCTTGTGTGAAGTCATGACATGGCACTGACAGTAAAAATAAATACCTAGTGGCCAAATAAATACCTAGTGGACACTTTGATATTACAAAAGTTAAGAATATGAATTGGGACCTTCATATTCTTAACTTTGTGCAATGTGTCTAAGAGAATATTGTTAAATTGGGAGCGTATATCGGCCTCTTGTTAAAGTTATATTTAGTAATTTTTTAACACAAATATTATTGTTTTTGTTGGGGGTCTGATATTTAATTAGCTAATCTAATTTATTTTAATTTTTATTGCACCATTTTACTTGATTCTATTATAAAATAGATGATTTGATTTTCTTACTAGCTCCCTAATGCTCTTTTGTTTGGTGTGAATTAGAGTACAGTCGCATGTTTCCAAAAATGGATAAAGCTTGGTTGCATTTTGAAAGGTTTTGAAGTTACCCATAATAAAGTATTTACTTTTTTATTATTGGATTTACACCATTTTGATATTCATTCTATTTTTTCTTGTAAATATCTAGACACACCTCTAAATACCAACATAGAACGATGAATTTTGTAACTACTGCTTTGAAGAATCTAGAAAATCCAAAAACAATTTCATGTTCTTGTATGAAATACAAGAACTTGGATTCCCGTGCTGGTTCAACTGTGTATGAGCACTTAGTTTGTAAAGGAATGGATCCATTCTATTCTACTTGGGCATTACATGGGGAACAATCTACACCTTATGCAGAGGTGCACCAAGGTACAATATCATCTGATATTTATCAAATGTATGAAAATGCACTTGCTCAAGATGAAGGGACTACAGATCACAGTCGTGATAGAAGATGATCTGCTAATATGCCGGAAGATGTTGAAACTCCTTTGTATAATGGTTACACAAATCAAACAAGATTGTCTGCAACAGTATCTTTATATAAAATCAAAACTACGAATGGTCTATCCAAGGTTTGTTTTGACGAACTTCTTAAAATTGTTGGTAACATGCTTTCAGAAGATAACAAGCTTCCTAAAACCTCATATGAAGCAAAGAAGTTATTAAAGTCTTTTGATCTAAATTATGAAAAAATACATGCTTGTGAGAATGATTGTTGTTTATTTAGAAAAGAACTTGCATATACGGATAATTGTCCCAAATGTGGTTATTCTCGTTGGAAAGTTAATGACTGCAATATAGAATACAACAGGAACGAGAACAAGTATAAAAAAAAGATTCCGGTGAAGGTGCTTAGATATTTTCCCATCATACCAAGGCTAAAAAGAATGTTTATATCAATAGAAACGTCTGAACATTTGAGGTGGCATAGCACCAATGCAAGTAAAGATGGCAAGTTACACCATCCAGTTGACTCATTAGCCTGGAAAGCAATCGACAGAAAGTGGCCCAATTTTGCATCAGATCCACAAAATACAAGACATGGTCTTGCTGCTGATAGATTTAACCATTTCAGTTTACTTAGTTCTACCTATAGTTGTTGGCCTGTGATGCTTGTCGCATACAACCTTCCACCGTGGTTATACATGTTGAAAGAACATCTAAGGTTGACTTTATTAATTCCAGGGCCGAAACACCTGGTAACGATATTGATATTTACTTGCAGCCTCTCATAGAGGATTTAACAGAGTTATGGAACAATGGGGTAGAAGTTTATGATGCATACATTAAGGAAACATTTAATTTGAAGGTGATTTAATGTAGATAATAATGTTGACACAAAATCACAGTCAACCAGATATTGATAACATTGACTAAATAATATTTGTAATAATTTAATACGACACACGACGTCTACATTAAGCTCAAGTCAGACGACAGCTCAGTCTCAGCTTCTCAGTTATTTGAGTCTGTATTTTACACTTTTGTTGAGTCTAGACTGATGTAAACTGTGTCATGCTGAGCTCTTAAGACTTGACCTATAGCCTACCCAATAAACCTCAAACTACACCATCCAAAAAAATATCCACTGGCCACTTAGACCAGCTCTGTGCTCTGGAGACAGAGTTCGGGCCGAACTCTGTCCCCTAGAAATCAGCATCCCTAATTTTAGGGTTAGCTGGTTGCTAGTTGTCCAACGGCCAAATATTTGAAATTTCCTACCCGAATTCTGGCCGAATTCTGCCTACAAAAATACTATAAATAGGCCATGAATTCTCTCATTTCAAATCATCCAATCTTCTCTTCTCTTCTCTCTTATAGCTCAAATAAGCCATACCCTTCCCATCTACTAGCCACAAGCCTCCTAAGTTTCGAGTGCTCAGCATCTCTCAGTTAGGATTCTTGTGCAAGAGTTGAAGAAGTCGCTTGGACAATTCCAAGCAAATCGCCACTGCGATCCTCTGTAAGAAGTTGACGTGCTCTTCTGAAGTAAAGGCACGGGTTGTAAACTACTATTTCACAAATAGTGGATTTAATCCTGAGCTAGAGTTCTCAGGCCTGGACTAGTCCCCCACGAGGGAAACCAGGTAAAAATTGCTGTGTTTGCGTATACTTTCTTGCTCTTCATTTACTTTCCGCATTTTACTCTGATTATTTATTATTCGTGAAAGAGTTAATTTATAATTGGTTATTTTCTATATAAACTCTATTCACCCCCCTCTAGAGTTGCCATCTGTTCTTCAATTGGTATCAGAGCAGGTTCTCTTTACAAAGGATTTACATCCTAGAGCTGATCCATGGCAACCACACAATCCTTGATTTCCAATCACGGTGAAGGACAGTCCACTCATAGGCCTCCCCTATTTGATGGAACTAACTACACGTATTGGAAAACAAGGATGAGTTTTTATCTCAAGTCTCTAGACTTCGACCTGTGGACAGTCGTTACTGACGGTTACAAAAAGCCTGCAGGATAGTTGTCAACGATGATCTTATTGAGAAATCCCATGACAATAATTCTGACGAAGAGAAGAAACAGGCAAGTCTAGACGCGAGAGCTATTAATGCTTTATTCTGTACTATAGACAGGAATGAGTTTAACAGGGTATCCATATGCACCACATCTCACGAAGTATGGAAGCTTCTAGAAGTGACGCATGAAGGAACCACCCAAGTCAAGGAATCAAAAATCAGTCGTCTTACGCAAGAATACGAGGCATTCAAGATGAAGCCAAACGAGACGATCACACAGATGTTCACAAGATTCTTCGACATCATCAACCCCCTGTCTTCACTTGGAAAGCAATATTCAAATCATGAGAAGATTCGCAAGTTGCTTAGGGGGCTACCAAAAATTTGGAACCCTAAGGTGACAGCCATCATAGAAGGGAACGATCTCACAACCATGTCAATGGAGACCTTGATGGGTAAGCTCATGACTCACGAGCTTGACCTCAAGGACTTCAAAGAGCCTGCTCCGAAGACTAAGGAGATCGCTCTCAAAGCTCATCGACGAAGGGCTGAGCACGATGAGACCGAAGACGACAACTCGGATGACGAAGACCAAGCTCTCATGGTTCGCAACTTCAAGAAATTCCTTCGCTTCAATAGAAGAAAGAAGGAACCACAAGAAGACGATGAAGAAGAGCCAACCTGCTATGGTTGCAAGAAGACTGGACACGTCCGAAAAGACTGTCCATTCTTGAAGAAAAGCAACCGCTATGAGAAGCCATACAAGAAGACCTCATCAAAGAAATATGCCAACACAAGCATTTGGCATGAAAGTGAAGCAAGTGACTCCGAGGAAGAAAAGGACTCTCCTCAAGATAAAGCAAATGTGTGCCTAATGGCAACTTCCAACAAGGTATCTAACGAAACTTTAGATGACTTCTCTTTTGATGAACTTGGCGATGCCTTCACTGATTTACTCGATGATCACAAAAAGGTCATCGATAAATACAAACATGCCAAGGATAAAATCAAAAGTCTTGAAGTCGAAATACAAAGAATTTCTCTATTACTTGATAACATTAGAGACACGACACCTACTGATGACACTAATGAAGTATCCAAGCTTAAATTAAGCTTACATGATGCTGAAACACGTATTGAGCAACAGACACAAGAAATCACAACACTCAACACGTTGCTTGCTGAAGAAAAGAGTAGACACAAGGTTTCAAAGACTAAGATATATGGCTTAAATATTAAGGTTGATGAACTGCAAGCTGTTTCTAAGAGATTAGAAACCAAATTGGGAAAACAATTTGTTCAACCTCAAACCCAATCACATGGGCACAACACCACTCAAGCTAGTCAACCACGTCATCCTCATGCAGCACGTAACCATGCTTTTATATACACTAACTTTCATAAAACACAAAAACCACGTGCACGTAAGAATACTTCTCATACTCATCATGCTGCACAAAGACACAACCAATATCACTCTACATATAAAAATCATCACCATGCCATGCCATATAGACAAGATCATCATGCCATGCCATATAGACAAAATCACCATATCATGCCACATCACCATGCTATGCCATATAGACAATATCAGCACACTATGCCACATAGACAATATCAGCATGCCATGCCACATAGACAATATCACCATGCCATGCCACATAGACAACAGCACCATGATCACCATGCAAACTCTACACATCATGTCCATCCACATCATGCTGCCTATAGATATTATTCTCATGTTCCTAGTGTAAATAAAAATGCTATCTGTACTTACTGTGGATCACATGGACACATTTCACCATAATATAGAGTTAGAAGACTGGTAGACAAAAAGATATATGCATGGTTTCCGAAAACTAACTTTTCAGGACCCTCAAGAACTTGGGTACCAAAGGTCACATCTACTATTGATGTAGGTGGACCTTCCTTCCTCAACTGAAAGTAAGTGGATTCTCGATAGTGGATGCTCGCGACATATGATAGGAGACGCAAATCTTTTCGCATCACTATCGATAAAGAGAGAAGGATACGTATCCTTCGGTAACAATTTAAAAGGGCACATAATAGGTAATGGTATTATTGGTCATCCTCCCTCTCCTGTAATAAAGGATGTCTGCCTAGTGACCGAGTTAAAACATAACCTGCTCAGCATTAGTCATCTTGCTGATCATGGATATGATATTAACTTTGGACAAAATAATTGCCTCATTTATGATAGGTCAACGGGAGACATTATTTTTGAAGGAAAAAGAGAGGATAACATTTATATTTTCTATCTTTCTATAGATACTAACAATGCAGGTAGATGTTTATATGCCCACAAAGATGAACGATTACTTTGGCACCAGTGTCTTGGTCGTGCCAATATGGATATGATATCCAGGTTATCAACCAAGAAGCTAGTGAGAGGATTGTCCGACATCACATTCAAAAAGGACACGGTATGTGCCGAATGTGAATTGAACAAAGCAACCAAATCCTCATTTCATTCCATTAACTCTGTAAGTACTTCTAGACCCCTGCAACTACTCCATATGGATTTATTTGGTCCTAGTAGAGTAGCTAGTCTTGGTGGTAAACTTTATGTATTTGTTATTGTTGATGATTTTTCGAGATTTACTTGGGTTTTCTTTCTCACAAACAAAAGTGATACTATTTCAGTTTTTAAGATTTTTGTCAAGAAAGTTCAAAACGAAAAAGGCTACATGATCACTCGAATCCGAAGTGACCATGGAGGCGAATTCAAAAATTCTGATTTTGAAAATTTTTGTGATTCTAATGGTTTTGATCATGAATTTTCTTGTCCAAGAACTCCTCAACAAAATGGTGTTGTGGAGCGGAAGAATAGGACTCTCGGCGATATGGCTAGAGTCATGTTGAATAAATTTTTATTTTCGAAATATTTCTGGGCAGAAGCTGTCAGTACAGCATGCCACATTTTGAATAGGATGCTTATTCGTCCCATTACGAAGAAAACACCCTATGAGCTTTGGTTTGGGAGAACCCCCAATGTTTCTTATTTTAAAGTTTTTGGATGTAGATGTTTTATCCTTAACACCAAAGACAACTTAGGCAAATTTGATGCCAAAGCTGACGATGGTATTTTCCTTGGTTATGCCGCCAAGAGTAAGGGATATATAGTCTTTAATAAACGCTCACTAATTGTGAAAGAGTCAACAAATGTGACTTTTGATGAAGATAACAGTGCAGCAAGTACTCTTGATGATGACGTTGAGCCATCAACTTCTACTCCAATGAATACTTCTACCGAAACAAATTCTCTGGAGGGCTTGCCAAAGAAATTCTCTTTCAAGCCTTCTCATCCAGAAAATTTAGTGATAGGTGAAGTTTCACGTGGAGTAACTACCAGATCATCACGAAGAGACTCTATTGCTAGTACTGCCTTTATTTCACAAGTTGAGCCGAAAAACATTTCAGAAGCTTTTAATGATGAATTTTGGATTTCTGCTATACAAGAAGAACTTAACCAATTCGAGAGGAGCCAAGTGTGGGAACTAGTTCCTAGACCGGCTAATCACTCGATAATTGGTACTAAATGGGTGTTTAGAAACAAAGTGAATGAAGACGGTTCAGTCACACGCAACAAAGCTCGTCTAGTAGCTCAAGGATACAACCAAGAGGAAGGTATCGACTACGATGAGACGTATGCTCCGGTTGCTAGACTAGAATCCATCTGGATGCTTTGTGCATTTGCAAATTATTAAAATTTCAAATTATTTCAAATGGATGTGAAAAGTGCTTTCTTAAATAGTTTTATTAAGGAGGAAGTTTATGTAAAACAACCCCCTGGCTTTAAAAATCACAAATTTCCCGACCACGTGTTCAAGCTAAAGAAAGCGCTATATGGCCTTAAACAAGCCCCCAGAGCTTGGTATGAAAGGCTAAGCAGTTTCTTGCTTGAGAAAGGTTTTTCAAAAGGAAAAATTGATACTACACTTTTTATAAAATCTTTTAATGACACTATTCTATTAAGTCAAATTTATGTTGATGATATCATTTTTGGGTCTACTGATGAAACCCTCTGTCAAGAATTTGCCAAGTGTATGCAGACAAAATTTGAGATGAGCATGATGGGAGAACTCAACTACTTTCTTGGTCTGCAAGTGAAACAAATGGCAAATGGAACTTTCATCTGTCAGTCGAAGTATACAAAAGACATGCTGAAAAAGTTCGATCTTAACAACGTCAAACCAATCAGCACTCCAATGGCTACTTCAACCAAACTCGAACCAGATGAGAGCGGCAAACCTGTTGATCAACGTAAGTATCGAGGTATGATAGGAAGCTTACTTTATTTAACTGCTAGACTCCCCGATATCATGTTTAGTGTTTGCTTATTTGCTAGATATCAAGCAAATCCTAAGGAATCACATTTGACCGCGGTTAAGCATATCTTTCGATACCTTAAGGGTACGGTTACAGTGGGCCTATGGTATCCCAAGTTAACATCATTTGACGTCATTGGTTACTCTGATGCTGACTTTGCTGGATGCAAGGTCGACCGTAAAACTACAAGCGGCACGTGTCATTTATTAGGAAAGGCTTTAGTCTCTTGGTTTAGCAAGAAATAGAATTCTGTCACACTATCCACAACAGAAGCTGAATACATCGCAGCCGGGCGTTGTTGTGCACAAATTCTGTGGATGAAGCAAACCCTTGAAGACTACAATTTATCTTTCATGCACATTCCTATATTCTGTGACAATACTAGTGCTATTAACTTGACTAAGAACCCTATCTGTCACTCACGCATAAAACACATTGAAATTAGACACCACTTTTTGCGTGATCATTAGCAAAATGGCACGATTAACTTAGAGTTTATTGACACTGATCATCAGCTAGCAGACTTCTTTACTAAGCCATTATCCGAAGAGCGCTTCAATTTCCTTTGTCGTGAACTTGGAATTTTAGATGAAGCTGTCATAAATTAAAACTCACCTGCGTAAATATCGATTATATTATGATTCTCTTACGATGAACTTGCTATGGGTACAAGCCGAAAGGGCCCTTCTGACAACAAGGCGTAAAAGTCTAAGCGACACGGTGCACTAGTCCACAGGACTACCGCTAGCTGGGATCCGGCCCCTGCAGCTAACCCATAGCAACTTCAAACTATTGAATTATGATATATTTCCTTATTTATTATATGGTTCTTTTTGATTTCTTACTGCTGCTTCACTATTTTTCAATTTTATCCTGCTATTTTTCATATTGATTGCATCTTTCAAGCTCTTTCTTTCTTATCTTACTTAATTTCCCATACTTAGCCATTTTTCCATCTTCTGGCCTGTTTTTCAGTTCTGGAACAAGGATCCAGAACTCGGGCCGAACTCTGTCCCCAACAGAGTTTAGGCCGAATTCGGTTCCCATATTCCAGAATCGGGGACAGCCACAGCCGTTTGATCAATTGTCATCCTACGGTCCAGAAGTACTCCGACCAAAGAAAACCCTCCTCTTATTTTCGGGTTTTCATCTCTCTTCTTCATTCTTACCACCACCTTCACCTCTCCAAACATATTTTCACAAACCCTAACCCTAGTTTTCTCTCCAAAGTGCTCCATTGCTCATCAAAATCAAGGAGAAGGGCTATTTCCTCATTCTCTTTCACTGTTCATTGTTGATTTGAGGTATAACTCCTTCTCCCTCTCTATTTCAAGTTCTCTACTTATTTGCAAATGGCTCCTCGCTTGCCCAATCGTGGGAAGAGGATTCAAACCGAGGGTGCTTCCTCTTCAAATCCTCCTCCTCCCATTGAGCAACCCGTTGAACAACAACAACCCCTTCATCCGTTGTTCAATCTACCTCCTTTCCGCGACCCTAATACTTATGACGACCGATTGTTTGTGTCGCTAGACGCCTCCAACGAGTGGTTTAGTGACTTTCGAACTCGTCCGGTCTTCACGGGACATCCCATAAATTTTACTATTTTCTCACAATTTGAATCATTGTTTCAAGATCTTTGCTTAAATGAGTTAGTGGCTTCAAACTTTGTTATTTATCGTAGCGCCATACAAATGTTCTATTGTAACTTGACTCACGATGCCACTCACATCTTTTCCCGGGTTGCCGGTATTGATATTGCTTTTGATGCTTCTGAGTTGGGCGAGTATCTTGCACTCCAAGATCTCGATATTTGGGATAAGCTTGTGGAAGGTCGCCAATTCCAATTTGTTGGTGAAACTTCTCTTGAGAGTTTTAAGGAGGAATTATGTGCTCCTAACATAAGTCCTCGCAAGCTTATGGCCAAGCACCTCAACCCGTATTTCTATGAACTTCATCGAATTATTTTCAACACTATTTTGCCAAAAGCTGGCTCCACCGATGAGGTTACATATTTTGCGATCTCTGCTTTATATCATCTTCATTATCGCATTCCGTTCAATCTTCCATGTACCATGATGGACTGGATGATTAACTGTAGGAAGAAACCACGAGCCCTGGTTTATCCTTTGTATCTTCCTATGGTTTTTCGTACGTTCATTGTCCCTCTTCATGATTGTCCTTTCTTACCTGCTCCTGCTTTCCTTTCCAAGGCACGACGCCTTCAGGCAGTTGTTGCTTCTCCTGACACTTCTGAGCATTCTGATGAGGAGCCCGACGCCCCTCCACTTGGACAGGATGTGCCTCCTTCTCCTGCTACTCTTGACTCCATTCAGACCATGCTTAGAGATCGTTTCGCATTGGAGGACGATCGCTGGACTCAGATGGACTACCGGACTACCCTGCAGATGAGTGCCCTCAGCAACTCGCTGTACGATATTCGATATTCTATGTCTCGTCACCCTTCTATGCCCATTCCCATGGAGCGGGATCCTGGTCGCGCTGGTTATCGCATTGACGACCCCTGGGTCATGCGCTATCTGGATCCGGATGCTGCTATTGTGGACCCCAGTCGTTCATTCACTGATCATTCAGACTCTGCTGGACCTTCTCGTACTCCATGATGGAGATGGCATTTACTATCTACTGCTGCTGATGATGATTCTAGTTTCTGTTTTCTGATTTCCAGTCATTTGGTTTTATTTGGTTTTATGTACTTGGGTTGTACTAAAACTCTGATAGTTTGATGACTCTGGTGATGTGTGATGACATTTTATGCTTATCATAGTTTATTATTCTAGTTGCTCGTTTTGATCATTCATATTTAGTTTCTTCTCTATTTGGTGTGGTTGCATCATTATTACTCATATGCAGTTTATATTGCTAATGCCAAAAGGGGGAGAAATATGTATATTCTTGTTTGTATGTGCTATTTGGTGCTTTTGGGAGATATTGTTTATCAGGCCAACAGGTTTAATGCATTCTTTACGTGGGAGCTATTGATTCTAGCTCGGCACCGTTCACCGGTTACGGGGGAGCTATTATTTCTGCTTGGCATTGATTATGGGGGAGCTATGTTTTTGTGATCAACTGTGTCCAGGTATGAATATTGAATATACATATATTATTTTGTCAATTATCAATGGGGGAGATTGTTGACACAAAGTCACGGTCAACCAGATATTGATAACATTGACTAAATAATATTTGTAATAATTCAATACGACACACGACGTCTACATTAAGCTCAAGTCAGACGACAGCTCAGTCTCAGCTTCTCAGTTATTTGAGTCTGTATTTTACACTTTTGTTGAGTCTAGACTGATGTAAACTGTGTCATGCTGAGCTCTTAAGACTTGACCTATAGCCTACCCAATAAACCTCAAACTACACCATCCAGAAAAATATCCACTGGCCACTTAGACCAGCTCTGTGCTCTGGAGACAGAGTTCGGGCCGAACTCTGCCTCCACACAGAGTTCGGGCCGAACTCTGTCCCCTAGAAATCAGCATCCCTAATTTTAGGGTTAGCTGGTTACTAGTTGTCCAACGGCCAAATATTTGAAATTTCCTACCAGAATTCAGGCCGAATTCTGCCTACAAAAATACTATAAATAGGCCATGAATTCTCTCATTTCAAATCATCCAATCTTCTCTTCTCTTCTCTCTTATAGCTCAAATAAGCCATACCCTTCCCATCTACTAGCCACAAGCCTCCTAAGTCTCGAGTGCTCAGCATCTTTCAGTTAGGATTCTTGTGCAAGAGTTGAAGAAGTCGCTTGGACAATTCCAAGCAAATCGCCACTGCGATCCTCTGTAAGAAGTTGACGTGCTCTTCTGAAGTAAAGGCACAGGTTGTAAACTACTATTTCACAAATAGTGGATTTAATCCTGAGCTAGAGTTCTCAGGCCTGGACTAGTCCTCCACGAGGGAAACCAGGTTAAAATCGCTGTGTTTGCGTATGCTTTCTTGCTCTTCATTTACTTTCCGCATTTTACTCTGATTATTTATTATTCGTGAAAGAGTTAATTTATAATTGGTTATTTTCTATATAAACTCTATTCACCCTCCTCTAGAGTTGCCATCTGTTCTTCAAATAAATGATTTCCCTGCTTATGGAAATCTAGCTGGATGTGCGACAAAAGAAAAGGCGGCTTGCCCTATTTTTGGTGGTAGTACTTTATTAATGTGGCTACCGCATAGCTGTAAGACTACATATATGGCTCATAGATGATTCCTTCCTTCAGAACACCTATTTCGAACAAAAAGAAGTTGGTTCGATGGAAAACATAAAAATAGGGAAAAACCTGTATTAATGACCGGTCGTGATATATTAGAAGCTACTTGTCAAATTGAAAATGACTGAGGGAAGAAAAAACAGAAACCAAAGAAAAGAAAGAAGTCAAAGGCTGCAGTTGACGGTGAGGTACAAATATGGAAGAAGAGATCAATATTTTTTGAGCTGCCTTATTGGAAGGTAAGTCATTTTTAATCAATATAGTTATCTTTTTTTTGTCTTAATATTTATGATTTCAAGATATAGTTCATAATAACATTAATTCTTTTTTCTTATTAGGATTTGCTTCTACGCCACAATTTGGATGTAATGCACATTGAAAAGAATGTATGTGAGAGTATACTTGGCACACTTCTAGATATTAAAGGGAAATCAAAAGATGGACTTAATTCTCGAAGAGATTTGCAAGAAATGGAAATTAGAAAAGAGTTGCATCCACAGGATAGAGATGGTAAAGTATACCTTCCAGCAGCAGCACATATATTATCAAAGACTGAAAAGCAATTATTTTATAATCGGTTAAGAAATTTGAAGGTACCCGATGGGTATAGTTCTGACATTAGGAATTGTTTCTCAAAGGATAACAACATAATAAGTTTGAAATCTCATGATTGCCATGTTTTGATGCAACAATTGCTACCTGTAGCTTTGAAGGATACCTTACACAAGGGACCGCGAAATACAATACTTCGATTATGTTCATTTTTTAATGAAATATGCCAAAAGGGTTATTGATCGAGACATATTGGAATGTCTTGAGGCTGAAACTATTGAAACATTGTGCATGTCAGAAAGATGTTTTCCTCCTTCTTTCTTTTATATTATGGAACATTTGACCATTCACCTAGTGCGAGAAGTACGTTTATGTGGACTGGTACAATATCGTTGGATGTATCCATTTAAAAGGTACTCCACTATTTCATCTTCATCTTACTTTCTCAAACCATATCAGTTTATACCTTTCATAAATAGCTGAAATAACTTGTCATTTATTTATTAGGTATATGAAAATACTCAAAGGATATGTAAAAAATTCAGCACGTCCTGAAGGATGCATAGCAGAGTGCTATCATTCCGAGGAGTGCATGAGGTATTGTGGTGGCTATACAGAACAACCAAAAGAAATAGGTGTTCGTCATAGACGTAATGAAGACTCTCTTGATAACTTATTACATGAGGGATGCCCATTATCCAAAAGAGTGCATCTAACAATGTCTCATGATATTTTAAAAATTGTACATCGATAAGTGTTATTTAATACTTCAAAGGTGACACCTTATGAAGAGTAAGTATAAGGAGATTCATTATATAAAAGTAATAATTTAATGTTTAGATTGGGCGTGGCCATGTGTTTTCTTACCATATTGTTTCATCTAGAATGCATTTGACTGAATTGAAGAATTCAGATAAGCGTCTTTTCACAAATGAAAACAAACTTTGGAAGAAACACTCGGATACATTTTGTGATTTGTTTCAGGAAAAGGTACTAGTTCAAGTATTTTTTTTCTTGTTTTTTGACATGGCAATATGTATGACATCATTAGATCTTACTATGAGTTTCTTTATAGGTTAAGGAAGAAATCAGTACAGGCATTCATGTATGTGATACAATAAAGTGGTTGGCTTATCGACTTGTAAGGGAAGTAATGTCATATTCTGGGTTCCTTATCAATGGGCGCCGCTTTCAAATCAAAGATGTTCAAAGGTCCACTCAAAATAGTAGTGTTTCTTTAGAAGCAAAAACTGTATGCCAATCAGATTCAAATGACAATGTTTGAACTTCAAACTCAAGAGCTTTTTATGGGGTCTTGCGTGAAATTCTTGTTTTAGATTATAATACCTTTCAAATCCCTATTTTTAGGTGTGATTGGGCGCACATTTATCATGGTGTCAAGGTTTAAGATGGTTTTACGTTAGTAAATCTCCATCAATTCAAAAATCAGTTCAAAAGTGATCCTTTCATTCTAGCATCACAAGCGAAGCAAGTATTCTATTCTAGAGAGTCAGATTCTTCTAGTTGGTATGTTGTGTTGAAACCACCACCAATAGGTTTCCATGAATTGGAATTATATAATGAGAATGCAGAAACAAGCTGTCAACCGTTGGATATTTCAAAACTTGGCGAATCTATTGATAATGAGGATAATTCCTATGAAAGAAGGGATAAAGATTGTAAAGGCGTATTGGTTTAATTGTGTTAATGTCTCTTTTGAAGTTGGATTTTGACTTATTTTTTGTTTATATATATCAACCTTTGGATCATAATGATTAGTTCCATTCAGTTGCAATAAATTTTACTACAATGTTATATGCGTTTTTTATCTATCTGGCCTTCTAGAATATGATCTAACTCTTTTTTAAGTTCTATTTTGTCACTAACAACAATTTGACTAATATTCACCAGAGTTGTAGATCGTAAAAGCTATGGCTCCTACAACAGAGGTAATTACGATTATAAATATATATAATATATGGATATTCATGTATTCTGCATTTCATATACTAATTTAATTTATCCATGAAAATTTATTTATTTTTGTAGGCCTCAAAAAGTATGTCAGGAAAACGGAAAAAAAATCATAACAATATGTTATGTCAGATGTTCAACTAGAGGGGGATGCAAGCCTAGAGGGAGGTTAAGATGTATCTCGTTCTTCGCCTATTAACTTGCTTGATGTAGCTAATTCCCACCTTAATGAGGAGACAATGTCGGTTAAGAACAAACGTGGTCCAACAAAGCTCAAGGGTCTTGGGATGGATTAAAATGCGAATAAAGAAGTAGAATATAATGAAAGAGGGCAGCCTATAGGTGATACTTCAATTACCTTTGCCTCTTTCTTAGGGATCTTAGTTCGATCTGCAGTTCAAATATCTGTAAAGAATTGGACTTTGGCTTCTAAACAACTAAATGAGGACATGTGGACAGTTATACTGGTAAGTTAATTAGAGCTAAATATCTTAAGCTCACTTATAATTTCATAATATATTTTTATTATAGCATGATTTACATTACAGCAAAGGTACAAACTAGATGAGGTAAACAAGAAACATACCTTGGCAAAAATGGGAAGCTATTTGAAAGAGTATTGGTCCAGGATTTCCACTAAGGTGAGTGCAGCTTGTGCATTGGAAGTAGATGAAGCACACCTACAGCTTTCCAAGTTGAAACCTCAAAACTTGACAGATCATGAATGGAAAGAGTTCATTAAACGGGCATGCTCAGTGACGGCTAAAGTAAGTAGTAACATTCAATGTTCATATATGATATTACTTTTTCAATTATTCCCTTTTGTTAATAATAATTCATATTTGATGTAGGGTAAAAGCGATCTAATGAAGTATATAAGGAGTCATCATAAGCTACCCTATACGATGAGTCGACAGGGTTATGCCCAATTGGAGCAAAAGATGGTAAAATTACTTCACTTAAGTTTATATATTTTATGCTGTTTGTATTGTAACTGCATTTGTTGATTTCTTCTTTCATTTGTATAATAATTCTGTTAGCTGGCCACAAATGCTTACAAGTTTTTCAAATAGATAATTTATGGATAGATACAGGGACTATGTAAAACAATCCTGGCACATTGAGTTGGATAGATAAAGGGACTATATAAAATAGTCCTGGCATAGTGCTGGTTTCAAGGTCAGAACAAGTATGTTTATGATACAATGTTATTCCTTAAAAAATTTCCAGGCTTGGCACAGTCCTGGCACATTGAGTATGTTTATGATACAATGTTTATGGCACAGTGCTGGATATGTTTCTAACTGGCACAGTGCTGGCATTTGTTGATTTCTTCTCTAATCTGTAGCCTTCTTAGAACTTCAGATTTCACAAGCATGCGGGATTTATTTTTGGACATGATAATCAATTCTGGACATTTCAAGAAGTGCATTGTTCCAGTTTTGATGTACAAAACACCCTCACAATTAGCTATATATGGGGAGGTCCTAGGATATGGATTAAAAGTGATGTATGGGGAGGTCCTAGGATATGGGTTGAAAGTGATGTATGGGGAGGTCCTAGGATATGGGTTGAAAGTGATGTATGGGGAGATCCTAGGATATGGGTTGAAAGTGATGTATGGGGAGGTCCCAGGATAATCAATTACGAACATTTCAAGAAGTGCATTGTTCCAGTTTTGCTGTAGAAAACACACTCCTGCTATACTTATGTTTGGTTGAAAGTGATGTATGGGGAGGTTAAGGAACCTAATGATTGATCTACCTTCGATAGAAATGGTTGGAGGAAATTTGATAACCTTTGGAATATCTGTATTCAGTTACATGACTTAATCAACCCCTTAGCAATCTAATGTAGTAAGTTAATAGATGAAGCTATGTTGAATGGTCACAAATACTATGCACTACATGACATGTATCAGACATGATGCACTGATTTTATCTGTACTTGGATACTTATTGTTTTACCTATTGTTTGCTAGATTTTATCAATGATGAAATACCTAGGAGTATCCACACAAAATGGTACAAATCACATGGTGCTCTTATTGCAATTCTCTAGATATCTGTAATTGGATACTTTTTGAAATCATTATTTGTACTTGGATAGTTTTTGTTTTACCTATTATTTGCTCGATTTTATCAATGATGAAATAGCTAGGAGTATCCACACAAAATGGGACAAATGACATGGTGCTCTTATTTGCAATTCTCTAAATGTCATGGTTTGATAATTTTGCACTAATATGATTTAGCAACTCTGCTCAAGATCCCTCCTCAAAGTGCACCATGTTTTCGGATTATCTAGCACATACATCAATTTCGTGAAGTGTATTATTCTAGTTTTGCTGTAGAAAACACCCTTCTGCTATACTTATGTTTGGTTGCCGCCTTTCGGTAACAAGTGTTCTCTTGGGCCAAATCAGGGATAGTATGAAGGACTTGGCTGATTTATTTCTTTTCTTTTCCCTGTGTTTCATGTAAGTACCACATGTTATCTTTTTAAGGTTGAATTCTCTGCAGACAAATATGCCTATGAACATTCATGATGGCGATAAATTACCAAATCGTATCTTCTCAACTCTGACATTTTATTTTTGTATCTAATGGTTCTTACTCGGTTATCAGGTTTTACTTAACATAATGCTTGGCTTCGCTAAAAAAAATTTTAATTGCATTTGTTGATTTCTTCTTTCACTGAAATGTAAAATTATATTATTTAGTTATTTTTTTAGAAGAAAGAGAGTTCAACACAAAAAGAAATATCAAGAGTTGATTTGTGGTCGGAAGGGCATAAATCAAAGAAACCCAACCAAAAAAATGCATATGTTGTCAAATCTCTGGTAAGTACAAATTAAGTTTTGAATATTTATATATGTTCTTATATTGTTTGCTTAATTTATATTTAAATTTCATTTTTAACATGCTAGAAAAAAAATTAAGAGATCAAAGAATCACAATCTGGTACACAAATATCATCAAGCTTAAAAGATGATGCTCTCTCAAAAGTATTGGGTGAAGACCGACCTGGTAGAACCATAATTGGACTTGGGTTTGGAGTTACACTTACTAAGTTGAATGCCCAAGCACATTCTTCTAAGATTATACATGCACTCGAAGATAAGGTCAATAGATTGGAGGACAAGTTGGACAAATTGATCGACGTAAGTAGTTATATTATTGGAATTAACAAATGTCACAACTTGGGACTTGAATTCTAATTTGTGGTTCTCACAGCAAGGAGAGAAAAGAAGTGGATAAGAGAGGGTGCCATCACCACAAGTTGTTAGTACTCCAAAGGTAAATGTGTTGATAAAAGAAATATAAATTTGGAATTTAAAAAACCTATTTATTATGTAATAACTATAAATTCATTACATTTACAACAGTCACATCATGCTAGCAACACCAACAATGACCTCCATGAACCGAGCATTGGACAAAAATATAAGATTATGAGTTGGTACAAAAAAGGGAGAGATTGTTGCAGAAGGATCAATAGCATCTATAGATCCCGCCTTACTAGTGCATTGCAAACCCCTTGGACTAGATGCTTGGAAAGTTTGGATTGAAGTTGGATTGGTTCCTGAAGCTCATTTGTGGCGGACTACTTCAGACCTGACATTGGTTGAGCATGCTATAGGGGTTCCAGTTGTGTGGAATAAGCAATATATTTTACTTGATCCTTAAAGCTTTTGATTGGAACTTTTATCATTTAGGCTCTTTATCAAGTACTTTGACAGTTGAGATTTCTTAGTAAGTGTTTTTATAGTTTGGGCTCCTGATTTCTATTTGAGACTTCGTATCAAGCACACATTTGTTTAATACTATATTTGAGATACTTGCTTAATATTTTGTTGATCATTAACTCTCTTTTTTCCAGTATGTGACATTTCAGTATGAATGTTATTTAGGTGACAAATGATGGAATTAGCACTTTGCAGAATTTTTACACTTTAATGTATTTGTATGAACCAATTGATTGCAGGCTCTGATTAACCCCTTTTTAACTCCGCCAATGTAACTGCATTAACATTGCCGGTCCCAAGCCCGGATAAAGGAGGAGGGAAGAGGTGCTTTCCTTCTACAATCAAGATTGTCTCAGAAGGTAAAAAACTACTCATGTCTGATAATCTGCACTTCCTTTCAGTTTGTACTATTATAAATGGACTATCATGGTTTTCTTTCTTCCTTGAGACTAATATAATGAAGCATGAAAACTGTGTGCAGGAATATGATTCCCGATTTCAAAAATTGTCTAGAAGAATACAAGGGATTAATGAAGCATGTTTGATCAGTCAGCATATGGGGGGTCTCAAAGAAGAAGTGAGATTTGAAGTAAAGATTGCTCAGCCAGCTACACTGCCTGAAGCTATGCAATTAGCTCACTCACCTGAGGCCAAGTTGTTAACCGTGAAGAAGGTTTACAAACCTCATTTCCACTTCTCCAAAGCAGTAGCATCTTCCAGCATACAGGAGACTAAAGGAAATTCACAAATCGAATACCCTAAGAAGGCTAGTGTAATGACAAATGCTTCTAATAATGCAAAGAATTCCCAAGCATCTGTAAACCAACCTGTTGTTGTCACCCAAAGTGAATTAACAAGAAAAAATAACTTAGGCCTATGTTTTTCTTGTGATGAAAAATGTTCAAAGGCCATAAATGCAAGGAAAAAAGGTTGTATATGATATTAAATGAAGATAAAGCAGACCCTGAAGTCTTTCCAATTGAAGAAGGCCTAAGTGAAGATGTGATAGGGAGTACTCCTGCTGGCTCTTTTACTATTTCCCTATAAGAATTGTCAGGTACTTCTCATTACACAACCATGAAAAAGAGAGGAGTCTTGCAGCACAAACCAGTGCTAATATTAGTAGATTCAGGATCTACAGAAATCAAGTTTCATAAATCTATCAATGTACTATATGGATAGTGATGCATAAAAAAATCCTATTTCATGAATCTGATACTTTTTTTCCTCTACAGGAATCCTGATTCAGTGCCTCCGATAATGATGCGACACAGTATAGAGAGCGATCGATTTTCATTTTGGATGGTGCATACTTGATAGTTTAATTTGTATGGTGAAATTAATTCCATCATATCCCTTGCAACGGCTATAACTTTTGCATGAAATGCTTGCACAAGGCTCATCACAAATGTGTAACTGTCAGAATGATTTGGTTTTGGTTTCTAATTAGTGTGAATTTTCATTGCAGCAATCGGGTCGTTGATCTTATCCGCCACATGCACACCAAGAAGTAGATTCTCCTTCGGCGACGATGTTCTTCTCTGGTTAATTGAGTTTCTGGTTTCATTTTTGCGAGGCTGGATGGAAATTTTGATTTTTTTTTATTGTTGTCAAGAAATAAGTATTTGTTGGCCTGTATGCTAGTTGTATCGGCATGAGACTCTAATTTGAACCATGAAGTTGTATAGGAAGAGGCTGACTCTTGCATCAATTTGTAACAACTCTTTGATATAGATGAATCAATATATCCCTTGCTTAAAAAAATAGCTCTGTTCTGTGAAGTTGATGCTCTGATTCTTGTTGCACATTTGATACTTCTTATGTACCTGCACGAGCTCATTTGCTAGGTCAAAGAATTCTTCTCCTCATGTTTCTCAGTATTGACAAGCAGTACCCATTTGAAAATATATAGCCAGGTGCATCCTGTAGTATGGTTTTATTACTTTACTACAACGTAGCTGTAGCGTTGTTGATGAATATTTGACAACATATGGAAGACATTGTGTAAGAACAATTTTACAACATTAACGAAATGTTGTTAACACCTATAAGACAATGAAGGAAAAATATTGTGAAATACATATATACAACGTTTGTAAATAGTTGCTCATGTAAGAATGACAATATTGAAACCATGTTGTTAATGGTAGTTTGTAATATTTATAAAACATCGTTGAAGCTGTAATGCCAACAAATTGAAACCATTGTTAAATCTAATATTTGCAACGTTCTAGAATCGTTGTTAAAACGATAAAACATGTAGTCAAAAAATGTGTTTACAACGTGTGGTGCAGCGATAGCCCGATGTTGTAAAAGTATTTCAAATTTTCTACAACTCCTCGAACTATAACATTTATAAAAACATTGTAAAAAGGTATTAACAACGTATATCCAATGTTGTAGAAAGGGTTTTTTGTTGTAGTGATCCTTGCCATCCTCAATGTCCACTCAACATTTTCTAGCCACTCATCTGCATAGACTATCTCCTCATGGGCCCAAAAATCCATCGGGCAGAGGTTCTGATAGTCTTTGGCGGTCCCTGGCCTCGGCGCTGCTGGTGCTGGTGGTGCTGACGATGCTGGTGGAGCTGGCTCCCTGACTCGGAGCACGTCCATGATTGTCGTACGGAACTGCGTGGCCTGGTGGTTCTGTGCCTCCATGAACTGCTTGTACATGGCCATCATCTGCGTGCCGGCAAACGTCATCTTCGAAGGAAGCGGCGGAGGCGGAGGCGGTAGAAGCTGCTCCTGCACATCGAATGCATGCTGCTTGCTAGTCCCAGCGTTCGTCGTGGTGACCATCCTGTAATAGAAAAATAAACCGTTGATTGCTATGTCCTAGAAAAATCATAAACTAATCCTAGATAAATCATAAGTAAAATCAAAATTTAAATTTAAATATCAATAACCATAAACCATTTTTCGGCTATTCCTATACTGTAATGAGTTTTTCTTAGCTTTGTTGGTCCTCCAATAACACTTTATCGCCTAAGTGTCATTAGGATAGAGACCTGCATAGGCCACCACTAAAAATATGTCACGATCCGCTCACGAATAATCGGACACGAGTCGGACACGCCCAGCCTTCGTCGATGGACACGACGAAGTAAGCTGTACAATACTAAAGAAAACACCAAGTCACAATGTAATGTAAACATCCACAGCTCTTATAATGTTCCCAAAAGATCACCAATATCCATCAAGTCATTTTAGTACAAAGTCATCCGGAGACAAATTCGGTCAAATAAAATATACAATGACAAAATCATAAAAATAAAATCTCCAAAAAACAATAAATAAATCCTACGATATCCAATACAATCACATGCTCCATGTGGCCTCAAGCTCACCTGCAACATATCCTATCAGGAAAAGAGCAAAGTACAACCCCGACGAGAACAATATACAATGTAATCTATAATACAGAATACAAGGTGAAACAAGAATACATAATACCAGAAATAAAAATAAAACTACGGTACCAGAAATGAAATATAAAACTGCAGGCAATGGACACAACAATCAATATACAAGACGATGAACACGGCTATCAATGAACAACACAGTGTACACGACAATCAATATGAAAGTCTGATAATTTTAAAATATTAAACTAATGTGTGACCGGCTAAGGAACACAATCAATCAATGAGTCAATCAATTCTACAAGATCCGGCTTTGTCGTACGTGAAGTGTATGATTAGGCTATCCACAATACCTATATTTGGGTGTGATCACACAAAAGCTAATATTTCTTCCAATCCCCGCAATAAACAATGACTCGATGCAATGAACAAGGTACAAGACAATCGTGTGTATGTCATGTCCGATATGAGAACATGGAACACGAATGTATGACAGAAATCTACAGTACAATTCGAGTCGGTGTACTTGCCTCGCCTTGGAAGCACTGGAGCAATACTGCATGAATCTGAATAATCACCTGGTATTTATACAAGTTGTTAGGGTTTGAATTAATAACAGTTAACTAACTATTTCTAATACTTATACGCAAAAATAGCTAGGGCTGCTTTTCAAAATATTTAATGTACCCTAATCAAATAATACTTTAAGCTATATTTAATAAGGAAATCATTTTAGGAAATACTAGAACATTTTACTAGCAAAATAATAATCGTAATTTATAAACTTTTTAGAAACATTTTTACTAGTAAAATAAACATTAGAAGTAGAAATATTTTGATATACTAGGATTTTACTACCAAAATAAGTCTAATGATTTTACTAAATAATACCAACCAATTATATTTACTTACTAGTAATTAGTTTTTAGCAAAATAAATTGTGGAAGGAATAATTATGGATAATCCTAATAAAATTGAATCATTAATATATTATATATATATATATATATATATATATTTTATATATATATATATATATATATATATAAAAAAATATATATATATATAATATTATATATATTATATATATATATATATATATATAGCTATACCATGCATGTACCATAATTGACAAGAGGAAAGTTATATTATAGTAGTTTGGTACCAACATACTTTATTAAATTAGAAAATGTATAATACCAGGTTAAATAGTATTTTAGTAAATACCAAACTAGCCATAATACTAACAGACCAACATCCTCATCAAAACTAACAGTCTTACCTAACATTAATTCACTGCTAAATAATATTGTAATAAAATTAAACCCAACTATATAATCCGACCCAACCAAATCAAACTGTAAAATATTTACTCCTCTCTTAATCCTCTAACAGTCCAGCCCATCAACTATTACCTAACACATCCCCATCTTCCTTTCTGCACAGCCCATTTTTTACAAACCTAATTAGCCTTCGTATGCTATTATCCCACACACTGCTTCGGCCCAAAATACAACCCTAACTACAAAAATCAAATTATTAATAATTTTCAACTAAAACCTACTCCAAGCCCAAATATAAGCTCCCCAGACTCGGCCCAATCCACCTAACCTCTTAATAAAACCTAACTTTTCTCTTTCTTCTCTTAGTCTCTCATTCCTCCGCCGACGATCAAAAAAATCCCATCATCATCATCATCATCATCATCATCATCATCGTCATAGCCTCTCTTCTTCCTCCAGCTTCATTTCCCTCTGGCCGACTTCACCCTTCACCTGAACTCTAATATTCCTCTCCTCCCTCTTCCCTGGGTTCGCAACCCTAACCCAAAATTAATTAGGTCATCTTCCCCGATGGTTCCTCTCGAACCCTAGATCCCCAATTCTTCATCATCCCGACCCCGAAACCCTAAGCCCTAATAAATCCTGCCATGGCCGCAGCCTTCTCAACATAACCATCTCTCCCTTCCCACACACTCAGTCGCACAAACACAAGCCCACCCATGTCTTCCCCAAAAATCCCATCCTAAAAAAAAACCTAGATGAAGAAAAACAACGAGAAGAAGCCATACAGCAGGAGATCGAGGGGATCGAGGCGAAATACTCACTTTTGGTGCGATGGGGATGTCGATCTACGACGACGAGATTTTCGGTAGCGGCTGACGTTGAACGCGGCGAGTTGCAGGCTCCTCGGAGGCGACTGGTCGGTGGTCGGCGAGGCTTTAGAAATGCTCGACGAGGCGCGTGGTCTCCAAGCTGTCGGAAGGATCGGAGGAGACCGATCTAAGCTTGAAGATGGTCAAGGATGGTTCGACAACGGCGAGACCCGGTGGTACCCGGCGTGGTGGCTTCAAAGAGACGATGGCTGACAGTACAACGAGGTTGCTCAAGCTTCGAAGGTGGTGGTGGCACACTCGAGGAGACAGCACGTCTCACTAGGAGGCGCACAGCCAAGACGGCCCCTCGAGATCCGAAGGGGTGTCTCGATTGTGAGGCCAGCGTAGTCTCCGAGGATGACTCATTGCTCGAGGAGCAGCGCAGCAGTCTTCCTCGCAATCTCATTTAGTTTCAGTCAGCTGTGGCATGGTGGTCCTCCGGCGAGAGTACGGTAGCGCACGGCCAAGCTCGGCCAGAGCAGAGGAGAGAGAGAGAGTAGAGAGGGAGTGCTGTCAGAAATTATATTGAAATTCGTGTGCTGACTGTTCAGTGTGTCAGTGTAATAATTTTTATAATAAAATATTATATGGCAGTGTGCTAAATAGTGGTTGATCTGGGTTAATAAAAATGACTTGTAACAGATTTTTTTCAAATTCAAACAGTTCTTCAAAAATCAAAATTTCAAAATAGATATTCAAATTTAAATATTTAAACAATTAAGGAACAGGAACAAAACAACTAATTAAATAACAAAATTTTGTTTGCTACTTGGATTAACTGTAGATAATAATAAGCAAAATAATTACAAGATTAGTTAGTAAATTATAAATCAATCTTTGACAGGGAATTGTGACAGACTTGTGATTTGTTTCCTGACTAATCAATCTCTAATAACCTTTAATGATAACAAAATAAATGATTTAATAAAATATAATATATTTGTATACACCTTAAAAACATATTATTAACAAATACCTTAGAGTAATTCAAAATATACAAATACAAGTTATTATGGAAACATTAGCATTACTAAGCATTATTAAAGAAAAATATTAATTTTAGAAAATAAGATTAATCTAAGATTGAAATCAATTTTTTATACTAACCAAATCCAATATAACAAGTTGACTTAAAGAAGAAAAGATTATTAAAACAATTATTATTTTAAAAAATTTTCTAGAAATTTTTTAATAATTCAAAATATATGAAACTAGGTTTAGGGAGTTACAAGTTACAATTCTCTAGTCGATTTGACAGTACGGTACGGTCAAGAAGTTTCAGAGCGATTATAATCGGATGCTTGATTGAAGATTGACTCTTCATAATTGAAGTTGATCAAGTTTTTCGTATCAAAGCTCGCGTCTGTAGAAGTTGCAAGGACTTCGAATGAAAACTTGGAGAATTTTTCAATAGTGGATTCAACTGGAAGCTAGAGTTCTTCCGGCTGGACTAGTCCTCACAAGAGGAAAACCAGTATAAATCTCTGTGTTTGCTTCTGATCACTCTTTTCATTACTGTTATTTATTTCTTGATTATTATTATATCTGTAATCTAACTGCCAATGAGTTTTTAATTAGCAATATTTTGCTGCCTACTCTATTCATCCCCCTAGAGTATTCTTTTTTACGATTTCGTTCCTACAATCTTATCATGTTTCTAGTAGTTATTTTATGTTTTCATTGCATGTTTAAATTGTCAAAGTTGGCTTGTATATTGTGTATCTTGCTTAGTCCCCCGAGGACCTAGTGATTTCTCCAAGTTTTAAATGACGGTATGATACGTTGATGGAGGATGGTTGCTACATCAAGTTTGCCAGTATATTTAGTTGATGTTTGTTTTATCTTTCTCTTCCGTATTTAGGTTTTTTCATATATTTGATTCTCGCTTATAGCCTAGTCTTTTACAAGCTTAAATTCTCTTCTAGCTTGTTCATGATAAATGTGTTATTGGGGATCCACTCTAACATATTTATCTATTCAGAATCAGTGTATTATGGTCTGATCACCCTTACTTGCACTTGATTCGTTATTGCTACCGATATTTAGTGGATTGAGATGTAGTTGATTCTAGAACAACGAGACAGCTTATATGTATTCGAGCTAGGCTGGAGTCCTCTCGATGCGTAGCTGGTATGTATATGTATCGTAGTACTATGTATTTTGGGACTATGGCGTTACAATAACACTCTTCGATAAATGTTCTATCAGCAACACTATTAATATATTCAATCAATTCTCAAATCCTATGAATCCTAGTCATGTGAACAAGTGAATTTTACTAAATCCTCCATATTCTTCTTCCATAAGTTGGATCACAATATGCATCAAATTTTCTTGGATATCCTTAATATTAAACTCATGCTTTCCATTGAGAAATATCATGGGCATTAACTCCTCCTACCCAAAAAATACAGCACTATTTATTCCAAAATTATCAATGCTACTAAATCTAAACTTGCAAGGTGGAAGGTAAATGTCTTAGCCATGCTGGACGTACTACTCTAATCAAATCCACCCTATCTTTGATCCCCACTTACTACCTTTCATCCTATCTCCTCCCAAAAGTTATCCTCAAAAAAATCACTCAATACAAACGCCGCTTCTGGTAGGGAGAGACTGGCAGTGTTAAGAAGCTTAATTTCACTGCTTGGTCGACATTCCCAACACCTAAATATCAAAGAGGACTAGGTATTCATGATCCAGGAATTACAAATTTAGCATTGGTGACTAAACTGGCCTGGAGATTTTGAACAATCCCTATGCAGAATGGGTTAAGTTGTTGAAAGCTAAATACCTTCTCCAACATGATTTCTGGAATGTCTCAAGAACATCCTCTTCATCTTGCATTTGGTCAGGTATTCTGAATTGCAGAAAGTATCTTCATAATAGTTTTTACTGGTCTGTGGGTAATGGCTCTTGTATTAATATATGGACGGATCCATGGGTGCCATCTAGACCACGTTATAGTGTTCAGGGTTATCCAGAAGCTGCATTGTCAATTTCTTGGGTCAGTGATTTATTGATAATACTACCTACTCCTGGAAACATGATCTTATTTTTAGATTATTCCCATTGTGTGAAGTTGAAGCTATCACTAAAATTCTATTGAATCTTTGCTGCCAATAAGATAAATTGATATAAATTTGGACTAGTAGTGGAATTCTTAATTCCAAATCAGTGTATCACTTCATCGATGAAAAAATTTCATCGAAATCTCATGCCCCAATCTATCACTAGATTTGACAAATGGAAGAAACTTTGGAAGCTACATCAGATGTGTCCAAGAGTTCTCTAATTTATCTGGCGGGCTATCACCAATTCTATCCAAACTGTAATGAATATCCATATAAGAATTCTTGGATTCAACCCACTGTGTTCCATATGCTAGGTACATAATGAATCTTTTGATCACCTACTCCTATATTGTTCTTATGCAGGTCGAGCTTGGAGACAAATGGGTCGAGTAAGCAGGCTTCTACACCATCAGTCCACTGTCCAAAGTTTTCCACATTCACTGCTTGCGCATTTATGATGGCAAGATGGCGGGTGCAACAGTACTTCGAGACATAAATGGAGTGTTCAAATGGGGCGATGACTCTATGCAAAATAGGAGGCTCTGCATTGGAATCAAAAGGACTAGCTATTCAACTAGCTCTCATGCTCTATAAAAGAAAGGTGATTCACAATATCATTATAGAAAGTGACTACAAAGTCCTTATCGATACCATTCTTCATAAAGAATTGGATATCCCATGAAGGGTTAGACATGTTGTTTAAGAAGCTCGAACAACTCTACTTCAGTATAATGATATCTCCTTCACTTATTCTCCTCGTGTAGCAAATTCGATGGCTCACTCTATGGCAACTAATTGTTTTATCAACGATCATTCTGTCATAAAGGTTCTTAGAAGAACCTCCTTTACGTACTCTGGTAGCTTTCAAGATATGGCCAATATTAATAATGGTTGATTTTCAATGAAATTATTTTCTGGAAAAAAAACCTCAAAGAGAACTCTAGCTACATATAAAAGAATGCAAGTGTAGACAGGTATATAACCAAGATTATGAGTGAAGTGTTAGGAAAGATTTCCAGAGGTTTCATTGTACCACAAAGTTGGGTTTATGGAGATATATAAGAAACTTACTACAAAGAGGGGCAAAGGATAGGAGCAGAATTTTTTGAGGGGGAGACTTTTGGTGAGCAGAGGAAGTTTCGAAGGGGGGTAGAATTTTGGTAAGGAGAGGGAGCTGAAAAACTAAATGTGTTGTAGCTTAACAAAATAGAATATTTAGCATCGACGTACCTCGTTGCTATAGGTAAAAACATATTAGCAACCATATAAATTGTAGTTAATTAAAATATAATTTAGCAACGACGTCATCATTTTCTATACACTTTTCGGTCATTGACAACGGAGTTATGATTGAGACGAAATGTTTCGTTGCCAAAATTTTCGTTTAGCAACGACAAAAATATGCGTTGCGTCAAAGTTTATTAGCAACGAAAAAAATTGCGTTGCTAAAAAAGTTGTTGTCTTATAGGGTAATTTTTGTAATGTTAGGGTTGGGATTTGATCATAATTTGGAAGGGTTTTCTCGAAGTCATTTTTCGAATTTTTAACATGATGGCCGGTTGACAATGTTGTAGAGGAGAGGATTCAACTCTATCATAGTTCTATATCAGGAACTAACCCCTCTAAAAGTTGAACTTGTTAGGGTTAAAAGAACATGGTATTCAAATCAGACACATTTTCCATTATAACTTTTTGGTTTGGAGTTAATAGTTCTCAAAATCCCAAGATTTTTTTTGTTGCATCCAAAGTCTCAGAAATGAAAATTAAAAATTCCATGATCACATCAAGTCCCTGGAGTAGTTATGATTTATCAAAATAACAAGTTGGATCTCCACACATAAAATGGATATGCAGGTTTCTGATATAGAAAGAGAACTTGGTACAGAAGCAAAAAAAACATAAGGGACATAGGGGGAAGAACTCTACCCTCCAAATACTTTAATAATTAATCTTCCAATGTAACGTAAAATGATAACTTAATTTTCTTGACCTGTATTAAAAAGTTGTGCACCATTTGACACGTATTGTCATGTAAGATCATTAGCATCAAGATCCATGCATATATCATCAGGACTATACATCACCAGATCAGTACATAGTATCAACCCGGATTGGGAGGCTTTTTTTTAAGATACCCGACATTACGCAAGAAATTTTGTGCACACTATGTTGCATGACTTTCGGGTACACTGCACCCAAATTTTATCATATTTATAAATGGAAGGAATAATACGTTCCCGTGTCTCGATTCACTGATCTCCCGCCACCTAGTCAAGATCTTATGCCTCTTTCCTGTAACCACATGGATCACTCGCGTTCGGCATTAGAACATATGAGATATAGGATTAATATATAATTATTCCAACATGATTTTGTATGTTTGACATGTCACTTGTGTAGATGATCGGGGCTTTTCTTTTACTATTTCGAAAGATCTTGGAAGCAACTGCCAAAATATTCAAAAGAAGAGATCATTCACTTAATATTTAGAATCCCGTTCAACTCTCTGTGGCCTAATAGTTAACCTATATAGTAGATACCTTAAACAACACTTCATTATTAAGAACAACTTTTTCATTGTCATTCTTATTTTTCTAGGACTCGTATTCTATATTCTAGTAATCGGTATATAAAAAATGGTTGTTCACATAAACTAACCAGAAAATATATTTGGCTAAAATTTTGTTATATGTCCAGATTCCAGATTCTTTCGAGTAATTTTCAATATTGAACGAAAATCAAGGATTTGATCAATACAAACATCTTATATTCCCACTTCCAATCATACATTAGTGTTGAATGACATTTGCTCTTAAGTCTCAGTCCTCACGAAGGCTCTAAAATTTATTACTATAATTCACCAGCTGGTACGTATTAATTTCAAACTGAGTAAAAAATACCACTGCAAAAATCCAACTATTGGCCACAAAAATCCATTTTTGCTCTGCCGGATTCGTCCATGCCTGTAGAACATAAGATTCTAGTCACCAGAAGTATTTGGCCCGCCCTTGGGAGATGACTGTTCTGGCCCGCAGTGATATAGCAGCCAGCCATTGGTTCCTCTCTGGCTAGCTTGGGTTCACTGCATGCCAGGAAGCCAATGACTGGATATCAAGTAGCCGCGGGCCAGCATAATCACGCCCTTGGACAGCAACTTAGTAGCTCTCTTCCAAATATGTTATTATGCATGCAGAACATAAGATTCTAGTCACCAGATTTCAAATATATTACCATGCATGCAGAATAATATAAGATTCTATTCACGTAGTACGCCTAACCTCCACTTTCCAAATACAGGATGGAGAAGGGTGCATCCATCCTCCTCATGTTACTCATTCTTACTCCAGGTTATAAATTTTAAGTATTTACTTATGCAACAATTCTCTATAAGATTGAATATCTGTATCCGTTAACTGAGCCTAGCCGTACGTGCTAGATTAAAAAAAATTAAAAAAATCTGTATTGGTATATATACAAATTAAACATTTGGATACTAATTACCAGTGGAAGCGATTCCAAAAACTCATTACCATATATATATATATATATAGAGAGAGAGAGAGAGAGAGAGAGAGGATGAGGGATGTGAGATGTCACACTATGGAGGGCGGCTACATGTCACCTCCCCATGCTATCATCATCCACCCATGTGCATGATGATAGCATGGGGGGGCGACAAGTAGACACAACCCCGTGAGGTGGCACCCTACCTCCCTTATTCTCTCTCTCTCTCTATATATATATATGTGTGTGTGTGTGTGTGTGTTAGAAATTTTGTAGCTTGTTGATTCATGAGAAGAATAAAAATAAACTGCAAAAGCATACCTGAATCAATTGATTGGCTTAATAGATCTTGAAACAGATGTCTCTTTATGGGGTTCGATCTTCCAATTCGCTATGATCCTTAATAACAAAGATGAAATCTTTGTTCTTCTCCCTGTTGATGGGGATGCTAGAGAAGCCCTCTTTTTTGTGGTCGTATGAGTTGGGGACCATAACCCTAATATATATATATATATATATATATATTTCTTTTCTATAAATATATATATATAAAATATATAAATATATATATATATATATAAGTGTGTGTGTGTGTGTGTTTGTTTGTTTTAATATTTCTAATTTGGCCCCTCATAGAATTAGATTAGTCTCTGGTATCTACACATTATTTCCATGATAATTATATCCTTAATCCAATTTTTCAAATAGACCACTTTAGTTTGGCTTAATTATTCAGATAGTACAACACAATCAACTTTACATGTGCGGTCCCTATTACTGAATAATTATACATATCAACTTTAATTTGGCACCCAGCCGCATGAGCATGCTATTCCTGAGCCGCATGAGCCCCTGCAATTCCAGCCGCATGAGATCCTTCATATCAGCCGCATGGGACCGCTCCTTCCTAGCCGCATGAGCTTGTTGTCCCAAGAGCCGCATGTGCTCTTTCTTATTTTGCTGCATGAGCATGCCCCCGAGTCGCATGCGCTATTTGCTTCCCAGCCGCATGAACCGATAATCCTGAGCCGCATGCGCCCCATTTTCCCCTAGCCGTATGGGCTATTTTCTCTGCAGCCGCATGAGCCCGTGATCCCCTCCAGCCGCATGAACTTCCCTTGATTTTCGGCCGCATGCACCCTTATCCAGAGCCGCATGAGTCTTGTTCCATCCCGAGCCGCATAACCTCCTGCTGCCTCCCCTACTACAGGAACTCTTTCAGCCGCATGCGCCTTGCCCCATGTGCCGCATGACTCCCCCTACTGTCCCTGCACCTTCTTTTGTTATTTGGTGTTACATTATGCTTGCACTATAAATTTTAAATATGTTCCATGACACGATGGTGACCCGTTGCGGTGTACTTTTGACAAATGATATGACATAATAGTGGCCCATCGTGGCGTACTTCTGACAATGAACATGATATGATATATATCTCGAATGCTGTTGCGACGGCTAGCATGTCATGACAAGATTGAATGGCCTAGACACCGTGGGTGATTGTGTTTGTACAAATGAAACGGTAATGTTTTGTATCATGTCTAGGACAGGGATCCCTGAGTACCACAGTCAGGGGTACCTACTGTAAATGGCTAAGGGTAATAACTAGAATAATTTAGTAGTCATAAAAGATTTTCCCAATTATAGGCGATCCCGTTATCCCGGCCACCATTGTTGGACTTGCAGGCTGCCGACGAGTAGGACATAAGTTTAGATTCACTGATATATGAAAAAGAACGAGACATTGCTTAAATGAATCCAAGTCGCCTGGATAACCTGGATTAGCTGCAGGGCTTGTGGCTGGAGGAACATCTTACTGCATATTGCTAGTAACTAAGACTTGTATTAATCATAGTTAGTTAATGTAGAAAGCCGTAGTCACTTATTGGTCGTGAGTGATTGTATGGTGTAGATTCAGTGCTCGAATATTGCAAGCATGATCGTATGATTATCACTTTTAACAATAAAGATCAGGGACTAAGTTCTGTTCAGGCGAAGGGTTACAACCCCGATCCTTGTTTGGTTTAAGGGTTGTAACCTTGCTCCCGGAGAAGTTCTGTGTTCTCTCTTCGTTTATTGTCTTATTGCACCTTATGTCATGCTCATCATGTTTTACTCTACCAACAAGATTTAGAGACAGAGTTCTATTGAGGTGAAGGGTTACAATCCCGGTCCTTGTTTGGTTTAAGGGTTGTGACCTGGCTACTTGAATGGTTCCCTTGTACTCTAATATGACTGTTCTTATTTCCTTATTATCAGACTCTTTCATAATTACTTTTAATATTTTTGTCTGATATGCTGGTTTTAGTTCTTAAGTGAAGCCTCCTTTGTGGCACTTGCTCTTTTCTGGGATCTGACCCAGCTGGTTTTGTATGGCCAGATTTTGGAGCAGCTACACAGGATCTACCGACTTTCCAGCCCGATGGTGACTACCATGCGTAACCAGGACAATGAGTGGGTTTATTTTTAGCTCTTCCACTCTATTATAAAATTATTATTTTGAGGCGTTTAGCCGGCGAGCACCTGTTAGCTCGTATTGCATACCTTATTACCGTCTGCCAACGGGCTGTGACATGATTGACAGATCCTAGGGTTGATCATGTACGACTAAACTCTTGCTAGTCCTCATATTTTGTAAGACTACCTTCATGATCAGCTGAATATGTAATATTTGGGACTCCTTACTATTATATATTTGGTGATCTTACATCTTGTAACTTTACTTGCTTGCTTGAGATTGACACATTTAGGCTTGTTATTGACCATAGGAGACTGATGGATTATAGTTAAACCCTCAGGTATCTAGATATCCGTGACCGTATAGCGAGGTTGTTGCACTTCGATATACGTAGTAGCTGGCTATGTTTGCCTCCGCTCTCCAGTATTCTGGTTCTGGGGCGTTACATGGTTTAAGTGGTGGCCCATACAGGTCTTGTAAATAAAGATATGTGAGGGTTTACCGAATAGATGTCTCAATCAGCACTCGCCTTTGATCTCTGTCCGTATCTTCTAATCCCTGAGATTCTCGACCTGGTCACATGCTTGTATCGTTGATCTCTTTTGGTCCTTTCTTATTGTTCTCTATGTCGTCTCCTTCAGCGGCATTATTCCTGGTCCTACCGATCGACAAGGCAGAGCACCTCCCGTGGACCAGCAGCAACAAGAGGATCAGGCCCAGAACTCAGGAGCAACCTCCAGGGTCATGCCTCCCGGAGATCCAGAACCCCCGGTACAGCTAGCCCAGCCTGCAAGACAGGATGATGGAGCCTTGGTTGGACTTATCAGGGAGTTGCTTGCATCGCAGGACCGTCGAGGAGATGCCTTGCATTAGGCAGTGGTGGATGCTCTGGGCAGAGGTGGACATCAGAGGAAAAATACAGCAAACAGTTTCAAGCGCCTGAACCCTCCATTCTTCGATGGCAGCAAAGATTCTATCGCTGCTGATGCGTGGCTTCAGGACACAGAGGTAATATTGGAGGCAGCAAAGACCCCAAAAGATGCGAAGGTGGCCATAGTGCGCTTGCAGTTATTAGATTTGGCCCACAGTTGGTGGACGACGCGGGCCGTTAGATTAGTGGCGCCTATTTCCTGGACAGTATTCCGCGAGAGATTTCAGACCAAGTACTTCGATGTTGTAGCTCGGTACGATCTACAGACGAGGTTCACCAATTTGAAGCAGATGGACAGGACGGTCGATAGGTATGCGGTCGAGTTTTCCAGGCTTAGTCGGTTTGCTCCCACCTTGGTGGCGACCGAGTTCGATAGACCCCAGCAGTTTCAGCAGGGACTCCACCTGGAGATTTTGCTGGCAATGAAGCAGTTTGAGAATCAGACCTTCGATGTGGTATTGAGGGCAGTTCGGAGGCATGAGTATACCTCCTAGAGGATTGTGGACAGGACCTGAGGTCGAAAGCGATCTCATGGCCAGATAAATCAGTCGTCAGCATCAGTGTAGACAGCTAGGGTTTTGACCATTGGAGCTCCGAGAAGGACAACCTCAGTTACGTCATTTCAACATTCAACCCTGACATATCCTCAGTAGCAGAAGCAGAAGCAGTCTTCATCCATGGGCTGCTCTTATTGTGGAAAGCCTGGACTTGTTGTTTTAGAATGTCGTAAGGTATGAGGATTATGTTTGCTTTGTGGAGCGCCAGACCACAAGGTAGGGTCCTGCCTATTCAGGACTGACTCATTACCAGCCATGACCAGTTCATCGGTTAGGGGACCAGCCCCAGTACCAGTCCAGCAGCAGTTTCTATCCCTGAGGCCATTACCGACGCAGACCCAAGCTTTTTAGCAGCAAAGGCCTCAGCAGTATGCCCAGGCACAAATTCAGAATAGGCAGAGAGGATTCCAGCAGGGAGGGCCGGCACCCAGAGGACAAGGACAAGTGTTAGATTTAACCATAAGAGAAGGAGTAGCACCAGGTGAGGTAGTGGCAGGTACTATTCTCGTCAACACCTTTCCGGCTTCAGTATTATTTGACTCTGGTGCAACACATTCATTTATGTCTGTACGATTCGCGACACGGGTAGGACTGGAGCCCGAGTCATTATCATTAAGGCTCAATATACTTACTGGTAACGGTCTTGTAGGAGTAGATACAGTATTTTTCTCGTGTCGGGTCGTAGTTAGCGGTAGAGAGTTTCCCGCTAGGTTGATAGAATTTCTGATGGCCGATTATGACGTGGTCTTAGGGATGGATTGGTTGAGGGACCAGTATGTTAGGATAGACTTTCATATCGGCAGAGTTATCTTTAGCATCCCAAGCGAGCCAGAGTATTCCTTTTTCTGAGGCAAAGTTGAACCTTCTCCTCCAGTATTGCGGATGGATGTAGCAGCAGTACAGTTACCCCGAATCGTCGAGGAGTTTCCAGATATTTTTCCAGAAGAGCTTCCAGGGATGCCGCCAGAGTGAGAGATCGAGTTCACCATAGACTTGATCCCCGGGACAGCACCAGTGTCAGAGAGAGTCTATAGGATGGCGTCGTCAGAGTTGGAGATATTGTACAAGATGATTGAAGAACTCAGGACCAAGGGATTCATTCGTGCAAGTGGATCACCATGTAGAGTCCCGATACTTCTTGTGAAAAAGAAGGATGGTACGTCCAGATTACGTATTGAATATCGTACCTTGAACTCAGTGACAATCAAGAACAGATATCCTCTCCCAAGGATAGATGACTTGTTTGATCAACTCAGAGGAGCGACAGTATTTTCGAAGATTGATTTACAGTCAGGATACCACCAGATCAGAGTCAGCAAGAAGGACATCCCAAAGACAGATTTCAGATCTAGATATGGGTATTGGGAGTTTCTTGTTATGCCATTTGGACAACCAATGCGCCGACTGTATTCATGCACCTTATGAATCGTATCTTCATGCCTTATTTGGATTAGTTCATGATTATGTTCCTAAACGATATCCTGGTCTACCGAAAGAGTGAAGCGAAGTATGAGCAGCATCTCAGAGTTGTCCTCCAGATTCTCTGAGAGCACCAGTTGTATGCCAAGTTCAGTAAATACGAGTTCTTGCTCGATCGTATTTTGTACTTGGGTCATATCATCACCAGAGGAGGAGTAGAAGTGGATCCCCAGAAGATCGTGGCTATCAAAATATGGCCAGTGCCTAGCACAGTTGCAGAAGTTCACAGTTTTTTTTTGATTGGCCGGCTACTACCGACGATTTGTTTCAGACTTTGCTCAGATTTTAGCGCTATTGACTCAGTTGACCGGCAAGGATGTGTAGTTTGCTTGGACAGCAGAATGTCGGAATTTTTTTGAGAAGCTGAAGCGAGGCTTGATGACGGTACCTATTCTCACACTTCCATAAGGACCGAAGGATTTTTAGTGTACTGTGATGCTTCAGGCAGAAGTTTAGGATGTGTTTTGATACAGCATGGGAAGGTAATAGCTTATGCGTCATAACAACTTCGTGATCATGAGAGGAATACCCACCCCATGACTTGGAGCTGGCAGTAGTAGTGTTTGCACTCAAGCTTTGGAGGCACTACTTGTATGGAGATATGGTAGAGATTTTCATCGATCACAAGAGTCTGAAGTACGTGTTCACTCAGAAGTATCTTAACATGCGTCAAAGGAGATGGCTAGAGCAGCTTGTGGATTATGACATCAACCTGCAGTATCTTCCTGGGAAGGCTAACGTTGTGGAGATGCTTTGAGCCGGAGAGCCGAAGTTTATTTTCTAACAGCACAACCAGAGTTGTTAGCAGATCTTCAGAAGATGGGTATAGAAGTTGTCCTTCCTACCCGTGTGGCATTGATGGCCAGCATGCAAGTTCAGTCCAGTATAGTTGAGAGGATCAAGATATCTCAGTCATCAGATTCTAAGCTTCAGCGGCTTAGGACAAAATGTGAAGAAGGACGAAGACTGGAGTTATGCATCCATGAAGACGGTACACTTCGATATGGTAAGCGTCTTTGTGTATCCAGTAGAGATATCAGACAGGAGACGTCTCAGCTGTTAGAGATGTACATCAGGCAGGTCGTCAGACTTTACGGTATACCAGTCAGTATCACCTCAGACAGAGATTCGAGATTTACGTCGTACTTTTGGCATAGTCTGCAAAAGAGTTTGGGAACTCACCTCCAGTTCAGCTCAGCTTATCACCTGCAGAGAGATGGTCAGTCAAAATGCACGATCCAGACTCTTGAAGATATGTTAAGATCTTGTATGCTCGACTTCGGTAGTTCGTGGAAAGATTACCTGCACCTAGTAGAGTTTTCGTACAATAATAGTTTCCAAGCCAGTATCCAGATGGCACCATTCGAAGTACTGTATGGTAGGAAGTACAGATCCCTGCTAGCATAGGATGATGTTGGAGAGAGGCAGATGCTTGATCCAGAGATGATCACTCAGACAGTTGAGGTGGTCAGGAGAGTTAGAGATTATCTTCGCATTGCATAAGATCCTCAGCACCATTGGGCCGATTCTCATCGGCGTCCCCTTGAATTTTTTGTCGGCGACCATGTATTCCTTAGGATCCTGCCTAACCGTGGCGTCATTCATTTTGGCGTATAGGAAAGCTCAATCCTAGGTATATAGGGCTGTTCGATATTCTGGAGCGAGTAAGAGATGTGTCACATCGTCTCGCTCTTCCGTCGTTGTTGTGTGTGGTTTATGATATCTTCCATGTATCCCAATTACGATGGTATATTTCGGACCCGAGTCATATCTTGGATCATTCGAAATTAGTTTTTGGTACCAACCTTTCGTATGAGGAGAGGCCCGTATCCATATTGGACCGAAGAGAGAAGATACTCAAGAACAAGACTATCAAGTTAGTCCGTGTTGCTTGGGGGCCATCACTCTTTGGGTGAGTCAACATGGGAGCGTGAGGATGATATCCGATCGCGATATCCCGACCCGCTTGACTCGTGAGGTATAAAGTCTTCCTTATGCTTCATGCCATCGGTTTCTTGCCTACATGATTGATTGCTTGATTGATTGCCTAGTTATAACTTGCTTGTGATTAGTATAGCTTGTCCTTGCATCTCTGGCCTCTTGATTAAATTCTAAGGACATAATTCTTTTAAGGTGGGTAGAGTTGTAATGACCATGGTTCGTATTACGTATTTTTGTGTACATGTACGTATTTTGACTCGTATTGCATGACTCCCTGCTTGATTTATTTTGGCATTTTATTACTTGGCTATTCTTGGTTTGGTTCGGCTTGGCTTGGTTTGCTTTGGGTTCATCGTGAACTAAAAGAAATCTCCTACCTACCCCCACCATCATCATTTATTAACCCCACTCTCTTTCTCTCTCCTCATTCACTTCTTCTTCTTCCTCCATTAACTCTCCACCTATCATGAAGGTTTAGGCAAGTGTAACTTGCTTCATGGAGGAACTCAAGTTTTATTATTCTATTTTCTTCCTCCCAATATTCTAAGACACTTTAGTACTTAGCTTTTTTAATATCCATAGCTAAATTCATGTAGATCTAAGTTTATTGAATTTTAGATTTCTTGGATTTTGATCTATTTAACCTTGTTATTTCCAAGTTTTGATGGTTCCATGTTGTAGAGAATTTTGTTCTACCCTATTTTGACCTATGGAAGTCCAGATTTGGGCTTGGAATGACGGATATGTGGAGCTTAGAAGCAATAGCTTTCTGGTTCTCCTTCTCAAAAATTTGAAGAAGAAGAACAGTGCTTGACCGCATGACTATTTAATGCTACAAGTTTTTCTGGCCGCATGAACTTTTTTATTCCAGCCGTATGAGAATACTCTGCCGCATGAGACTTCCGAGTCGCATAAAACTCAAGTTTTTGCGAGCCGTATGGACCTCCTCATTTCTGCCGCATATGGTCGCATGGAACTTAGCCACATGGGACCGCTACCCGTGAGCCGCATGAGAGCCATTTCCTTCTGGTCGTATGGCACCCAGCCGCATGAGCATGCTATTCCCGAGCCGCATGAGCCCCTACCATTCCAGCCGCATGAGATCCTTCATCTCAGTCGCATGGGACCACTCCTTTCCAGCCGCATGAGCTTGTTGTCCCAAGAGCCGCATACACTCTTTCTTATTTTGCCGCATGAGCATGTCCTCGAGCCGCATGCGCTCTTTTCTTCCCAAGCGCATGAACCGTTAACCCCGAGCCGTATGCGCTCTTTGCTTTCCAGCCGCATGAACCGATAACCTTGAGACGCATGCGCCCCATTTTCCTCTGGCCGCATGAACTGTTTTCTCTGCAGCCGCATGAGCCCGTGTTCCCCTCCAGCCGCATGAACTTCCCTTGATTTCCAGCCACATGCACCCTTATCCAGAGCCGCATCAGTCTTGTTGCATCCTGAGCCGCATAAGCTCCTGCCCGCCTCCCCTGCCGTAGGAACTCTTTCAATCGCATGCGCCCTGGCCCCTGTGTCGCATGACTCGTCATGCTGTCCCTGCAGCCTCTTTTGTTATTTGATGTTACATTATGCTTGTACTATAAATTTTAAATATGTTCCATGACACGATGGTGACCCGTTGTGGTGCACTTTTGACAATTGATATGACATGATAGTGGCCCGACGTGGCGCACTTCTGACAGTAAACATGACATGATATATATCTCGAATGCTGTTGCGATGGCTAACATGTCATAACAAGATTGAATGGCCTAGACACCGTGGGTGATTGTGTGTGTACATATTGACCGGTAATGTTTTGCATCATGTCTACGACAGGGATCCCTGAGTACCACAGTCAGGGGTACCTACTTTAAATTGCTAAGGCTAATAACTAGAATAATTCAGTAGTCATAAGAGATTTCCTCAGTTACAGGCGATCATGTTATTCCGGCCACCATTGTTGGACTTGCAGCCTGCCGACGAGTAGGGCACAAGTCTAGATTCACTGATATATAGAAAAGAACGAGACATTGCTTAAATGAATCAAAGTCACTTGGATAACCTGGATTAGCTGTAGGGCTTGCGGTTGGAGGAACATCTCACTGCATATTGCGAGTAACTAAGTCTTGTGTTAATCCTAGTTAGTTAATGTAGAAAGCCGTAGTCACTTATTGGCCATGAACGATTGTATGGTATAGATTCAGTTCTCGAATATTGCAAGCATGATCGCATGATTGTCACTTTTAACAATAAAGATCCGAGGCTAAGTTCTGTTCAAGCGAAGGGTTACAACCCCGGTCCTTGTTTGCTTTAAGGGTTGTAACATGGCTCCCGGAGCAGTTCTGTGTCATCTCTTCATTTATTGTCTTATTGCACCCTATGTCATGCTCATCATGTTTTACTCTACCAACAAGATTTAGAGACTGAGTTTTATTCAGGTGAAGGGTTACAACCCCGGTCCTTATTTGGTTTAAGGGTTGTGACCTGGCTACTTGAATGGTTCCCTCGTACTCTAATTGACTGTTATTATTTCTTTATTATCAGACTCTTTCATAATTACCTTTAATATTTGTGTCTGATATGCTGGTTTTAGTTCTTAAGTGAAGCCTCCTTTGTGGCACTTGATCTTTCTGGGATCTGATCCAGCTAGTTTTGTATGGCCAGATTTCGGAGCAGCTCTAGAGGATCTACCGACTTTTCAGCCCGATGGTGACTACCATGCGTAAGCAGGGTTTATTTTTGGCTCTTCCACTCTGTTATAAAATTATCATTTTGAGGCATTTAGCAGGCGAGCACCGGTTAGCTCGTATTGTATACCTTATTACTGTGTGCCTACGGGCTGTAACATGATTGACAGATCCTAGGATTGATCATGTATGACTAAACTCTTACTAGTCTTCACATTTTGTAATGACTAGCTTCATGATCAGCTGAATATGTAAGGTTTGGGATGCCTTACTATTGTATATTTGGTGATCTTACATCTTGTAACTTTACTTGCTTGCTTGATATTGAGACATTTATGCTTGTTATTGACCATAGGAGACTGATGGATTGTAGTTAAACCCTCATGTATCTAGACAGCCGTGAACGTATAGTGAGGTGGGTTACACTTCGATATATGTAGCTGGCTATGTTCGCCTTTGCTCTCCAGTATTCTGGTTCTGGGGCGTTACATGGACTGAGTTTGCTTTCTTGCCTTTGCCAAATACGGCGAGTAATCTCACACTTGAAGAAAACATGGCTCAGGGATTCATCATCCTGCCCGTATAGGACACATCTGTTCGGAGTAAAATTCATGCCAAGCCATCTCAGGCAGTCCAGAGTAAGCAGTCGCCTCATGAACAGCTTATATAAGCATAGTTGCATTTTCCTTGGAGTTCCTTTGCACAATACAATATTCGCAAACTCCCAATTCTTGTGAACCACTCTTACTTGATTCTGCACAAATTTAGGTACGAATCTACCTTCTGGTGAACCTGCCCATGTCCAGGCGTCCATGGGGAGGCCAGGATCCAAGTGGACTTGCCGGATGAGATGCTGTAACCACCACTTTTCTAAAATAAGAGTATTTTGGTAATTATGTGATTTTTTTGGATTAATTTATAATATTTTAATTGGTATTGTATTAGTAGTAGGTTTAACCTTAGCTTACCATGATTAGAGACGAACCATGACATTAGAACCTAATTACCTGTCACACTCATTTTTCTAATTAGGGTTATTTTAAGCATTTGTGCATTATTTTGAATTTATTTAAATCATAAATTAAATTGATTGCTGTGTGATTTAGATTGGTGCTTTGATAGGACCTAGATGGTATAACCATAGTCAACCTTGCCTAGAAGTCTAATAATGTAATTAGTTTTATTATTGGCTTATTGATTTAATTTAGAATTTTTACCTATCTTTCTAGAATTTTAAGAATTTTTAAGTCATTTTTGTATAAGCCTTTAAGTCTTTTGTCACTGGGCCTTTGTAGCAACTTAGAGTGCTTAGCCCATGACTAACCTAACCCTAACACCCCCTACCTATGGTCGGCCAAGCATAGCAGCAGCCCCCCTCTCATTTGTGAAGAATTTCATCCCTCCACTAGATCAAAAAACCCTAGTTTCCCTTTTTCCCTTGCTTCAAACCCTAACTTTCTCATCCGACATCCGATTCATGCCAAACGAATTGCGTTGTGACCGTGTGGAGGAGAAAAATTGTTGGAGCAATGTTATAAAGGAGTTGGAGGCGTTTGCTCGGAGAAATCGGTCGTCGAAGCGCTCGAGGATTCACTTTCATTGAGATTCTGACTCTAAATAGGTAAACCTCATTCTAGCAATGTTTCTTCTGATTTTTCTCATTTGGCATCCATATAGGTACCCCAGACCTGTGCATGAAGTTTGGTAGGATTGTGAGTTCGTTTGATAGCCGTATCGGACACGTGTCGGTCCTATAGAACACATGTTCGACGAAATGCCACTTAGAACTGAAAAGTGTTATTTTTTGATTCTGTTTTCACGAATCCCTTCCTAATATTACTTGTAACAACTTTTGTGAAGACGAATTGGAAATCGACACGATTTTAGTGTCCGAATTGGACACAGACACGCGTGCACGAGGCCCGTGCATGTCCTGCTGTCCGAGCATCATAACTCGACCACAAGGCTCCGTTTTGCATGAAATTTTATGAGCACATAGGGGCAACATCTTCCCACATGTCCGTAAAATTTTACGATGTTTCGTGAAGCATGTGCCGGAAAATCTCACGTGCACTGTTCAGCCTGCACTGTGCACGCGGCTGAAAAGTGCCACTGATACGGCCTTCGTACGCGGACATAGCACATCGAGGACTCGTTCTAGGAGCACGAGCACGAAACCCTATACCTATACTACCCAGGGACTCGATCCCGAGTTGCGGCGTGGCTCGAATCACGAGCCACGAGACTCGACACGCGACCACGGGCACGCATGCACCCGCGTGCACAGGCCGCGCGGGAGATTCTCGTGTCACTGTGTTGCGTAGACGCGACATGGTGTCATGTCACAGCATGTCTTAGACCCACCCCGGGACCCTACCTAGCTATGTGCACGAGCACGAGGTTTCTTTTGTTGCGTGCGGCGTCCATCGGGCGAAACACACATGCACGACATGCGAATTCGATTTTCTGATACGCACTCCGTGGACACGATACGGACACGGGTTTGACCATGTGAATACCCAGCACGTCAAACACATAAACACCTTCGTGTTTTGCCAAGTTTTCGTGAATTCTAGTTGTGTATATTGCATTTTGGGTATTGAGTTGGATTTTGGTTTTCAGTTTATATTTATATTTGAATTATTTTGTGATATTTCAAATTGCTGAGATTTAATTCATAAATTCTAAGTTTATATGAAGGTATTAAGATTCTGGACTGTGGATTTTAGTCCCTAATTTTACTTTCAATTATTTCCATCATATAGGTATATATATCCCTATTTACCTTATATTATATATATATATATATATCTATATATATATATCTATATATTTTTTTTTTTTTTTTTTTTTTTTTTTTTTTTTTTTTTTTTTTATATATATATTTTGTTTTGTGTGTGTGTTGTGTGT
>JANAVB010024597.1:11538317-11648322 GCA_029216955.1 Iris pallida | reverse complement strand
ATAGGAAGCGGATCAAAAGCCCCTTAGAAACCCCCTAAAAGCCCCTTACTCTCAGCCGTCCATTTAAAGTTAATATTAATGTTAAATACGAAAATTAACATTAAACTTAACATTAAAATTAATATTAATATTAACTTAACTTTAATTTATATTTAAAAATTAAATTAAAATTAATATTAACAGTAACATTAATATATATATGGACGGCTAAGAGTGAGGGGTTTTTTAGGGGGTTTTCTAGGGGACTTTGATCCTCTCCAATATATATAATATATATATAGATTATATATATATATATAATTATTATAATAGATCTTATATATATTATTATATACAGACCACACACACACACACACACATATATATATAATATATATATTTTTTTTTTACACACATATATATATATATATATATAAAAATATTATATATATATATAGGAGCGGATCAAAAGCCCCCCTTAGAACACCCCTAAAAAGCCCTTACTCTCAGCCGTCCATTTAAAGTTAATATTAATGTTAAATACTAAAATTACATTAACCTTAACATTAAATTAATATTAATAAATTAACATTAACATTATATTTAAAAATAAAAATAAAAATTAATATTAACATTAACCTTAACATTAATATTAATATTTAATAGACGGCTGAGAGTGAGGGGTTTTTTTAGGGGATTTTCTAAGGGGAACTTTTGATCCGCTCCAATATATACACATACAACACACACACACAACACACACACACACACACACACACACGCCCGCACACACACACATATATATATATATATATATATATATATATATCACACACACACACACACACACACACACACACACACACACACCACATATATATATATATATATATAAAAAATATATATTATATTATGTGTGTGTGTGTGTGTGTGTGTGGGTGTTTGTGTGTGTGTGTGTGCGGGCGTGTTTGTGTGGTGTGTGTGTGTGTGTGCGCGCGTGTTTGTGTGTGTGTGTGTGTGTGTGTGTGTGTGTGTGTGTATAATATATTCAGATTTAATTACATATATTATATTCCAAAATTTAAAGTACATATATATGGTATAGAAATATTACTTTACTATTATAACTTGTTGCTGTACATAGTGGTATTACTAGTTGACTATTTATGACTGGTTGAGTCTATATAAGGTAGGCATAAATATGATAAGTCTTGTGGTGATTTTTTTAGTTTCTTTATAGTTCTAGGAGTTCATGATCATTTGATTGTAGAGGTTGGAGTCGGACCGATATTCTATAATTTTATCGATATTCCAAGCAAGATACTTTGCTACTTCCTGTACTGTTAAAATACTTGGATTGCTGTTATGCCTAGAAATAGATGGATTAATAGAGTGCGTCAAAGTATGAGTTGTGTGCTATCAATGATGTCATTGATATAGTAGTGCTTGGTGACTTAGAGGTTAGAAGACTTTGGCATTAGCAATGGAGTTATTTCTTTAACTTCTATGACTGGATACAGTTCATGACATGACACTATGAGCGAGATTAATTGTGTTGGCATAAGGTTACTCATTTGTCTAGCTATGGATGCGAGCAATTCGTGTGTCGGTCCATATATCGATTAAATTGAGTCTAGTTAGTGACTTGCATAGAGATATGGATTGCCTGAGTCATGGATGTGATTTGAGCAAGACACGGGAGAAAAAACTATTATTAGGCGTATGGGACAAACAATTACACATCAGCCTCAGTATGCCATGTTGTAGGCTATTCTAGTGGATATATCTGGCAGCGGCCACAGACTAGTATCCAATACAATCGGAGAAGTATGCTAGTATATATTTCAGCATTGCTTGGCACTAATGTTACTACATGACTTACCAATACGGTCCAAAGTCGTCTCGACGTATATTCCCATAGATTGATAGTTTATCTAGTTTTTATTCTCGTATTTAATTCAGTTCATATGTTAGCTTGTATTTTATACTTGTTGCGTCCCTCTGAGGACCTAGTTTTTTTCCAGATCTGGATGAGCATTATATCCTACATTTACGAACGAGGAATTAAGCCCGATTTTCTTGCAGAAGACATAGAGGTTGTGCCAGAGGAGTTTCCGTGATGTAGGGGTTTGCCGTTGATTAGAGTCATGGATATTTTATCTTGCTAGCTATGTCCTGACTATTTCTTATTTCAGTTAGTTTCTATTTTCGGCATTGTACTTTTATTTCCGTGGATATATTTCTCCTAAACTTGCACTAGTTCAAACAATATATTTGGATGTTTAGACTTATTTTTATTTTATTCAGACATTATTATATTTTTCTGTTGATGTTGCTATCACGTGGAGAAGATTATAGTGTTATGTTGTTGCGATGGTGATATTAGATTACCTATGATTGTTGTATTATAGTTTTAGGATTTCAGCGTACTACGATTATGCTAAGTCCATTAAATTGAAAATACTTATTCTAACCGTACATTTGGCATGCTCATGTTCATGGTTCTTGAGTATTTTGGAACTGGGGCGTGACATATTTTTGTAGTGGCCCATGCAGGTCAGTTTGTTGTTTTGGTTACCTAAGTTACCAAAATGAGCATGCAGTTAGGATTAAGAAGTCTTAGTAAATCTCATCCACTTGCTAAGTTTATCGTCTTTGAAATCCAAATTTGTCTTATCTCCTTTATGCATCCAGCTTGATTCCATACACCTCTCATAAGATTTTTGTTACGCTCCGGTTCCCAAGATGACTCGAGGCATGTGATACTTCTCCCCAGGCTACACAACTGTACAATGAATACCGTATTGTTCCCTGCGATTGTCGTCCATAAGGTCGCGGATAGGCATAGATATAAGGCATAATCACAGAATATTCCACAATTAACATGACATTCATTATCCAAAAATATTACATACTTGGTCTAGATTCATCAAAACATATATACATATTTGATTCATTGTCTTCAAACACATAATTACATAACTGAAGATGTTCTCAAAATGAAGCTATATTCCATCAGTTCCACATCATTCATAGAGTTCGTTTCGGTGTACGCCTGATCCACATCTTGATCTTCATCATTTCCTAGTGAACAAAACTAGGTCGTCAATACGACGAGCAAGCCCTCAGTCAAAGTAGAAAGTTATGAATGTGGAATGATAAGACAAGTGAAAACAAAAAATATAGTAACTTGAGCAATTAAACTCATACCTTGTGATATCAGTCAAGAAGTAAGTAGTTCTCAAAATAATGTCGCAAAGGACCAACAAGATCTTTCTAGACCTAAATGCAATTTAGAGAAACTTTCTGGATCGCACACCCCTAGCATCTCAATAATAACCCCATTTTCCTGGGACCAGGCTCGTACAAAATGGGTTGGTGCTTAGATTCTCCAACCGTCTGTACTATCACATATTGATGTGATTACAAGCAAGATAACATCATCAGTGGTTTCTGAATCATCTGGGTCCAATCATCACACCATGTGCTATAACAAGAAGTTTATATGACTTGGACTTTTCCAATAATATCAAACCCATTCATTAGAGAGCTAATATGAACCCAGGGCCTGGATATCTAATCAATTAACAAGTATTCTGAGCTAAAACTCAGGGTAATGTGCAAATGGATAGCTGAGCTGAAACTCAGGGCATGGATGTCCAATTGTGATCAAGAAAGTGAGCTAAGCCTCGCCTCGGATATTCGTGCGGCCGCACAAACACCGTATCCGGGACTGATCAGTACGAAAAATGAAATCATATTGCAAAGAAGTCAGCCGGGTGTGATCCAATGGTTTCTCTCCCATTCCAATGCAACCTATTCTAAACATTAAGATTCCATAGAAAACTAACCCTTAAAGGGAGTCTTAAAAGTCAAGTCGCATTCAAGTAATAGTTTCATCCTTTTTGAAACTACGAGAGTCCAAGAAAATATTGGGACAAAGTAAAATTCTAAAGTATCAATTTGGACAATGATTTCCAAGAATCCCTCCGATGTTATAGATGGGAGATGGATGGTTTCATGATCTAGGACTTAGGTCAAGAGTTTCTAAGGAGTCCAAATTCTCGGAAAGAGACTAACTCTAGAAATTTTCAAAAATTTTGGCAGAGTCTCCTTTGTATTTGCTGACCCGAAAATAAATCTGATACATGTAAACACAAAAGATAGAATATGGGCACGTCGACCCCTTCGGTGGAGCAACCCTCAACACCGGCCATACAATATATATATATATATATAATATATATATATTCGGGTACACCGACCCCTTCGGTGGAGCAACTCTCATGACCGGTCACACAATACAATAAAGTTATACAAAATAATAAAGCTTTCTTACCTTAGTAAGCAAGCAAGCGTGTTTTTAATTCTTGGTTTTGCAAGTACTTTTTCTAAACGCTATTCAAGTAAAAAACATATGGTTATTAGTAACATAACGATGCCAAGATATTATTATTTGCTATAACCACATTACCTTCTTTTGGAGATACAGTAGAAGGTTTGATATTGAAAACTATAAATATAGGTTATGCTAACATGTAGGTGCCCATAACCATCGATTTTAACTAGTAAATCATGCTAACACATGATCGTTGAGTAAAATATAATTTTGGACTGATTTAAGATAGCAAGTTAATTTGCTAATAACCTTCCTACTTAGCTAAAATTATCACAAGTAGGCACAATTCATGAAAAATATAACAATCCATATATGTTGATTCTCATTGAAGTAAAAAAGTTAATGTTCTAAGTTGTAACAAGACTTATAGGTTGAGTTTTATCTACATAAATATGTCAAGTGTTAATATACTTATGTATGTCAAGATGTGTATATGTGTATAATGTATATGTATAGTGTCAAGAGTATCTATGTGTACACACATATACAAGTACGTAGGTCTCATGCTTAAAGATTAATCCACGGATAATATTTATATATATACATACACACATAACAACAACAAGATCTGAAATGCAAAAGTCTATGCATGGATATCTGCCAATTCTTAGGCTCATAAGCACATTATATATCTTATGGTTGGATTTTGTCAATAGTTACAAAAATTTAGAATTGAAATGATCCTTATTATTTCAAGAAAATTAAGAAAAACCTAATTTAAACAAATTCTCAAATAGAGAAGGAGGGATGAGGACTTGCCTTGGGTTTGGATATTCTCCCTAGAGAGAAATTTTGACGGCGCCAGCGCCGGCGCGGCCGACAACAGAGTCGCAGCGACATAAGGCATCAGCAGCTGCAGTGCAGCAGTAGCAGTGCTAGCAGCAGTAGCATCTTAAGATGGTGGTTGCTGTTAGGAAGGAGGAGGTAGGGAAGAAGCAAAGGAGAAGAAGATAATAATAAGATGAAGAAGAAGAGGGAGAGAAAAGTTACCTGGTGGAAGGAGAGGAGAAGAATGGTTCCTCTCTCCATTCTCCTTCATTTTTTTTAAAAAACAAAAAAAATTACAAAATTGTCTTAAGGCCTTGTCATGAGAAGAGGATGCCACATGGCACCTCTCCATGCATGAGTGCCACCTAGTTACAAAATGCAAAATGCAAAATGCAAATTTAAATTTGCATGAGGGCTAAAAAAAGGAATTTGATGTATTTGTTTAATATTTATTTATTTTTTTGAAAAATAATATAGGAAAATTCATTGAAAGACTGAAAATAATAAAGTACATATAAAAAAAAAATAAAAAATTAAGGTTATGACACTCTACCCACCTTAATTAAATTTTGTCCTCAGAATTTAAGGAAAAGAGAATGAAAAGAAATGAAAGGTGCTAAGGTACCTTAATCATCAAATAGGTCGGGGTAAAGTTGCCACATCTCATCTTTCCTTTCCTAAGTAGATTCTCCCGGTGATCCCTTGTTCCAAGATACTCGAACCAAAGAGATGGTCTTGTTCTTAAGAATCTTCTGTCTTCGATCCAGGATCTCTTCTAGCTTCTCTCAATGCGAAGAGTTAGACCAACTGTGATTTCGAATGATCCAGTATGTGACTGGGATCTGGCACATACTTTCGTAGTTGAGATACATGAAAAACATCATAGACTCCTTATAGAGATGGTGGCAAGGCCAATCGATAAGACACGTCGTCGACTCGACCCAGGACGTCGAATGGGCCTATATACCTTGGGCTCAACTTCCTCTTGTTCCAAACCTGATATTTCCTTTAGTAGGTGAGATCTTCAAAAATACATGATCACCAGGTTTGAAGTTCAAGATGTTCGATATTTATCTGCCCACATCTTGTGCCTGTCTTACACAGCTTGAAGATGACTTCGGATTACCTTAACCATGTTTAGAGTCTGCGTAACCAACTCTGGCCCTAGGAGTTGCCGTTCGATGTCACCCCAATATATTGGTGACCTGCACTTTCTCCATATAATGCTTCAAATGGTGCCATCTTGATGCTGGCCTGATAACTGTTATTATATAAAAATTCTATCAAATGAAGATGATCATCCCATGATCCCTTAAAATATAGAGAGCACGCTCTCAACATATCTTCCAAAATTTGTATCATCCTTTCTGACTGTCCATCAGTCTGTGGGTAATATGCTGAACTAAACTTCAGCGACTGCCAAGACTGTCTTGCAAGCTTTTCCAAAATTGGAGGTAAAATGAGTATCCCTGTGTGAGACAATACTTACCGGTACCCCATAGTGACTAACAACTTCTTTCATATACATCTCCGCTAGATGCTCCATAGATTGTCCGACTCGAAATGATAGAAATCTCGCAGACTTTGTGAGTCTATCCACTATCACCCATATAGCATTGTTACCTCTTTGTGTCCTTGAAAGTCCTGATACAAAATCTATTATAATATGCTCCCACTTCCATTCAGGTACTGGTAGTGGTTGCGGTAGTCCAGCAGTCCGTTGGTGCTCGTCTTTACTTGTTGGCACACTAAGCATTTCGAGACAAATTTAGCCATCTTCCGCTTCAGTCCATGCCACCAAAAGTTTTGTCTCAGATCTTTTTTGTACTCCCAGGATGAATAAAGTATATGAATTATGTGCTTCAGACATTATCTCAGTCCGGATTTCTCCAAATGGTGCACACAAACGACTCCTGAACCTCACGGATCCATCAGAATGCTTCATCAATCCCGTTTATACACAGCTTAAGTTTGATTCCATAGGTTTTGTAACTTTACATCCTTCTTCTATGCCTCCTTAATTGTCTCTACTAGAGATGATTGTACTTGTAAACTTCCCAGACTCCATCTGCCACTGGGTATATCACTTCAATCTCCATCTTCCTGAGATCTTCTAGTCTCCTTGGGCGTGTTCAAAAAGAAAGCTTCAGGCCTCCTACTCAGAGCATCTGCTACTCTGTTCGCCTTGCTTGGATGATACTCCAGTTCCATATCAAAATCTTTAAGCACTCCAACCATCTGCATTGTCTCATATTTAGCTCTTTTTGGGTGAACATGTATTTCAAGCTTTTATGATCTATGTAAATTTTAATCTGTTCACCATATAAGTAATGTCTCCATAATTTTAGTGCAAATACAACAGCTGCTAATTCCAGATCATGTGTCGGATAATTCCTTTCATTAACCTTCAACTGTCGAGAAGCATAAGCAATAACTCTTCCGTGCTGCATCAGCACACAGCCCAAACATTTGCCAAAAGCATCACCATAGATCTCGTAACCTCCTGACCCTGATGGTAATGCTAGTACTGCTGCTGTGATAAGTCTTTCCTTCAATTTCTCAAATGCCGCTTGACATTTATCAGTCAAACGAATTTTCATTCTTCCGAGTCAACCGAGTAAGAAGCTCAACAATTCTGGAAAAGTTCTCCAAAAATCTTCTATAATATCTAGCTAAGCCAACAAAACTTCGAATCTCAGCTACATTCTTGAGTAGTCCATGATTTGACTACTTCTATTTTCTTAGGACTATTATTCCTTCTTCACTTACTATGTGTCCCAAGAAAGAAATTTATTTTAACCAAAATTCACATTTACTCAACTTCCCATACAACTTTTCCTGCCGCAGAGTTTAAGTACTATCGTCAAATGTTCTTCGTGCTTCTCCTCGTTCTTCGAGTAGATCAATATGTCCTCAATGAACACGATCACAAATTTATCCAAATATTGGTAGAATATTCTATTCATCAGATCCATAAATATGGCTGGAGCATTAGGCATGACTTGAAATTATAATGTCCATATTTGGTTCTAAAAGCAGTCTTTGGTATATCTTCTTTCTTAATCTTCACTTGATGATATCCTGATCTAAGATCTATCTGAGAGAATTCAGTCGCTCCTCCAAGTTGGTCGAATAATTCATCGATCCTAGGGAGTGGATATTTATTCCTATTTGCCACTTCATTCAGTGCTCTATAATCTATCACCAATCTCAGGCTTCCATCCTTTTTCTTTACAAAGAGCACAGGTGCTCCCCATGGAGAAACACTAGGTCTGATAAACTCTTTAGCCAGCAATTCCATGATTTATTTATTTAATTCTACTAATTCTTCCGTATTCATTGGATATATCTTCTTAGCAATAGGGGCAGCTCCTTAAATTAGATCAATACTGAATTCTACGGCCATATCCGGTGGTAATCCGAGTAATTTATCAGGAAATACATCTTTAAATTCATCTACAACTCTAGGCCATTCCTCTATTACTTGGTCCTGAGAGTCCTTAATTCAAACGTCTCTTACTCCTTTTTATCAAACTCCTTCTGAGCTCTAACAAGTTTATGCAACTTCCTACTGGGTAAGGAAAACTGAACTTCTCCTTGCCTACAATCAATGATTGCCGATGTTGATATAAACAATCCATCCCAAATACTACATCATAATTGTCCATGGAAAAGACTAATAGTCTAGTTCAGAAGTTGCTCCTCCTATTTTGATTGGACAGTTTCTATAAATTCGGCTTACTTCTACCACGCCATTACCCATAAGAATTTTCAACTTTCTAACTAGAGGTTGAGTCTCTATATTATACTCAGATATGAATGATGTAGATATAAAGAATGAGTAGCTCCAGAATCAAACAGTACCGATGCAGGTCTAGATGAAGAGTATAATACCTATCACCACGTCCTCTGTAATTCCTGCATTGCTATCCATCATAAAGGCTTGATCGTGGTTCTTTTTCTTCTCGTTGTTGTTCTGACCAGCCTTCTGAGCCTGATGAAATTGATGCGCTTGAGGTCCAATGCTGGTCTCTGTTGATATCCTGTCGGAGCATGACCTTGCGCTGAAGGCGTATTAATCATGGGCTCATTACTCTAGAAGAAAGGCCTTTGCTGAAATCCCTGGTTTACAGCTCTTGGTCCATGTGCATTATTCTGCACTACAGATCTTTATTGTTTTTGGGACATAGTTTCAACCGATGGTTGGAAGATCCACACTTCAGACACTTTCCTGAAGTCCTTTGCAGTTATTCTTCTATGCCCTGACTTCCTGCAGTAAGAACAACTTAGCATGACTCTATTCTATTCAGGCTGAGCACGCATCTGTTGCCCTGTCCCGAGGTCCTTCCCTGGGGTGAGCCGGTCTCCAGACTCCACTTTTGTCTCCAGCCTTCGAGTTGTTCTAATCATTTTGCATTCTCTCTTGATCTCTTACAGCTTCGACCACCTCAGCATAAGTTTGACATCAGTAGGGGTAACCTTCATATTCAATTTATCGTCCAGTCCTTCGCTAAACCGAACTACCTTCGCCTTCTCTGTAGTTACCATGCTCTAAACGTACCGGCTGAGTCTTGTAAATTCTGTCGAGTACTCATCGACAGAAGTTTTATTTTCTTCAGATGTAGGAATCTTCTTTCCAGTTCCAACTTGGCGCTAGATGGAATAACCTCTTTTCAAATTATTCCTTAAATTCTTCCATGATACAATTTTATCAAATTCTTTGGGGTGTAAGGAGCTCTACCAGATATCGGCTGCATCCTTCAGTTGAGTCCTCACTAGTGCCCTTCAGTAATCCTTCTGTGTTTTTAGTCCACTGTGTCGCTTCTATAGGAGTTTCAGTCCCTTGAACTCTGGGGGCTTAATCGTCCTGAAATCCGAAATAGTCCCAACCTTAGGAGTAGTTGCGACATCCAACCTTTCCAGTAATTTTGTAGACATGGCTTGGGATAGTTGGATCTGTTGGGTGTTAGCTTCCAAGACTCTTTGAAAACTCTCAATGGCATCAGTCGGTTGTGTCTCAGAAGTCTCCGTTTGTGATGCATTAGGGTTTGATGGAGAAGGCATTTCCTAAATATTAGTGATTGAAAATCATAATATAAAATTTGGAAGAGGATTGAAGTAACTTAATCACTAAAGAGATGGAAAAAAATAATTGCAGTTTTAGACAGTCAGAACCAAAAGAAGCATATTTCATTCATTTCACAAAACATGGTTACAATATGCTTTAAGAGCAAGTCCTTACAACTTCTATACTCTAAACCTTTATACAAAACTATTTACAAAATTATCCTTAAGGCCTTGACATGAGAAGAGGATGCCACATGGCACCTCTCCATGCATGAGTGCCACCTAGTTGCAAATTGCAAAATGCAAATTTGAATTTGCATGAGGGTTAAAGAAAAGAAGATTTATTTATTATTTATTTATTTATTTATTTATTATTTACAAATAATATAGGAAATTTTTTGAAAGCTAAAAATAATTAAAATACTTATAAAAATAAAAAATAAAAAATAAGGTTATGACAATTTTTATTTTGCAGCAAGAGGTAGTTGTACAATGGACGCACGACTTTTATGGCAAACTAGCCTAATGACTACTCCTAGCGATAGTAGGACTCCAGTAATGCCAGGGAACCTGACTCCTGTAGGGATTCCAGCCAATACGATGACTCTAGCAGGATTCACCACCACTGACTATGGCTCGGCACAAAGGCAAGACTTCGTAGACCCAAAAGGACTCCAGTGATGATCGGTTGTCTCTATCATATCAATTTCTACCTCAGATGCCCCATGGAGCGTATCGCAGCACTTAGACCGATGCCTCAGATGCCCAGCCTGATGGCCATGTCCTGATGGCCATGTCCAGATGTTCCAATGTTTTCAGACCATGATGCAACAACAGATGCAGCAGACCAAGGCTATGAGGCAGAGCTTGATGATAGTTATGGAGAGGCTAGCAGCACCAGGGCCTGCACTGGCACCGGCACCCGCTCCGATAGTAGGCACTTTATGGCTATCGGCAGATGAACCCAAAGACATTTGAAGGCAAGAGACACTGGAAGAGATCACCGAATAGATGATCGACACTTAGAAGCTGCTCGATGATTCACAGTTGTTGGCAGACTTATGGATGATAGTCGTTCGGACCCAGCTTGAAGGAAATGCACATCAATATTGGGAGTCGATCGAGCGAGATACCAGTAGAGGTTACATTTGGGAGCAATTCTTGGAGTATTTCAAGGCGAAGTACTTTCCGCTACAGTTCGAGACGCTCTCTACGATCAGTTCCTCCATCTCAAGCATGGGAACATAACCATGGACAAGTATGATGCCGAGTTCAGTCGCCTTACTCGCTTCGGTACCATCCTGATACCGAACGATGTGGATAAAGTACAAATTTTTTTCATGGTTTGACGAAGGAGCTTTAGAGATACACTACTGCACAATCTATTTCGTACGTCGAGGTGGTAGTAGAAGCCCGTCTCCAGAAGGCTATCAACAAGGACCCGGTACTCCCGATGTGCCCTACTACTTTAGTTTTTCCAGCCAAAGGACAGTCAGGGGACCTATCTGACATCTAGGAGGACTTTACAAGTAGAGAGCTATACCATATCCAGCAAAGGACCTCCTGACTTGTCATCATTATGGCAAGAAGGGACACTGTAATGCCCCAGTCCCAAAATACTTAGGACTAGGTACGTATCCATGCCAGCTGCATACATACAAAGTATACTCCAATATATGGAAACCTCGTATGAATACATAAGCTGTAAAATACAGTAAACCAAGAGTAATCTAATCTCATCCACAAATGACGAATAAAAGATATCATATAATCAACTGTAATAAGTCTTTGTACAATACGTTGGGCGGAGACAAATCCACTACCAACAAGTAAGAAAATATACATGGAAATGAACTGGCGGGAGTAGCAAAGGAAGACCCAAGATACGTCATCTCCGAATGAATAGAGAAGATCGCGACCTCGGCTAGAATACCTGCAATATCACAGAAGCACACACCTGGAGAGATAACCAGGTCTTCAGAGGGATGTAACAAGATATAAAGAACATGCCATAATAAACTGAATATATAATATGCCACAAACCGAAATAAGTGACAAGACGACAATAAGGTAATCTAACTGTACTACAGTGTTGATGCAGTTAATAACAAACCTCCAATGCATGGGCACTCTGGCTTAGTAACAGTAATCTCAGGTATGGCCCATCAGGATACCAGGGACCTCAAAGCATAACATTCATCGAATGTCAGAGGCCAGCAGTAAATCAGTATCAGGATCCAGGACCGTATCTCCCACGGAGATAACCGACAATAGGGAAGTGCATACTTGGCCTATACATTAAGGAACTGTTCTTCCCACCCAATGCCTAACAGAGTCACATCCATGTCTCACATACCTCTACTAACTGCTAAGTCTCCTAACATGCCTCTATTAGTAGTTAGCCCTATCGTATGCGCATGGGGGATCAGCCCACACACAAGAACCTCTACATGCTACTCATCTCACACATCCTCGTGGTACAACTATGTCAAGGTATATGCGATACACTACAGACGGTAGTCTCTTAACTCTAAGTCCATATACAATCAAAAGATAATAACAAAGTATATCTAATATCACTGAGCAGACAGTAAATCAAGAACAGTAAAAATTGGAAATAAATGGACAGTGATATGTAATAATATGCAACTGAATATAAACAGTATAATGCCAAGGTATCTTGTCTGAGTTTATGTGCAAAAGAGAATAATCCAGCAGCTCGAATAAACAAATAAACAAAGCAAGAAAAGCCAAATTCTGCAGATGACTCCGGATGCTGCAACAAATATCACGAACGAGTTTAGAATAAAAGATATACCTAGGAAATGCCTGTCCAAAAGTTATATTCTGTAACAGGGGCAAAATCATAATTTCGGGTCAAAACGATGTCCGCCGTTGGACCCGCTTTGCACCTAAATACGTGCCAATGTCTACGGTCTCTAAATTTGTCAAACTACATGTCTACAGATTTGTTTGATGAGGTGAACCCAACGGTATGTCCAATTTTGGATTCCGGTGGGCCTTGCACAAAATCGTCGTGAGTGGGATTGTGGGCCCGCCAAAATAGCGTCCGGATCAACCGTCTCAGAATCGGACCAAACTTGGCTCACAGGACCAGAAAAATATTTTGAGTCCAATGGCGCAAGTTTCATCGCGATATGATGCGCGTGCACAAAGTTGTGACTTAATTTGCAAAGGGTCGATACGGGATATCTCGACGGATACGCAGTGATTTCGTCGCACACATACAAAAATCGAGTTCCGTCAGTGCCCACACGTCAACAATATCCATACGCGTCTTTCGATGCGTATAGTGCGCGACCACGTCGCCCGGTTTGTCGGGACGTACGCCGTATCGGGTGTTTTTCCACTTTTGAAAATAGAATTTATAATTTTTCGTGAAACTTTAACAACGTGTAACTTTTACACACTAGATGAAAAGTGAATCCAGAAGGTGCGTTACAATCTCGGTTATGTTGTCTTTAACTGCCTTCAATTAGTTTTATGAAAGTTTAATGGACAGCAAGAAAAGTGGCCGACAAGTTGGTGTTTCAAAACAGTTTTTAATATTCAGAAAAGTGGATTTTTCTACAACTTCGTCTGGATTTTTCGAGCAAGTTGGATGGCCATGTCGAAATATATATATATGAATGTATATATATAAATAAAATTGGGGGGGGGGGTCGGCCAAAACGTATACTGCTGCTGTTGCTTATTAAACGTGGGTCCCCTCCCCCTCCTTTGATATATATAGGCAGCAAGTCATGCCGCCCACTTGGGCCGACCAAGTGACTAATTTTTTTTTCTTCTTTTCCTTTTCTAATCTAAGCTTTTAAATAAATATCTATATATGTATATAACTATAAATACACCAAAAATTTATTTAAAATCCAAATAACAATTTAAATATTATCTAACAAAATATTGAATATAAATCTAAACATATCTACATAAATTCAATTCTCAAAAATCCACTCAAAGTAAAAATAATATTTAAATAGGAAAGCATATTTACTAAATCTTCACAAAATAACCTTAATTATAATAAATTAATAAAAATTGCTCCAATGAGTGAACTGTACCACACACCCTTATCCAGGTCCAGGAACATGTACAACCTTGTAAATTATTTAAAAATAAAATACCAATAATTGTACAAATATTTAAATAATTAGAAATTGTACATAAAATTCTAAAATAATTTAGGAGATATTTCTAAGTACATAAAATATGTCTACATGGCCACATATGGTCGCACTACCTGCTTAAATGGGCTAAAATTTGGTTTGGGCCCAGTTCGGACTGAATTGAAAACCGGGTCATCTAAAAATCAATATAAAATAATATTTAATTAAAATGCTTTAAATAAATAAATTCACAATTTCGTCTGGTTTTCTTAGTTTGGACATCACCATGGCTAGGCTTTCCCGGCATGACTGGTACACTAGTCAAGGCACACTGCTACATCTTTCGTGCCAAAATTTATCGTAGTCTCGTGTTCCAAAATCAAACAATGGCTAAGGTCATTGTAAAAAATAAATAAAACCATAAATTATAAAAATTTATTTTTAGTCCAATAAAATAAAATATAATTTTAAAAAAATAGGTGGGTTTACATTCTACCCAACTTACAAGAATTTTGTCCTCAAAATTAGGATAATAGGATAGATAGGGTTGAGAGATAGGAAGAGTTCGTCAATACCAAAATACCATTAATTTGGGTGGAGGCGATAAAACAACATTCAACACACCATACAATAGAAAACAATGGAGTCGATATATAAAAAATTATATCATGGTTATGGAATTGAATAAGGGTTACTAGTGGTAGCAAAATTTCGATAATCCAATTTGGAGAGTAATAAGGAATTGAGTAGATCAAAGAGAATAATTTAGACATTTGGGAGATGTGGTTCCTAGAGAGAAACTGGAGACTAATCGCCTCGATTGAGAGTTTGATTTAAGTGGATGATTAGAATCATTCTCGAGTGCTCAAGAATAATTGGGAGGACACGAAAGGTGAGGATACAGCCACATGAGTCGGTCGGTGGCTATCTACATTTGTGTATAATTAACCGATTGGGCAACCAAAGATGATACCTTGAGTCTATCTAGCAAGTACAGTGCCTTGTCTTTTCAAAATAATAAAAGACATGAACAACAAAGGTTTCAAAGACGGTATTATATATTGAGTAGAATTTGCGGGGTTCATAGGCGGCAGAATAATTCGAAAGAGAATTGTCAAGGCTGTTGCGGATGAGACTTTAAGGCAAGTTTACTATGTCTTCAACCACGTAGAATAATATGTAAGCGAACCAAAGTGCAATAGGTTGATCAGACCATCATGCACCGGCTCTGATTAGACAATATGTTAGTGGGTACACCAACAAAATATGTTATGATCAAGCTTGATAACGAAATAAGCTTGCAAAACTGAAGCTACATTAGCAGCATGATATGGCCAAAATATGAGCAAGGGAGGTACTAATAAAGGAAAATTTAAATAGCCCATGATCTTTTAAAGTCTAATTTCCGTCCAAAGTTTGGGCCTGTGCAGTTGGCTTGGTTGACTAGCTAAGTTAGGGTCCTCTGAAATTAGTCTAAGTGAACTTACCAATGTGGTTCACAAGGAAAAGATTTGTTAGGTGGTGAGGTATTCTACCCAACTTACAAGAGTTAAACTAATAGTACCATGGGACAATGAGTCAAGCAATCGAGATAAAGCACAAATTTAAGCATTTAAGGAATTAAGTAAACACAATCACATATCGGGTCGAAAGAATTGAGTCGAGGTTGAATCCCTATCCGTGGTCGAAAATATATCGGTATCATGGTAAGATTATAGTTTGGCCATTTTGGCCATAAGATCATATCAAGAAATAGAGTACAAGGAGATGGGTTTTGGTGGGACATGATATGTCTACAGGAAGGGGCTTGTCTAGGTCTTATATATGAAATTTGTTGGGAGGAAAAGTGTAGTGTTGTACTCCAAATATACAAGTCACGGTAGGGGACGCCAGAAGATCAGAATAGAAAGTGGGAGTTCACGAGGTGATAATTAATGCACAAAATAAAGATCAAGTTAAAGCATGAAATAAAATTAATTAGAGAATCCAGTAAAAAATAATTTAGAACACAATTCCGGAGAGAAAATAGTCTCCAAGATGAATTCAGTTAAGGAACCATTAACTCATTATTCAAATTGCAAATGGGTTAGAAGGTCGCAATTAAAAGATTTAGAATTGAAGGAAGGTCGAGTAAGCCAAGGTGGAAATACAGTCACATAGCTGTGTAGATAACTAACAACACTTGTGTATTACTACTATCATGGTCATAAGTGACATGGCAATTAGTGTGGAATAGGTACGGTTATCTTGGGGCCTACCATTAAAATTTAACTCAAGTTTCCTCAGAGGGTTTTAAAATTAATCTTTCAAAAATACACCACCAAAATTTGTATTCACTCTATGCCGTTCAAATTCATCATAAAAATTAAATTACTCTCATAAAATCTCAAAGCAAAATTTTACCACGTTACTACTAACCTTTTCCAAAATTAACGTTTAAATTCAACTATTTAACTCAAGAGTTCATAATTTTACGAATCCATAAAAATTTTACATCCAATCAAAAATTTAACACTCTAAAATTTTCAAATAACTCATAATAAAACTCTTAGCACATTAAAAGCAATCTCAAAAATTAAGCTCATGCTCTTATCAATTTTAACTTCTATTCATGCTAAGTTATTCCAACAAAATCACAACTTTTAAACGGTAAGCTTCCTTTACTCAATCAAAATAACTTTCCATAACATCCTTCGAAATTCTTCCAAAAATTTTAATATTAGCAATCCCACATTAAACTAAATTTTTAAATAATCTTATCAGTCAAAAATCTTTTTTTACCAAAATCTAAATAGATTTGTAAATCCTCAATCATAGGACACAATTTAAAATAAAAAAATTCTCAAAAATCATTTTCAATTATTGTAAACCAAAATTTACCATCATTACTTCCACTTAAAATTCAAATTTTACTAAACACGAAAATCGCAAGTTGTACGATGCAAATTTAAATAATTTCTACAACCACATTTGAAATCTAAGATCCTTTTCAAACCCAATTTAACTGATCAAATGTGTATAACTATAACCCAATAAGTCATAAATATCACAACTCAAAATCAAATAAATTTTATATTTGTTCAAAGATGTATATCTATCACCCAAAACTCATAAATATCACATCTCGAAAGGCAAATCAATTTTATACTTGTGCAAGGATGTATAACTATAACCCAATAAATCATAAATATCAAATCTTAAAAAGCCAATCAATTTCTTAAATCAAGTATGAAATTATATAAATCCTCTGGTGTTTACTATTTAGAAATCTCAAGATAAAAACCTTCCTTGGTATCATACTTTACAAATTACTAATCATTAATTCACCAAAAAAATATTTTTAACTCAATTAGAGTCTTGAATGTATTCCAATTGCCAATATAACCATTTTAGCCATGTGTTTGACCTATGAGCATATACTAGTGTAGTCATCTTCCTAGTTGACACTAAGCACGAAAATAAGAATCAACGGTAGAAAGAATCAAGCAAGATGCAGTTCAAGGAAGCGAACGAGAGTTCGAAATTTGAAGCCAAGGGAAGAGGTCAAGCTGTATGGATGAGATTCCTAGATTCTAAACCTATGTTGCAGGCTCACATCGGTACAATTACGTAACCGAAGTGACAAACTTGACCTGCATGGGCCACCACAAAACATGTAATGCCCCAGTCCCAAATACTTAGGACTAGGTACGTATCCATGCCAGCTGCATACATACGAAGTATACTCCAATATATGGAAACCTCGTATGAATACATAAGCTATAAAATACAGTAAACCAAGAGTAATCTAATCTCATCGACAATGATGAATAAAAGATATCATATAATCAACTGTAATAAGTCTTTGTACAATACGTTGGACGGAGCCAAATCCACTACCAACAAGTAAAAAAAATATAAGGAAATGAACTGGCGGGAGTAGCAAAGGAAGACCCAAGATACGTCATCTCCGAATGAATAGAGAAGATCGCGACCTCTGCTAGAACACCTGCAATATCACAGAAGCACACCTGAAGAGATAACCAGGTCCTCAGAGGGACGTAACAAGATACATAAAGAACATGCCATAATAAACTGAATATATAATATACCACAAACCGAAATAAGTGACAAGAAGACAACAAGTAATCTAACCGTAATACAGTGTTGATGCAGTTAAGAACAAACCTCCAACGCATGAGCATTCTGGCTAAGTAACAGTAATCTCAGGTATGGCCCATCAGGATACCAGGGACCTCAAAACATAATATTCATCGAATGTCAGAGGCCAGCAGTAAATCAGTATCAGGATCCAGGACCGTATCTCCTGCAGAGATAACCGGCAATAGGGAAGTGCATACTTGGCCCATACGTTAAGGAACTGTTCTAACCACCCAATGCCTAACAGAGTCACATCCATGTCTCACATACCTCTACTAAGTGCTAAGTCTCCTAACATGCCTCTATTAGCAGTTAGCCCTATCGCATGCGCATGGGGGATCAACCCACACACAAGAACCTCTACATGCTATTCATCTTACACATCCTTGTGATACAACTGTGTCAAGGTATATACGATATACTACAGACGGTAGTCTCTTAACTCTAAGTCCATATGCAATCAAAGGATAATAACAAAGTATATCTAATATCACTGAGCAGACAGTAAATCAAGAACAGTAAAAACTGGAAATAAATAGACAATGATATGTAATAATATGCAACTGAATATAAACAGTATAATGGTAAGTTATCTTGCCTGAGTTTATGTACAAAGAGAATAATCCAGCAGCTCGAATAAACAAATAAACGAAGCAAGAAAAGCCAAATCCTGCAGATGACTCCGGATGCTGCAAAAATATCACGAACGAGTTTGGAATAAAAGATATACCTAGGAAACGCCTTCCCAAAAGTTAAATTTGGAACAGGGGCAAAATCATAATTTTGGGTCAAAACGATGTCCGCCGTTGGACCCGCTTTTCACCAAAATGCGTGCCAATGTCTACGATCTCTAAAGTCGTCAAACTATATATCTAAGATTTGTTTGGATGAGGCGAACCCAACTGTATGTCCAATTTTGGATTCCGTGGGCTGTGCACAAAATCGTCCGTTGAGTGGGATTGTGGGCCGGCCAAAATAGCGTCCCGATCAACGGCCTCAGAATCGGACCAAACTTGGCTCACAGGACCAAAAAATATTTCGAGTCCAATGGCGTAAGTTTCATCGCGATATGATGCGCGTGCACAAAGTTGTGACTTAATTTGCAAAGGGTCGATATGGGGTATCTCGACGGATACACACTGATTTCGTCGCACATGCAACGATATCGAGTTCCGTCAGTGCCCACACGTCAACAACATCCATACGCGCCTTTTGATGCATATAGTGCGTGACCACGTCACCCGGTTTGTCGGGACGCACGCCGTATCGGGTGTTTTTCCATTTTTTGAAAACAGAATTTATAATTTTTCGTAAAACTTTAACGACGTGTAACTTTTACACACTAGATGAAAAGTGAATCTAGAAGGTGCGTTACAATCTCGGTTATGTTATCTTTGACTGCCTTCAATTAGTTTTTATGAAAGTTTAATGGACAGCAAGAAAAGTGGCCGACAAGTTGGTGTTTCAAAACAGTTTTTATAATTCAGAAAAGTGGGTTTTTCTCCAACTTCGTCTCGATTTTTCGAGCAAGTTGGATGGCCAGGTCGAAATCCACCTAGGGAATCTCGAAGAGGGTCATGTGGGCTTTCTACACGAATTTACGGATCTAAAAACGAACTAGAATCGAGAGAGAAATCAAACGGGAAAGTTGTGTACCTAAAGTGGGAATCTGTGTGTTGTTGTCGTCGTCGTTTCCGTCGCCGCTGTCGCGGGGTATTGCTGTGCTCGCGGGGAGGAGGAGTTGCCGACGGTGGAGGAGAGAGGAGGAGGAAAGTGGAGGAGAAGAAATTTAGGGTTTTTCCAAAACATATATATATATATATATATATATATATATATATATATATATATATATATATATATATATATATATATACATTCATAAGAAGAAAAAATATATATATATATATATTTTTTCTTCTTATGAATGTATATATATATATATATATATATATCAACTTCTCCAGCCTTTTCACGAAGGAGCGGGTCGTTAGAGACGAAACCCTTTTGTCGGTCATCCCCTCCCTCATTACCGAGCATGAACGAGACGTTGCTGGCTGCCATTGATGAGGTGGAAATCAAAGCAGCGGTCTGGTCCACAAATGAGCACAGTGCCCCGGGGCCTGACGGATTCAACGAGTCTTCTTCAGAGATTGCTGGGACATCATTAAACAGGACCTTGTTGAAGCCACTATTGCCTTTCTTCAAGGGGCCAGATACCCTAACTCCATCTCCAGTGCCAACATCATCCTTATCCCAAAAAAAGACAATCCGGAATCCTTTAAAGACTTTTGCCTGATCAACCTCTGCACCTTCACCGACAAGATCATATCCAAGATCATCGCCAATCGAATGTCCGATCTCCTCTCCAAGATCATTTTCGAGGAGCAGAGGTGGTTTGTTAGAGGCCGCAATATTACGGACAACATCCTTCTAGCGCAAGAAATGATCACGTGCATGAAGTTCCCATCGAGGGGGGAACGTCGCCATCAAACTTGACATGGAAAAAGCTTACGACCGCCTCGACTGGCAATTCATGATATGGGTGCTCAGGGCCTTTGGCTTCTCCGAAACCTGGATTGACATCGTCTTTAGATCTATCAACAATGCGTGGTTCTCCACCGTGATCAACGGCCGACGGCGGACTTCTTCCGTTCTACCCGTGGGGTGAGACAGGGAGATCCGCTCTTCTACTATTTTCATCATTGCGGCCGAAGCTCTCAGCAGAAGCCTCAACAGCATGCCCGGCACGCCCGGTTTCAATCACTTCCACACAACCACCGGTTGCCCTCTTATCACTCACCTGGCTTACGCGGACGATATCATATTCTTCTCAAGAGACAGCGGTTCGATTGAGGTCGTTTTGAGCACGATTGCCAGATATACTAGCTGCTCGGGTCAGCGTGTTAACAACAACAAGAGCGTCATCTACCCATCACAAAGCCGACAGATCACACTCTACCCGGCTCGCCAACAAGACTTCTTTCAGGACGGCTTACCTCCCTTCATTTACCTCGGCTGCCCGCTGGTGTATGGCAGGGCCAACTCCGGCATATACGAGCACCTTGCTGACAAGATCCGCAAACTAATCTCCGGTTGGCACAACGCTACCCTTTCCCATGGAGGTAAAACGATTCTTAAACACGTGTATCATCCATCCCGATGTACATTCTGGCCGTCTGTTCCCCCCTAAGAAGGTGCTCCTTGCTCTTGAATCTCTCTTCGCCAAGTTCTTCTGGGGTCAGAGCGATGGAATGGACAAACATTACTGGGCCGGTTGGGAGTCGATGGCCAAACCCACTGGAGATGGTGGGCTAGGCTTCTGCAGACTCGCCCACATCGTGGATGCTTGCTCCTTAAAACTTTGGTGGAAGTTACGCACCGAGTCCTCTTTATGGACGAGGTTCATGAAAGCTAGATACTCCAAATTCTCCCATCTGTCGGAGGCAAGCACTAACAGCAGATCCTCGTCTTGGCGACGAATCGTCGGGGCCGTACCACCGCTGAACCTCTGATCCGCCTCCAGTTGGGGGACAGCTCCCTGGCCTGTCGGAAGAGGTGGTTAGGAGCAGATACCATTCAGCCCAACATTCTTACTCTCAGGGGTGCACCATCAGAGACCTTTGGGAGGGCAGTCCCGATTGGAATTGGAGGAAGGTCAGAGATTGGCTTGGTCTTCCGGCGGCCACCAGTCTTCGTGCTACGAATTTGCGAATCTCCGACACGCCCGACACTTGGAGATGGTCCCCTAGCCCTAGCGGGATATTCAGTCTTGCTTCCGCCAGACGTATTGTCAGAGGCAGCGGGATGCTGAACATGGTTAATGCCAAGTTTTGGCAGGCTTGCATCCCCATCAAATGGTCCATCCTCATCTGGCGTGCTCTTCGCCGCAAGATTCCGACGGACGACATTATCAGATCTTGGGGATTCAGCCTCGCCTCCAGATGCCACTGCTGCAAGGAGCACAATCTGGAATCCGCCGAGCACGTCCTTCTTTCGAGGGAGCTGGCCGCAGGCACTTGGGCCGAACTTCATCAGAGGCTTAGTATGGATCAACCGACCGGGAGCTTCTACGATCTCTTGGCCTCCTGGTCCCGTTCCCACGGGCATCAGATCGTAGCTGCCGCTGGAATCTGGGTTCTTTGGAAGAACAGGAACAAGTTCCGTTACGAAGGACACCAACTTCCCCCTCCTCAGCTGTTCAGAGAAGTCATCAGATAATGCTTCAAAGTGAGGAGGCACTGCTCTCATGTCTCCAACTTGTTCTGGGAGACCCTGGCCTAGGCGCTTCTTCCCCCCTTTTTTGTTGGGTTGCGTGTGCACTCTGCGTCCCTTGTTTTCTGTGTTTGGTCGCCTCCGCGCGCTTACTTGTATAGGCTTCGGCATTTTGCGCCTATGTTATCAATAAAAGTTTAATTTTCTTAAAAAAATTAAAAAAAAAAAAAAAATATATATATATATATACAGATACATATATATATATATATATATATATATATATATAAAAAATATATATATATATATATACATTCATAAATATATATATATATATATATATATATATATAATTTTTATATATTATATATATATATAATTATATATATATATATTAGAATGTATATATATATAAATAAAATTGGGGGGGGGGGTTCGACCAAAACGTATACTGCTGCTGTTGCTTATTAAACGTGGGTCCCCTCCCCTCCTTTGATATATATAGGCAGCAAGTCATGGCCGCCCACTTGGGCCGACCAACTGACTAAATTTTTTTTCTTTCTTTTTCTTTTCTAATCTAAGCTTTTAAATATAAATATCTATATATGTATATATCTATAAATACACCAAAAATTTATTTAAAATCTAAATAACAATTTAAATATTATCTAACAAAATATTGAATATAAATCTAAACATATCTACATAAATTCAATTCTCAATAAATCCACTCAAAGTAAAAATAATATTTAAATAGGAAAGCATATTTATTAAATCTTCACAAAATAACCTTAATAATAATAAATTAATAAAAATGCTCTAATGGATGAACTGTACCACACACCCTTATCCGGGTCCAGGAACATGTACAACCTTGTAAATTATTATTTAAAAATAAAATACCAATAATTGTACAAATATTTAAATAATTAGAAATTGTAGATAAAATTCTAAAATAATTTAGGAGATATTTTAAAGTACATAAAATATGTCTACATGGCCACATATAGTCGCACTACCTGCTTACATGGGCTAAAATTTGGTTTGGGCCCAGTTCAGACTGAATTGGAAACCGGGTCATCTAAAAATTAAAATATAAAATAATATTTAATTAAAATGCTTTAAATAAGTAAATTCACAATTTGGTCTGGTTTTCCTAGTTTGGACATCACCATGGCTAGGCTTTCCCTGGCGTGACTTGTACACTAGTCAAGGCACACTGCTACATCTTTCGTGCCAAAATTTATAGTAGTCTCGTGTTCCAAATCAAACAATGGCTAAGGTCATTGGAAAAAAATAAATAAAACCATAAATTGTAAAAATTTATTTTTTAGTCCAATAAAATAAAAATATAATTTAAAAAAATATGGGGTTTTACAGACACCTTCTAAGAGACTGTCGGAAGTGACTAGGACAATATGTCACGACTCGCACCTGAATATTTAGGCACGAGTACGTGGGCTATGCCCAGCCTACACCGCAGTATCGGCTATAGAACGCTGTCAAGTACCCAATAATTATCTACAACATCTAAATGTTTCACAAGAACACGTGCACTCAAATCACATGATAAACAACTAAGAAATGTATAAAATAGGGAAGATATTAACAACACTAAAGCAACTAAAGTCAACAAATGAACATACATAACAAGATTGTATCAGAGAAAATCTGATAACAAAAATAGATTAAAAATATAATGGCCAAGAGCTCTCCAAAGGTTAACTCATGAACTAAAAATACATCGAGATCTGTCATCATAAAGTCCGGGGTGGTGGGGTATAACATTACCTAAAAATAAGTTGTCTTGTCAGGATTGGAGCGAAGTACATAACTCTAAAAACATTTCTATTGCAGGTAGGAATATATAGCTCGTTATAGAATAAAATACCTGATGTATTGGAATAGAGAAATAGAGAATAGCATCATGAAGATATAAGTAACTGAGTACGTGAACAAGATAGGGAGCATGTTAACTTCAAATGAGCACAAGTAATTTAAAGCACAAGTTAGTTATGTGATACGTTTAGGTCGTACACGATTATTCTACGGTAAATCAATTATACGTGAAGGTATAATCGACATATACATGATCTACAGTCAGGGATTTAATCACATAACTACATTCTACTCTCCCACCCCAATCAATAGACATGGATCTGATCACGACACATTATGTACATAATTATTAGTTTTCACATGAAGCACATATGAGCACATGAGAGTACATAAGAGCACATGAGAGTACGTAAATAATAGTAATGCAAGGAGAACACGATGTACATGATAAAATTATGAACATGAAATACTCGATGTACCTGATAAGAGATAACATCTCCTGACAAGATCCAATTAGTACCAAACCATGTAATAATGTGTCAGCATCAAGTAAGTAAAGTAGTCTAGAGCAGGTAATATAGATACTATCATAAAAACAATCAGATATAGGTACTCCCTTGAATTTGGTTGGTGTCGACATGCGCGACACAACTGTGTTGATACGAAATAGGTACGAAGATAGTCCCAAACGCTGGCACTGACAGTTCTATTGAGTCCAGAATAGTCCAAATAGCCTAGTTAGTTTATAGAAGCCCAAAATCAGAGTTGGCACGATTATCGAATCAAGAAATAGGAAACAACTATAATAGTCATTATTTATGGTTTAAAGGGAAAGCATAGCTAAATACAAGTAACTACCTTGAAAATCATTTAAAATATATAAAATATTCTAGTACTATATCTCCAACTTGTCAAATAGGATTTTTAGGTCAAAACTAAATAATATTTTAGAAATACTATTATATATTATATACTTTTTCTTTTTACAAATAATAAATATTAATAAAACAAAAATAATAAAAATACAATGCATATCCATTTATATACATATATATGCTTATTCATAAAATATATGCTTACAAGTGTAATACATATAAGCTTATATTATATATACATGTAAATATTCTATATATCTATTCTACAGGCTTAAGCCCAAAAATTATTATTAAACCAAAATTTAATGTTACTGGGCTCTGAGCCCAGCTCGGCCTATAACAAATCTATCTTATAATCAATAAAATACTAAAATATATATATATATATATATATATATATATTATATATATATATATATATTATATATATTATATAGAGAGAGAGAGAGAGAGAGAGCTCCATACAAACCCAATTCCCTCATAACTCATATTAATAATAATAACAATAATAATAATAATAATAATAATAATATATTATTATTAATTAATAATAATAATAATAATAATTAAAATCATAATAATAATAAAATAAATAGACATAAAAAAATGGTTGCCACAGCAACCCATTCGTTCAATAAAATAGGAAAAGATGTTCTCTTATATTTCCTTCTTCCTAAATCCTTTTTAAATTCTAATCCACATTAAATCAAAATCCCTAATTCATTTAAGTACATGGCAACTTGCTCGAGATGCTGAGAGCAAGTGAGGAACAGAGAGAGAGAGAGAGAGAGAGAGAGAGAGAGAGAGAGAGAGGGAGAGAGAGAGAGAGAAATAGGCAAGGAAAAGGGAAGAAGAGCTGAGGGGAGAAGGAGGAGGGACGAGCTCGAGAGAATCAGTGTTAAAATCATATTTAATTAAAAAAACATTTTGTTAAGTTATTTCTTATAAAATAATATTTATATCTTAAGAAATTTTTAAAAATGACAATAATTTTATTTAGGACAAAATTTTATATAATATTGTTTCTCAAACCAAAGCCCCAACCAAATAACGATAACATATCGGGATCGAAAATACGTTTCATACTAAAGTTTAAAATTGAAGATTTGGGGAAAAATTCAGAGAATAGAAAAAAAGAAAATTTAAAAAATTTAAAAATTTGGTTAACTAACGTTACACAATGTTTGCGGTGTGGATCTGACCAGTACCGTGCTATAGAGTGTGTATAGCAGAGCGACAGACCACAACATCCATCTTCGAGGCCAATACTATCGGCACCACCAGACAGAGACATGTTCAGGAGACTACAGCAACAGGATGACCACAAAGAGGACCCCCTATACCACCGCAGGAGGTCCAGTACAGGGACAGATAGCAGGCTAAAGGACAGAGAATTGGTTAGGCTTATGTTATGGCACCAGTTGTGGAAGAACCCGAGGTCATGGCTATTACAGGTACTATCAGTAGTATATATGCCACTGCACTATTTGATTCGGGGCTACCTTGTCTTTCATATCTAGTAGTTTTATAGCAATGCATAGAGAAGCTACCTCGCCCTTACCTAAGAGTTAGTAGATTTTACGAGGGAGGTATTGTGTATATGTAGAACTTGTTCAGTGGTAGTGTGTGGAAGGGAGATGGGATCACGATTTTTGGTATTTCCAATGCCGAATTTCGATATAGTATTAGGGATCAAATAGTTGAGCCATTACCATGTCGTATTAGGTTGCAATAGATGGAGTGTTATCTTCAGACCCCCAGATTGTTCGAAGTTTGAATTAATACGAGGGCCATTGAGAAGGGAGTAGGCCCAGCAGTTGAAACTTTCATGTCTATGGAGGTAGCACCGCCGTGTATTGTTAAGGAGTTCATGGATGTTTTTTCGGAGAAGTTTCCAGGTCTACCACCTGTTAGACAAGTGGAGTTTAGTTTTTTAAGTGCCAAAAGCAGCAACGGTTACTTGTAGTATGTAACGGTTGACAAAGTAGGAATTGGACGAGATGAAGGCTCAGCTAGCAGTGTTGCAAACCATGGGTTTTATTCGACCAAGTGAATCACTTGGGGGGCTCTGGTGTTATTTGTGCCAAAAAAGAATGGGTCGGTACGTATGTACATCGATTATTGAGCACTAACGTATTGACCATCAAGAAAAAGTACCTACTAGCCAGATTGATGACTTGTTCGACTAGTTGACAGGAACAAAGGTGTTTTCTAAGATTGAATTGAGGTCAAAATATCACCAAATAAAGGTGCACAGAGAAGACATTACGAAGACAACATTCAGGACACGTTATGGTCATTATGAGTTTTAGTGATTCCTCTTGGATTATCAAATCTGCCGGCAGTGTGTATAAATTTGATGAATAGAGTGTTCCATCAATATTTGGATTAGTTTGTTGTTGTTTTTATTGATGATATTTTAGTGTATTTGAAGAGCCGTGAGGAGCAGGAGCAGCATTTGAGGATTGTTTTGGAGATACTGAGGAGCGAAAAGCTCTATGCTAAATTGAGAACATACGAGTTCTTCTTAGATCGTGTTTCTTTCCTCGGACACGTTGTCTCGGAAGAAGGCATTTCAGTTGATTCGGCCAAGATATCTGCAGTAGAGATGTAGCATGTTCCGAGCAACGCCTCTGAAGTGAGAAGTTTTCTTGGACTTTTGGGTATTATTGGAGGTTTCTAGTGAACTTCGCAAGGATTACAAGACCGATGACTCAGTTGACATGCAAGGAGCGGGAGTTCTTATGGACAGAGGAGTGTCAGGCGACATTGGATGAGTTGTAGAAAGCTTGACAGTTGCCCCCATCTTGATGATTCTATCTGGAGCAGGAGAGTTCGTGATCTATAGTGACACATCTGGGAGGGGACTATGATGTATTTTGATGCAATACAGGAAGCTTGTAGCTAATGCTTCAAGGCAATTGATGGCTCATGAGAAGAATTATACTACTCACTACTTGGAGCTTGCCGCAGTGAACTTTGCTTTGAAGCTTTGGAGGCATTATTTGTATGCGGTGCGAATATAGATATTTATAGACCATAAGAGTTTGAAAATTTTCTTAACACAGAAAGATTTGAATATAAGGCAAAGAAGATGGTTGGAATTGATGAACGATTTTGAGATTGACTTGCAGTATCATATAGGAAAACGATGTAGTAATCGATAATTTGAGTAGCGATCTATGGCATTTTTCTTGACTAATCTCCGCACCTTCAATGTCTCGAGTCATGGTGTCATCCTACACAACTAGGGCCTTGGACTCCTGCCCGTAGTAGGTAGCACAAATTGCCTCAAGCTCACCTGCAACGTATCCAGACAGGAGCGAAGCAAAGTCAATCTATAATAATGAAACAAGTACAACATGTGAACATGTAACACTTCACAAAAATGGTCGTTTCCTAACGACTATAAGCGTTATAAAAACTTTTCTAACGGATTTTTACCATTGGTGACCTGGCGTGGAGAATTTTTCAAATGGTTTTTTACCGTTAGGAATTTTTTTTGCTGACGGTAAAAAACCGTTAGAAAAGTAATTTTTTCCAACAGTTTTCTGTTGTTAGGAATGCAACCTTTTCAATGATTTTTACCGTTAGTAAATAAATCTTTCCAACACTTAAAAATCATTAGGAAAGCAAAAAAAATTTCTAACATAAAAAACCGTTAGGAATGGATACAAGAAAAAAAACCCTACTAAATCTGAGCTGGCTCTATTGAACATGAGCTTCAGCTCTCAATTATCAACCACCTCTATTCATTATCAGAAAAAAATTTACATAATGTTTTGCACTAGAACAATCAAAAGTAACACAAGTCTACATATCTCGTATTAACCAGATAATTATGCTACCAAAACAATTGTAAGCCCAAAAATGAAACAAATATGCATTTTGTAGCAAATTTGCAAAATGATGTATCGATAGCATATATGATGTTCTATTAAAACCATAGCCTAAATCATATAAAATGAACCAAATACACAAAATGTTGAAGGTTGTTGACATCTCCAAGACTCTCCAAGAAACTGATAGCCTATCTTGATCTTCTCGGCGAAGAGTATATCTCATTCCCATCTACCATCATTCCATTTGATCTACCTGCACATGAAGGAAAAAAATTAATCATAAACATCCTAGATAAAGTTCTACAAATTTAGGAATAATGTCTTATGAATAAAGTAATAGAGTCACCTTGTTTTCTGTAATAGTGTACTAAACCTTGAGTTTGACTGTTCTCTGTGCACATGATCCCTAAATTTTAATTTGTGAACACACCTCTACAAATCCTATTCGTTTGGATGTGAATTTCCTTGGCAAGATTTCAAACAATATTCCAAAATTTCAAAAGAATATTCACAAACTGGTGTATAAAAAAACACAACATAGATTTCTCAGAACATTAATGAGTGCAAACACCAAAAAGGGTGCCACATATATATTACAAGCTTGTTGGACTCTCTTAATCAACATGTTATAAAAACATTAAACAGTATCTTAGATATGCTTGTCGATACCTGAGAATACAAACCACAATGTTGTACTCGACCGAGCCACCATGGTCGGGCCTGTTTTTTAATACAGAAAAAGTCCATCTTCCTGGAACATAAAGAACGACCATCTATCTTCCACAATTCTGGAGAGGCACATGTAGGAAGCCTACTGAAACTCAAGTACCTATATGAGCAATATATACACATAAAGAGAATGAGAAACTGTTTCAAGGACGAAGATTTATAATACATACCAACTACAAACACCACATCATATGTATCAGACTATATATGTTTTCTAGTTAGATGGCTTCTTGAATTTTAAACATGGCCTATTACTTTGGTGGTGTTTATTTTTATTCATAAGATATAAGTACTAATATCTACTTGCTAGAACTAGCAAGCCTCAAAATATTGGGACATGTTAGGCATGGTAATTAGCCAATGGGTTAGCAAAGAAGCCAAAGATGAAAATTTACTGAGAATGTCTCAACTATAGAGCTGGGTCTTGATATCTGGAACTTACAAGCCATAGGATACGGCCATATATATGGATTACTGACAGTATACATCCAACCAACCTAAGAAAGGGAAAAAGTAATCAAAATAATGAATTAGCATGATTAATTATTAAATATTACAAAAATAAGATATTTATTCGAACATTTAGCTTAAATAACCAATAGTCTGATGTAGTATTTAATAAGTTGATTCAGAAAATAATATATATGATAGTGCTTGAAATGTATTTGTGCAAGGTATATCCCTTTCTAATAAACCATTTATTTGACAGTTAGGAGGTTGGAGAAGGATCAATCGATCAGTGTTGTTTGCCATTGATCGTCGTAGAATAAAACAATTTTATAGGAGGACTGAACTTGACTCACAATTACAAACTCGCTTGTACAAAAGAGAGCCTAGGAACAAAATCTAGGAAAAGCAATCTAAATATAATTGTTTAGTTTAGATTCCGGGGGGGGGGGGTGACGGTAGAGTCTCGGGAAAGTGTATCAACTATGCCTTACTTCTTAGACGATCGAATGCAACCTCGCTCCGGTGATAGAAATGCTCTCTGGAGACACGAAGGAAAGAGTCTACTTCTGAGCTTTGTGTGCTTTCCTTTGCGTCTCTATCTGCGTATGTGTCTCCTTGCAAGGGAATAACACCTTGCTATTTATAGGAATTCATGAGGAACGGGATGCACAGCCACGTGGCAAATTTTGGGCCATATCCTTGTAACTGTACCTCGAGACTCGGTTTAGCTAGGGATTGGTTGAGATTGATCATGATATGTTTGTTGCAGTAAATCTGAACTGTTAAGACTTGGTCAATTTCTGCCACGGGTTTCGACTGCGACTCTGTGGCGAGCCGCATGAAGGATGTATCCTGGCTGAGCCGCATGAGGGACTATCACATAAAAATATCACATGACCGAGCCGCATGAAGGACGTCCTGTAATGAGCCGCATAAAGAATGTCTCATGACCTAGCCGCATGAAGGACGTCTCATAACCGAGCCACATGAGGAATGTCACATGACCTAGCCGCATGAAGGTCGTCTCAAACCGAGCCGCATGAAGGACATTCATAACCAGCCGCATGTGAAATGCTTCATGTCTGAGCCGCATAAAGAGTGTCTCATAGGTGATCCGCATGAAGAGTCTTCTTTGGAACTGTGCACTGTGCCGGATATCATGATGATTTTTTCATCTTTTTAGGAGCATGTCACGTCTTGTCTTTATGTCAGAGCCGTCATCTCTGTCAGAGCTATCGCCTTTATGTCAGAGTAATTATGGCCAGCTACATAGAGAGTCATTTATTGCTTAGGCTGATTTCGAACCACGTAAGTCTTTTCGCTGCTTTTGGGCCATATGAAGCTTTCTGAGCCGTATGAAGCTTTTTGGGTTTTTGAGCCGAATGAAGCTTCCTGGGTTTTAAGCCTCATGAAGCTTCCTGGGTTTGAGCCGCATGAAGCTTCCTCGATTTTGAGCCGCATGAAGTTTCATGTTGATTTCGGGCCGCAGAAAATCCTATTCTTTTTTATGCTTCTACAAGACACGCTTCAAAGTTTTCAAATTATAAATTTGAAATACTTTGAATAAGAAGCATGGGTATGTCCGTATAAGCTCTTCATACCGCATAGACTTCTCTGGCCGCATATTGGTTTCGTGCCACGTGGGCGTCCTATTACTTCGACATTAATGATTTGCTTTGATGATTCAGAGTCGTCATTTGCATGAAAGGGGATAAAATCCCAAGTGTTGCCTTTTCTTCGGCTAGCACGAAATTCGAAGCGGTGTCTATCGTTTTACACGCCCTTAACAGCCTATAAGTACGAGCAGTTTGAGGAGAGATGTTCTTTCCTTCCTTCTTCAATCTTTCCATTGCCTTAGTCGCCGTTTTACCTCTTCTCTCGATAATCCATGGCTCCCAAGGCTTCTTTCAGTGCTGCAACGAAGGGCAAAGGACTTGCCTCCTCATCGAATACGGCGAGCTTGATCCACCCCGACGTTCATCCTCCTATTAGTGGTAAGAGCGATGGAAAGAAACTGCATTAATCCAAACCCTAACTACAATGGCTATGTCGCATGTTTTATGCACGGGCCTTTCTCTGTTATGTTTCGGCATAGTTGATGCTTTTTTCATCTTCACTGAACTGCTCGAGTTCTGTGTGATGAATCCGCATGAGCTGTGCCGTATGGTCCGCATGAATGTCCCATGACTGAGCCGCATGAGAGATGCCTCATGACTGAGCCGTATGAGAGATGCTTCGTGTCCGAGCTGCATGAGAGATGCTTCATGTCCGAGCCGCATGAGAGATGCTTCATGTCCGAGCTGCATAAGAGATGTCTCATGATTGAGCCGCATGAAAGATATCTCATGACCGAGCCGCATGAGAGATGTTTCATGACCGCATAAGCATCTTATGGACTGGGCCGCATGAACGCCCACCTAACAGAGCCGGATAAGCTCGGCAACTATTGGGTGATTTTCCCTGGCTATCTTTTGACTTCTTTTTTTCTTTTCTTTTCAGTGAAGCTATCTATCAATCCCTCAAGGGAACTCTTGGTAGGTCAAGCTCAATCTGCCTTGGGTGTGAGGTTCGACCAGGTGGTCGAATATGTGTCAACCCAAATTACTAAAGATCAATCTGAGGATAGGCTGAGGGTAATCAGCAACCAATCCTTCTTCTACCTCTTGGGCATGATGAACTCGAGGCAATTTGGGGGCACACATCTGAAACCCGTGTTCTTCTTTGGGGATGCCCTAACTGTAAAAAACTCCAGCGTTCTATATTTATCTAAAAGTTGGAGTTTTTTTCCAACGGGATGGCGATCCATATTCCTCAGATGGAACGTCATTTCTCGTTGTTCTGGTTTAATATGCTGCCCATTGACAGAAAAATGGTGGACTCCCAAACTCTAGCCAGCAGGGGATATTCGTGGGTGATATTCATTACAACAAAACATCAAGATCGGTAGTCGCAGGCAAGATACCGGTCAGCCACTCTGTGATGGGGTAGGCCCATGGCAGTTTCATAAACGTGCAGGGTCCCAACTTCAGGTTAACCTAAGCTGATACTTTTATGAACCAGATTGCTCAAAAGGGGTCCTACCCCACTGGTCGGCTGTCACTGCTGAACTGGATGAACCCCACCCCTTCATGGATCAATTTGACCCTGTGGATCTTGCGGACATATAAGGAACTCCTGCTCGAGATTAGTCTCTAGCATGCCATACGGGGCACTTGTTATGGTCTGCCCATAAACAAGAAGTTGTTCATGGCTCTTCTCGAGATATACAACCGTTGTACGGGGACCTTCTTCACACCTGGAGGGGAAATGGGACTCGCTCTCCATGAGATGCATGAAGTCTCCAAGCTGCCCTGGAGAGATAAAGTTTTGAGGCGTATCCCCCTACAAATGAAGAATTTGAGCAACGGTTCCCAGGTTTTGTGGCTATTTACCGGGAATTGCTATGTCACCATAGCACGTGCCAACAGATGTCGAAGAAAAAGAACGATAGCTCAGAAGGGAATCTTTCTTACACCAAGACATGGCTCAGCTACCTGTTTAAACTAGGTGCCTCAGGCCAGATTGCCCCCGAAGTCCTCGAACCCGGAAGGAGGTGCACAGTCAGATGTTGAACGCCAAGAGGGTTAAACTACGGATGATAGATTCTGGAGCCAATCTGACACCTTTAATTATTTTTATCAAGATATCCAGAGGATGTCCGATAAGGCCCTCCTGGCGGAATTTCTGAAGCTGTAGCTGCAGAATTATGTAGTTTTGAGAGGGGCTGGTGCTATTGAGAGAATCAGCCATAACCTGATACTTCCCGCGGTGAAGCTAATCTTTAGAGGTAGGCTAGCTCTACTCCCCGCTATGGTATGCAGCATTTATCGTGGCCTCCGTACTTTCACGTCCAAAGTCATTGCTCGTGATACGAATCGAGCTGCCCTATTATTATCTAATAGGGTGGCTGTTAACGCGTTGCCCATCTTTGATGAGGCATGGCCCAGAGGATGACGTGACCGCTGATGATGCCTTTATCTACCAGTATCGCCGTATGCCCTGGGAATACACTACCATGTCAGCCTATCGGATGACGCTGGCACGAGTGGATAGATATTCCTTTTTCGTGTCTGTTCCCCATTTTACTGACAAAGAAGTAAGAGACGTACATCTTGACCTCAACCGGTTGCTGAACCTCAACCGGTTGACACTGACCTAGTTGTATCCTCTTTCGTGGCGGCTGGGGCAGAGGAAGCAGCTGCAAGTGGCTCTGGTGTCGCCGTTGAAGAGGATATTGTGGTTGTGAGTGAGCCTCAGCCTCAGCGACCCTCCCCTGGTAAGCTATGTCATGTCTTGAGTAGTGAGGAGATTCATTTGCTCTATCTTCATATCCTTCGTGTTAAGTTGATTGATGGTTGTTCGGGACATACAGGTCGCGCTCCTTCACTGTTGACAATGGACATCATCGGGGGAGACGTTACCACGGGATTTAGTGGAAGGAAGTATGCCTCTTCGTCCTCCAGCTCAGATCGAGGGCCCCCTTGTCGAGTCGAGTTCAGGAGGACAAGTAGCAAGAATGCTGGGTGGGGAGAAATGGTCCCTGCACCCTCCTCATTTAATGTGGCATTATAACCGAAGGTTGACCTTTCTGCACTACCAAGTCTTCGAATCCTTCTGGCTACAGAAGAGGAGATGACTGCGGTTCAGGCATCTTATCGCTCAGAACTTGCATCCCTAGTAGTATATCAAGTTCTGGTACATCTTTTTTGCAACCATCTTCAACTCTTCCGGCCACTCTTCCTTTGACACCGTCCTCTTCGGAAGTTCTGGACGAATCATCCAAGGACGTGATTGATAGTTTCTACTGCCATTTGAAGCGAGGGGTCGATGATGTCCTGAAAAGAGGGACATCTTTTGTACTGGCTTGTTAATGTGCCCACGGTCAAATTGAACTTCTCAGAACACTCCCGGGCGGGGTAGGAATGGTCGACCTTTTGGAGCCAAAATTGGTAGAAGCTGATAAGCTCGTGGCTCAAGGGCTGTTGCAAGTTGATACATCTTTGGCCATAGATCAGGAGCGGGCCTTCCTTACAACAACTATAGAGAAGGTAAAAACAGTACTGAATACGTCCAAGCCTGCTCTGGTGAAGGACCTTCAAGATCTGTCTATGAAGTATGATCAACTAAGCCGGAGAGGAGAGGACTGTTTGGCTCGGGAAGAGGCCTCATCTCGTGTGATAGCAGATACCAACGAGCAGATCCTCCAAATTTAGATAAAGCTGGCTTCCTTAGAATCTGAGCTTCAGGCCTCCTGCAGAGATAAGGAGTTAATTTGTCTGGAGACCGACCAGGTCACCCTAACCTCTGCTGCCCTGGAGTGCACATTGAAGAAACTTGAAGACCGTTGGAAGTCTCATGCGCATGTAGAGGATGCAGAAAAGTTGACTCAAGAAGCTGAGCGCCGGCCGCACTGAGGATTGAGCGGTCGACAACCAAGCTGAAGGACCGGCTCAGAGAACTGTGTTTCACCGAACCATAATCGGATTTATCTCTCTTTTATTATTATGTCCCTCTATTTTTTTTAACAGGGACGTGGTCCCAGGATAATGTAGCACTTTTGATTTTAAATGAATGAGTATGCTAACCTCTTGTGGGATCTGTTATGTTTGTACAATATCTTGGGTGTTATGGTACTTGCCCCACTGGGTGACTTTCTGTGGACCTATTACCCTTGGCATACCTTGGTTTTAGGTATGGATAATAAGTTCGATAGAGAAACCCAGCACATTTACTTGAACGTGGTAAACATGAGGTTTGATGATAAAACCTTCCTACTCAGAGGTACTGAGGACATGGTAGGGGTGGGCTCAATATAGATACCTAGAACAACTTCCTGGTAAGGTGGACATGGAAGTTCTTAGTGAGAAAAGAGGTGCATGTACTAGAGGACCTACTATATCATTTGTTGTTAGCTGCGGACGTTTGTGGTCAATAGTGGACGTTTGTGGTCAGCTGTGGACATTTGTGGGCCTATTACCCTTGGCATACCCTGGTTTTGGGTACGGATAATAAGTCGAGAGATAACCAACATACTTACTCAGAGGTAATGAGGACGTAGTAAATATGGCGGTTTTACAACGGAGTCTTCCTACTCAGAGGTAATAAGGACGTGGCAGGAGTGGACTCAATGAAGAATACATAGAACAACTCAGAGGTAATGTGGACGTAGAAGTTCTATGTAAGGGGTGATTTGTTTGTGATGGAAGAGAAACAACTCAGAGGTGACATCGACGTGGTTGTTTCGACAATTTTGTGGATCTGTTACCCTTTTTATGCACTGAAAGAGCGGGTAATATATTCTGAGGAAAATGTTGTTTTAGGAAGGAAGTTCAGAGGTATGATCATACATGACTTGCTACCTAAAAGATGCGATATGAATCATTTGGGGTAGCAGGAGTATAAGTTCAACGGTACCGTGGGGTACATAACCTAACAATCCGGTTGATTCGGTGGGTGTCGTTTAGACATAATATTTCTTCAGAAACTTGCCGTTGATGGGCATCATGAGGAAGTCTCCGTTTTGCTTGGCGAGACGGTAAGGGTATCAAAACATACAAGCAATAAGGGGTGTTAAACTGGAAAAGATACAGAAATAACAAATCATTAAGGCTTTATGGCATAATCAAAATCAAAATTTAAAGCACAAATGTCGAGCATTGAATTCCAATCACAATATATATATATATATATATATATATATATATATATATATATATATATATATATATATATATATATATATATAAATATATATATATATATTTTTATATATATATATATATATATATATATATATATATATTTTTTTTTTAATATATATATATATAGAGTGTTAGAGAGGGAAAAGCTAGCATTATGTAAAGGTTATGTGGTTCGTGTATGTATGGGTGTATGTAGACATGTTCATATGGTTAGATAGTAGGCATGTGTGTATGTGAAATATACATGAAAGCGTATAGCTATCAAGTTACACTATTCATGGAATATTGGTTAAACAATCTACAATGCACAACCTATTTACTCATAACATGCATGGCTAACCATATATATATATATATATATATATATATATATAAAAATATATATATATATATATATATATATATATTTTATATATATTTATATATATATATATATATATATATATATATATATATATATATATATATATATATATATATATATCAAATATATATATATATATATTGATATATATATATATAAAAGAATATATAATATATATATATATATATATATATATATATATATATATATATATATATATATATATATAAATATATATATATATATATATATATATATATATATATATATATATATATATATATATATATATATATATATATATATATATATATATAAAGGTAGAGATTTTGTTATGTATCTATATACATTATAACATGTATGCATAAAAAAAATAGAGATATATGGACATAACATAGAGAGGAAGGGTTAGGTTTACATGGCAGTGTATACCAAGTTAGGGTGTGTGTGTCCTTTTACAGGGTTATAGCTTTAGTATTGAAAGGTTAAACCCAGTTTTACTTCAGCATTTACATACAAAATCTGAAAATAAGCTAACATTTAAACCAGTGTAATATTAACATAATACAGTTTCAGATTTTAGTAGTTTGAAACACACAACCAACTCAATGCTCCCAACACATCCTAACATGATAGAGATGAAACCCTAACATACTATCCATACATTTAGCTAAGCATACAGTTCAATATTACATATTAAATCTGAAATTGAAATAAACATTTAAAATCAATGTAAAAATGTTAACATGTATTCAGTTTTAGGATTTTGGAAAAATTCGAACATCAAACCAACCCAATGTTTATCACAATCACAACATAACATGTAAGAGTATGAAACCTAACATTATATCCCTACATACAATAATTTATACAGCTCAAAATATTATATTTAAAAATAGGAAATTGAACTAAACATTTAGAATCCAGTATTAAGGGTTAATATGCACACAGTCTCAGATTTGACAAGTTCAAACACAAAACTCAACCAATTTCTTTAAGAATTGAAACCCTGTGTATAAGATACATGTGCAGTGATGTAAACAACAACTAAAAAAATAAAATTTATATTTAAATTACGAATTTAAACTGGAAAAAGCAGAGAACCAGTCTCTGATACTGTACTATATCGAAAATATTGGAGTTTTGAGAATTTAAACATCAACAACATATTAATATGTATTTAGATGGGTTGGTAATCAAAGCGTATCATAAATACGTGCCAGGCAAAGTGTCTGTGTCCACTATATATATTCTCATGTCCCAATATAAAAATCAAATTCTATATCAAGACCAACATTTAGATTCCTACCAAGATTGCAAAGTAGGTGATTGATGTAATCAAGACAGTTTTATTATTATTTTTTTAAATAATACAAAAAATAATGGCAAGAATGAAATAATAATAAAATGTGTTCTGCTTATCTATTTAAAAGAAGGAACCATTTTGAAACCAGAGCTGTAATATCAAATCCAAGATAAGGTCTAGCAAAAATCATCGATTCATTGTATTATGAAAAAATTGATAGCAAGAAGTTACACAAAGGTTTATAATAACAGCTAAAGCTACTCCTACTCCTACTCCTACTCCTAAGTTAATAATGAGAAGCAAACAAAACAACCAATAAAAAAAATTTGAAGGACTGAAACAGAAGTAGAGAAAACATATTCAAAAGTATTTAAGGTACAATCTGATAATCATATGCGTCTATCCAAAATCATGGTACTCTAAATCCTCGTCATACTAGTAAGCAAGGCTACGATAAGCACAGAGTCCTCGACTAAGGCACATACCTCTAGAATCATGGTATTTAAAATTTTTACGATTGCCCTAGCTTGGCTACGAAAATCTTAAATTCCCACACCCGAGAAATATATACAAAATCAGACTATATGTCCCCACCATGCTGGCTAATGTGACTGTAGAAGACTATATTCCATAACTGAGATGACCTAGCCCATATAATTTCATCTTGACAAAAAAATTTAAATCAACAATGGAGACCAAAAATCAGATTCATCAATTAACCAAGAAATGTAAATATAAACTGTCACGACCCGCACCCTAGAGTTAGGGCACGAGAACGTAACAACGCCTAGCCTACGCCGCAGTGTCGGCGGTAGAACGCTGTCCTAGGTCTCAATGCATCTAACAGTATAAGACTAAACAGTTTATACTCCCCGAATAGGGGTGACATAGCAGATACAGACTCAATCACATCTAAGGTAGAGCATGATAATGATAGATAAAACATGAAATCCAAAAGAGATACAAGAGATAGAAGTCTAAGTGTCTAAGATACATAAACCCAGAAATACATCTCAAAACTCAAATACAGATACAGTAATCCACAAAATAAATACAATCTCCAGACAAAATGAAATAACTACCTAAGCAACCTCTACAGTGTCTCCTCTAGGCTAGCAGGCAATCCCACGCTATCTGTAAAATTTATCAACAGGTCCAGTCAGGACTGGAGCGAGCACAGTACATCTCAACAATTCATAGCAGGATAGAAAATATAGACATGCAGTAAAGTAAGATACAAGTACTGAAAGAAGTGCAGTATAAAAACAGAGAGAGAACTGTAATAGAAATATCTACTATAAATAGAGAGCTAACATGTGGCTAGTGAGTCAGAGTACAATATGAACATGTAAATGGCCTGGGATGATTCAATGAAGACACTACGGAATGATTCAATGAAGATACTACTGGTATATTATTCACATGTCCAATTCTACTCCCCCGTACCCCCAATCAATACACAAGGATCCAACCAGGTTATGTTATGATACTATGTTCAGACCCCGAAGGTGATAGACCCCGAACGTAATAGACCCCGAAGGTAATAGACCCCGAAGGTGATACATAGTAGTCCCATAAATGGGATAAGGATTCTAGGAAGACTCTACGATCATAAGAGTATATGTCGTAAGTGATCAAAGAATCAATGAAGCATATGATACGCCATGTAAGTGAAACACACAGATCATGTAGTACCCGATTCTCCCTAAGGATAACATCTAAAGAAGGGATCCATATAGTACCAATCCGTGTGACCAATGTGACAGTACAAGTAAAGTAATCTACTGTAAGAAATAATTCTAAGCAGGATATGAAATGATCAGAGAATGTACTCGCCTCGATAACCTGAACAGCTGATAAGTATAGGGGGTCCCACTGAAGCCACAGAGTCCTATTTAAAGCAACACAGGTTACATGGTGTTCAAGTTAAAATAAATGAATCCCTACAGGCAATCTATATTATTCTAGGTTCTTCTAAGTCAAATTAACTCTAGGTCGACTCCGGTCAATAATCTAGTCAAACTAGGTCAAGTGTTGACTTATAGTTGACTTTGGGTCAACTGGTCAACTCTGGTCAAACAGGGTAAATCTAATCTAATTATTAAAGTGTACTTCGTTATTTGTACGTCGAAACTTATGGCACGCAAATCGAGATAAGAAGATTATCGATAAGGTTGATAATCTTATTATAGTGATCCACGTATCCAATTTGTCAATTTCAGCGATATGAGATCACTGGAATTGACTGATCTCAGTTTCGTTGTACTAATCCCGAAATACGAACATTATGTGAATTAATTATTAACTAATTATAAAAGGGTTAAACTCAGAGAAATTATCAACAAATATTGTCGGACGATGAAATGAACATCGCCAACGTGTCCAGAATGGTCAAATTAGCTAGGATAGCCTACCCAACGGTCCAATTTGGACACAAGGGCAAAAAAATAATTTCGGGTCAAAACGGTGTCCGTGTCGGAGCCATTTTGCATCGAAAAATGTGCAAGAAAACAAGTCTATAAAATATAACAAATTATATGTCTACGCAACCAGAATGTCGATACGAACCCAACGGTATCTCCAGAATTGGATTCCGTTGACCCGATCTCAATTTGGCCCGTTGACCAGAACTTGGAATTCCGATTTGCACGGAAATACGTGCCGGAGCCAAAGTTCTCGAAACTCAGCAAACTACTGGTCAACGAGTCCAGAATGATGATACGAACTCAACGGTATCTCCGGAATTGGATTCCGATGAGCCGATCTCAGAATGACCCGTTGACCCGGATATTGGTATCCGACTTGTACCGAAATGCGTGCCAGATCCAATGTCCACCAAAACCTAGCAAATTATATGTCAACGAGTCCATAATGACGATACGAACTCATCGGTATATCCGGAATTGGATTCTGATGAGCCGGCGTCAAAAAGTCCCGTTGACCCAGAAAGTGGGACCCGCTTTGTACCGAAATGCGTGCCCGGGCCCACGTTCTCCAAATCTAACAAATTTTATATGAAAACATGCCAAAACCACACCACAAGTCTAATGGTGGTGTCAGAAATGAAATCTGGAGTCCCGTGTTCAAAAATGGAATTTTACAAGTTGGAAATTACGAATTCGGACGGCCAACTTTGGCGTCGAATTCAACCAATCAAACAAGCTCACAATAAAACGAAACTGGAGGGATAGCAAGAGGGTTATACCTGATTCGCACCGGAACTGGTAGCACGCCAAACGGAGCTGCGGTGGAGGAGATTCAAGCTGACGAAGTTGGCCTCGCGAAACTGTCCAAATTTAATACAATTTAAACGGTTAACTTGGTGGCCGGTTTTCATGTATCAAACGATAAAATTAACGGACGAAAATTGACAGGGATGAAGGTGGATATACCGAAATTGCGACGGAGCGAAGAAATCGCCGATCCAATGGTCGGATCTCCGGAAAAATGCGTGCAAAGTTGCTGCGACGGAGCGCCAAAACGAACTCGATCCCGCGCGCGTCACGACGGGACGTCGTTCAAAACGCATGAATCGCCTCCGATACACGTCGGGGAGAGGGACGACGGCCATGGGGCCTGTCCCGGGGATGCACACGACCAATGGAGGGTCGGCCATGGTGGCCTCGATGCCGGCGGCGGCGCGGCAGCGCTGCCAGCGCGCGCGCCTGGCTTCCGCCGCTGCTGCTGTGCACTGTGTTGTGCCCTGCGAGCGCGAGGCTGGCCTGGCCGGCACGGCGACGGCGACGGGGTGGTCGTGATGGCCGCGGCGGCACTGTACAGTGGTGGTGGCATGCGGATGAGGTGATGGTGGCGGAATGAAGAGTGAAGGTGGTCGGGGTTGGTAATTTCGAAGTGGGAGGAGAAGGAAGAGATCGAGGAGGAGAAGGAGAGGAGAATGGTCGGGTGGAGGCCGATGGTGAGGTTGGGCCAAGGTGGCCGGAGCTTAGGCCATGGAGGTCAGGGAAGAGAGTGGTCGGTCGGTTTTGAGTTTGCATGGGCTGTGGTGAAGAAGTGTTGGTTTGCTGATGGTTTGAAAAGAAGAAGAGAGAGAAAGAGATAAGGTGTAATAATGATGAGGGAGAGATGAGGTGGCTCTCCTAGAAATTAGGGCCGGCCACAAAGAGAGGGGAGGCTGTGTGAATGAAAGTTGTGAGGGAGAATAAATGGTGAGGATTTGTTTAGGTGAAACAAAAGGCTAGGATTAATTTAGCTAAAAATAGGTCTTTCCAATGGAGATTAATCCAATAGAAATTTCTATTAAATATAGAAAAATATGTAGAAGAGTACTAATATTTTTGGGCAAGAAAAATACGAGGATGTCATGATGGAGAAAATCATGGAGCTGGACTGGACTCGGTGGAGCCGGATTGGATCAAAACTGGACATTGTGCAAAAATCGAATTAAAAGTAGACGTTGATGATCATGTGTAAATAAGTTGCACATGGAGATTCCAACAAATGGGACACAAGTGGCGGACAGGTAGTAGGCTCAATGTGGGCCATGTCCATAGTTGGGGCGGACAGGTTTTGGTCGACAGGGGACCCACAAATCAAGTTAGAAAATAAATGTGACGCCGTGGAGTGAAATAAAATCGGGTCACGTGTCGGGAAAGTTGTGCGAATCAAATGGAGCACAAAATAACGTGTCTGAGTGGGACACGAAGGTCATGGGTGACGAGCGTCTCGAGTAGATCATCAATGAGAAGTTGGTTTCAATGAAATGACTGGTCTGGCGCTCCCAATTTAAAAGTCATGGTAACGTGCTGAAAATGATCAAGAAAAAAGTGGGAAGATAAATAATAATCAATTGGTCTAAATTGACCCGAAGTTCAGCGAAGCAGAAAGAGCACAAGGGAACAAGTTTGGGTGGGACACCATATACCGTCATGAAAGTAATCGTGTCCACTCCAAAACTCGTGAAGAAGATTTCCAGAGTTGAACATCCCTGATACTCCAAATATCAATGGCATGAAAGAGTACACTTACAGATAGATAAATAAAATAAAATATTTATCAAAACCAGATAATCAGAAAAATAAAATAATATGAAAAAATTTCAACCCGAAATTCAGGGTGCTCACATCCTACCCACCTTATAAAAATTTCGTCCTCGAAATTAAAATGTCCATACTCCCTCTAGGTCAAACCCCCACAATAAAAGTCCCAGAACTTAAATAAAACATACCATCAAAAAAAAGAACGGCATACAGGGTCATGGCATACGGGACAGTGAAGCCTCATCTAGGTATACTAGGCATGCTAACTGAATCGGTCATAGGGTATCAAAACACACAGGCAGTCTAGGGTGCTAAACAAAAGTTACAAAACAACAAACCATCAAAACTGTAAGGCAGTCTACCATCCTATATGAAAACTGGTACCATCAAAATAAAATAAAAATAAAACAAGGGTAACTACCAATTATCTGAAAAAGGGTACTATTCAAAGAAAATCAAATCATAAGTTTTAAGAATGAAAGTCAATTTCATGGAAATCCAATCAAAATATATATTAAGAATATCTAGTCTCGGTACGATCTAAGTTGATCGAATTGGGGAAATCAAAATTTAGGCAATATGGAGGACAGGTTCAACAAAGTCTGAGATTGAGCATACAAGGATAGAGATTCAGGTCACAATCAAAATTAAGTACAAACCAAGATATAATTATGATAAGAAAAGATAATCGAAGTCGATTTGGTCGTGATTAAGGAAACTAGGATTCAATGATATTGAAAAACCCTTTTAGGAAGACAAGGAAAGATTTCACAAGGAGTCAAGTTAATCATTTCTCTCTTATACCATCAAGTCTGTCATTTGCTAAATCATATTTTTTTTTCTCACAAGTCCCAATATGAAAATCAACATTCATATGACTATCATCAAAATTTTATAATCCTTCAGTCATCTAAACCTATACCACAATTACCGTAGACAAAATTCCAAACTTCCAAAACATTTTCCACGAAGCATACCCCTCTAAATTAGGTATCAACAATTACCCATTTAATCAAGTTTCCAAATTCTTTCACCTCGTTCTAAATTAGATCCGAAACCTCCAAATCCAGTTTATGGAATCCTCGTACTTATTTAAATCAAGCCTCGTATTTATTCAACCCTAATACCACTATGTCATGCAAAATTTATTCTCGTTTTATAAATCAACCTTCACATTTCTTCAACGTTCACCTTCAATTATTATCCTTTCGAATTTTACACATTTTTTTTTCAATCATCCAAAATAATTCCTATAACTTAAAATCCTTGTGTTCTATCTGTCTCTAGTCATTTCTTACAATATCTAGTTCAATTTTTGCATAATCATTGATTACAATAAATTTTCTTTCCATTACTAAATTTCCACATTGCCTCAGAGTAAAAGTTTTCTCCCGAATCAATAACCAAGATTTTCTAAGTCCTCAAAACTAGGTTGACCTTGAACATCCTCATTAGTTTTGAAATACATCCATGAATTATTCATAACCAACTTTCCGTGATTGTTTCTAAATTGATAACATTTATCCCTCGATTTTATTTTAAACCTTTACCACATCCCCATTTCAAATTTTTCATATTTGACATCCAACACTCTGATTCCTACAAAATCATCCTATGATAACCAATTACATCATTTCCGAACTAGATGATTTACGTCACTTCCTCAACATTTCTCAGATAAAAACAATATAAAGATTCAAGAGTTTTCAAGGTATAGCTAACAGAATTATATACGAGACAGTGAATTGATATAATCTGGACAGGTATATAAGACAAGGAATGATGGTAGTAAAAAATACTGGCAGGAAAAGAATGATAAAAGAATATGTTCTGCTTATCTATTTAAAAGAGGAACCCATTTCAAAATCAGAGCTATAATATCAAATCCAAAATAAGGCCTAGCAAAATCACTGATTTATTGTATTAAGAAGAGATAAATTTGTAAGAAGTTACACAAGGTTTATAAAAATAGCTAAAGCTACATCCTAAGTAAACAATGAGAAACAAAACAAAACAAAACAACAATAAATTTTTTTTGAATGACTGAAACAAAAGTAGCAAAAATATGTTCGAAAATATTTAAGGTACAATCTGATAATCATATGCGTCTATCCAAAATTATGGTACTCTAAATCCTCGTCATACTAGTAAGCAAGGCTACGATAATCACAGGGCCCTTGACTTATGCACATATCTCTAGAATCATGGTATTTAACATTTTTGCGGTGCCGCATGCTTGGCTGCGAAAACCTTAAATTCCCACACCCGAGAAATATATCCAGAGTCAGACTATATGTCCTCACCATGCTGGCTAATGTGACTATAGAAGACTAGATTCCATAACATAGATGACCTAGCCCATATAATTTCATCTTGCCAAAAATTAAATTAAATCAATAATGAATACTCAAAAATTAATTCAAATTTATTAACGAACATCAAAATTTAAAAATGAACAAAATCCATCAAAATACAAACTCGAATGCAGCAGCTACCATCAAAATTCAAAATTCGAAAATCTTCCATCAAAATTTATAAATACAACTCAAATTCAACAATAACCCATTAAAAATCAAATTCAACAACAGAAAATAAAAATAAACAAATCAAGAAAAAAGAGTTTTCAAATCGAAGTTAAATAAGATTCTCCAGGGTCGTCCCGGGAATCTCACAAGGGTTCCTATCTGTGATTGAGTACCTTCAAAATATATTCTAATGCTACTGCTGGCTGTAGTGGTACTCTAGTTCGAATACCATTACACTTTAGTCTCGACCTGCATGGGCCACCACTAAAAACGTGTCACGACCCGCACCCTAGAGTTAGGGCACGAGAACGTAACAACGCCCAGCCTACGCCACAGTGTCGGCGGTAGAACGCTATCCTAGGTCTCAATGCATCTAACAGTATAAGACTAAACAGTTTATACTTTCCGAATGGGGGTGACATAGCAGATACAGACTCAATCACATCTAAGGTAGAGCATGATAATGATAGATAAAACATGAAATCCAAAAGAGATACAGGAGATAGAAGTCTAAGTGTCTAAGATACATAAACCCAGAAATACATCTCAAAACTCAAATATAGATACAGTAATCCACAAAATAAATACAATCTCCAGACAAAATGAAATAACTACCTAAGCAACCTCTACAGTGTCTCCTCTAGGCTAGCAGGCAATCCCAGGCTATCTGTAAAATTTATCAACAGGTCCAGTCAGGACTGGAGCGAGCACAGTACATCTCAACAATTCATAGCAGGTTAGAAAATATAGACATGCAGTAAAGTAAGATACAAGTACTGAAAGAAGTACAGTATAAAAACAGAGAGAGAACTGTAATAGAAATATCTACTATAAATAGAGAGCTAACATGTGGCTAGTGAGTCAGAGTACAATATGAACAGGTAAATGGCCTGGGATGATTCAATGAAGACACTACGGAATGATTCAATGAAGATACTACTGGTGTATTATTCACATGTCCAATTCTACTTCCCCGTACCCCCAATCAATATACAAGGATCCAACCAGGTTATGTTATGATACTATGTTCAGACCCCGAAGGTGATAGACCCTGAAGGTAATAGACCCCGAACGTAATAGACCCCGAAGGTGATACATAGTAGTCCCATAAATGGGATAAGGATTCTAGGAAGGCTCTACGATCATAAGAGTATATGTCGTAAGTGATCAAAGAATCAATGAAGCATATGATACGCCATGTAAGTGAAACGCACAGATCATGTAGTACCCGATGCTTCCTAAGGATAACATCTCAAGAAGGGATCCATATAGTACCAATCCATGTGACCAACGTGACAGTACAAGTAAAGTAATCTACTGCAGGAAATAATTCTAAGCAGGATATGAAATGATCAGAGAATGTACTCGCCTCGATAACCTGAACAGCTGATAAGTATAGGGGGTCCCACTGAAGCCACAGAGTCCTATTTAAAGCAACACAGGTTACAAGGTGTTCAAGTTAAAATAAATGAATCCCTACAGGCAATCTATATTATTCTAGGTTCTTCTAAGTCAAATTAACTCTAGGTCGACTCCGGTCAATAATCTAGTCAAACTAGGTCAAGTGTTGACTTTGGGTCAACTGGACAACTCTGGTCAAACAGGGTAAATCTAATCTAATTATTAAAGTGTACTTCGTTATTTGTACGTCTAAACTTACGACACGCAAATCGAGTTAAGATGATTATCGGTAAGGTTGATAATCTTGTTATAGTGATCCACGTATCCAACTTGTCAATTTAGCGATATGAGATCACTGGAATTGACTGATCTCAGTTTTGTTGTACTAAACCCAAAATACGAACATTATGTGAATTAATTATTAACTAATTATAAAAAGGTTAAACTCAGAGAAATTATCAACAAACATTATCGGACGATGAAATGAACATCGCCAACGTGTCCAGAATGGTCAAATTAGCTAGGATAGCCTACCCAACGGTCCAATTTGGACACAAGGGCAAAAAGGTAATTTCGGGTCAAAACGGTGTCCGTGTCGGAGCCGTTTTGCACCGAAAAATGTGCAAGAAAACAAGTCTATAAAATATAACAAATTATATGTCCACGCAACCAGAATGTCGATACGAACCCAACGGTATCTCCAGAATTGGATTCCGTTGACCCGATCTCAATTTGTCCCGTTGACCAGAACTTAGAATTTCGATTTGCACAGAAATGCGTGTCGGAGCCAAAGTTCTCAAAACTCAGCAAACTACCTGTCAACGAGTCCAGAATGATGATACGAACTCAACGGTATCTCCGGAATTGGATTCCGATGAGCCGATCTCAGAATGACCCGTTGACCCGGATATTGGTATCCGACTTGTACCGAATTGTGTGCCAGACCCAATGTCCACCAAAACCTAGCAAATTATATGTCAACGAGTCCAGAATGACGATACCAACTCATCGGTATATCCGGAATTGGATTCCGATGAGCCGGCGTCAAAATGTCCCGTTGACCCAGAAAGTGGGACCCGCTTTGCACAGAAATGCGTGCCCGGGCCCACGTTCTCCAAATCTAACAAATTTTATATAAAAATATGCCAGAACGACGCTACAAGTCTAATGGTGGTGTCAGAAATGAAATCTAGAGTCCCGTGTTCAAAAATGGAATTTTACAAGTTGGAAATTACGAATTCGGACGACCAACTTTGGCGTCGAATTCAACCAATCAAACAAGCTCACAATGAAACGAAACTGGAGGGGTAGCAAGAGGGTTATACCAGCTTCATACTGGAACTGGTAGCATGCCAAACGGAGCTGCGGTGGAGGAGATACAAGCTGACGAAGTTGGCCCCGTAAAACTGTCCAAATTTAATACAATTTAAACGGTCAACTTGGTGGCCGGTTTTCATGTATCAAACGATAAAATTAACGGACAAAAATTGACAGGAATGAAGGTGGATATACCGAGATTGCGTCGGAGCAAAGAAATTGTCGATCCAACGGTCGGATCTCCGGAAAAACATGCACGAAGTTGCTGCGACGGAGCGCCAAAACGAACTCGATCCCGCGCGTGTCACGACGGGACGTCGTTCAAAACGCATGAATCGCCTCCGATACACGTCGGGGAGAGGGACGACGGCCATGGGACCTGTCCCGGGGATGCACACGACCAATGGGGGGTTGGCCATGGCGGCCTCGACGCCGGCGGCGGCGCGGCAGCGCTGCCAGCGCGCGCGCCTGGCTTCCGCCGCTGCTGCTGTGCACTGTGTTGTGCGCTACGAGCGCGAGGCTGGCCTGGCCGGCACGACGACGGCGGCGGGGTGGTCGTAATGGCCGCGGCGGCGCTGCACAGTGGTGGTGGCGCACGGATGAGGTGATGGTGGCGGAATGAAGAGTGAAGGTGGTCGGGGTTGGTGATTTCGAAGTGGGAGAAGAAAGAAGAGATCGAGGAGGAGAAGGAGAAGAGAATGGTCGGGTGGAGGCCGACGGTGAGGTTGGGCCAAGGTGGCCGGATCTCAGGCCATGGAGGTCAGGGAAGAGAGTGGTCGGTCGGTTTTGAGTTTGCATGGGCTGTGGTGAAGAAGTGTTGGTTTGCTGATGGTTTGAAAAGAAGAAGAGAGAGAAAGAGATAAGGTGTAATAATGATGAGAGAGAGATGAGGTGGCTCTCCTAGAAATTAGGGCCGACCACAAAGAGAGGGGAGGCTGTGTGAATGAAAGTTGTGAGGAAGAATAAATGGTGAGGATTTGTTTAGGTGAAACAAAAGGCTAGGATTAATTTAGCTAAAAATAGGTCTTTCCATTGGCGATTAATCCAATAGAAATTTCTATTAAATATAGAAAAATATGTAGAAGAGTACTAATATTTTTGGGCAAGAAAAATACGAGGATGTCATAATGGAGAAAATCATGGAGCTGGACTGGACTCAGTGGAGCCGGATTGGATCAAAACTGGACATTGTGCGAAAATCGAATTAAAAGTAGACGTTGATGATCATGTGTAAATAAGTTACACATGGGGATTCCAATAAATGGGACACAAGTGGCGGACAGGTAGTAGGCTCAATGTGGGCCATGTCCATAGTTGGGACGGACAGGTTTTGGTCGACAGGGGACCCACAAATCAAGTTAGAAAATAAATGTGACGCCGTGGAGTAAAATAAAATCGGGTCACGTGTCGGGAAAGTTTTACGAATCAAATGGAGCAGAAAATGACGTGTCTGAGTGGGACACGAAGGTCATGGGTGACGAACGTCTCGAGTAGATCATCAATGAGAAGTTGGTTTCAAGGAAATGACTGGTCTGGCGCTCCCAATTTAAAAGTCATGGTAACGCGCTAAAAATGATCAAGGAAAAAGTGGGAAGATAAATAATAATCAATTGGTCTAAATTGACCCGAAGTTCAGCGAAGCAGAAAGAGCACAAAGGAACAAGTTTGGGTGGGACACCATATACCGTCATGAAAGTAATCGTGTCCACTCCAAAACTCATGAAGAAGATTTCCAAAGTTGAACATCCCTGATACTCCAAATATCAATGGCATGAAAGAGTACACTTACAGATAGATAAATAAAATAAAATATTTATCAAAACCAGATAATCAGAAAAATAAAATAAAATGAAAAAATTTCAACCCGAAATTCAGGGTGCTCACATAAACTGTTAGAATCAACTTTCGAGATATTTTATAATGAGATTCTCAAGGGTCATCCCAAGAATATCTCAATGAATCCTAACTGTGATTGAGTACCTTAAAAAATACATCCTAATCCTACTGCAGGCTGTAGTGATACTCTAGTTCGAATACCACTACACAAACTCGACCTGCATGGGCCACCACTAAAAATGTGTCACGACCCGTACCCTAGAGTAATTGTAGGGTGTGAAAAATTATAACACGCTGACATAAGACTCAGTCAAAGTTATACGTTCAAAGCCATACGCTCAGCCAAGGCCATACGCTCATCTAAAGGCCGTACGCTCAGTGAATATTTTAATATTTCTTGAGATGACAGCACAGCATATATAATGAAGGATAAATCTGACACTTCGTCTTTCGTGCAAAGACAGCTGCCCTATGAAGATTAGTCGTCGTTTAGGTTTTCGAGAATTGATTTTGTCTCTTACGAGGACAGCTCAGCAGTCATCATAAATGCACAGCCATCATTACTGTCATTTCTGACAGTCTGTCAGCCATCATATCTGCAGCACAACGCTCAAGAGATATTTGTCAGTATTAGAAGATATGGCGTATTTGAGAAGATTGAAGACAGCCACGTGTCTACTCCCTTAATGCATGCGGCTCCCTGCCCAAGTGAGCGTATGGACTCTATACGACTCCTTGCCCAACCAAGTGAGCGTATGGACTCCATACAACTCCTTATCAACCAAGTGAGCGTATGGACTTCATACGACTCCTTGTCAACCAAGTGAGCGTATGGACTTCATACGACTCCTTGCCAGCCAAGTGAGCGTATAGACTTCATACGACTCCTTGCCAGCCAAGTGAGCGTATGGACTTCATACGACTCCTTGCCAACCAAGTGAGCGTATGGACTTCATACGATTCCATGCCAATCAAATGAGCGTATGGATTCCATATGACTCCTTATCAATGAAGTGAGCGTATCAGCTTTATATATCTCTATATTGTTCAAGTCAGTATATGTAAGACATGTGCCTTCAAAAGCTAGCGTATGATTGTTCTTCAACAAAGACAGCGTATCACAGCAAATACATCCAGGATGACTTTCAACGTACAGTCAACACACGTTCTCACGTGTCCTGTACTCAGTTACCCACTTATTCAGAAGTTATGCAACGTGGCATCCATGCCACCAATTTCTCCTAGATATATTCTACTACTTTCAACCGCACTCTAATATGCCTCCACCAGAATTCGCCATGCGTCCCTGCAGTTATGCATACGTCAAGTAACTGACTGAGCGTATGCTTCAGAACAGTTATCCAGAACTCTATAAAAGAGAGTTTTTTTTATCTTCATCAGACGCTACAGTCAATTCAGAGAGAACAAAGAGATTGCCCAGTTGCTGTCCAAGTTCTTCGAAGTTTAAGTTTTCTTCATCGCATCGTCCAAGGGATAAAGTAATCGTTTTCTAGATTAGATTCCTATAGTTGTAATTTTCCCAGAAACATAATAAATAAAGTGAATTTATTTATGGAAAACAAATTGGCGACTCTGCTGGGAAAAGCTGTCTCCTCCAATGAGATAACAACAACTCAATGCGATACTTCATCGATCGGTTCGACGATGAAGACGATGGTCGTACAATTCGACCAATCTGCTTACGAAGAAATGCTCAAGGCGAAGGAGGGCCGAATGGCTTCCTCCGCTCTTCCTGCTGCCAAGAAGAAGGGACGCTCTGTCTATGTCCCTAAGTCTTCTTCGACATCCCGAGACATTTCTGTCACTTCTCACGTTGACAAGAACACGTCTTCAACTTCAACGAAGCATGCTTCGGCTTCTCTGAGCACGACAACAGTGGCTTCTCCTAGTCACGCTGACAAAGTGGGTTCTTTAACCAAGTCAGCGTGTCCAAGGAAAACCATCTCTGGACATGTCAAAGTCTCTTCTCCCTCTACTCTTACAACAGCAGTGGACTCTTTAGCCATTAATGACTCTGCGCGTATAGCAGTCAAAGGGCAGCGTACGACAAAGATAGCGTACAAAAGCCAACAGCAGGCAGCGTACGCTAAGCCGAAGCCAGCGTATGCTAATAAAAAGGCAGCGTATGACCAGAATTCCAAACTAAAGTCAGCATATGCCAATCGATACAGTCCTTTGACTATTTCTCAAAATCAAGCTGGGGGTTCTCTTCCACAGAACATACAAATGATTCCCCCACGACTTGCACATCTTGTGCCAACCAAGGAGAAAGACTCTTTAGTCAACTCCTCTACTCCTAAGGTCTTTACCTCTGGAGTTAATTTGACTAGTACTCTTACTAGCTCAAACAAAGGAAAATACCTTTTTGCTACTTCCTCTAAAGACGGATTATTACCGACTCCTAGTCGAAATAATGTCCACCTTTCTTCCCTCAAAATTTCTCGATCTGAGAAAGGTAAATTACAAGTATCCAAGACTGATACCAAAGTTATCTCTCCTATGGATCTTCGTAACAAGCTTAATCAGAATCATCTCGGTTCCAATAAAACAAGTATAATAGACCCTGATGCAGAATATGCCAAGAACTATGTTGCTCAAATTAATCGATCTTTATATACTCAAGAACCGAGAAGACAGAGGAATAAAAGACAAGTTTTTACACAGAAACTATCTTCCAATGCTTCCCAATCTGTTCCTACAGATCTTCGAGAACAGTTACAAAACAAACGGAGAATCGACACTCCATCTGGCTATGACATTGCTCATATTTGCCATGAAAAACATGGTTGCAGTTTTCAACCTCGGGTTGTGATTCAGTGTTGTTGTTCACCAAAAAGACGATCTATTTTCGAACGGATTCAATATGAACCAATATTGGAAGAAGATGAACCTATTTATGCTTCTATCAACATGACCTCCAGAAATATTGGAGGTAGCGTACGGTCTGATGCTATATCAGATTCTGAAGATGGTGTTTACCTCGGCACCCGATCCAGGACCGGAGCCTTGACCAGGGTCTCTTCTTCTTCTCATCCAAGTAATAATCCGGAGATCACAGAGGACTTCCTTGGAGAGTCCAACTTTTCAGTATTGACTCCCGTAAATAGCCCCGGGAAAGATACTGATTCTCACAGCGATGATTCAGAACAGATTGTTTCATCGTCTATTCCTCGAATGGTTACCACTTATATGGTAGATGGCAATCATGAACCTTCGACTAGCACTGAAGCTCATGAACAGAGAATCTCTTCCTTGGAACAACAGTTACGAGCCATGGCAGATACATTGAATGCTATGCACACTCTTATACAAGCTCAGCATCAAACTCAGCAAGTCCAAAGTAGTACCACCAGTGGTATTAAATACTCCTGTTGCCCCAAACCCGGAACCCTCTACTATTCCGGGGGTACAGTCTAATGTTCCTGTACAACCCACTCCAAGTCAGTCCGGAGCTGGGGGTGGTACATATGCTGCAGTCCCTCCTCCCAATTACACTCAACAAATTACAACTCCACAATCTTCCGGAATTGTCACTGAAGAGTTAAGAAATCTCTGAACTCAATTTGAGGCATTCAAACAGAAGGATGGTTTACAAAGGTTAGACATCAAGCAACCTTATCCGATAGAATGGAAGCAAGTATCGTATCCACCAAAATACAAACCTCCGACCATCTCTTTCTTTGATGGGACTACCTCCCCAAGTCAGTTCATTAATCACTTTGAAGTAATGACTGATTAGTTGCAACCAAGCGATGCCCTCCTCACCCGGATGTTCGTCGGATGTCTCAAAGGAACAGCTTATGAATGGTATAGAAGTCTCCCTGATGGGTGCATTACCTCATTTGCTGGTTTCAAACAAATGTTTCTTGAACGGTTCTATGAAGGGCTCAATGACATGACCATGTCAGCCCTCATAAGAATTAAACAGAAAAATAATAAAACTACTGAGGACTTTATTGAAAGATTCAGAAGAGAAGCCCTCAAAATGCCTCTCGGAACTCCCGTTGTTGTTACTATCGACACTTGCAAGTCGAATCTCTTACCAATCATCAGCATGTAGACATGGTCCACTCAATTCCAAGATTGGCCTTCATTCATCGTCAGTGCCAAAGCTGCCGAAGTCAGTGCTGAAACTTTCAAAGGCCTGGGGGTACAAATGGCTCCCAAAGAATCAAATCAGAGTGCTAGCAATAGTGCTAGACCCAACAATCATAAAGGAAAAGAGGCTCTTGAAGTCAATCTCCAGGGCAATAGTCAGGAGGCAAAAACTACTCAAACCACCCGAGCTCCAACAAATCAACAACAGAGACCTCCTCGACCGAAGGAAGAGTATTCTTTCGACGATGACGATGTTCAGGGTATCTTTGAATGCTTACTCAAAGGTAATAAGATTCAATTGCCAGAAATCAAGAAACCTGATGAAGCCAATAAGACGGATCATCCGAAATATTGTCCATATCATAGAATGCTGGGTCATACAATCTGGTCTTGCTATGTATTAAAAGGAAAGATCCAAGAAATGATTAAGTCAGGAGCTGTGACACTGACACCCAAAGGCAAGACAGTCACAGCAAATGTGATTTCAATACAATTCGGTGATTTCCCTCCTTTAATGGTGGAAAGTGGGATTGTTCCTATCCCCAAAGCAACTCTCGAAGTGGTGAACATCCCACCAGCACAGAATGAAGGACTTGTTCCTGTCACAACTAAGAAGGGAGAAATTATGTAGATTCACCCGGATTTAGTGACGGAGTTTGAGACATCTTCCTCTTCTCCTCGGAAGACTTCTTTGTCTAAAAAGAAGCCTGGGAAGACTAAGTCATGCAACGTGACTTCTAGTATCACACCCAATCTTTCTCTAACCCCTACTTTTGTTTTGGCAGGAAACTCACCCCCTACAGAGGTAAAAACTGTACCTAAAGTTGAAGATAGGTACAAGCCTGCATTCCATCTATATAGTTCACAATCTCGTGAATTAATGACAAAGATGGGCTATGATCTAGCCACTGCTCCTGGTTTAAACTCAGGCAAAGGGCTCCAAGCACCTTTAGCCATCACTATGAGACATAATCAATCTCGTGTTGGCCTTGGTTTCTGGAATGAAGCCCTCATCAAGCACAAAAGAACCAAGAATAAGATGAAGAATTGCAACATGGTTTCGATAGACCCTGAACCTGAATCTGAAGTCGAAGTTCTTGTCGGAACTCTGTCAGGAAAAATATATCTGAAAGATTACGCTGACATTCCTGAAGAAACTCCTGATGTCCCTCCAGTTACAGCTCCAACATCAATCTCTACTGAAGAACCCTCAAATGTTCCTGTTGAGACAGTTCCTTCTAAACCAACAGCAGCTGACAAAGGCAAACAACAAGTCTGCTTCGACAAACCATTGAAGAAGTCATCTCCTACAGAAGTCATCTCCTACAGGACTTGAAAAGCCTTATAATTTTGATATATTAGCTCAACTAGCCAATACACCAGCTAAATTGTCAATCTTCGAGCTCTTACGTCTCTCTAAAGAGACTCGAGAAACTCTGAGTGAAGCACTGCTGCAAGCAGAAACCTGCCTAACTCTCCTCAAGAAGTTGGAAACAGAACCTGTCTCTCATTGCCATAATGTTTTGGAATTAATTCCAAACATTACCTTTACGCAGGATGATATGCTGCTAGAGGATAATCGACATAACCATCCTTTATATCATACAGGATATGTCGATTCTATAAAGGTTGATCGTATACTGATTGATCCAGGATCCGCTCTCAGTATTATGCCAAAGACTATGCTAGATGCACTGAAGATACCCGTGCATAGTCTTTCCAGCACTATCACTACCATCCTAGGATTCAATCAAGGAAAAAGTGAGCCTTTAGGCATGATTCGTCTTAAATTTCAAATAGGCGATCTTCGCACTAAGGTTACTTTCTATATCATCGACAATCATGGTTGCTCATATAATTCCCTATTGGGAAGACCATTTTTACATGAACATAATGTTGTTCTATCGACTCTTCATCAATGCTTCAAATATGTTGATGATAATGGAGAGGTTCAAAAAGAAGTGGCAGATCTCTATCCCTTTAAAGGAGTCGAAGCTTACTTCAATGACGCTCGCATGTACGAAGATGAATACTCAAAAGTCTTGCAAGCTATGGATGACGACGATGAGACATCAAAAGTTGACACCTTTGTTATTCCTGAGAAAGGGCGTATCACTCATCCACAGTCTCTTAAACCATCTGAAGAAGACTCACTGATAATTCCTGTCAGTGAACGTACCACTTCATTACTTGCCCAAGTTCCACATGGCTCACTGATAATTCCTGTCAGTGGACGTACTACTGTATTATCTTCCCAAGCTCCACAAAATTTGCTGATAATTCCTGTCAATGGACGTACCATTCCCCCTCCATCTTCTCAGGCTAGATCTGATACTCTAGTCATTCCAGTCAGTGGACGTACTACTTATCCACGATCTTCTTCAAGGGAGCTCACCTCTTCTGAACCTTTTGTTATCGATCTTAATCGAAACAAAATTTTTGATCGCTCTTCTTTTCCCCCTTTTGTCATTAATTTGACTAAGTCTGATAAGGCTCAGCCTTCTGTTGTAAATACAGTATCTAATATTAATGAAACATCTCCTTTGCAGTATATTGATGTCTGTAATCATATACAAAGTTATTTACAATTGTTAGATAGCTTAAAGCCACTAACTATAGGAGTTGTTCAAACTCTTTACACAGAAGTGTCATTAGAGTCTATACAAAAATCATACTTCATGGTCCCCATTAGAAAGAAGGAAGAAAATCCAATATTCTTCTATAAAGGACCCCAGAACCCTCCTAACCTGGAAGAAGATGACAAAAACGACGATACTGGAAGGTTACAACTACGTCGCTACAGTCAGCAGTCTAAAAATATCATCAACAATATGGGTTATGACTTCAGAACAAGCCTCAATAATGGAAAAGGAAGAAGAATGCCTGTTCGAATTCCTCCATTAAAATACGAAAGGACAAAATGTGGTTTAGGTTACATTGCTCCTACCACCTTTATCAACGTAGTTCATAAGGATTCAGAATCCGATAGAGACGAACGATCTGAGTCTTCCGATTCCCTCTCTTGGGATTCTGACACAAGTATTGGCGATCTCCATCGTTCTGTTCTATCCATCAATATGGTCTCTGTTGATGGCCCGCAAGAAAATGATGAAGATGAGGATGATTTTAAAATATCACCCGAATCAGAACAATGGGCTCAGAGATTAGATAATCAATGGGACTTCAGGTTCGAGCAAAAAGAACCTCCTACTGAAGATAAATTGATCCAAATTGATGTTGGTGAAGAGGGGTCCCCTAAACCAATATTCATCAGCGAAAGTCTTTCAGAAACAGATAAGCAAGACATGATCAAGCTTATTCATGATTATATCGATGTCTTTGCCTGGAGTTATGAGGATATGCCAGGATTAGATCTGAAGATCGCAACGCACAAACTTAATATCATACCAAATGCTAAACCGGTCAAACAACAACAGCGACGATTTCGCCCAGACATTATGGTTGCAATTGAAGCTGAAGTCAACAAGCTTATGGCTTCTGGATTTATTCGAAAGGAACAACATCCTGAATGGGTGGCTAACATCGTTCCTGTCCTCAAAAAGACCGGCAAGATCCGAGTCTGTATAGACTTTTGCTATCTCAATGCAGCTTGTCCTAAAGACGAGTTTCCTCTCCCAATTACCGATGTCATGATCGACAACACATGTGGTTTCGAACGAATGTCATTCATGGATGGATATTCGGGATACAACCAAATCAAAATATTTCCAGACGACGAGAGACATACTTCCTTCAGAACGCCGATCGGTACATATTGTTATACAGTGATGTCGTTTGGTCTCAAAAATGCAGGAGCAACATATCAGCGAGCAATGAGCACTATATTTTGTGAACATCTTCGAAAAATAGTTGAATGCTATGTTGATGATATTGCAGTCAAAAGTCGACGAAAAGAGGATCATATCCAAGATTTGAAGACTATCTTTGATTTAATGCGCCAGCATCAACTTAAAATGAACCCTACTAAGTCCTTCCTGGGCGTCTCTAGTGGCAAATTTCTCGGCTTCGTCATTACCGCTAAAGGTATACACGTGGATCCCAAGAAGATCAAAGCCATTCAAGAGATGCGTCCTCCACGCACCTTAAAAGAGCTACGAGGATTTTAAGGAAGAATCGCTTATATCAGGAGATTCATTTCCAACTTATCAGGATGCTGCAGACCATTCAATAAACTTCTGAAGAAAGGTGTATCTTTCGTCTGGAACGAAGAATGTCAAAAAGCATTTGATGATATCAAACAGTATCTCATGAACCCTCCGGTTTTGGTACCTCCCGTCTCGGGAATACCATTCCTTCTATATGTTCGAGCCATGGATCATTCTCTTGGTGTATTACTCGCCCAGAAAAATAAAGATGGCCATGAGCAGGCTATTTATTATCTCAGTCGCACAATGACTGGTGCTGAATCGCGTTATTCTCCAATCGAGAAAGAATGCCTAGCATTAATATTTGTCATTCAGAAGACGCGATATTATATTATCGGTCAAACGATTCACGTCATTTCCAGAGTGAATCCCATCAGGATTATGATGAAGAAACCTGGTATTCTCAACTCTAGACTAGCTAATTGGGGAATTTTATTAGCTCAATACGACATGCATTATATTCCTTAAAAGTCAGTTAAAGGACAGGCTCTTGCTGATTTCCTGGCAGCTCATGCAGTTCCAAAAGATTCTAAATTATATGATGAGATTCCAGATGAAGTTCTGGATTCAAATCTGGTTTCTGAAGAAATTCCTACCTGGCGTCTATTTTTTGATGGAGCATCTAGAATACGTCCTAACGGCGATATTGTCGCCGGAGTTGGGATTGTTCTTGTATCCCCAGAAGGATTAACTATTCAGAGGGCTTATTCTCTGGATCAATCATGTTTAAACAATGTAGCCGAATACAATGCGTTACTCATCGGTCTTCAACTCGCTAAACATCTGGATATTCAATATTTAGAAGTTTATGGAGACTCCAAGTTTATTGTCAATCAGATTATAGGGACATATGAAGTCCATTATCAGGATTTGATACCTTATCATCGAGCAGCACTCTCTATGGCTTCCTCCTTTGAAGGTTTCTTTATTGAACATGTTCGACGAACCTATAATGCAGAAGCTGATGCTTTGGCTAATCTTGCTGCTGTATTAGCTATACCAATCAGACGTCAGCAAGTGATAGTGGTTTATAATCGAGAACTATTTTACGTTGAGAATAATTTGGCTTTGGCTTTTCCTTATAATCCAGACGAAGATTCTCTCAACCTTGATGCTGGATTAAAAGTGTCTTCATCTTCTTCCGATTCTACTATGGAATATGTCTTTTCTAACAAAGCAGAAGCCATAACTGAAGATTGGAGACGTCCATTTTTAGACTTTGTATTATATGACATACTTCCCGATAATCCGAGCGAGGCAGCGTCTATCCGGCGTTGATCTCTCAGATTCTACTATAATCATACAACGAAGACACTATATAGTCGGGCCTACGACGGTCTTCTCCTCCGATGTATCGCTGGTGAAGAAGCACAACAGGTTATCCGTGAGGCACATGATGGTGTCTGTGGAGCCCATCAACCAGGTCCTAAACTTCAAGATCGTATCCGACGTATGGGTTATTATTGGCCTACGATGGTGGCTGACGCTATTCAATATGCTCGAAAATGTAAAGCCTGTCAAATTCATGCAGACTTTATCCATCAACCATCAGAGTTCTTGTAGGAACCCTAGAGGGGGGGTGAATAGGGTCAAGCTAACTAATCAAGCACTTTGCACAAGCTAATAGGCAATTTAAAAATATAAGTGCAAGAGAAGAAGCAATAACAATACCGACACACGATATATCCTGGTATCCTCCCAAGAGGCACTCCAGTCCCGGAACTCTCTTCGGCTTTAATCCACTATTTGAGCAAATAGTTACACACGAGTTTGGATCCGAAGAACTCGCCAACTTCTTACACGAGAGTTTGGATACGAAGACTCCCCAACTTCAACCGAGAGTTTGGATACGAAGACTCCCCAACTTCAACCGAGAGTTTGGATACGAAGACTCCCCAACTTCAACCTTTCACAATAGGTTTTGATCTCCTTATACAATAAGATGAAGATCTCACTTTTTAACTCAATAACTCTATCACAATTTGTGGATAGCAAATGAAAGCTTTGTAGAGTTGTTTGTGGATAGGCTTTGGTGGTTTAGAAATTTTTAGGCTCAAAGCATCAACCTTGAATGAAGGGGTTTAAGGCTATTTATAACCAAAGCTTGAAAAGAAGCCAAAGGCAACTTTTCAGTCACGAACCGGCATACCGCCGGTATGATCCGGCATACCGGCGGTATATCGGTCTGGGATTGCAACGGCTAGAAATATAGCCGTTGGGATCATTAATGGCTGGAAATCCGACCGTTGGAATTTCAACGTTTCGGAAGCGGTATACCGTCGGTATGGACCGGTATGCCGGTTTTGTAAACAGAAACTTTCTGTGAACAAAAACCGGTATACCGTCGGTATACACCGGTATACCGTCGGTATGCCGTTTTCTACCAAAAATGATCCTGGGCTTATTTCTGCCCTAGCTTTCGATTTTGCCATCCATTTCTTGTGTTTACAATAATTCCTAAGACTCATTACAGACTCCAGATAAACTTAGGCAGGTGCAGGCTTCTTCAGAGTCTTGAAATGATGATGGCGTGGCTTGGCTTCTTCCTTTGATAGGTGCTGGCTTTTTTCCTTGGCGGCAGCTGTCCAAAGATATCCAGTTTGTAAAAACTGAATACCTTTCGGGGGCTTTGCCCCCGAACCCCCGACGAGGGGCGCTGCCCCCTCGACCCCCATCCGCTGACCGGGCAGCGGAACCCCCGGTGCGTGGCTCCAGAGATGTTTTCAGGTGGTTCAGAGAAATCTTATAGGATCCATCGTCTTTGGCCCACCATGATTTCTTCATTGCATATGTCCATATTGATCTTGCTTATTACTTTTCTGCATGTACATGTTAGACGAACAAAGCAATATACATTGTAGCAAGTATGATAAGTTTGATGTACATTAGGATAATGCTGAGTTTAAGTATAAGTGCTAAGGTGATAGCATAAATGTTAGTGATATCATAATGACTAAACTTAATTGAATGACCACAATCAAAAACATAGTTTTGATTTTGGCAACCCGATTAAATTTAAGATAGATAAGCTCATATCACTAAAAAGTAAGCCAATAGGCATATATCACCAAAGGTATAAGTATAAGTAGAAATGCTATAGCGATAGTATAAAGATTAGTGATAATGATATGCTAAACTTAACATATTAACCATATTCAAAAACATGATACAATCATTGGGCCAACAATCTCCCCCTTTTTGATTATGGCAAATCGGTTAAGTTTAGTATAGACATAATAGATGCATGTATCACTAATATACAAAGGACATAAGCAATATCACTAAAAGCATACTACTTAGATTACTTATAAAAGCATACTTAAACTTACTTCTCCCCCTTTGACATTATCAAAAATAGGCTCCCCCGTACTAAGAGATAAAAAGAAATCAATCTCAAGCATAGAAATCAGAGCATGGGGAAGTCATAGACAATCATGATCAAGATATGCTAATGAAAAACAATGGAAGAAATGTGTAAAGAAAAGTGTATAAAATTACATACCAAATGTAGAGTACTAAATAGAAAATTGCTTGTCAAAACACAATATGGTTGGTAAAACTAAAAGTATTTGAAAAATAGAAGATAAATAGTTTACCAACTTGAAAGCCAAGGAATAAATCCAAAACACAATAGGATATGAAATATTGCTCCAGTTTTGGAAGAGAACTATGAAATAAAGGATTTCAAACAAAAGCCATGAGGAATAGATAATTGCAGCAATTAAATACCAATTGAGATATGAAATTAAATAAACTTGATACCAATTGAAAAGATGTAAACTTGAAACATTGATCAAGGAAACCATTAATAATCATAATTGTCCACAAATAAATAGTGGAACAAAATAAAAGAATGATCAATATAAAATATTGCAATTGATATAAAGTAATCTTATTATATGCAAGATCTATATGCTTATCCAGGTTCATGCATTTGAACTCAATTACCTTATCATGCTATATGAATACCCTTTAGATAAACATGAAGGTAAAGGAGAAAAATACTTGAGCAGGAGAAATTCAGTCGACTTGAATGCTCCCCCTCAAAGTACTACCAAAGTAGATAAAATCATGAATTTTGGATAAGTCCTCAACAAGGAAAGCCAAATCAATTAAGCATGAAAGAAAAGCCAAATCAACGAAAGCATAATATTCATCAAGATAAGATCTGAAAGTTAATATTAGCAAGATGACATATTTAAACCATATGAAAGAGAGAGATAAGATAATAAGGACAATTACATACACTCTCATAAACCCTTCAAAATAAAAAAATCATGACCTCAATCAATAAGATATGAAATACAAGAAAATATGGGTCCATGATGAACTAGGTATACGACATATTAAAGGGTATAAATAAATAGAATCAATTGATTTGCTCCCCCTCAAAATATGCGTATCTAGTTCCAAAGCACTTATAGCATAAAATAGATAAATACAAGATTTAGAGGTAAATCAACTATGGATTTCTCCCCCTTACTCGATGCATATAAGGCTACGATATCGTCAAAAGATAAAAAATATCATCTTTAGTCAAGAAGAGGTATACAATTAATAGCCACTAAAGATGAAGGCTCAAAAGAATATTCGAATTAAGCACGTATAATCAAAAGATGACATACATTAGTCTATATAGAAGGATCTCATATTTAAATATGATAGATCAATGTATGTTATCATTTGAGAAAATGTCATCATGAAAAAGAATAAAGTCAATTAAGAACAATCATGATGATACACAGAATATAGCTCAAAATAAAAAATAAAATAAAAATGAAACTCAAATATCATGTCCATGATTATCTAATTAAGAAATAATCAACCAATTTATTGCTTTGTATGGACTAGGTATGTTTTATCACATATGTACCCATCAACCGGGTAATATCCAGACTTTGCTACTTCTAAATGAAAGACCAATAAAGTTCAAATAGCAAAGGTCATATGTGATAAACCATGAGTAGTCAAAGTAGAGTAATAAATTGACTTGACATTTACAAAATTAGATAGTTTAGGACTACTCAATCATTAGGATCATTCATAAAGAAAACAAATGAATAAATATGATCTAATGAATCTCATCAAGAGAAAATCACAAATCAAAAAAAATCTCACAAATTAACATGGGAAAGAGTCAATCTCATTTAAATAATTACAAGTTCAATAAAGAAGAGATGTAAATGATAATACGATAAAATCATGACTCAAAAGTGAGAGAAATTTAAGAGATACATGCTAATGACTAGTATGGAAGAAAGTTAAACAAGAAATCACAAACCTCTAAGGGAAAACTAGATCTAATAAAGAATTTGTAAAACTAGTTTTAGAGATCAAGCATATCAAAAATCTTGTTTTTGTAAACTAGCATATCATATATAGATAGAAGTATAGGAATATAGCTAGATGTGTGAAAGTGAGCCAAAATTATATAGCTTAATAATATATCACAAATAATCAAACTATATAATCCAAATAAGATTAATGAGGGAAGCCATTAACAAGATAAATGTGCTCATTAAATCTTAAGTCACTAACACTAAAAAATACTTGCTTAAGCAAGGAGTTCACAAGAGGAAAATACATTTTGAATGAACAAAATAATTTATAGACTCTTTACTAAGCAAGGATAAGAGCATAAGATGACAAATAAATGAATTAGACTCTTATCAAGTATAGGCCAAAAGAGATATTCATGAAAACATAATAAAGTAAATCTTTTTGCCAACATAAAAGCTCAAACCATAGTAGCTAAAGTCATAAAAAATATGATGTAACAATTACATGTATTCTCATGTGCTACAAAAACTATTGGGCAACAATAATTCAAAAAGAAGTAAAAACCCAAGGAATGAGCAAAGAAAGATCATTAAGATCAAGAAAGCTAAATTCTAAAGATATCAAGAAGTACATTTTTCAAAGAGCTTTCATAGTGCACCATAGTAAGTTATAAGGAAGATATAGATTTGAAAAAGTGCACTAAAAACGGAGGTAAATATAAAAATAAGACAAAGCACAAAACTATGTGATTCTTAAAAGAACTTTCATAATTAGTCATGAGCAAGACATTAATAAACACTTTCTCTCAACATCCTAACTTAAAGGTATAAAACAAATAAATATCAAAAGTTAGGAATCACTAATATATATGAAACTATATATATCACGAATAGGCATACATGAAAAGATCAAAAACCAATTAAGAACATGTATCCATAATGCCAACCAAAAAGTCAAGAAGATATCATCAAAAGAAGACTTTAAGGAAGAAGCTAATTGATTCAAGAAGAATAAATATGGTCAAAGGAATCAATAGCTAAGGTATGAGATAAGCACAAGTTTGAAGGTAAAAAGTATATTTAAATACTCTTCAAGTCAATATAAAACTTTAGCTTAACTCATATGCCCACATAAAGATATTTATACAAAAAATATATAAACATAAGAAATACATTATCTACATGTAAATAGAAATTTAATGAATATAGTCATGTATCCTTAACGAATGTTTGAAAAACTATTCCAAATTCAAAATACATATAAAAAATCTTTATTAGGCAAAGCCATAATTAATTCATAAGAGGTTTAATCAAAATAAAACATGAGAATCAATTATGAATATAATATGTGAGCACAAGTTTAAAGTGAAAGTATAAGTATATACTTGTCAACTGATAAGAAGCTTGTGCTAAACATATATATTCACAAATACCGATTAAGATAAATATGACATATTAAAAACAAACCGGCAAGAAGTAACTATTTCAAAAACTTTAAAGACGGAGAGTTAAAATCATATTAACTCAAATCAAAATCAAGCTCCTATGGACTAGAGAGATATGCATGCTTTATAAATAAAGATTAAAAAAACGAGCATACATATACAAATGTGTCACACTAATAGAGAATGAGTGATAAACTACATATTGTGAACTAATCATTTAAGCCGAGTAACTAGTCATGCTAGATAAAAGAATTAATAAGAAAATTAACTAAGCATGCTAGAATTGTATCTCACATTGATTTATATAAAAGGCAACTAAAGGATATCAATGTGAGCTAATAGCAAGACATCAAGAGAAACATGCTAGATTCTACAAATATAAACTATTTAAAAAGAATCGATTAGCATGTTACCAAAGTGGCTCTAGTGGCCACGCTTGTGTTGGTGCAATTGCTAGGAAGATGACCTTTGAGCTTTGCAACCACCAACACGCTCCTCGGTGCTATGTTCCGATATAAGAAGCTTCACCTACAATATTAGATGAAGACTTTGGTATCCAAAGAAACTTGGATCCACATTTATTAGCTTTAGGGACCCATATAGCACTTACTCTAGCATTGGTAGTGAAGGTCCTACGAATAGGGCATGTAAAGCTCATGTGTCCAATGCGAGAGCAATAGAAGCAACTAATGCTAGTGTGTGCACATGTATCAGAATGAACATGGTTATGAACATGTGACATACTAGAATGATGAATGTCTCTAGAGTGAGCATGCATGGATTTGGTCTTAAGAATATCATGTTCTAATATCAAATCATCATGCATACAAGTAAGAGAATCAAATTTAACATTTAAAGCATTATTTTCTTTTTCAAATAAAACAATTCTAGAAATAAAATTATTATTTTGTTTCTTTAAAGAGTCAATAGAAGAATCATGCAAATAATTTAGCTCATGAGTTTGCCTCTTAAGATCTTCTATTGATGAGGAAAGAGATTTGATTTTCAAAATTAAAGCCTCATTCAAACTCTTTAAAGAAACACAAGATGAGTTTTGAGAATCAAGTCTAGATAATAAAACATTGTTTTCATTTCTCAAAAACTCATTAGCTTCTTCTAAATGAACAACCTTTTCAGAAAATTCTTCATTTGTAAAATAAAGGTTATCAAGAATCTCTAAGGATTGTTTAGCCATGGCTTTCCACTTAGAGCATTTCTTGCATTTAGAAGAAACATGATTGTCTATGCTACCAGAAGTAAAACCCTCTTTATCGGAGGAGGAGTAGGAGGAATACGATGCCATAGAAAAATAACAAGGATCTACTCTAAGGATGTTAAGCCTAACAATAGAGTCCTTGCTCAGATACCAATTGTAGGAACCCTAGAGGGGGGTGAATAGGGTCAAGCTAACTAATCAAGCACTTAGCACAAGCTAATAGACAATTTAAAAATATAAGTATAAGAGAAGAAGCAATAACAATACCGACACACGATATATCCTGGTATCCTCCCAAGAGGCACTCCCATCCCGGAACTCTCTCCGGCTTTAATCCACTATTTGAGCAAATAGTTACACACGAGTTTGGATCCGAAGAACTCGCCAACTTCTTATACGAGAGTTTGGATACGAAGACTCCCCAACTTCAACCGAGAGTTTGGATACGAAGACTCCCCAACTTCAACCTTTCATAATACGTTTTGATCTCCTTATACAATAAGATGAAGATCTCACTTTTTAACTCAATAACTCTAACACAATTTGTGGATAGCAAATGAAAGCTTTGTAGAGTTGTTTGTGGATAGGCTTTGGTGGTTTAGAAATTTTTAGGCTTAAAGCATCAACCTTGAATGAAGGGGTTTAAGGCTATTTATAACCAAAGCTTGAAAAGAAGCCAAAGGCAACTTTTCAGTCACGAACCGGCATACCGTCGGTATGATCTGGCATATCGGCGGTATACCGGTCTGGGATTGCAACGGCTAGAAATATAGCCGTTGGGATCATTAATGGCTGAAAATCCGACCGTTGGAATTTCACCGTTTCGGAAGCGGTATACCGTCGGTATGGACCAGTATGCCGTCGGTATGCCAGTTTTGTAAACATAAACTTTCTGTGAACAAAAACTGGTATACTGTCGGTATACACCGGTATACCGTCGGTATGCCGTTTTCCACCAAAAATGATCCTGGGCTTATTTCTGCCCTAGCTTTCGATTTTGCCATCCATTTCTTGTGTTTACAATAATTCCTAAGACTCATTACAGACTCCAGATAAACTTAGGCAGGTGCAGGCTTCTTCAGAGTCTTGAAATGATGATGGCGTGGCTTGGCTTCTTCCTTTGATAGGTGTTGGCTTTTTCCCTTGGCGGCAGCTGTCCAAATATATCCAGTTTATAAAAACTGAATACCTTTCGGGGGCTTCCTTTGATAGGTGCTGGCTTTTTCCCTTGGCGGAACCCCCGGTGCGTGGCTCTAGAGATGTCGTCGGGTGGTTCAGAAAAATCTTGTGGGATCCATCGTCTTTGGCCCACCATGATTTCTTTATTGCATATGTCCATATTGATCTTGCTTATTACTTTTCTGCATGTACATGTTAGACGAACAAAGCAATATACATTGTAGCAAGTATGATAAGTTTGATGCACATTAGGATAATGCTGAGTTTAAGTATAAGTGCTAAGGTGATAGCATAAATGTTAGTGATATCATAATAACTAAACTTAATTGAATGACCATAATAAAAAACATAGTTTTGATTTTGGCAACCCGATTAAATTTAAGATAGATAAGCTCATATCACTAAAAAGTAAGCCAATAGGCATATATCAACAAAGGTATAAGTATAAGTAGAAATACTATAGCGATAGTATAAAGATTAGTGATAATGATATGCTAAACTTAACATATTAACCATATTCAAAAACATGATACAATCATTGGGCCAACAGTTCTTACATCCAACAGCGGCATCATGGCCCTTTGAGGCTTGGGGCATGGACGTCATTGGTCCTATCAACCCACCATCATCAAAAGGACATCGGTTTATTCTAGCAATAATCGATTACTTTTCCAAATGGGCTGAAGCAATCCCGTTATCTGAAGTCAAAACTTCTAATGTTATCAACTTCGTTAAACATCATGTCATCTATCGATTTGGTGTTTCTAGGCGTATTATTCATGATAACGGACCGCAATTCGTCAGTCAGAAATTTACTCGATTCTGCGACGATCATCGGATCAATAATTTAGCTTCTACAGCATATAATCCAGCAGCTAATGGATTGGCAGAAGCTTTCAATAAAACGATTATCAAACTCTTAAAAAAGTTCGTTTCTTCCAACAAACGCAACTGGAGCGAGAAGCTTGGTGAATGTTTATGGGCCTACCGCACCACAGTTCGCAATGCGACCGGATGTACGCCTTTCTCTTTGGTATATAGGTGTGAAGCTGTTCTTCCCCTCGAGATCCAAATTCCTTCTCTGAGAATCGCAATCTCCAATGAACTTACAACAGAAAATAATGATCGTCTTCGACTTCAAGAACTGGAAGCCCTAGATGAAAGGCGATTGTTTGCTCAACAAAACATCGAGCTGTATCAGGCTCGAATTTCAAAAGCTTTTAACCGAAAAGTCAAAGTCAGAGCATATCAGAAAGGAGAGCTGGTCCTTACTGTCAGACGTCCGATGACTATGACACATATGAGCAAAGGCAAATTTGACGCTAAATGGGAAGGCCCATTCGTAGTAAACAAAGTCTTCTCTAATGGAGCATATCAACTTGCCTCTATGGATGGAAAAGTCACGATGATGCCTATCAATAGCAAATTCTTAAAGAAATATTATGTATAAATTTCATCAATGTATAATATTTTTATTATTCCCCAGCAAATATAAGATCAGAGTTAATTCTTCCCTACAAAAATTATCTTGATATCGTTATCCCCAGCGGAAGCTGATATTCTACCGCGTATCATCTTTCCAGAGAATTTGATATTCTGTCTTGTTATATCCCCAGTGGGTTTAATAAAGATCTTGTATAGAAAATCACGTCCAAATTACCTCTGAATTTTCTATCTCAGTATCATATTTTCTATTCTATGAAAATAATATCTAGTCTTTTGATTTCCGAGTTCAAAGATCATAGAAAATAGAGTCCAAAGATATCTTTATATCTGAATTCTATTTTTTCTAATCAGTATTAAACTAAATTATCTTTGGTTTAATATCGTCTGATAGAATTACAAAGATTATTTGTATATTCTATTCCATTGAAATATGTTATGTATTATTTACCTCTGAACATATTTTCTACAAAAATATCATCCACAGAATTGAATAAGTCAAGACATTCATTTCTTCAAAGTCAAAATATTGATTACAAGAGGGTATCAAAAATTCAACATATAAAAAATGTGAAAGATCTATTTATGAGGAGTAATGATCTCCTGAATACGAACAATTACATTATTTATCTTTTCTTCATGAGCTTTGTGGATTCGCTCTGCTGCTTCAGCTCCAACCATCCGTTGATGATATTCCGCGATAATAAAGCTACGACGGTTTGTTTCTTCAATCTGTTTAGCCTGCATCAGTTCTCGCTCTTGCTGTAGAAGTTGGCAGCATTCAGATTCAGATGTACGAGCAGTGGCAATCTCCAATTGCTCCTTTTCTATGGAGGTAATTCGCTCTTGAAGACGAGCCAACTCCTCTTTCAACCCTTTAAGCTCATCGGCTTTTGATGCTTCATCCTTCTTCAGACGCTCCATCTTCTGACGAGTAGTTATTATTTCTTCATCTTTCGCCATTAACTGTTCAGAAGACAGAGCGAGGAATTCTTTCAAAGCAATATGCTGAGCTTGAGCTTCACTTTCTAATTGAGCAATCTCAGCTTCAGTCAGAGATTTGATTTCTTCCTTTTTGATCTCTAGTACTTATGAATGGTTGCTTCTAAGTCATCCAGGAGATGCTCAAAGAAGACACACTGGGTCTCATAACCAGCCTGTCTCAAAGCTGAAAGCGGGAAATTAATCGCCGCTCGAAGATCCGAGAAAGACATAGTTTCATCCTTCATGAGCCGTCTGGAGAATGTATCCAGATATGAATAAATAATATCTGAATACATCCCCATGATCTTTGCTATCCCTGTTTCAAAATCGGGAGTCGCTGCAACAGTAAAGGAAGGAGCAGGAGGAGCCTCTATCCTGGGAGTTGAAGTAAGTGCTTTCGGGGAACTAGGCAAATATGAACTCCTATCACCCATATCAGTCTGGACAAGTGGGGCTTGAGTCGAACTCATTGCCGGTGCAGTTCCTACAACTATTAGAATCAAAGAAGCATGATCAAAATTAAAAGACAATAAAGCAAGGAAAAGACAAAACTTTGCTGAACAAAATATTACCTGGAGCTGGTTCATATTCAGTTTCCGTTGGATCATTCAGCCCATCCCGTAGTCTGTTCAGAGTGCTTTCTGACACGGGATTGATTTCACTGCTGCCCGCCCCAGAAGTACTCGGAGCTTGAACTTCTATTTCTAGATGCCTCTCCGGCTCTGGAGTCAACCCTGAATGTTGACCAATTGTCTTCAATACATCAATTGGAGTTTTAAATGGTGATTCATCGTCTATCTCCATGTCCTCTTCTTCAAAAGAATGAAACGAAGGTTCATAGTCAACCTGTTCGTCATCACTCTTATTACTCTTTGAAACTTCAGCAATTGGATTGAGAGTAGTGGCTTCCTTCACTGATTCTCCCGAAATCAGTAAGTCATTAGCTGTTTCAGTCTGATTCTCGGCCTCTACCGCAGGTTGACTAATCATCTGTGCATCATCGGCTGTTGGCGGAATCGATTCTATATCAGAAGGCATGGATGATCCAGCACGCTTAGGTACATCTTCTTCAATAGGTTCCGTCTTTACAGAAAAAGCAAGGGCAGCTTGCTTTTCTAAAGCCAATTGCTCGGCACGATTGGTGGGACTCTCTGCATCGAGACAAATTACGGATTTAGTTTTTGAAACGATCACTTTTCTTCCTATTCTTTTTGTTAATGGAACAGTAGGATAATCATCTTTTGAGTCACTACATGCTTCATCAGCATCTCTGACTCGATTGGAAACAGGAGAAGTCCCTGGAATAGTAATTCCTCCACGATTTTGAGCCTCTGCCCGAGTAAATCTTTTTGGGGCAGGCCCCGTAGCACTTTTGCCCCGCTTTCTCTTCGGTGTACTGTCGGCAGATATACTCTCTTCAGCATTTCCAATGGGCACATGTAATGGTTGATGAAGTTCATCAGAGAAGAAAGTCTCTAAAATTTCATCATCAACTTCATCAGTAGCCAGAGTATCTTCTTGGTCGTGACAATCTCTTGGCAGGGCTGATTTGGTTGATTTCTTTTCAACATGAATAAAGCTTCTACCTAAGATGCTGAATTTTTTATCGAAGGTATTACCTGATACATAGAATTTGGCATAAGATGCCAATATTCTAGCCCCTCTCCGATAAGTAACCGGATCTGGCATGGAAAAGGTAGCTCATGTACCTTTAGCAATAAAGTATATCCAAGCTCTGGCACCATCGATTAAATCGCCTTGGTAGCCAAAACATGTCGTTGCATTTCCCATATGTAACTGATCATAGCCAAACTGCCGAGCGAACCTACTCGGAAGATATGGCTCCAGATAGGTGATATTGTCATGACGGCAGATTAAGTGAGATGGCCTGATCCTTTTCAGCCATTCATATTGAATATCATCCAACTCATTGGCACCAACGCCATCAATCAACTTCCCAGGCATGGTTTCATAACCAACGGGTGGAGGAACACAAGTGAAACTCTATAATTCTCCCCTATTTAATATGGTTCTACAATCCATCAGAGTGTCATATTTCCACTTTGGCGTCTGACTGTATCTTTCCAGAAAGGTGTCATCTGGTCTAGCCATCCAAGCATTCATGAGAGATTCAAAATGGAGAAGTAGCCACCCAAATAAATATGTAAAGGGCATTTCTACCCGAGGAAAGGTTGTGAGCCGCTTCCTTGCCAATTCAAACATCCTGTCTGTGTATGCCCTTAAGCCAGCATTCAGACGGCATGTCATTGCTGTCAGCAAATCCATCTTGTACCCGAAAGTTAAACGGACTGCTGCAAAGACAACTCCTCTGTGCATCCTGTCTGCTGAACAGGTGCCAGGTACTACAAATTTTCTCAGCCAAAGAGATATAAATCCGGCCAGATGACCTTCAGCAGATAATTCTCGGCTACCCTGCTTAATATAGGTCTCCAACCTATCACCGGCTTTGTATGTGCCTTCATCTTCTTCGATGACGATGTCGTCATGAGTGGTATCCCAGATTAGTCTGTCAATTTTAGCTTGACTCAGAGGTTTAAATTCATCGACATATTGATCGGTCTTCTTTTTCTTCTGAACTTCATCAGTGCGGCCTTGGAATAAATAGGCCATCCACTTAGAGGAATAGCAGTTAGAATCTCCCTCTGCACCTTGTCCTTTATAAAAAGCTTTACAAATAGTGTAATGGCACATTAATTCTTCAAAGACATGAAGAACTAGTGGGTTGGCCTCGGAGATTTTATTCATTTCATCAATGAAAGGAATATACTCCTTATATGGCAAATCTCCTGTTGGCAGCTGAGAAATATATGCCATCTCATGGAGGGCGAATCCCATCTCGCCTCTTGGAGTCATGAAAGTACCGGTACGGTAATTATACCTCTCCGCTAATGCCAAGAACAAATCCGGGTTTGGCCTAAAACCATAAGCGGTGCACTTGATGGCATTATATAGACCTATTGCCTTTAACTGTTCCCCAAAGTTTTTCAGATTCCATTTTACAAGAACAGTCCATCTGGTATTCTCCGGATTTACCAGACCAGTCAGCCTCATAGACTATTTTGGGTAAACAGCATTCTCCAGCTGAACGAATTCATTTACAAAAATTGGTTCTCTAACTGGCTTCAGAAGTGCCGAGTCCTCGGGAGGAATGGTAGCTGGCAGCAGTCCTCGTAAAGCTGAGACATGTGGTTCAGTACCACTGCGGAATCTTCCTTGACGGTATCCTATCCACCCAACTTTTGCTTGACGGGATGGAGTGATATCCCACTTCATTTGTCTTTGGTGACTCGCGTGGAATAAGCGAGCTATGTTGATACTTTTTGATAAACCAGTCAGATACATTGGCTAATTTGCATCACCATCCCTATAATAAGAGTACGATACTTTATCAAGAGGAGGCTGAGAGTTTATGTCAATAGCATCTCCAAAAAGAAATGTTGGCTTCGAGTGGGTAACACCATCCACACTCTGTAAAGGCACTCCACTCATCAAATTCAACAAGGTGTCATTTTCCTGATTTGTCAAAAGAGCTATCCTTGTAGAAGGTCCATCGAATTGGGGAAAACGAACATGTGATAGGTCACTTCTATAGTTATTTCCTACAAATCCTTCAAATTTTGCCTCCTGAGCCAGAATATCCACTGCAAAAGAAGAATAAAACGTTAGGAATCTTCAACATCAAGAGATGACAAAGTTCAACATACGCTCAGTTTATACTAAGCGTATAGCAGACTCAAAGTTCAACATACGCTCAGTTTATACTAAGCGTATAGCAGACTCAAAGTTCAACATACGCTCAGTTTATACTAAGCGTATAGCAGACTCAAAGTTCAACATATGCTCAGTTTATCCTAAGCGTACGGCAGACTCAAAGATTAACATACGCTCACTCTATCCTAAAGCGTATGATGGATTCAGAGATCATTTTTCTATCCTAAGTGTATGATGAATTTTAAAGTTCAGTTTATGTTCAGCTTGAGCGTATTAGCGTGTGGTTGACAAGATGATCATCAAAAAAAAATACGCTAACACAGGAGTTAGCGTATCTCAGTGAGACAAACTTGACATAGCGTATTCTTCCAAGATAGCGTATTTCGACATTTCTATCAAAAATACGCATATCTTACAGAATATGCTTCAAACATATTTTTCGTATAAATGAAAAATATGGAATACGGCTAAACCCTAAAGAGGGAAGTGTATTTTCTGACGTATTTTGACCCTAAAAAGGGGATACGTTCTATGATCTTGTTCTAACCAGAGCCCTAAATAGGGGATAGTTACTGTTCATCATCACCATCCTCACCATAGAGGGGTTTCAATGGACGTTCACTTCGACGAACGCGTTCATCGGTAGTCTTCTTAGCAGCGGCGGCGGCAGGCTGAGATGACTCCGAGGGAGCCTTTCCCTTTCCCTTCGCAGCAGCATCGACCTTGGGCGCCATTGATGAAGACTGAGTCGAAGAAGAAGAAGGCTTGAGTTTTTGGGGCTTTTCTCTCTCGAAGACGGATGCGGAAGTAAAGAAATAAATTAGGTTTTGAAAGACCTATTTATAGAAAAAAAGAAGAAGTTCAAACGGCGGCCGTTCTTTAAACAGAATCCCTAAAGATTTGCACTGATATTGAGGAAGATAACAAACTCATGCCAGCGTGTCAAGACTTATTCCCACTTTAAGTTCAAAGTAATCTCGAACTTTTGAAATTCATAAAGTTCGAAAACTTTGAAGGGGGTCTTGTAGGGTGTGAAAAATTATGACACGCTGACATAAGACTCAGTCAAAGTCCTACGCTCAAAGCCATACGCTCAGCCAAGGCCATACGCTCATCTAAAGGCCGTACGCTCAGTGAATATTTTAATATTTCTTGAGATGACAGCACAGCATATATTTAATGAAGGATAAATCTGACACTTCGTCTTTCGTGCAAAGACAGCTGCCCTATGAAGATTAGCCGTCGTTTAGGTTTTCGAGAATTGATTTTGTCTCTTACGAGGACAGCTCAGCAGTCATCATAAATGCACAGCCATCATTACTGTCATTTCTGACAGTCTGTCAGCCATCATATCTGCAGCACAACGCTCAAGAGATATTTGTCAGTATTAGAAGATATGGCGTATTTGAGAAGATTGAAGACAGCCACGTGTCTACTCCCTTAATGCATACGGCGCCCTGCCCAAGTGAGCGTATGGACTCTATACGACTCCTTGCCCAACCAAGTGAGCGTATGGACTCCATATGACTCCTTGTCAACCAAGTGAGCGTATGGACTTCATACGACTCCTTGTCAACCAAGTGAGCGTATGGACTTCATACGACTCCTTGCCAGCCAAGTGAGCGTATGGACTTCATACGACTCCTTGTCAACCAAGTGAGCGTATGGACTTCATACGACTCCTTGCCAGCCAAGTGAGCATATGGACTTCATACGACTCCTTGTCAACCAAGTGAGCGTTTGGACTTCATACGATTCCATGCCAATCAAATGAGCGTATGGATTCCATATGACTCCTTATCAATAAAGTGAGTGTATCAGCTTTATATAGCTCTATATTGTTCAAGTCAGTGTATGTAAGACATGTGCCTTCAAAAGCTAGCGTATGATTCTTCTTCAACAAAGACAGCGTATCACAGCAAATGCATCCAGGATGACTTTCAACGTACAGTCAACACACGTTCTCACGTGTCCTGTACTCAGTTACCCACTTATTCAGAAGTTATGCAACGTGGCATCCATGCCACCAATTTCTCCTAGATATATTCTTCTACTTTCAATCGCACTCTAATGTGTCTCCACCAGAATTCGCCACGCGTCCCTACAGTTATGCATACGTCAAGTAACTGACTGAGCGTATGCTTCAGAACAGTTATCCAGAACTCTATAAAAGAGAGTTTCTTCATCTTCATCAGACACTACAGTCAATTCAGAGAGAACAAAGAGATTGCCCAGTTGCTGTCCAAGTTCTTCGAAGTTTGAGTTTTCTTCATCGCATCGTCCAAGGGATAAAGTAATCGTCTTCTAGATTAGATTCCAACAGTTGTAATTTTCCCAGAAACACAATAAATAAAGTGAATTTATTTATGGAAAACAGTAATGGCACGAGAAGTGGGTACGTCCAGCCTTCGCCGCAGCGTCGGCGGTAGAACGCTTTCCTAGGTCAATTATCTAACAATATAAGGTACATATACAGTATATACACTCCGAATGGAGGTGACCTAACAAATACAGTCTCAATCACATCTAAGGTAGGATAAGATAAAGATAGATAGATAAACTGAAATCCACAAGAGATACAGCAGATAGAAGTCCAAGTGTCTAAGATATCACAAATCCAGAAACATCTCAAATATAATAATCCATAAAGTAAATACAACTCAAGACAATTGAAACTAAAATCAGAAAACTCCAGCTATCTACTCCAACCTTTACTATGTCTCCTCTAAGCTAGCACGTAACCTCCAAGCTATCTGTAAAATTTATCAAAAGGTCCAGTCAGGACTGGAGCGAGCACAATATATCTCATGCAATTCATATCACGGCAGGAAGGTAAAAATATGCAGAAGAGTAAGATACATAAACTGTAAGAAGATGTACACGAAAACAGAGAGATATTATAAACTGAAAATATATACATGATAAGTAAGAACCGTAAGTGACTAGTGATTCAGAGCACAAACGGTTATGCAAATGGCACGATGTTGTACATGAGTAATCTAAAGAGGTTGTACACGAGTAATCTACTGGATTGAATACAGAACCACTTCTACTCCCCCGACCCAATCTATACACAAGGATCTAGCCAAGTTATGTCATTGTACACGAAGTATAGTCGTACACGAAGATCATGTAAGCACATGAGTATACATGATTTCACACAATTTGTACACGAAAAGCACGAACACAAGGAGTACACGATGCTCATGATAAAGTACACGAACATGAAATACACGATATATCCGATAAGGGGATAACATCGCACGACAAGATCCATATAGTACTAATCCAGGTTTCCAACGTGTCAGCATCATGTAAAGTAATCTAAAGTAGAAAATATACTCCTAAGCAGGAAATGAAATGGTCAGAGAATGTACTCGCTTGATACCCTAAACAACTGACATGAAAAGATGGCCAACTGGAGTCACAGAGTCCTAGTTATAGCAACACAGGTTATAAAAGTTCAATTTATATGGTAATTGAAATTATAATACAATCAACATGAGTCTAAGTCAATCTAGGTCAAAGTCAACCCTTGGTTAACTCTGGTCAACTAGCTAGGGTTGGGTCGACAATGGTCAACTAGTCTTGGTTAGTTAATTATAGGTCTAAACAAACTAAGTATATGCAAATCAAGTATCCAAGATAGCAACTAACTCATAGCCTAAGTCACTTGCTAAACCAAGCACAAAACTAAACCGCAAGCTAACAAAACACACAAACTTAGGCATATAATGTATATATTATTCACATTCACATATTCATATACATAGATATATATAGGAAAGCTATATATATATAGGCACACACAACCACACACACACACACACACACCACACACACACACACATATATATATATATATATATATATATAGAAAGAGAGGTAAAAGAGTAAGTGAGTATGTGTGTAGCATATGTGTGAAAGGATATGCGTTAATGTTCTCAGATTTAGAGATAAATAGGTGTATGTGACATGTGATACATGGTGTCAAAGGGTATATGAATCATGTGTGTAAAAGCTTATAGGTTAACTCAGTTTATAGAAATGCATACATACATACTTACATTGCTTACATGCATGCATAGATATCATGTATACATATACATTGCATACATGCCTACGTACTTATCATGTATGCATACTTGCATTCATTCATGCACCTATACATACATACATAGATGTATACATACTTATTTGAATACATTATATACTTGCATACATTATATTCATATATGCATACTCTATATTATTACATTCATTCCTACATAAATGCATACATATATATGCATACAAACTCGTATATTTAACTCAAAATATATGCGAATATATATTACATTACCTTAACACACACACACACACACACACACACACACACACACACATATATATATATATATATAATATATATATATCCCATATACATGCATACTTCAGTTCATGTATTATATCCATTCACATATCATTAAGTTGCATGCATATACTTATTTTCATTACATACATGTCATTCATGCATATTACATACTTACATGCATCTATACATTATATACATTGTATACAACATAACAAAATAGAAAAGGAAAAAATGGGGAAAAACTGAAATGGAAAGGAAGGAAGGAAAAATGTAAGAAAAAGGGAAAACAGTGGACCTATACATGCTTGCATCATATATTCTACATTACCATACATGTTATCATTATATATTGTATTATATTTTATACATTATGCATTCATTTCTATCATTACATATAAACCTTGCATTTATCTAGCATTCATTATATACTTCTTGCATACATTATATATCATTCTTTCATTCATGCATTTATGCGTTGTTTACATACATTACATTGATTGCGTTCCTACATGCTTGCATTCAACCATATATATACATATTTGTAAAGAGGATATAAATATCATATATATTTCATTCATCTAACATATCATGCATTACATACTCTATATTCATTTAATATACATACTACTAGGCTTATAGGTTACGCAAAATATCTATATCGTATATCACTCTTCTACTTAAAACCAATACTGTACCAATTGGGCCTTCAATAAATTCTAGGATTAAAGTATGTTGTAGTCCTTCGTGTTAGCTTTCCGAAACTTCAAACAGATCGCATTTTCGTGTCTGGAAGCTCCCGAAATCGCAAAAATACTGAAACGCATTCGTCTTTCGTACAGCTGACACTCAATTAATTCTACAGAAAGTTCCAGAAAGAATTTGACTTCTAAATATATATACCTGGAAAGCTAACTTCGATACGGTTCTTTTAAAAAAAATGGGAGATAAATCACACTTCTAAGCTAAATGTTATGATATTTCTAAATTGCTTTGGTTAATAAAAACATGGATAAATATTATGACGAATTTGAGTTGTTTTGGACAAAAGAAACACATGTAGGCCAAGATACTTCGATACCAACATAGGTATCCAAATGAAACTCATTCTAACCATCCTAACTAAGATTAATCCACTCTCTAACGATTCTAAAACTGAATTTAAATATATATTGAACTATTATCATTCATACACCAAATTTGGGATCTATCAAGTAGGACACAAAACACATATCTAAAATCGTCAAGAGAGCTCCAAATGGCCTCAAATTTGAATCTAAAGGGGACACATGTATGAGGATGGATCCTACGAATTCAAAACTAATTTATATGCAAAGAAAATCGATTTAGAGGATGGGTTTTACCTATTGGGAGTGGAATTCCAATGAAATCCATTAGGACACGGCTCCGATACGAAGATCCCTTAAAGTGGACACTCGTCCTTGCACTTCTCTTCCAATCCTTGGTTGCACCCATCCCTTGGAGAATGGGAATGATTGAGGGAAGATTTGGTGAAGGAATGATTTGATTTGGAGATCAAATCAAAGGGAAGACTCTATAAAATTAGGGAAGAATAAAAGAAAATTAAGAGAGGCAAGATTGTAATAAATAAAATGAATCATTCTCTCCTAAAGGTGGTTGCCATAAAGAGTCCATTAGGGCTAATGGTAAATGTCCTAATTGCCCTTCTCTAGTTTCATATGGTTAAGTCTAGACTAGGTTCAAGTTTGGGGTCAAAAGGATCTAGTTTCGAGTCTCTAACTTAACCATTCTAACGTGATAAAAATTAGTCTAACTAACTAACTTAAATGTTAGGTTTTATGGGCCATGCTTAACTTAATATTGGTCCCATCTAGAGTTTAAGCTACCCGGGTCACAAAACAAGTCGGAACGAGACGAAACTCAAACCTGACTAAACAAATCCAATAAAAATAATATTAAAAAATATAAAATTTTCCCAAAATATTAAATATGAAAATTAAAAAAAATCATAATACATTAATTTAAATATTATTAAAATAATCTAAAATTTACCAATTAATCAAAATCCTAAATAATTTACAAGTCACAAAATGACCAAAATACCCTTAGCCTAAAAAGTTGTAAATATCATTCTAATCACATGGTTAGGTCCCTATGGTCATGGTTAGTCTCTAGGCTCAACATTTTTAGGGTTCTCTAGCTAACACATCAAAATTATAATTCACCAATTTTACATAGTATTAATTTAATTAAAAATTCCCATAAATTATAAATCCTATTATTAAATATTAAAGTTTTACAAAATTTTAAAATTACCCTCATTTTAGAAAAGTGGATGTTACATGTTGTCCGCCCTCTCTTTTCCAAGAATGTGATTTTTGCTTGTAACAATGCATTATCTTAATTTCTTGGAAACTTCACGAGAGTGCATGTTACATGCATGCAGAATCTATGATTCTACACAGATAATAATTTTGTTGAATCCTTCATAACTATATATAAGTATCAATCACTCGCTCAAAATACATGATGATTTATTCTCCCATTAAAGATAAATGAAGAAGGGTGCAAACATTTCCTTAGTTATCCTCCTCATGCTCGTCATTTTTACGTCAGGTAATTAATCAGTTACTTCTAGAACATTTTGCTATATTTGTTCGATACATAATTACAATTATTGAAAGTATGTATTCTTATATATTACTAATACATAACCCACTAATTAGATAATATAAATTGGTTAACTAAAATGGACATGAACACTAAGTGTAGAATCAAATCTAACACGGTGTGTTTGTGTCTGTGTATATTAAAGCTTTAAGCTATACTATCTTAATTATTACATTTTCGTATTGAAAGCTTTCTTAAGAATTATTGGTAAAAAATAATATAATTCTGGTAGTTTCTTTGTTGAAAATTTTAAAACAAGAAATTGGAATAAATCAACTAAATAGACCATATTGAAGATTATTTAATATGCTCTAAAATATTATTATTATAGTATTAGAATAAATATAAATGATAACTTCTAATTCATATTTAATTGCTTCAATTTACAATGTGTGCATGCTTCATGCAGAGATAAGCACGAAGGTTGCAGCAAATTGGTGTAAGTTAAAGGAATTCAGTGGCGAATGCACCGCAGCAAAATGTAACAAATCATGTGAGGAAAATGACAAGGAAGGCAGTCGATGCAAGGGTGGAGAATGTTTTTGCTACACTCGTGGTTATTATGATTGTAAATAATTATTAAAAATGAATTATGTCACTCTTTCATGATTTCATCAAAATAAAAGAACAAGCCTTGAACCAAATAAAAGTATAATGTGTTATCCTCTCTAGTCTGTAAATAATTTGTCATTTATGGACGATAACAACTAGCAAGTTCAATTTGGTTCCATAAAACATAATTCGGTTCCATCAACCAACTGAGATTGAACATAAAAATAAGCTAAATTGCCTTTACGACCTGAGTTAAATATAGGAAGCTCGCCTCATGAGCTAGTGAACAAGCAACTAGCTTTCGTGGCACAATTAGTTGACTTGTATAAAATCATCAAAGTTTCTATATTTAGATTTAAATCTAGTAACAAATGTTGTGTAAAGCACAACATAATAGTTTAGTTCTGGGTAGTGAGGGTAATAATTTAGCTAAGGTGACATAACTATTTTGTCTTCTAATTTGGTTTGAGTAGTTGGCTAAGTTTTGTTACATTTTACAAAAGAATCACATGAAATGTTCATCAATTTTTCTAAAACTTCTTCAATTTGGTTAAATGGCAACACCAGTAAGAATGCTCAAAGTAGTATCTCCATTTAATTGGAATATAAGGGAATTTCTTCTGCAATATTTGGGTATTCCCGTAAAATATGATAAACTTAGTTGACATGCCATTGAGGGCCTTTAGCGAATAAAGTTGAAAATAAAATTAACCCTTGGAGGTTGTTCTTAGTCTATAGGGGTTAGAATAATTTTAGTTATTACAGTTTTGTCAGTTTTGCCTTCTTATTATATGTCTACATTTTACCTTGCTTGGGAAATGGACTTGGAGAACTTATTGGGAACTAAAACTGAAATTGTTTCCCCAAACCAAGAAGGTACAAGAGAACCGAAGAAAAGAACACAAAACCAAAAGCCAAAATCACACAGAAAGCGAAATGTAGACATAAGAAATTTTTGACATAGAAAATCCTTGCCAAAAATACGGGACGATCGGAGTCCAACCATGAAAATCCTCCACGATTGGAATAAAAAATACATCGACCCCTTACAAACTTCTCACCGGTCCAAATAGTTCACCACAACTCCTTGAAGAAGAAAATTGATTTACAAGCACACGAACGAAGAACGAAGAAACATCTGACTCCGGGGCATTTTTAAATTACGCATATATATATATATATATATATATATTATATATTATATATATATATATACTCAATCCAACTCCATTGAGATACTTCCATTATATTAAGGAATAAACAATCCGACTACGGGGCATTTTCAAAATAGGTTGGGAACCCTACCCACTCCAAAAAATCTTCTTCCCAAATAGTGGAGGAGCTCATTATACAGACGATCTTCTTGCAATACTCAACTTCCCATTAGTAGAACCTTTACGAGCATATCCGATCCATTGTCGTCTGTGTGAATCTTCTCAAGCGTTGTGCCCTTCTTCTCAAGTGCATCTTGTATCTAATGATATCGAGTCTCAATAGTTTAGACCAACTATGAAAGGTCAGGTTCTTTCCAAGATGTATTGTACTCTAGCTATCACAAAGCAAAACATAGTGCACTTATTTTAGCCCAAGTTTTTGCCACAACTTCTTCATCCAAAGCAACTCACTGTAAGCCACTGTCACTGTAATATACTCTGCCTTTGTCGTAGTCGGCATGGCAACACACTTCTGTAATTGTGACAGCCATGATACCGTGCTACCAGCAAACATCATTGTAACTACTACCACTTTTCTAAAATGTGGGTAATTTTAAACTTTTAAAAATTGGTCATGTTAATTATTAAATAATGGATTTAAATCATATTAATAATAAATTGGTAATTTTTGTTTATTTTAATGTTATTTAATTTGATGTATTAAGATTTTGTCATTTGCTAGTGGAACCTTAGAACAACTTAGCCTAGAGACTAACCATGACCATGGAGACATAGCTAATGTAATTAGATTAGTAATTAGACTCTAATCTAGCTAGGAATCACTTAGAACCTAATTTAAGAAAAAAAAAGGTGCCAGTTTGGGCCTTTAGCAAAGGGGCTTGATTTGACAACTTGAAGGGCCTCTTTAATCAATGTAACTTGATCTAAACCCTAGCCCAGCCATATGACCAGCCAAGAGCAGCCCCGTCACCCTATATAGATCACATTAACCCCCATTTATCCCTCTTTCATAGAAACCATAACCCTAGCTTGTGTTCTTCCCCAAATTTCCCCCATTCCTCAAATTAACTCCAAATTCATCCAAACCAATTGCAAACTCTTCCTATTGAAGAGAGAAGGTCTCTATTGGCTAACTAAGAAGGATTTGGAGCAATTTGACCATTGGATTTGGTGGAAGATCATTTTAAGTAGATTTTTATTAAGATTCTAACTCCCAATTGGTAAGAGCCACCAAACCTATTTGATTTCAGTTTTATTGTTGTAGCTGCATTCAATTAGGCTCCCCCTAGACCTAGGAATGATTTGGGCCTAGTTCGTGTCCATTTGAGTTATGTATCATGGGCGTATCACTCCGTATCAAATACTTATCTCAAGTGTACGACGAAATACCCCATATGAAGTTTTGATCACCATTGTCTAAGTAAATTACATATTTAGATAGCTAATTATATATAGATTGCAATGATGTGACTGAGTTGGATTTGTGTCATTTGCTGTGTCGATTTGGACACGAGGATACGAGGTTTTTACTGTACGAGCACTGTAGTAGTCCCCTGATGCTGCAAGTCTTACGTCCCCTCGACACGATACTATTTCATGTGCTAGTGACTAGTTTGGGTAGCCCCCGTGTCTGACACCTAACTCTAGTAATGGGGTTTCAACCTATGACATTTATGATCTGTGGCATTAGCCACAATTTTAACTCAGAGCAGTCGAGACACTGCACTACATGTTCTGATATATTAGACACTAATCATTTGCCACATTCGACACTCTATGGACACTGTACACTTTGACACCATAGTGACTCTCCATTGACACATGTTGACATGCCTGCACACTTGCTTCGACAAACACTTGTATTCATACTTTAAATTGACACTGCTCTAAAATTACTTACATCTGACACTCTGTGACACATTACTGCACACATTGACACCCATTAGTTCAACTATTTTGCTATGCAACCACTCACTTCACATGTTTGAATCACTGCACACTTGACACTAATGCACTTCACATTCTCTGTTGGCTGCACAATGTTCTGATGCTCACACTTATTCACTTGTTGTACACTCACTTCATACTTTTGTTTATATTCTGATACTCTTGACACTTTCATAATGACACTTAACATGTTCTAAAACTGGACATTTGCAATCACCATCACACACACACACATGTGTCACACTTGTAATCACACACTTGTACAGCTGTATATTGCTCTGAAACTCTGATAATAAGTTGACACATCTCACTTGCATTGCTACACACTCTCTATATCCGCAATGTTCTGATACTCTAGTTCACTTGACACTTTCTGACGCATTGACACGTCTGAACACTTGTCTCTGCTGTACACCAATGAAGACGCCTTCACTCATTCACAGTCACTTGAGACTTGTACTGAACACATTAGATTATGATACCCTTGCTTCATATGTTTGACACATACTCTGACACATATTCTCTGATACTCTTTGACACAGTCACTTGTTGGGATATGCTTTGATTTACCTTAACACTTGTAATGCTATACAATTGACACACACATCACTGCGCTCACATTCACTCAAAGCATACCACCATCCACTACACTACATTATTTCATGTCTGCAAACACTCGTGCATTCACCAAACACTGCATTCCTTTTAGTCCCAGTTTATATACTTGATTAGCAATGTCAATCTTGATTGTGCCTTATTTGACATGTGAACCATAGATTGTAATGTACAGACCTCATAATTGCTATCTAGTTTTTAGACTCCACAACTTATGATCAATCCTTGATACATTCTACTCGATTACCTATTGTCCTGTATACTTAAGTCATTTTACTGCATCTTGAACCGTTCCCTGCATAGATGTTCAGAGTTCTGCATCATCATAGGTTCAGGTTCCTAAACATTACATGTTTAGGTCCTTTTTTCCCCTATCGAGTCCATGTTGATAATCACTTTTATATAATGCATTACTGTTCTGACCATACCACTGCTCTATTCACCTAGCGACCCTTAATTGTTTGACCATTTGATTATTGGCCTACATTCCCTATAGTTTAGTCCATATAGGGACTAGAGAATTGATAAGTTATTCTCTGCATTGCTCCCATGTTCAGACATGAACGTGATGCATTGCCTTCAAATTAAATAACCGGCTACACTCATTACACTATATCCACTTATCCTGCTCCCTTTGTTCATTCTCCCGGCCATTACCCTTTGGGTTCTTTTCTATTATGCATATTATAGGGTTTTGGTTGTATATATATATATATATATATATATATATATATATAAATTATATATATATATATATATATATATATATATATATATATCTTGTATATATATATATTATATATATTTATATATATATTTCTATATTTTTTTTATATATATATTTCTATATATATATATATATATATATAATATATATATATCTATATATATATATAGATATAAATAGGTAGGTTTATGAATGTGATTGTTTGAGAGGGTAGGGCTATAGGCTTGGTTGTGAACATAGTGGTTATATATGCAAAGATGTATATAGAATAAGGTTTAGAGATGTACAATATCCTTTGTATATGTATATGTGCATGTCTATTATTAATATGACATAGGTTGTATGTGATTCTTAGGTGTTACATATTGGGAGGGTTATATACATGTATTATGTATGAGAAGGTTTATATGTCTAGGACTATAGACATTAGTTGTATATATATTAATATATATGATAAAGATATATGGTATCCTAGGTATGTTCTGCCTATGGTTTAGTTTGAGTTAGTATATCATAGTGTTGACCTAGATATTGACCGAGTTGACTAGACAGTTGACCAAACCCTAGATATTGACTTATAGTTGACCATAGTTGACCAGGAGTTGACTTTGACCTAGAAGGGCCTATATCATGTAGATTGCAATGTAAACTTCAATTATTCAATATTGAACTCATCATAACCTGTATTGCTCTAAATAGGACTCTTTACCCCAGTTCAAACATATGTACACATCAATTGCTTACAGTATCAGGCGAGTACAGTCTCTGTTAGTTTCTATTCCTAATAGTATCTATATTGCCTGCTTTAGACTAATTTACTTGATGCTGACACATTATTCACACAAACTAGTAATCTATGGATCTTGTCATGCGATGTTATCACCCCAATAGATACATCGGATATTTCATGTTCATCTACTTTACCATGTGCATCGCGAACTCCTTGTATTCATATTATTCGTGTATAAATCGTGTGCTCTTATGTACTCTAGTATGCTCACATGTGCTTCTAGTGTAAAACTAACCATCGTATACGTAACATAACATGGTCGGATCCTTGTGTATTGATCGGGATGGGAGAGTAGAAGTGGTCATGTGATTAAACCCCTTAATGTAAATCATGTACATGTCTATTATACCGTCATATATAATAGAGACTTTGTAGAATATATCGTGTACAAACCTAAACTAATCATATAATCATCTTGTGCTCTACTTATATTTATTATACTTCATAGTTTCTTTATTATATTTCATGTACTCAGTTTACTTATTCATATCTCATGTATTCCTGTATTTCTTTACAATATGTCATGTATTTTATTCTACTATTAGCTCTATATTTTCTACCATGCTTTGGAACTGCTTTCAGAGATATGTGCTCGTTCCCGTACGATAACGTTGAAAATTCTACAAATAACTTGGAGGGTTCAAGCTAGCCTGGAGGAGACACCAGTAGAGCTTGGAGCACATTATTAGGTTCTTGTCTAGTTGTAGTTTTTAGTTATTTCATGAGATGTACTTATTTCATACTTTATGTGTGTAGTGATGATAACACTTAAACTTCTTCAAATCTAGTTTTGTGTTAAACTTTGTGATCGTTCTATCTATCTCATTTCGTGCTGATTTCCATCTTAGTTATTTTGTGATTGAGCTGTATCCTTCTGAGATTGTCCTTCGTTGGGAGAGTATATTTATATTAGACTGGTTTATTGACTTGTGTTAGATGTTGTTGAGACCTAGGGCAACGTTCTACCGTCGATACTGCGACGTAGGCTGAACGTACCCACGGTCTTGTGCCCCTTTTACTGGGTACGGGTCGTGACAATCATCACATAATCTAAAGTCGATCACCTCGTGTCTGCATCTCCAGCCATATCAGCAAAAGTATATCCGAACAACTTCGTCTCGTCACCACCAAATGAAAGCCTCTAATCAGCAGTTCCATTAAGGTATCATAGAATCCACATGACAATACTCCAATTTACCCTTCTAGAATTAGAAAGATACTTGCTAACCATGCCAACTGCGTGAGCGATGTCTGGCCTCGTACATACCATAGCATACATAAGACTCCCTACTGTTGAAGCATATAGAACCCTCTCCATATCTTCCTTCGCATCCTTGGTAGATGGATACTACTCCATAGTAAACTTAAACTGAGCCAAAGGGGGTTGCTCACTTTCTTCGACTCGTCCATCCCGAAACACAGAAGTATCCAGTGAATGTATTTCTTTTTAGACAAATAAAGCAACTTGGACTCTCTCTCTCTCTCTCTCTCTCGGCTAATCTCCATCCCAAGTATAGCCGTTGTTGCGCCTAAATCCTTCATGAAGAATATTGCACTCATTTGGTACTTTATCTCTGCTATCCTGGTGGTATTTCGACGCACCAATAACATATCATCTACATAGAACATTAGTACGATGAAATCATCCCTAGCAAAGTACTTTATGAATACATAGTGATCTACAGCCGTTCGTGCATAACCATGCTCTTCCATAAACGAATCGAACTTTCTATACCACTACCTCGAAGCTTGATTCAGACCATACAGACTCTTTCTCACTCGCCAAACTAATTTTGACATGCCCTTCTCACATAATCCCTCCGGCTGCTCCAAGTACAACTCCTCCTCTAAATCACCATAAAGGAATATCATCTTCAAGTCCAACTGCTCAACCTCCAAGTTGAAACTGGTTGCCAATGCTAGCACTATCCGGATAGATGATAACTTGATGATTGGCGAGAAGATCTCATCGAAATCCATACCTTTTTTCTGACCGTAGCCTTTAACTAACATTCTTGCTTCGTATCGAGGACAAGTAGTATCATATGTCTCCTTCAATCTAGACACCCACTGATTCTTCAAAGCATTTTTGCCCTTTAGCAACTGTACCAGCTCATAAGTGGAGTTGGCCTGCAAGGAACTAATCTCCCCCTGCAGGGCCTGCATCCACTTCCGACTGTGTTTGTCTTCCATCACAACTGCAAAACTTTCAGGCTCTCCCCCGTTAGTTATACATACTCATCTGGTGAGTATCTCGTGGACGGTCGAATCGCTCTCGTGCTCCTCCTAAATGGAACCTCTAGCACTTATAATGTACCGACAACCTCATTTACTTCAGGAAATACCTCCTAGTTGGTGACTTGAATAGAGATATGGATTGTCCGAGTCTTCGATGTGATTTGAGCAAGACATTGGAGGAGAAGACTATTAGTAGGCGTATGGGATAGACAATTATACATAAGCCTCAGTGTACCATGGTATAGGTCCAGTACGGTCGGAGAAGTATGCTAGTTTATATTTTAGTATTGGTTGACGCTAATGCTACTCTATTACCTACCCATACGTCCCAAAGTCGTCTTCGACGTACATTCACATATATGGATAGTTTACCCAGTTTTTATTCTCATATTTATTTCAGTTCACATTATAGCTTATTATTTTGTTTCTTGTTATGTCCCTCTATGCACCTAGTTCTTTTCCAAATACAAACGAGCATCTATATCCTAGGGTTTATAGACCATGTTTCGAGCCCAGTTTTCTTGTAGAAGACAAAGAGATTGTGCCAGAAGAGTTTTCCTGATCTAGGGGTTTGAAGTTGATTAGAGTCATGTATATTTTATCTAGCTAGCTATGTTATGACTACTTCTTATTTCATTTATTTCCTATTTTTTGGCATTGTACTTTTATTTGCATAGATATATTTCTACGAGACTTGGACTATTTTAGGCAGATCTTGTATTTGGATATTCAGATTTATTTCTATTTCAGTCAGACATTATTATATATTTGTGTGTGTTGATATTGTTATCATGTGGATGAGATTATAGTGTTATGTTGTTGCTGTGGAGATATTAGATTAACCGTGAATGTTGTATTGTAATTGTAGGATTTCAGCATACTACAATTAGGATAAGTCCATTAAATTGGAAATACTTATTCTAACCGTACAGCTGACATGCTCATGTCTTGGATTCTTATGTATTTTGAAACTGGGACGTGACACCCCTCCTTACACCATCATCCTCCACAACTCCAGTGTCCTAACTTTTGAAAAATTTATAATTACTAGTATAGATATCCAAATTTCTCAATATACATTGTAACCTCCTATGTGTATTTTTGCTTATGTTGTCCGCCTGATCTTTTCCAAGAAAGTGATTTTTGCATGTAACAATGCATTATCTTAATTTCTTGGAAACTTCACGAGAGTGCATTTATACATGCATGCAGAATCTAAGATTCTACACAGATAATACTCTTGTTGAATCCTTCATAACTATATATAAGTCTCAATCACTCGCTCAAAATGCATGAGTTATTCTTGATTTATTCTCCTATTAAAGATAAAATGAAGAAGGGTGCAAGCATTTCCTTAGCCATCCTCTTCATGCTCGTCATTTTTACGTCAGGTAATTAATCAGTTACTTCTAAAACATTTTGCTATATTTTGTTCGATGTACATAATTTCAATTATTGAAATTATGTATTCTTATATATTACTAATACGTAACCCACTAATTAGATAATATAAACTGGTTAACTAAAATGGACATGAACACTAAGTGTAGAATCAAATCTAACACGATGTTTTTGTGTGTGTATATTAAAGCTTTAAGCTATACTATCTTAATTATTACATTTTTGTATTAAAAGCTTTCTTAAGAATTATTGGAGAAAAATAATATAATTCTGGTAGTTTCTTCGTTGAAAATTTAAAAAAAGAAATTAGAATAAATCAACAAAATAGACGATATTGAAGATTATTTAATGTGCTCTAAAATATTAATATTAAAGTGTTACAATAAATCTAAATGATAACTTCTAATTCACATATAATTGCTCCAATATTTACAATGTGTGCATGCTTGATGCAGAGATAAGCACGAAGGTTGTAGCAAATTGGTGTAAGTTAAAGGAATTCAGTGGCGAATGCACCGCAGCAAAATGTAACAAATCATGTGAGGAAAATGACAAGGAAGGCAGTAGATGCAAGGGTGGAGAATGTTTTTGCTACACTCGTGGTTATTATGATTGTGACTAATTATTAAAAATGGATCATGTCATTATTTTATGTTTTCATCAAAATAAAAGAACAAGTCTTGAACCAAATAAAAAGTATATAATGTGTTTTCCTCTCTAGTCTGTTAATAATTGTTCATGTTTTGGACGATAACAACTAGCAAGTTAAATTTGATTCCATAAAACTTGATTCGGTTCCATCAACCAACTTAAATATAGGAAGCTCGGCTCATGAGCTAGCGAACAAGCAACTAGCTTTCGTGGCACAATTAGTTGACTTGTATAAAATCATCAAAGTTTCTATATTTAGATTTAAATCTAGTAACAAATGTTGTGTAAAGCACAACATGATAGTTTAGTTTTGGGTAGTGAGGGTAATAATTTATATAAAGAGATGATTAATTTATAGTTTGCGGGTGACATAACTATTTTGCCTTCTAATTTGGTTTGAGTAGTTAGCTAAGTTTTGTTACATTTTACAAAGTAATCACATAAAATATTCATTAATTTTTCTAAAAATTCTTCAATTTGCTTAAATGGCAACACCAATAAGAATGCTCAAAGTACTATCTCCATTTAATTGGAATATAGGGGAATTTCTTCTGCAATATTTGGGTATTCCCGTAAAATACGATAAACTTAGTTGACATGCCATTGACGGCCTTTAGCATATAAAGTTGAAAATCAAATTAACACTTGGAGGTTGTTCTTAATCTACAGGGGTTAGAATGATTTTAGTTATAACAGTTTTGTCGGTTTTGCCTTCTTAATTTATGTCTGCATTTTACCTTGCTTGGGAAATGGACTTGGAGAACTTATTGGGAACGAAAACTGAAATTGTTCCCCCAAACTAAGACGGTACGAGAGAACCGAAGAAAAGAACACAAAACCAAAATCCAAAATCACACAGAAAGCGAAATGCAGACATAAGAAATTTTTGACATATAAAATCCTTGCCAAAAAATACTGGACGATCGGAGTCCAACAATGAAAATCCTCCACTATTGGAATAAAAATACACCGATGCCTTACAAATGCTCACCAATTCAAATAGTTCACCACAACTCCTTGAAGAAGAAAATTGATTTACAAGCACACGAAGAACGAAGAACTAAGAACGAATATGACGAGAAAGAATTTTCTAATGTGATCTCCTTTTCGATGTAGCTGTCAATGCTACTTTTCTCTCTCCAATAGTTGTAAAGCACTCTTGCCACATTTTGTAATATTATTTGAGATATGTTTTAGGGGTAGGTTACACCTAATACATATAACCTCAAACCTAAACTAATTTGAACCATTGAGATATTCATGTTATATGTAGGAATACTCAATATAAACCATTAATGTGCTTATATATATATATATATATATATATATACTCAATCCAACTCTATTGAGATACTTCCATTCCATTATATTAAGTAATAAACAATCCGACTCCAGGGCATTTTCAAAATAGGTTGGGAACCCTACCCACTCCAACAAATCTGCTTCCCAACTAGGTGAAGGAACTCATCATACCGACGATCTGTTGCAATACTCAAACTTTCCCTTGGTAGAACCTTTGCGAGCATATCTGATCCATTGTCGTCTGTGTGAATCTTCTCAAGCGTTGCGCCATTCGTCTCAAGTGCATCTCTTATCTGATGATATCAAGTCTCATTATGTTTAGACCAACTATAAAAGGTCGAGTTCTTTCCAAGATGCATTGTACTCTAGCTATCACAAAGCAAAATGTAGTGCTCTTGTTTTAGCCCAAGTTTTTGCTACAACTTCTTCATCCAAAGCAACTCACTGTAAGCCTCTATCGTTGTAATATACTCTGCCTTTGTCGTAGTCGACATGGCAACACACTTCTACAATTGTGACAGCCATGATACCGCCCTACCAGCAAACATCATTGTAACTACCACTTTTTTAAAATAAGGGTAATTTTAAACTTTTATAAAATTGGTTATGTTAATTATTAAATAATGGATATAAATCATGTTAATAATAAATTAGTAAATATTTATTTATTTTAATATTATTTAATTGATTTATTGAGATTTTGTTATTTGCTAGTGGAACCTTAGAATAACTTAGCCTAGAGACTAACCATGACCATGGAGACATAGATAATGTAATTAGATTAGTAATTAGACTCTAATCTAGCTAGGAATCACTTAGAACCTAATTTAAGAAAAAATAAGGTGCTAGTTTGGTCCTTTAGCAAAGGGGCTTGATTTGACAACTTGAAGGGCCTCTTTAATCAATGTAACTTGATCTAAACCCTAGCCCAACAATATGACCAGCCAAGAGCAGCCCCGTCACCCTATATAGATCAACATTAACCCCCATTTATCCCTCTTTTATAGAAACCCTGACCCTAGCTTGTGTTCTTCGCCAAATTTCTACCATTCCTTAAATTCACTCTAAATTATCCAAACTAATTGCAAACTCTTTATATTGATGAGAGGAGGCCTCTATTAGCTAACTAGGAAGGATTTGGAGCAATTTGGCCTTTGGATTTGGTGGAAGATCATTTTAAGAGGATTTCTATTAGGATTCTAACTCCTAATTGGTAAGAGCCACTAAACCTATTAGATTTCAGTTCTACTATTGTAGATGCATTCAATTACCCCTAGACCTAGGAATGATTTGGGTCTCGTTCATGTCCATTTGAGGTACGTATCGTGGGCGTATCACTCCGTATCGAATACTTATCTCAAGTGTTCGACAAAATATCCCATATGAAGTTTTGATCACCAATTTCTAAATAAATTACATATTTAGATTGCTAATTGTTTGCAAATTGCAATGGTATGACTGAGTTGGCTTTATGTCATTTGCTGTGCTGATTTGGATACGGGGACACACGATTTTTACTGTATGGGCACTGTAGCAGTCCCCTCCCGCTGCGAGTCTCACGTCCCCTCGAAACGACACTATTTCTCGTGCTAGTGAATGGTTTGGGTATCCCCCGTGTCTGACACCTAACCCTAGTTGTGGGGTTTCAATCCATGATATTTTTGATCTGTGGCATTAGCCACAGATTTTAACTCAGAGCAGTCGAGACACTGCACTACATTTTCTAACACATTAGATACTAATCATTTGTCACATTCGACACTCTATGAACAATGGACACTTGGACACCATAGTGACACTCTATTGACACATGTTGACATGCCTTCGCACTTGCTTCGACAAACATTTGTATTCATACTTCAGATTGACACTACTCTAAAATCACTTACATCTGACGCTCTGTGACACATTGCTGCACACATTGACACCCATTAGTTCACCTATTTTGCTATTGAATCAAATACTTCACATGTTTGAATCACTGCACACTCGACACTAATATACTTCACATCTCTGTTGGCTGCACAATGTTCTGATGCTCACACTCATTCACTTGTTGTACACTCACTTCTCACTTCTGTGTATATTCTGATACTCTTGACATTTTCACACTGACACTTAACATGTTCTGAAACTTGACACTTGCAATCACCATCACACACACACACATTTTTCATAATTGTAATCACACGCTTGTGCAACTGCACATTGCTCTGAAACTTTGATAACAAGTTGATACATCTCACTTGCATTGCTACACATTCTCTATATCTGCAATGTTCTGATACTCTAGTTCACTTGACACTTTATGACATATTGACACGTCTGAATACTTGTCTCTGCTGTACACCAATGGACACGCATTCACTCATTCACAGTCACTTGACACTTGTGCTGAACACATCAGATTCTAATACCCTTGCTTCACATGTTCGACACATACTCTGACATATATTCCTTGATACTCTTTGAAACAGTCACTTGTTGGCATGTGCTTTGATTTATATTGCACTTGCATTTCTATACAATTGACACACACATCACTGCTCTTACATTTACTCAAAGCATACCACCATCTTCTGTACTACATTATTTTATGTCAGCAAACACTCATGCATTCACCAAACACTGTATTCCTTTTATTTTTAGTTTATATACTTGATTAGCCTTATCAATCTTGCTTGTGCCTTATTTGACATGTGAAGCACAGGTTCTAATGTGAAGACCTCACAATTGCCATGTAGTTTTTAGACTCCTCAACTTATGATCAATCGTTGATCCATTCTACTTGATTACCTAATGACCTGCACACATGAGTCATTTTACTAGATCTTGAACTGTTTCCTACATAGATGTTCAGACCTCTGCATCACCATAGGTTTAGGTTCCTGAACATTACATGTTCAGTCTTTTTTTTCCCTATCGAGTCCATGTTGAAAATCTTTTTTATATAATGCATTATTGTTCTGATCATACCACTGCTCTGTCCACCTTGCCACCCTCAATTGTTTGACCATTTGATTATTGACCGGCATTCCCTATAGTTTAGTCCATATATGGACTAGATAATTTGATAAGTTATTCTCTATATTGCTTCCAAATTCGGACATGAATGTGAGGCATTGCCTTCACATTAAATAACCTGCTACACTCATCACATTATCCACTTATCGCTCTCTTTGTTCATTCTCCCTGCCATTACCCTTTGGTTCTTTTCTATCATGCATATTATAGGGGTTTTTGTTGTATAAATATATATATGCACGCCACGTAGGTATGTTATGTGCTAGATGATTGATAGGTAGGTTTATGAATGTGATTGTTTGAGAGGGTAGGACTATAGGCTTGGTTGTGAACATAGTGGTTTTATATGCAATATGTATATAGAATATGGTTTAGAGATGTACATTATCCTTTGTATATATATATGTGCATGTCTACTATTAATATGACATAGGTTGTATGTGATTCTTAGGTGTTACATATTGAGAGGGTTATATACATGTGTTATGTATGAGAATGTTTATATGTCTAGGACTATAGACATTGGTTGTATATATATTGATATATATGATAAAGATATATGGTATCCTTGGTACGTTCATCCTATGGTTTAGTTTGAGTTATTATATCATTGAGTTGACCTAAATATTGACCTGGTTGACTAGACAGTTGACCAAACCCTAGATATTGACTTATAGTTGATCAGAGTTGACCATGAGTTGACTTTGACCTAGAAGAGCCTGTATCATGTAGATTGTAATGTAAACATCAATTATTCAATATTGAACTCATCATAACCTGTATTGCTCTAAATATGACTCTTTATTCTAGTTCAGACATCTGTACACATCAATTGCTCATTATATCAGAAGAGTACATTCTATGTTAGTTTTTATTCATAATAGTATCTATATTGCCTGCTTTAGACTGCTTTACTTGATACTGACACATTATGCACACAGACCGGTACTCTATCGATCTTGTCATGCGATATTATCACCCCAGTAGATACATCGGATATTTCATGTTCATGTACTCTACCATGTGCATCGTGTACTCCTTGTATTTGTATTATTTGAGTATAAATCGTGTGCTCTTATGTACTCTCGTGTGCTCACATGTGCTTCTTGTGCAAAACTAACCATCGTATACGTAACATAACTTGGTCGGATCCATGTGTGTTGATCGGGACGGGTGTCACTACCACATTTCTAGTTTGAGGGTAATTTTGTCATTTTGAATTTAATTGAAATTTACATATATTATTTAGAATTTAATATGATTATTAGGAAAGGTATGATTTTAATATCATTAATTGATTGCCATGTGATTGTGATTAGCCCTAACCTAGTTTGGACTTAATCTAGATTAGTCATAGCTAGTCTAGTTAGCCATGGTGAGTATTAGTTAGTATTGGTTAGATGGGTTAAGTCATGATTAGTTAGAATGAATAGGTTGCAACTTGACTAAGGGAAACCTAGATTTTAGGCCATTGGTTAGCTAGATGGTATGATAGCCATTGGATCAATCCTAAAACCCTAACCCTAACCCCTTGGCCGGCCTAGGGATCCCCCCTCTCATGTCATAAAGTCCCTCTCAAAGTTTGTGCCTCCTTTTCATCCATTCCTTCATTTTCTAAAAGCAAGGTTTGTTCTTCATGAAAACTTCTTCATATTTTATTCAATATTAATCCATTTTCATTGCAACTTCTTTCATTGTGACCTAACTAGTGTCCCCCTACTGTTCATGGAGATTATTGACAGGTTTGACACAATTTGGAGCCATTGGCTTCCTAGAGGAGATCTCTTTTTTTTTGGAGTTTTCTTGGTGGAAGAACACCTATTGGTAAATCCCATTTCCCTCCATAAAATTTTGGTTTCTTTGTATGAACACCAAGCCCTAGGTGTCCTCTTACTGTAGGGATAGGTTTTGTACACTCTCGTGTCCTTTACCTGTCCGTATCGGACACGTATCAGTGAGCAGTCGTAGGTGTCCGACGAAATGCCACAATGGGCATTTCGTTCGCGTTTTCACATTGTGTTTGAATAGAAAACTAGGTTTTGGGGTCGCCTAGGAGTTTCTAAGTGACTGAGCGTGTCTCGTGTCGATTTGGTGTCGCTTTGGACCCTTGGACACGCTTGCACGTGCGTGGCAGCATTGTCCTGCTACTCGCGTGTCCGTATGAGTAATCTAGGACACATGGATGCGTGATAATTGACATGAAGCTCGGGGCAGTGTTTGACACGACACTTCCAAATCTCGTGTCCTATTATTTCGTGTCGAGTGAGGAATTCGACTCACGTAGGACACGGGTTCCCTGCAGTCTACTGTTCTGTGTTGTGGATTGGGGTCGTGTGGTTCTGGACACGTTTGTGTCCTGATATTGGACACATTATTGCTTGTGTGACACGTACACATATCCACTATTAATTACCAACCTTAATTCCATTGATTATTGCTAGTTTAACATTCGATTTGGACATATTCCTAATTTCTGATACTGTTAAGTATCAGTGAGTACTCTCACTGATTTTTCCCATTTTTGAATTACATTTTAATGTTAATATCATGTAAATTTAATGTGGATTGGTTGCTGTACATTAGATATCATGTTGGGGTTGTTCATGGCATGAGTGATGTGGGATTCACATTGGGAATTCGAGATTTGGGTGAACTGTTGGCAAATTTTTGAGACACTATTGGCTCTTCCTATTTAAATGTCCAGTGAGTTTTTAAACCTGAGATTATACAAGTTCACACACTTACACATGACAATCTAACACTGTTACACACTGTTGAAAACCTGGGAACATGAAATCCTGAACCACATTGAAAGTACACACACTGAATTGCACGTATCCACACTGAACAATCGATTCCTAAGAACACTGAGTTCATTCTCAGTTTTTTACGGTTTTTGAATAAGATTTAAATTTGATTTTGTGGTAAGATTAGATCCAATGTTTACAAAGGTTGTGATGATTTCATTGATTCAAGTTTTGAGTTGCTACTGATTTCCTTTTGAACTGTCAAGTGTTTTGAAACCTGAGAATGAATGGCAATCCATATTGGACTGTTTGTATAAACCTGGGATTAACTATAACTAGAGAAGAATGGCCAATTAACTGTTTTGACAAACCTTAACACCTAAAACACTGTCGTCACTAATCCTGAACACATAATCACCTGCACACTGTCTCGAATTCCTAGGAACCAGTTTGCCATTCACTGATATTTTAAATCCTGAGATTACACATTCACACACTCTACGCTGTACACTACACACACTGTTATGGGTCCTGTACACAGGACAGTCACACTCACCCAAACCCATATTGCTATATACACATTATTTTCCTCACATTCTCATCCCTGTACACAGGAACACATATGCACACACCCTAACACACATGCCTAAATCACATATACATCACACACACTCTCAAATATACACACACTCACATTTTGCCTAGACGTGTATACCCCTCTCTTTACATATGTAATATGTAGCTAGGGTGTAATGGGGATTTCAATGTGTATTACATATATGAATGTACATATATATATATATAGGTGTTGGCCTTGTGATTGTGATTCCAATAGATATAGAGCTATATATGGTATATGGGTTATGGTTTGTACTAGAACATGGCCTACATATAGTTGTGATCCTATATAAGTATAGGCTATGTAGGTAAGGTGTACATAGACATGGCCTAGGGCATGGCTAATTGCCTATGGGTCTGGGCCTATGACCTATAACCAAGATGACATAGCCTAGGGTACCCTAGAGTGATTTATGTGTATGAGATACACACATGTATAATACCCTATAGACTAGCGTATAATGTGTACTAGCTACGGCAGACTGTTTAGGCCTAGTTAGACTTCTCTGAGTCTAGGTTGACCTAGTTGACCTGACTTTGACTGTTTAGTGGATTGAAGTTGACTAGGGTTGACTTTGGTCTAGGTTTGACCTAGTATCATGTAGACTGCATCATAGTATCTTATTTTATTACCTGGACATGTTATGATTTGTGCTATTCTGATTAGGAGCCAGACACCACTCCTCAGGCAGTATTTTCTTCTGGACATCCAGGATTTCAGGCGAGTACATTCTTTGACCGTTTTATACTTGATAGGGTTTATATTTACGCACTAGATTACTTTACTTGATGCTGTCACGATGTTAACACGGATTGGTACTATATTGATCCCTTCATGAGATGTTATCCCCCTCGGGAGCATCGGGTTACAGTATGTCATATGCGTTTCACTTTCATCATGTACTCCGGTGCTTCCACCATTCATGTGCACTCTCGTGATTCATGTACTCTCTTGTTCACGGATCCCTCATGTACTGTCATGTGGACCCTGATATGGGCCTTCATGTGATATCATGTGCAATAACATAACCTGTCTGAATCCTTGTGTATTGATTGGGGTACGGGGGAGTATGAATGGTCATGTTAACAATTCTAAAGTAGTATACTCATGTGCAAACCCTTAGATTACTCATGTGCAAATTCAAGCCGTTCATATGTTCATCTTGTACTCTAAATCACTAGTTCACTGTAGTTCTCTATTTATAGTATCATTTATATTACAGCTCTTCTCTTTTACTTCATGTATATTCTGCAGCATTTCCTGTATCTTACTCTTTTGCATATTTATTTATCCTGTCACATAATGAACTGCGTGAGATGTACTGTGCTCGCTCCTGTCCTGACTGGACCTGTTGAAATATTATAGAGGATGATGTCACGACCCGCACCCATTTTTTTTACGAATGCGAGACGTGTCCAAGACAGCCTACGCCGCAGTGTCGACGGTAGAACGCTGTCACAGCCATGAGATCAAAATCACAAAATAATGCTCATTCACATAATTAATTTAACTTACAATGATCAAAAGTTTTACATTTGTAGAAAATATAAACTTGTACAAATAAATGAATGACTACAACTCAACTATCTAGCTAGTCTCTAGACTTTTGACTGCAAGTATTCCCGTCACTCCCCAAGCTAAGTGAATCCACGGCTAACCTGAAAATATTGGTTTCCAGTCAGGAATGGAACGAGCATAATTCACTGAATGCAATTTCATATAAAGAAAATGACTATATGTGAAACCCATAATTTGTATTTATTAATTAAATAATGTTCTGGTATTATTATTAGCGTTTTCTAAAATTATTATTATTAAATATTACTATTAATTATTTTGGGTGAAAAAGGATTTTCGAAAATTATAACAACTTGGATTTTTGATTTCGGACCCAGACCCGAGTCCGAGCCCAGACCCAGGCCGAGCCCAATCCCTTCTTTTATTTCTCAATTCTGATTTGAATTTGGTTTAATTATAAAAAAAATGTTTGGGAGAGCCGGTCCAATTTGGACCAGCACCTCTTCCCCTTCCCACGTTCAACAACTCACACCTCATTTTCGTAACTCCTCACAACCCCTCGTTTCACGTTCTCAACAGCCAACCCACTCCTCTACTTTAATCCCACTCTCCCCACCTCTTTCCCGTACTTCCAGCAGAACAACCAATCTCTCCACTCAATTTACTCTCTCTTCACACAAATCTCTCTCTCACTCTCTGATTTCTCTCTGTGGAGAGAACTCTCAGAACCAAAACTCTCTCTCTCTCTCTCTCGAGAACTTCACTTCTTGGAGAAACCCCAAGCCCTAGCCGATTTCCCTCTTTCCCCGTGCCCCATTTTCTCCGGCGAGGCGCTGCCCCCTCCGGCCGGATCCGCGCCACCCTCCGCCGATCCCCGCGCGGCTTCTCCGCGACCTCCTCCGGCGTGTTCCGAGCCCCGCGCCGTCGCGACCCCCGCGGCCAGCAGCCGTCTCCCGACCGCCCGCAGCGGCGGCTCCTCCCCGAGCCCGCACGCCCCTGTGGCCGCGGCTCCTCCCCGAGCCCGCACGCCCCTGTGGCCGCGGCTCCCTCCGCCGGCAGAACCCGACCCTCTCCGCGCGGCCGCTGCGCTGTCAGCGCCCACGCCGTGTCAGCGAGCCCCGGCAGAATTTCCCCCGCCGCTGTCGTCCGCTGCCGTAGCGCGACCCTTCTCCGCGGTTCTCCGCTGTCCGCGGACTTCCCCGTGGCCAATCCCCTCTTCCGCTGACTTTCCCGCGCCCCTTTGCTGTGCGTGGTTGAGCCGGGATCTTCGACCTGCTGCCGACTTAGTTCGGATTTCTTTCTCGAGATTTTTTCCCGCGGCTCCCCGCCAACGGAAACTGGTAATTTCTGATAATCAGAGTAGTTCGTCCCTCTCGTGTGTCGATGATGATACGGTCCCCAATCCCGCAATGGGAATCGGCTCGATTTATTGCGGTTCTGTGGTTTTGGCTTTCCGAACTCTATTTTTGGAATAGGTTCTGTTGTTCTTTTGTTTCTCGGAATTTTCGAGTATGTCCGACCATCTTCTTAGAATGGCTCTGTTTTTGGTTTTTTCGATATTTTTCGGAAAGGTTTCTGTAGTTGGATTATATTTGTGCTGTGGCTTTATGAAAACCATTTTGGGTTGGATATTTTGGTTGGAAATGGGTTTTCCCTGGTTTGGAAAATATTTGCAGGAGTTTGATGGCGCACTTCCCAGTTTTGGGTTTGTCCCGAAATAGAGGAAGTGCTGCCCAAATTTTTAAAAAAAAAAACTATATTTTTATTAATTTCAAAACTGGGTTTCGAAAATGAATTTCTAAACTGATTTTCGGGTGACGACCGTACCGGTCTGTGGGCCCCGACGAAATGCAAACGCACCGGTCCGACCGGACGTTGGAGTATTAGCCAAATTTTGAGGAATGGACCGAGTCTGAGACTCGTAGCTTTCATTTTTAATTATTTTATTTAATATTTAGGCTATATATTATAGTTATTTAATTACTGCACTTTGTTTATTAATTAAATCACTTTTCTCTTATTTGATGTAAAAGAAAATTGTACAGGGCATAAGCCCACCCTAGGACCATTAGCTGTGCCACTGTATTGTGTAGCGTAGTTTATTTTATTTTTCTTTTTCTGGTGGATGTAATTTGGGTGGTTTTTTGGTTAGTCGCATAAATCGTAGATTAGATCGCGATTACTGGTTAATTACGAATTTAGTTAAAATGAATAAAATATTATTAATTCACGGTTTATCGCTAAAAGAAATTGTATTTTTATAAATATATTACAAAACACAAAGTTTTCCAAATTGTAATTGATTCTCGTGTATTTCCAAATAATTTAATTAACCGGCTTAATCAACGCACGTAGTTGCGACGTAATCGTTAGCTGTAGGTTAATACAACTTAAAACCTGATTAGGACATTAATACTAGAGATTGTAACTAGCACATCTAGATATGGGTTGAATATTGTTTCTAAGTCTGGAATCTCAAATATAGGATTTCGAGGAAGTGTTTGACCTAGTTCCCCGGTACAGACTCTCGATCCAGTCACAATAACAAAGGCAAGTGCAGTTATGTCTATTTGGTAATTTATCTAGTAATTGTTTTATTGCAATTTTAAACCACATTGCTACACGGAACTCTCTCCTAGAGTTCGAATATTGACTCATTGATTGAATCTGATTGACTCGGGATATTGGGGGAGTAGTGTAGCGTCTATGACCAATACCCCTATATTGCATCATTGATTGTGCGAGCTGATTCCTCCTATACACGAGGATAGGCCGGACCGTATCATTAGGATATAATTGAATCATCCCAAGCCGGTCATAGTTTGTTACCTACTCAAATCACATTATTTTCAATTGTAGAATTGTTGAAAAATATTGTTAAAGTATTTCAAATTGTTTAACATTGCAAATTTCAAATTATTATTTGAATTATTGGATATTCGTAATTGTACTTTGCTCCCTCCTGACTGGAGACCCAACATTTTAGGTATCGCTGATGAGGCTTTGTTACGCGATCCCAAGACGAGGAATTCGAGATTGCTGAGCTGTTTGCCTAGAGTTTTCTTTTATTCATGATGTATAAAAAAAAAGTTTAAGTTGTATCTTTTATTTCATGTAAAAGTTTAATAAAGTTTTAAATTTTCCGATGTTGAGTTGTGACAAATTATAGTGTTGTTGTATGGTTACCTGCTACTGAACATCTTACTGCCGCCGTCTCAACAACGGTGCAGGCTGGGCATGATCCGACTAGTCCCAGAATATTGGGATCGGGTCGTGACATGTTTTTAGTGGTGGCCCATGCAGGTCCCAACAACAACTTAGGAAAACATATTTAGAAACAATTAGAACACTAGAACATCAATTTGTCACAACATAGGACCGAAATATATTATAAATAAATATTTTTGTTTGATTATAGACTGGTAGGATACCTTGCTTATGTTTGCATCCTAAACCATCCAGAGAATGACCGTTGACCAAATTCTGCTGGCGATAAGGTGTCATCTCCGGATCATACCCCATCTCCTCAACCAAGCCCAGGGTCCTTTCCCTCGCGGCTGTTTGACCGTCCTCATAGTGCACCCAGTGAAGTTTTCCCTACACTGGCGATTCCTACCTCATCTCAACTGAGTTGTATTTCCTTGGTGGAGTATCCATTTTTGTTGCTCCATCAGTACCAGCAAACGTCTTACAAATGGTTGCCCTATTTCAAGTAATCCTGGAGTTCCAGAAAGCTCAAGATGAAGCCCAGCGGGAACAGAAGAATATCACGAGGGAAGACATGAAGAACGTCATGATGTAGCCTTAGTTATTCCCAACCAAGTTAGAGCAGAACTTTTGTCCTAGGAAGGATACCCCTGAATCTAGAAGATATTTGGGTCCCATCAAGTACCCTACTTTCCGGCATTCTTGTCGTAAGACACTATTGGCTTGTAACTATTGCAAGAGGCCTGGTCATCAGGCCGTTGGTTGCCGAAAGAGATTGGGACGATGTTTGGCATGTGGATCTGCTAAACATTGGGTAAAGGACTGCCCCTTATCTTTCCATCAAACCAGAGCTCATATCCCAGCAACACCTGTTAGGCCACAATCTAGGGACTCTCTTTCTATCCAGCAGACCCTGCCTCCTACAATAAGGCATGATTCAGACTCGAAGATCATAGAAGATGGAGGACCAGATCAATGAAGGCTCTAGGATTTGTTCAGAGTGGAACTTTACCTTAGGGAGTATCTATCTTGTTTTGCCCCAGAAGGATGGAACAACGGATGTGCATCGATTACCAGACACTAAAGAACAAGTACTTTCTGTCCGGATCGAGGATCTGTTTGAACTGGTTGTGTGGAGTTAGGGTGTTTCGAAGTTTGACTTAAGATTTGACTACCATCAAACCAAAGTCAGAAAAGAGGACATTTCCAAGACGGCGTTCAAACACCAAGTATGGGTAGTTTTCTTTGGTCATGACGTTGGACTGACCAATGCTCCTGCTGTGTTCATGAACCTCATGAACAGAGTTTTTATGAGTATTTGAATCGGTTCATCATCTCCATAGATAACATTCTGAAGACTGAAGAAGAGCATGAGGAACACCTGAGGAAGTTTTGGAAACTTTGAGGAAAAAGAAGTTTTATGGTAAGTTATCTGAACGTGGATTTTCTTTGACAAGGTGGACTTTTGACCATGTTGTTAAGAGAAGAAATTTTGATGGAAGATAGCTGTTGTTGAAGAGTGGTATACCCCAAGTTCAATTCGGAAGTTTCTTGAACTTGGCCGGCTATTATCAAAAGTTCGTGAAGGATTTCGCCAAGATTGCTGAGCCGATGGCGAAGCTCATTTGGAAGAATGAAGAATTCATCTGAACGAAAGATTGCCAGGCGACATTGAGGAGCTGAAGAAGAGACTTACCACTACACCAATCCTTGCGCTACCCGCAGGAACCGGTGGGTTCTCAATTTACAGTAATGTCTCTGGAAAAGGACTGGGTTGCGTTCTTCGACAACATGGGAAAGTAATTGCTTACACGTGTAGGCAACTACAGACTCATGAGAAGAATCATCCCACACCTAAATTTGAATTGCTGCAATTATCTTTACTTTGAAGCTATGGAAGCAGGATTTTTATGGAAAGGGAGTGAAAATATGTACGGACTACCAAAGTCTGAAATATGTCTTCACTCAGGAAGGGCTGAATGTTAGACTAAGAAGATGGTTGAAGCAGATGAAGGATTTCGACATCAACCTGCAGTACTATTCAGGTAAGGCTAATGTGGTCACTGATGCACTTGGTCGATACTGATGGCGAAGTTCTTAGCCAAGGAGTGGCACCTGCTAGAAGACATCGAGAAGTTTGGACTGGAGGTTATACTACCTGGAGATGGAAGGACGGAGCTGCATGCTGATTCAGTATTGATGAAGTTCGAGGCTGATGGACAAAAAAAAAATCAAGAGGACGTAGTTTCAAAACGAGGCACTTTGCAGGCTTAGAGATCAAGTGTTGGCAAGAACACTTGAGGGTTTCTAAATTGATCAGCAGTGGAACTCTGAAGAATGGTGCGAGACTTTGCGTATCGGCTGCCAAACGGAGGAACGAGTTGATGAAAGAAATACACCAGTCACAGTATTCTATATATTCAGGAGATAATAAGATGCATCGAAATATGCCTCCACTGATTGGTGATATAGAATAAAGAAGGACAATTCCAGGTATAGGATTAGATGTAAATTTGTCAACATGAGGAATTTAGCAAGAGAACAACAAGTTTGTTGAAGCCGCTGGACAATTCGGAGTGGAAGTAGAAGCATATAACAATGAACTTTGAGTAAGGATTGCCTTGTTCCCAAGGAGGGAAGGGCACCAATTGGATTATTATAAACCGACTGACTAAGTCGGCACACTTTATTTTCTTTCATAGTTGGTTTATCCACTAAGAAGTGGGCAGCATGGTACGGGAAGCACATCTACCGGATTCATGGAGTACCGCGGGACAAGCAATCAGAGAGGTCAATCCAGACGCTTGAAGATGTTTGAGATGTCGCATCTCGGAATTTGGTAGGTCTTGGGAAGACCAAATTGCATTTGGTGAAGTTTTCTACCAGAGGAACAATCAGTTTTGACGGAGCCGAAAATTGAGGCCAGATACATAAGGCCATTTGAAGTTTAAGACGTGTTGGAAGTAGCGTACCAGTTAGCTCTACCAGCTAATCTTGAGAGTGTGCAACGTCTTCTACGTCACAGCTCAGATGCTACATTTCGGATCCGAGTCACATTTTGGATAATTCAGAGCTCAAGTTTGGACTTAACCTTTCAGTGCCAGAGAAACCAGTTGCAAGCCTAGTCAGAGGTAAGAAGAAGATCAGAATTCGAGCCATCACTTATTTTCTTATCTTTTCGTTCTAAACTTGACTGATGCTGACGAAGTTAGCCTAGTTTTGCAAGCTATCTCTTTATCAAGCTTGATCATGACGATATTTTATTGGGTGCACCCACTAATATATTGTCTAATCAGAACCGGTGCATGATGGTCTGATCAACCTCGTGTACTTTGGTTCGCCTTTGTATTTTTTTGCGTGGATAATATCATAAAACTTGTCCCTAAACCGTCTCATCCACGACTGCCTTGAAATTTTTATTGTTGGACCTGAGTTACGGACGTAGTACCCGTAACTGTTTGATTCTCCTACCCTGCCTTTAATTTCGAGGACGAAATTTTCTAAGGAGGGAAGATTGTGAAACCCATAATTTGTATTTATTAATTAAATAATGTTCTGGTATTATTATTAGCGTTTTCTAAAATTATTATTATTAAATATTACTATTAATTATTTTGGGTGAAAAATGATTTTTGAAAATTATAACAACTTGGATTTTTGATTTCGGACCCAGACCCGAGTCCGAGCCCAGACCCAGGCCGAGCCCAATCCCTTCTTTTATTTCTCAATTTTGATTTGAATTTGGTTTAATTATAAAAAAAAAATGTTTGGGAGAGCCGGTCCAATTTGGACCAGCACCTCTTCCCCTTCCCACGTTCAACAACTCACACCTCATTTTCGTAACTCCTCACAACCCCTCGTTTCACGTTCTCAACAGCCAACCCACTCCTCTACTTTAATCCCACTCTCCCCACCTCTTTCCCGTACTTCCAGCAGAACAACCAATCTCTCCACTCAATTTACTCTCTCTTCACACAAATCTCTCTCTCACTCTCTGATTTCTCTCTGTGGAGAGAACTCTCAGAACCAAAACTCTCTCTCTCTCTCTCTCTCTCTCTCTCTCTCTCTAACTTCACTTCTTGGAGAAACCCCAAGCCCTAGACGATTTCCCTCTTTCCCCGCGCCCCAATTTCTCCGGCGAGGCGCTGCCCCCTCCGGCCGGATCCGCGCCACCCTCCGCCGATCCCCGCGCGGCTTTTCCGCGACCTCCTCCGGCGTGTTTCGAGCCCCGCGCCGCCGCGACCCCCGCGGCCAGCAGCCGTCTCCCGACCGCCCGCAGCGGCGGCTCCTCCCGGAGCCCGCACGTCCCTGTGGCCGCGGCTCCCTCCGCCGGCAGAACCCGACCCTCTCCGCGCGGCCGCTGCGCTGTCAGCGCCCCCGCCGTGTCAGCGAGCCCCGGCGGAATCTCCCCCGCCGCTGTCGTCCGCTGCCCTAGCGCGACCCTTCTCCGCGGTTCTTCGCTGTCCGCGGACTTCCCCGTGGCCAATCCCCTCTTCCGCTGACTTTCCCGCGCCCCTTTGCTGTGCGTGGTTGAGCCGGGATCTTCGACCTGCTGCCGACTTAGTTCGGATTTCTTTCCCGAGATTTTTTCCCGCGGCTCCCCGCCAACGGAAACTGGTAATTTCTGATAATCAGAGTAGTTTGTCCCTCCCGTGTGTCGATGATGATACGGTCCCCAATCCCGCAATGGGAATCGGCTCGATTTATTGCGGTTCTGTGGTTTTGGCTTTCCGAACTCTATTTTTGGAATAGGTTCTGTTGTTCTTTTGTTTCTCGGAATTTCCGAGTATGTCCGACCATCTTCTTAGAATGGCACTGTTTTTGGTTTTCCAAAATTTTTCGGAAAGGTTTCTGTAGTTGGATTATATTTGTGCTGTGGCTTTATGATAACCATTTTGGGTTGGATATTTTGGTTGGAAATGGGTTTTCCCTGGTTTGGAAAATATTTGCAGGAGTTTGATGGCGCACTTCCCAGTTTTGGGTTTGTCCCGAAATAGAGGAAGTGCTGCCCAAATTTTTAAAAAAAAAACTATATTTTTATTAATTTCAAAACTGGCTTTCGAAAATGAATTTCTAAACTGATTTTCGGGTGACGACCGTACCGGTCTGTGGGCCCCGGCGAAATGCAAACGCACCGGTCCGACCGGACGTTGGGGTATTAGCCGAATTTTGAGGAATGGACCGAGTCTGAGACTCGTAGCTTTCATTTTTAATTATTTTATTTAATATTTAGGCTATATATTATAGTTATTTAATTACTGCACTTTGTTTATTAATTAAATCACTTTTCTCTTATTTGATGTAAAAGAAAATTGTACAGGGCATAAGCCCACCCTAGGACCATTAGCTGTGCCACTGTATTGTGTAGCGTAGTTTATTTTATTTTTCTTTTTCTGGTGGATGTAATTTGGGTGGTTTTTTGGTTAGTCGCATAAATCGTAGATTAGATCGCGATTACTGGTTAATTACGAATTTAGTTAAAATGAATAAAATATTATTAATTCACGGTTTATCGCTAAAAGAAATTGTATTTTTATAAATATATTACAAAACACAAAGTTTTCCAAATTGTAATTGATTCTCGTGTATTTCCAAATAATTTAATTAACCGGCTTAATCAACGCACGTAGTTGCGACGTAATCGTTAGCTGTAGGTTAATACAACTTAAAACCTGATTAGGACATTAATACTAGAGATTGTAACTAGCACATCTAGATATGGGTTGAATATTGTTTCTAAGTCTGGAATCTCAAATGTAGGATTTCGAGGAAGTGTTTGACCTAGTTCCCCGGTACAGACTCTCGATCCAGTCACAATAACAAAGGCAAGTGCAGTTATGTCTATTTGGTAATTTATCTAGTAATTGTTTTATTGCAATTTTAAACCACATTGCTACACGGAACTCTCTCCTAGAGTTCGAATATTGACTCATTGATTGAATCTGATTGACTCGGGATATTGGGGGAGTAGTGTAGCATCTATGACCAATACCCCTATATTGCATCATTG
>JANAVB010024597.1:11273317-11533317 GCA_029216955.1 Iris pallida | reverse complement strand
AGATACTTTCTCCAAATGTTAGAAGTACCTTTGATATGTGATCGGTCTCGGGACAATTACACGATACTGTCTATACTGTCTAAAGTTACACTGTCTATACTGTCTAAAGTTACATTGTCTATACTGTCTAAAGTTACACTATCTACAGCAAATGATACAATAAAGAAACATGGTATACTTGAAAAAATAAATCATTGTTTACACTGTCTAATTGCAATAATAAATCACTGTCTACACTGTCTACTTTGCAATAATAAATCACTGGCTACACTGTCTACACTGTCTACTTTACAATAATAAATCACTGTCTACACTGTCTAAGGTCAGATCACACATCCTTGGTACTTCTCATTCCCGACTCAACAATTTATAATAGAAAATAATTACATAACCAATGGCCAATTAATGAAATATAGTAAAAATCAATATCGAAATACAGATAATAAACTGTACTCGCCTGGGGTCTTCTGCTGGTGAAACCGACAATCTGAACCACTCAATGTGCCACAATAATCAAAACCCATACAACAGTTCTCGGAAGCTGAAATAAACATTAACAATGTTCTAAGAATAGTCAAATTAGCTAGGATTGCCTGTCCTTAAGTCCAATTTTGGATACAGGGGCAAAATGGTAATTTCGGGCCAAAACAGTGTCCGCCGTTGGATCTGCTTTGCACCGAAAAGCGTGCCAGAGTCAATGGCCTCTAAAGTCGTCAAACTATATGTCTATAGATCCAATTTTTTGATATGAACCCAACTGTATGTCATAAGTTGTATTTCGGCGGACCGTGCACAAAATTGCCCGTTGAGTCGGACCGTGGAGCCTGCAAAACGGCGTCCGATTCAACTGTCTCAGAATTGGACCAAACTTGGCATACAGGACCAAAAAAATGATACGGTCCTGTTGGCACAAGTTTCATCTCGATCTGACGAGCGTGCACAAAGTAATTGAGAAATTTGTATAGAGGCCGATACGGTGAATTTTTGACGGATACACATCAAATTCGTCGCGCACACGCAACTAATTTGAATTCCGTCAAAGCTCACACGACCATGAAGCCGTTATGCACCTTTTGATGCCTTCAGTTCACGACTATGTCGTCCGGATTGGCTGGACGCACGTCGTATCGGACAAAATTCTAATTTTGAAAACTGTTTTTAAACATATTTTTCTCGAACTTTAAAAACTGATTTCTTTGCACACAGTTGGTAAAATTTGAAACTACAAATTTGGTAATAAAGCCCTATGTGTTGTCTTCTAGTGTGTCAAATTAAATTCTTGATACTATCGATGATCGATCGAAATCGATCTCCCAACTAGGGCACTTGGACTGGTTTGACACCGATTTCAATACTGTTTCTTGTCGACTTCGCATCGAAAACTCGGACAGGTTATCCTACTATTCTCGGAACCATTTATTGGGATTAAATGGGGTATAGGTTGACTACACATAGGAGTTGACAGATCGATAATCGATCGAGTATTCGTCGAGAAAAGTAGGAAGGAAAGGGGTACCTGCTGTTCGAGCAATAGTAGAGCAAGACTCTGTTTTGCTATATTTCGTGCACTTTTGTCGCCATGGTCGGCCGACGACGCTCCGGCGGTGGCGCGCAGGTGGCCGAGGGGGTGCTGGGGACGCGCGTGGGATGGCTCATAGTGGGGCGTGCAGCTTTTGTCGTTGCCACTGCGCTCACGCGCCGCTACGGTTGCACCTGTGGCTACTGCTCTGTTTGATGTTGTTGTGGCTGAGTACGTGCGCCTGGCCGACGGCTATGGCCATGCGTGACGGCGGGTGGGTCGCCCAGAGTAGGGAGATGACGGCGTGTTAGGGTTTGGGAGAATCTTGATGCTTTGATCGATAGATGAGTAGGGAGTCGGTTATTGCAGTCGCGATTTTGGGAAGGGCCTGGGATTAGTTTGGGATGCTCGGCTGCTACTACTTCTTTTCCTTTATAATATTGCAGCTGGGTTCGGGTTTGGGTTTTGGGTAGATTAGGCTGCTACTTCTCTACTTCTTCTATTCAATTACCCATATATATACATATACATATGTATATAAATACCAAGATATATTTACATATACATATACCTAGATATATATATATAAAAATATATACACATATACATATATAATATATATGTATATATGAATACACATATACAATATTTATATGTATACTTACATATGCACATATATATTTATATACCAACACATATACACTTATACAAATTATATATATTTTAATAATGCAAGCTACAAAAAGGTAATTTATATATATGCACATATATATATATATATATATATATATATATATATATATATATATATATATATATTCATATATTCATATATTCATATATAATGATATATAAAAAAAAATATATATATATATATATATATATATATATATATATATATATATATATATATATATATATATATATATAATGATATATAACTATATACCATAAATACAAACACGAATAATAAATATTAAGTATAATCGATATTTGAAATTCGATAATTAATTTTATATACCAAAAATTCACAAATAAAATACAATGATATTTTATATATAAATAAAAGCCTAATTTTCCATATACCATAAATACACTTCTTTTTTTATATATAACCTAGATAATTTCTCTAAAGTCCAACATATTTGTTAAGGAGAAATATTTACTATATTATTAAATAAGATATTATTTCTAATAACAAGCACATATAATATATTATATATATAGCAATTGTTCCTAGAATTGTCTCCAAAATTTACCAAGATTAAATACCAATACAGTATGTGTCTATACTGACGTCTTTGGTCACACTGCGACACCTCATGTGCTTGGATTTGACTTAGGCCCAATCGGGATAGGTTCGGTACAACCGGGTTACCTAAAACTCAATAATATAATTAAATAATAAATAAAACTTCGGTAAGGGTTAAGTCGTAACTTGGCCTAGTTTTTCTAGTTATGACACTCCTATAGCTTTGCACTCCCCTACCATGGCTAAACACTAGTCAAAGCACGTTACTGCACTATCCGTGCCACGATTTCTAGTCGTCTTGCACTCCAAATCTTAACCATGGCTAAAGTCACCTACCGTAATAATTAACTAAAAAATATTTCAAAAATTTCGAGAAGGGAGGCTACAGATGAGGACGAAGCTGGCTATCCCACCTATTATAGGACTACCCTAGATGACAGCTGTGACTTGGACCAGTAGTCGGATGATCCTTTGGGAGTAAGACTGACTCCTTTAGTTATTTTTATCATGATACTCAGCGACTGTCGGAGAAGGCGCTCCTTGCGGGATTTCTGATGGTGTGGTTGCGGAACTGCGTAGTCTCCGGAGGGGCGGGTTCTATTGAGAGGATCAATCGCCACTTTATCCTTCCCGCTGTAAAGCTGGTTTTTAGGGTCAAATTGGCCCTTCTTTTGGCCATGTTGTACAGCATACACCATGGCCTTCATGCCTTTTCGTCCAAGGTCATCGCCCGTGACATGGTGATGGATTTTGAGCGTGTAGAGCTGCCATACCATTATCTAATGGGGTGGCTGTTAATGCACAGCCGGTCTTTGATGAGGCCTGGAGGAGAAGATGACGTTACGGCTGATGACGCTTTCATTTTTCGATTCCACCATCAGCCCTGGGAGTACAGCACCATGCCAGCCTGTCGGAGAGCGCTGGCGAGAGTGGACGGATACGTCTTTTTGTGTCCATACCTTATTTTACTACTGAAGAGGTGAGGAGCGCACATGTTGATGGTACCGAACCCCCTCTCCTCTTACCTGAAAAAATGCTCCTTTGGCTGCGTAATATCCGTCCAGCGCATCTTGTATATCATAATCGCAACAACGTCTACTTGGAGCCCTACTTGCCCAGCAGGTTTTCTCGCCAGTTTGGGTATAGACAACTATTTTTGGATAGTCCCAGCTCTTGCCTGGGCTTTGAAGGTAGCGTCCTGGACGGTATCAGGACATGGCATTATTACGACACGGTTCATATTCGAACCACCTTTTCAGTCCCTTATGGCGAGGTACCATAGGAGATTTTATATATGGCGTCCTTATATCATGTTACAGCGAACAAGCCTTCCATTAATTTCGATCCGAGTACCAGTTTTATCGTGGGTACTGGCTTGGAGGAGAAGCCCAAGGGGTCTAAGAAAAGGAAGAGGAAGGCGAACACAGTTCCCGTACCTGACTCGGAGTCCATCACTGCGGACGAAGAGAATGATGAGCATGATGCATATAACTCTTCCCTTCCGGTGGAAGATGTTACGGCGGATCAGTCGCCTATTATGTCAGATGAGATGGTGGCGGATCAGCCGCCTGTTGCACCTGGTCTTGTACGGAAACGTAGCAGGCAAATCTCCCATATTGGCGGTATTTCTTACTTCCGAAAATGGGCTGCGACCAAACGTCGCAAGTTAACTATAAAGGAGAGAAGCAAGGACGTCGACCCCACTTCAGAGGTAAATCGAGCTACTATTTTCTTTATTCAGTTCTCCCTTTCTTCTGAACTTTGACCTTAATCATTTTTCTTTCCTCTCGTAGGCGTCAGAAGAAGAGGAATCTCACGAACCGGCCACTGTTTCTGAAGTCGATCCAGTCCTGAACACTTTGATCAATGATATATGTGCCGGGATTATTTTTGTCGGGGCTCTCTCGATTGCGGCTGAGGGATCTCACGTTGCTGATGTCGCGACTCGAGATGATGGGGGCTCCGATGAACCTGTCCCTGAAACTGCTGAATTTTATCAAAGTGACGCTGATCCAGTCGTACCTCCTTCCGAGGCGGCTGGGACAGAAGACCCAGCCAGATTCAGCTTGGGGGTTGCCGATGAGGGGACTATGGCAGTTGTGAGCCAATCTCAGCCTCCACAACCCTTTCCTGTTAAGATAAGCCAAATTTTAACTAATGAGGAGGCCCATTCGCTCTATTATCACATCATTCGGGTTACGTTGATTGATGGTTGCTCTGGACATACAGGTTCCGCCCTTTCAGTGTCGATGACGGACACTTTTAAGGTTGGCTCTGCTAGCGAGAATTTGGTGGAAGTGAGCATGCCCCCTCCTTTTTCGACTTATCTTGAGGGGCCTCCCACCGGATCGAGTTTGGAAGGTCATATGGCGGCACAGCCTGGACAGGGAGCAATTGTTCCTGCATCTTCCTCTGCTCGTATGAGTTTGGGCGTTAACCTCTCAGCTTTACCGAGTATCCAGATTGTTCGGCCCGCGGAGGAAGAATTGGCCGCTGTTCAAGCGTCCTTTCGCTCAGAATTTATTTCCCTTGTGGTAGGGGCAGCAAGTTCTGTTGCGTCTTCTTTGACACTGCCAGCCACACTTCCTTTGACACCGTCCTCTACGGAAGTTCTGGATGAGGCGTCGCAGGATGTGTTTGATAGTTTCTACCGCCATTTGAAGATAGGAGTAGAAGCTGCTATGGAGCGGAGGACCCCTTTCGCCTTGGCCCGACAATGCGCCTAAGGCCAAGTTGACATTCTCAAAACCCTTCCTGGCGGAGAAGGGATAGCTGCGCTTCTGGAGCCCAAACTGTTGGAGACTGATCATCTTGTGGCCCAATTTTAAGTGCTGCGATAAGCCGATTTATCTGCAGCAATTGATCATGAGCGGGGGTTCCTCACCACCTCCCTGGAGAAGATAAGGCTCGCGCAAGATACATCTAAGCCGGTTATAATAAAGGACCTTGGCAACCTGTCTCTCTCGTACGACAAGCTGAGCCATCGGAGCGAGGTTTGCAGGGCTCGGGAGGCGGCCGCATCCTAGGGAGTAATCGATACAAGGGAGCAGATTCTCGAACTTCAGAAGAAGCTGGCCTTCATGGAGTCTGAGCTTGAAGCTTCTCGTACGGATAAAGAACTGATTATTCAGGATGCCGAAAGGATTTCCAGAGCTTCCGCTAACCTGGAACGTGCTCTGAAGAAGTTTGAGGAGGGCTGGCGGGCTCACGCGCCCTTGGAAGATACGGCGCTGCTGACTCAGGAGGCCGAACGTCGGGCCAAATAGAGGTTTGAGCGGTCGAATGCCTTGTTGGGGGACCGTCTCAGGGCACTATGTATCGCCGAACAATAGTCGACTTTTTTCCTTCTTATTTTTTTGTTTTTGTTTTTTTTTGTTTTCGTTCTTTTCCTTTCTTAAGTGGGACGTGGTCCCCAGAACATGTAGTGCTTTTGCCTTTCAAACAAAAGAGTATGCTTTATCCTACCCTTTATTTGTACTGCTTATTGTGTTTGTGGTGTTGTAGTATTTGCCCCACTAGGGAGCTGTTTGTGGACTTGTTACCCTTGGCGTACCTTAGTTTTAGGCACATATAACAAGTTGATAGGGATATTTGGAACAAATCCATAGTAAGGTGGCTATGGACGTTCCTGGTATCTGGAGAAAGAATGCCGTGGGGCAGCTGGGCCCCCGGGGCATGATGAAAGTGAGGGGCATGTACTTGTAAACTTAGTACAACATTTGTGGTCACCAGTAGACATTTGTGGTCAACATAGGACATTTGTGGGCCTATTATCCTTGGCGTACCCTAGGTTTTTTAGTACGGATAATAGGTCGAGAGAGAACCAACATACTTACTCAGAGGTAATGAGGACGTGGTAAATATGAAGGTTTTTTTGATGGAGCCTTCCCACTCAGAGGTAGTGAGTACATGGCAGAAGTGGACTCCATGAAAGGAATATAGAACAACTCAGAGGTAATGAGGACGATGAGGTTTTATGGGAGGGGCGGTTTGTTTTTGATAGAAGGGAAACAACTCAGAGATAACATCGACGTGGTTATTTCAGAGAATTTATGGATCTGTTACCCTTTTTGTGTACTGAAAGTACGGGTATTGGATCATAAGGAGGGAGTTCCTTTTAGGAAGAAAGTTTAGAGGTATAATCATACATGACTTACTACCTAAAAGATACGGTATAGATTCATATGTAGTGACCAGAGTGTAAGTTCAGCGGTACCTGTGGGTACATAACTCGATAATCTGAGAGATTTGGAGTCGGTATGTGAGTTCAGTGGTACGAAAGAGTATATGACTCATCATTCTGGAAGATTTATACTCGGGATGTGAGTTCTACGGTACGAGAGAGTACATGACTCGTCATCTTGGCAATTTGTACTCGGGATGTGAGTTCAGCAGTACGAGAGAGTACATGACTCGTCATCTTGGCAATTTGTAGTTGGGATGTGAGTTCAGCGGTACGAGAGAGTACATGACTCGTCATCTTGGCAATTTGTAGGCAGGATGTGAGTTCAGCGGTACGAGAGAGTACATGACTCGTCATCTTGGAGGATGTCGTTTCAGACGTAATACTTCTTTAGGATCATGCCGTTGATGGGCAACATGAGCAAGTCTCCATTTTGTTTTTCGAGGCGGTAAGCTCTATTGGAGAATGCAACATCAATGATGAACGGGCCTTCCCACTTTGGCTGGAACTTGTCCGCAGTTTTGTGAGTCATAACCATCGGCCTCTGACCTGCCAGAACGAGGTCGCCCACTTGCAATGTTCTAATTTTAACCTTCTTGTTGAAGGCTCCGGAGATACGTGCCTGGTATAGCTCGATTCGTTGTTGAGCTAGTAGGCGCTTCTCATCTAGAGCCTCCAATTCTTGTAGTCTACGATGGTGATTATCATCCGTCGTCAATCTGTATGTGAGAGCAACGCGGAGTGAGGGGATTTGAGTCTCAAGTGGGAGAATTGCCTCACTTCCGTATACTAAAGAGAATGGTGTGTTCCAGGTGGCAATCCGTACTGTGGTACGGTACGCCCATAAGCATTCACCAAGCTTTTTATTCCAGTCGCGTTTGTTTGATGACACGAACTTCTTGAGAAGCTTGATGCTTATTTTGTTGAATGCTTCAACCAGACCATTAGCCGTTGGGTTGTATGGTATTAAAGCAATATTCTGGACGCGGTGCTTATCGTAAAACTGATAGAAGGCGTTGTTTGCGAACTGCAGACCATTATCATGGATGATCCTTCGGGGCAGTCCAAAGCGATAGATGACGTGATACTTGAGGAAGCTGATCATGTTTGAAGTCTTCACTTCTGCCAGTGGAACAGTCTCCGCCCATTTGGAGAAGTAATTTGTGATTGCAAGTATGAAGCGATGTCCTCGGGACGAAGGCGGAGTGATCGGACCGATGATGTCCATTCCCCATGCTTTGAAGGGCCAGGATGCCACCGTCGGGTGTAGAAACTCGGATGGCTGGTGGATGAAATTTGCATGGACTTAACAGGCTTTGCATTTTCGTGCATAGTCTATAGCATCTGCAACCATCGTGGGCCAGTAGTAGCCCATTCGACGAAAGCGATCTTGTAGTTTTGGGCCAGGCTGATGGGCCCCACAGATGCCATCGTGAGCTTCATGCACGGCTTCTTTGGCTTCTGTATTTGACAGGCATCGAAGCAGTAATCCATCGTAGGGTCGCCGATATAGCATTTTTGTCTCTGTATCGTAAAAGAATCTGAGAGAACGCCTTCTGATAGAAGTGGCTTCCTTCAGATATTCTGGCAGGATATCATAGACAACGATGTCGATGAATGGTTGTCTCCAGTCTAGTGCTTCGTCGACTGTGAGGGCGAAGTAGCTCTCGGCACACTGAACATTATTCCTGGGACAGACCAACTCACGGCCTGTGATGTCAACTAGATAATGAGCATGATTCGGAACTGCTAAGGAAGCGGCAAGACCCGCTAGGGCATCGGCTTCAATGTTTTGGATCCTGGGAACGTGCTCTATGAAGAACCCCTCCAGGAACGAGATGATGTAAACTGCTATTTGGTGATAGGGGATCATATCTTCATGACGAACTTCGTATGAACCTCGGATCTGATTGACGATTAGTTGCGAATCGTCGTATGCCTCAAGGTACTCTACCCCCAGCCCTTTTGCTAGTCAGGGGCCAATGACCAAAGCGTTGTACTCGGCTATGTTGTTTGAACAGGGCTCCGTGAGGGAATAAGCTCGATTGATTACCAACCCGGTGGAAAAAATCAGCACTATTCTGACTCCATCGACGATGTTGCCCTTGGCCCCAGTTCTAGAAGTGCCGTCGAAGAACATTCGCCATATGGTATCAAGGGAGGTCATATTTGAATTAGCGACCTCGTCTGGAATCTCTTTGTCTATTTTGGTTGACTCCGAACCTGGATGAGCTGTTAAAAAGTCTGCCAGAGCTTGACCTTTAACAGCCTTTTATGGGATGAAGATCATGTGGTAGGCGGACAGTAATATCGTCCAGGTAGCGAGGCGAGAGCTGAGTGCACCTGGCTTAGTCATGAGGACCCTGAGGGGGTTGACTCTTGATATGACGTAGCTGGTTTGTCCTGTGACGTAGTGTCGCATCTTCTGAATGGCAAAAACCAGAGCTAGGCACTCTTTCTCTACGACAGTATATCGATGCTCTGGCCCCATCATCATTCGGCTGAGGTAATATATAGCTTGTTCGTGGCCTGCCTTGTTAGTCTGTTCTAGCAGAGCACCGAGGCCATCGCTCGTACTTAGAGAAAGAATGGTCTTACAACAATCGGGGCTACCGGAACTAGAGGGTTCGTCAGATATTCTTTGATGCTGTCGAAGGCGCACTGGCATTCTTTATCCCATAAGAATGAAACGCCCTTCTTCATGAGGTGGGTGAATGGCTGATATCGTCCGGAGAGGTTGGAGATAAACCTCCTGATGTAGGCTAGCCTCCCTTGAAGGCCTCGGAGTTCACGAAGATTTCTCGTGGGACCCATCTCCATGATCGCCTTCGTCTTCTCAGGGTCTACGTGGATACCCTGGAAGGTAATGATGAAACCCAAGAACTTCCCGCTGGATACGCCCAAGAATGATTTTGTGGGGTTCATTTTCAAATTGTGCGCTCGCATCAGGTCGAACACTATCCTTAGATCATGCAGATGATCTTCCTTAGAGCGACTTTTGACAACGATGGCGTCGACATAGCATTCCACTATTTTACGCAAGTGGTCTGTACAGATGATGCTCATAGCTCTTTGATAGGTGGCACCCGCGTTCTTTAAACCGAAAGGCATGAATGTGTAGCAGAACGTGCCAATTGGTGTTCGATATGATATATGCTTTTCGTTGTCAGGAAACATCTTGATTTGGTTGTACCCTGAGAAACCATCCATAAATGACATACGCTCAAAGCCACAGGTGTTATCGATCATAATGTCTGTGATAGGGAGAGGGAACTCATCCTTAAGATACGCCTCATTCAGATTGCGAAAGTTGATACAGATTTGAATCTTTCCACTCTTCTTGAGGACTGGAACTATGTTGGCAACCCAGTCAGGATGCTGTTCCTCACGGATGAAGTCGCTGGCTATCAGTTTGTTTACCTTGGCTTCAATGGCATTCATGACGTCAGGACGAAACCGACATTGTTGTTGCTTGACTTGTTTTGCGTCCGGACGGATGTTGAGTTTGTGAAGTGCAATCTCGGGGTTCAGTCCCGACATATCTTCATAGCTCTAGGCGAACACGTCGATATATTCTCTGACGAGTTGTAGTAGTAATTCTCGCTCTTCGTTGGTCAGATTCTTACTGACGAAGATGGGCTTTGGAGAGGATTCATCACCGAGATCGACTTGTATAACCTCATCCTCGGTGGGAGGCTCTCTTTGTTCAAACCGCTTCTCCCACTGTGCATCTAGCTGTTGTGCCCATGGCTCTATCTCAAGAAGTTCGAAAATGTCTTCATCTTCTTCGTAGGCATCGGCAAGTGCCATATTGACGGACCAGACTTGCCTGAGCATGTCCCCGATGCTGATATCTGAATCGGAAGTGTGTGATCCAGTTGAGTGTGAGTGTCAGTCGCATTCTTCGTCTGAGCTTTCAGGTGTCGTCGCGGGTGTGACATAACCTAGCCCACATCTGATTTTATTGTAGTAGTCTCGTGGTTTTCCAGTCGGGACTGGCAATTGTAAGGGTAATCGCCATCTAGTACCGTAGTTCAATCCTGGTGTAGTTTCCAGATCATACCCTTATTTTTGCATAAGGTACTTGGATTGGGGACTATACATATAAAGGAGCAATCTTTCGGTGTCGGGTTCGAGCTCAACTTCTTCTATCTTGAAGGGCTGTGGATCATTCTTTCGGCCGAAGATGATTGGGTGATCCCCTCCCTCGATTATACGGTAAGCGTCTTCCACTGGAGTAAGTTGGTTTGCGGTGTAGACATTTGTCACTTGTGTGTGCTGGTGAGCGCCTATACCGTGTTCTATAACATACATTGTACAAAGCTTTTTATGCTCGAGATAATTCAAAGATAGCCCTTTATTGATGAAATAAGGTATCTTTTCCAGTGGGATTACATCATCTATGGATGGAACATTAGTGTATGCAGCCATATACTTGGCCAGCTCTGACTCTTCTTCAGCCACCCTCTGTGTAAATGCAGACTGAGAGGATGACTTGGGCAACTTGATTATCAGAGGCTCCATAGGTAGAGCAGAACGTGGAGCTGTTGGCATACTAGCTACCCCCCGTTTGGTGCTCAGTGCTGAGCAGGGAGTACTTGGCTGGCTAGCAGTCCCTGGCTTAGTGCTCGGTTACCGATTCATTATGGGAAGATGAATTGTCATCGGTTTGACAGAAGGATTGAGCTCCTCTGCTTGTGGCCGACTAGCTTTAGATAGCCTGAAGGTCAGTGGCTCTGTCATGGGTCTAGGCGCTTGGCCAGACCTTGGCAGTCGGATTATCATCTGTTCCTCCTATATAGAAAGGCTAATTGTGTCCTTACGCAGAGTGGGTGTAAGGGGCGCAGTTATGCCAGGCTTGCGGGCTTGGAGGTGGATCGTCAGAGGTTCTTCTGATCCAGTTGCTGCCTCAGTTTGAGCTTGAGTACCTCCTTCGGCAAGATGCTTTTTCAACTTCTCGTACAAGCATAAATCTGAGTAGTAGGATTCGACCCCTTTAAAGGGATCGATGTCGGCAAATTTTATCCTCATGAGGCCGTACTTGTCGACGTACTTGAAGCACTGGTGTAGTATGGAAGGCACAATCATGTAATCGTGTATCCAAGGTCGCCCAAGGAGAATATTGTAGGAAGTGTCCGCATCTATGATATAACAGGTTAGTCGCCGATTTGGCACTTTAGGCGAATCTTTCTGATCGGATAGCTCCTGCCCGAATTGAAACCGATGATAGCGGTTCTTGTCGGTGTCAGGCGATGCATTGGGATGCACAGATGGTGTAGTAGGCTCTTCGGAATGATGTTTATGGAGGATTCGGGGTCAATATGCATCCGATCGACCTTGTTATCGCCAATGTACCCAGTATAATACAAAGGGTGATCATGCAGGTTAGTTTTGATAAGTATATCCTGCAGAGTGAAGATAATGTTTGGCATTGACCCTGTACAACCGCTGCCCTGGAGGTCTACCGGCGAGTCCTCCCCAGTGAGATTGGACTGAGCCAGGTATGCGTCGGCATTCTGGAGTGCTTCGCTTAGTGCAATACGTACATCATTGGAGAGTCTCAGGAGATCATATAGCGACAATTTGGCCAGTGTGTTGGCCAATTGTGCCAGGATGTCAAAGTTGTATGGCCTCTCTAGCCCATGAGGCGTCTCTCTTCGGAGTGGTTTGTCGAAGCGAGTCTCCTTCGGCCTATGCTTGTCGGTCGTTAAAGGCTGCGAAGGTTCTGGAGCATCAGCAGCTGTCGGCTGCTGATATTCAGCCGAGTTACCCGATGGAGGTTGAGTTTGTACGTCGGAGCGGATAACAACAGCAGTAGCTTCTTCGACCTCTGTCGAGATCGTGCGACAAGATTTGACTTTTCTATTCTTCTTTTTACTGGTGGATGGGGGTACGGACTAAGTTACCTCAGGTACCAAGTCCGGATGGACACACATGATCTCCCCCGTGATGTAGAAAAGGGTACTAGACCAGCAGCTTGGTCTCGAGGAGGTAGAAGGTTAGAGACCTCCATCTTTGCTTTGGGGACGAGTACTACTCCATCTTGAGTCTTTGTCGGAGGAAAGCTGCCAAATTGTACTGACACCATGTTGGCTGCCACGGTCACCTCTTCGAAATCAATTGCCAGGGCCTTAGAATTGATGAGATGTTGGATGTATCGCTTCAGCTGATAGTAGTCTTGTGTAGCATGGTGAACATAGCGATGATAATAAAAGTACTTGGGGCTCTCCATATCTGCAGGACGAGGCTCACGCCTGGGAGGAGGGAGCTGAATTCGTCCTTCTTGGATGAGCATGTCTACGATGGATTTAACATGGCCATCCTCGAAGGATTAGGTCATCTGAGGCCACTGCTTTTCTGCTGGCTTCGATTCGGGCTATGGGGCTGTATCGGCCACCATAGCCTGCTTGCCCTTGTTGTCTCGGTTGCTGGAGAAGTTACCACCAATGTTGTTGTTGACGTTTGGGCGTTTGCCCTTGTCTTTCCCTTCCGAGATGTGCAATCCCAGTTGGCGGGCTTTCTTCACTTTGTCTTCTGTGCTAGTGGTACTGATGATGAACATCTTACAATCTTTGAATTAACTTTTGCCCATCCAGAGGCTGATTGTGGGAAGCAGTCTCTTTTGGCAAATATCAATCAAGGAGGAATCAGGGTTGCTGGAAGGAAGCTTCTGTTTGCCATAAAATATAAAAGAGCAGAACAATTATCGGAAGACTGGACTTTTACTTCACGTTACAAACTCGCTTGTACAAAGAAAGCCTAGGGAGGAAAACCTAGGTACAGCAATCTAAGTACAATTGTTTATTTTAGATTCTGGGGGGTGACGATAGAGGCTCAGAAAAGCGACGACAGCTCTGCCTTACTTCTTGGACGATTGGTATACAGCCTTGGCTCCAGAAGATTGCTTGACGTTGGAAGAAATGATCTCTTTGCTCTCTCTCTGCTTCTTCTCTCCAAGTATATTGGTGCTCTCTGATCTCGAAAAAGTCTCTCTCTGTATATGTATGTGTGTGTGTGTTGCAAGGGAATGGCACCCTGCTATTTATAAGAATGGGTGGACATCATTAGGGTTTACAATGATTGCCCTTTAAAGTGGCGGCGGCTTGTTGATTGATCAATCTGGGTCATTAGTTTTGAGTGTAATGAATCTGGGCCATTAATGTAGATTGCGCCAAATCCTCCCAGTAATTAATGCTGATTAGAATAAATCTTCCTTATGATGATCCGATGATATCTGCGAATCTGAATGAATAAGTTTAATTCATTCTCCTGCCACGTGTCCCAGATTATTGGGATTTCACCAAATCCTTGATTGCAGTAAATCTGGGAAATTGATTTGCTTTATGACACGTGTCCTGGGAGCCACTGAAGGATCTGAGTCACATGAGGATTGAGCCGCATATGCTCGGCCACGTGTCAAGGCTGTTGGGGAGTGGCCCCCGAACCTTCGAATCACATGATAATCTGGACTGCATGGACGTAGGTGGCCGCATAACGGGTAACCCCTTCGTGAGCCGCATGGAGATGATCCTCGTGAGCCGCATGGGGGAAGCGTCTGCTTGAGTCGCATAGGGCTATTTCGATCTGGACCGCATAGGACAACTTCGGCTGAACCGCATGAGGAGTCTCCGCTCGAGCCGCATATGACTATCCACGTGCCTAGGCTATGTGGCATTTTTTGGATCCCGGGGGATTATGTCAGAGATTTTCCTTCGTTTCCCTAGGAGTCTGTCATTATGACAAAGTCATAATTACATCTTTATGTCAGGGCTATCATCTTGTCAGAGCTGTCAGCCGTCAAGGCAATTAATACAGTAGGGGAAGAGTTGCTTATATGCTACGTGGCACCTCTCTGAGCCGCATGGAGATCACAAAGTCGTATAAACGTGTTGAGCCGCATGGGTCCTTTGAGTCGCATGGGCTTTCTGAACCGCATGGGGTTTCCTGGCTGCATGGCTCTTTCTTTATAATTTTCCATGCTTCTACAAGACCCCCTTCAAAGTTTTCAATTTGCAAAATTGAAATACTTTGAATAAGAAGCATAGCTGTGTGCAAGTTCTTCTAGCCGTATATGAGGTCCTAGCCGCATAGATGTCTTGGCCGCATGGAAGTTTCAGCCGCATGGATGGCCTAGCCGCATAGTTCCTTGCCACGTGTGCGTGTCTTTAATTGCCTCAAATTTGCCTTTAGCGTCGCCTTTAGGGAGAATCCCAAGTGTTGGTTCATTAAATCTCGAGATTTTTTGCCCTGGGTAAATCACCTTTGTGGGAGAAGGGGCAAAATCCGAGGAGTCAATTTTGTCTTTATACGAGTCGGTTTATTACTGCATGTGTTTTCTCCCTCTCGTTCTCCTATAAATACGAGGAGTTTAAGAGAGAGAGGACTTCTTTACTTCCTCTTTTACTTCGAATCTTCCCCTATCCAGCTCTTCATCTTCTTCTTGATTGATAATGGCTCCCAAGAAGACCGTTGCAGCGAAGAAGGCAGCGTCTTCGTCGACCGCGACGGCAAAGGGCAAGACTGCTTCTACTTCGACTGCGGCCGCTCCTCCACCGATCGTCGTCCTCGCGGCTCATCCTGACGTTCATCCCTCCATTGCTGGTAAGGACATTGCACGGGTTCAAGAACCCTAACTGCTATGGCTACGTCGTATGCTTTATGCATGAGCATTTGTGAATCGCATGTTCGGCCTACGGTCGAGCTGTGAGCCGTATAAGAATAACTGCTGTGACCGTATACGCGCTGTGCCAACGCAGCCGTATGGGATATGCTGAACCGTATGGATTCGTACAAATTTTGTCTGGCACGCAGTCAGTGCGAATTTTGTTCGAACCCTAAGGGCCTTATGAGAGCACTGCCGCATGAATTTTTACTGAATAGGGCCGCATAAGTGTTCTTCTGAGATTAAGCCGCATAAGGCTTCATTGGAGCCGCATGCGGCTCTGTTAAGTTGGAGCCGCATAAGCTTGATAATACCTTATCAGTTCTTTTGTCCATCTTTTTTAATTTATCTCTTTATGTCTTCTTCTCAGTGAATCTGCCAGTTAATGCCGCTGGGGAACCTTTGGTGGGTCGTGCCCAATCTGCTCTGGGTTATAGGTACGACCACATAGTTAGGCGAGTGGCGGACCAATTTTCTAGTGACGAGCCTCCGGCGAGATTGAAGGCCATTTAGAACCAGCCTTTCTATTTTCTCAATGCTATGATGACCTCGAGGAAATTCGAAGGGGAGTACCTGAAGCCTGCGTTCTTCTTTGGAGACGCTTTGATTGTAAAGAACAGTCAAGTTGTAGAGGTGTCAGAGAACTAGAGTTTTGTTTCTAACGGGATGGCGATTCGCATCTCCCAAATGGAGCGTCACTTACCATTATCTTGGTTCAATATGCTCCCATTGGACCGAAAGATGGAAGAATCTTTAACTCCTACCTAGAGTTGGATGTTCGTGGGAGACATCCATTATAACAACAGCCTGAAATCAGTATGTGCGGGCAAGGTGCATGCCAGCTATACTGTAATGGGGTTGGCTTCGGGTACGTTCTTGAATGTGCCGGGTCCCAATTTCATATTTTCTACAACCGACACTTTTATGAACCAGCTTGTTCGAAAGAGATCTTATCCCATTGGTCGGTTGATGCTCCCCAGCTGGGTACATCCGATTCCCTCGTGGATCAATCTATCTGCATGGATTTTATAAAAGTATGAGTCCTTTCTGTGTGAGATTGGTCTTTACCATGCTATCCAGGTCACCAGCCCCATAAACAAAAAATTATTTATATCTCAGCTGGAGATGTATAACCGCCGGACAGGGACCTTCTATACACCCGAGGGGGAGATGGGACTTGCGCTCCACGAAATGCACGCGGTCTCTAATCTTCCTTGGGGGGACGAAGCTTTTGAGGCATATACTCCTACGAATGAGGAGTTTGAAGATTTGGAAAGACAGAACCCGGGCTTCGTGGCTCTTTACCAAGAGATATTGTGCCACTATAGCACATGTCATCAGATAGCCAAAAAGGAAAGTAGCTCGGAAGGGCGTACTCCCCATACCAAGGACTGGGTGCACAATCTCTTCCCGATAGATGCCTCCGGTCAAATTACTTCCCGACGTCCTCGGTCCCTAGAGATGGTCAAAACCTTAGTGTCGTCAGCTAAGAGGACGACCTCGACTAGTGATACGTTCTGGAGCAGGACCGAATCTTTTGGCTATTTTTACCAACATACTCAAGAATTGTCGGAGAAGGCGCTCCTAGCGGGATTCTTAATGATATGGCTGCGAAACTGTGTAGTCTCGGGCGGAGCAGGTTCCATCGAGAGGATCAGTCGTAATTTTATCCTTTCGGCTGTGAAGCTAGTTTTGCGGGTCCGGCTAGTTCTCCTCCCGGCAATGGTGTGCAGCATACACCGCGGCCTTCGTACTTTCACATCTAAGGTTATTGCTCACGATATGGCGAAAGATTTTGAACGGACCGAGCTGCCTTACCATTATTTGATGGGGTGGCTATTGATGCATTATCCGTCTTTGATGAGACCGGGCTCTGAAGACGGCGTAACCGATGACGATGCTCTTATCTTCCGCTATCGTAATGAGTCTTGGGAGTTTGAGACCATGCGTGCTTGCCGGATGGCACTGGCGAGGGCTGACATGTACAACATTTTCGCGTCTGTCCCTCGTTTTACTGATGAAGAAGTAGCGACTGTCCATCTTGACGGTATTGGCCCCCCTCAACTTCTGGACGGCCAGATGCTTATGTGGCTGCGAAATATCCGCCCCGCTCATCTGGTGTATCGCAACCGTAACAATATCTTTTTGGAACCCTATCTGCTTAGCAGGTTTGCCCGACAATTTGGGTATAGTCAGCTTTTTCTAGACAGCTCCAACTCTTGTTTGGGCTTTGAAGGTAGCTTTCTAGACGGCATTCGGGCCTGGCATTACTATGACACATTCCACACCCGTACCGTTTTCTCAGTTTCTGCTATCAAGGCGTCAGTAGATATCTTGTATATGGCAGCTTTATACCATGTCATGGCGAACAAGCCCCCTGTCGGTTTTAACCCATTTACCAGTTTTATTGTTGGTACTGGCCTGGATAAGGGTTCCCAGGGGGCCAAGACAAGGAAGAGGAAGAACAGAGTCGAGGTGCCGGATTCGAACTCTGATGCTGCGGATGACGAAGATGACGAAGATGACGATCCTGACGGAGATGACCTTTCCCTTCCGGCAGCAGATGTAGGGACGGATCAGCCACCTGTTTTACTAGATGAGATAATTGTTGATCAGTCATCCGTTGCATCCAGCCTTGCACGAAAGCGTAGCAGGCGACTTTCTCCTGTCGGTGGCATTCCTCGCTCCCGGAAACTGGTTGCGACCAGACACCGTGAGCTACCTATAACGGAAAGAGGCGAAGAAATCGACGCCGCCTCAGAGGTAAATGAGTTACTACCGGTCCTTTCTTTCTTTTAGTTTTGACTTTAATCACCTTTCTTCCCTCTTTTAGGCGTCAGAAGAAGAGGACTCTCGAGTGGCCGAGATCGTGACTTGTGATGATGGGGGCTCCGGTGAGCCTGTCCCTGAGATTGCTGAATTTCGTCCAGATGATGCTGATCAGGTTGTCTCTCTCTCTGAGGTGGCCGGGTCAGGGGAACTGGCTAGATTTAATTTGGAGATCGCGGGTGAGGGGACCCTGCCAGTTGCGAACGAGCTGCAGCCTCAACGCTCCTCTCTCGATAAAATAAGCCGAATCTTAACTTGCGAGGAGGCCTATCTGCTCTATGATCACATCCTTTGGGTCACATCGATTGATAATTGTCGTGGACATGAAGGTCCTGCCCCTCCCGTGTCGAGGATGGACCTTGTTGAGACTAGCTATGTCAAAGGGGCGCTGGCGGAGAGGGGCGTACCTCCTCCCCCTCCGACTTATCTTGATGATTCTCTTGCGGGCTCTAGTTCGGCTAGTCTGGTGATGGGACAATCGGAGCAGGGGACAATGGTCCTCGTGTCTTCTTCTACTAGGGTGGCCCAGAGAGTCAACCTTTCCGTCCTGCCAAGCGTTCAGGTTCTTCGGGTGGCAGAGGAAGAATTGGCCGCTATCCGTGCCTCATTCTATTCGGAAATCGCCCCCCTGGTGGACAGTTCTAGCACCGCTCCTTCGATGATGCTGACCACGCTCCCTCTGACGCTGTCCTCGACCGAGGTTCTGGATGAATCTTTACAGGAAGTGGTCGATAGCTTTCATCGTCACCTGAAAAGGGGGATAGAAGCTGTCGTGGATAGAGGGACCTCTTTCGTCTTGGCTCGGCAATGCGCGTATGGTCAAATCGATATCCTTAAGGCCCTTCCTAGCGGGGCAGGGGTGGCTGCACTTTTGGAATCGAAATTGCTGGAGACTGATCAATTGGCGGTCCAGCTTGGGGAATTGTGGCAGATTGATCTATCTGCTGCTATTGATCAGGAGCGCGGCTCCCTCGCAGCTGCTATAGAGAAAACGAAGGTTGCTCAGGATAAAACTAGGCCAGCCATACTGACGGATCTTCACACCTTGTCTGATCGATATGATCAATTGAGCCATGAGAGTGAAGACTTTATGGCTCGAAAAGAAATTGCCTCTCGTGGGATTGCTGATACGCGGGAACAGATCCTTGAGCTTCAGAGGAAGTTAACTTTCTTTGAGTCTGAGCTCGAGGCTGCCGGGATCGACAGAGGGCAGATTGTCCAGGAAGCTGATGATGTTAATAAAGCTTCGGCTGACTTGGAAGCGGCTCTGAAGAAGTTGGATGACGACTGTCGGGCACTCATGGACCTGGATAATGGAGAGCAGTTATCTCAGGAGGCTGAGCGCCGAGCTAGACAGAGGCTCGAGGGGGGTACTGCCTTGGTGAGAAATCGGCTCATGGAGTTGTGTAATGTTGAGCTATAGTCGGCCTTTTCTTCTTGTTTTGTTCCTGTTTTCTTTTTCTTTTCTTCTCCTTTTTCTTTTTTGAGAGGGACGTGGTCCCAAAACATGTAATGCTTTTTTCTTCCTTCAAATAAAGAGTACTTTCTATTCTACCCTTCATTTGCATTGCTTGTTGTACTTGTGATGTTGTGGTGATATTTTTCCTGCATAGGGGACTTATTTGTGGACCTGTTACCCATGGCATACCTTGGTTTTAGGTACAGGTAACAAGTTTGACTGGGGATACTTAGAACAGTTCTACGGCAAGGTGGTCGTGGACGTTTCCAGTATCGGGATATAGAATGCCATGGAGTAGCTGGGCTCCCGGGGCATGATGAGGAATAGCGGGCCTGTACTAAGAGACTTAGCAAAGGACATTTGTGGGCCTATTATCCTTAGCGTACCACGACTTAGGATACGAATAATAGGATCAGGGGGAACCAACATACTTACTCAGAGGTTATGAGGACATGGCAAGTACGAGGGTTTTGCTGTGGAGTCTTCCTACTCAGAGGTAATAAGGACATGGTAGGGGTGGACTCAACGGATGATATTTGTGGTCAACAGAGGACTTTTGTGGTCAACAGAGGACATTCGTGGTCAACAGAGGACATTTGTGGTCAACAGAGGACATTTGTCGTCAACAGAGGACATTTGTTGTCCTATTACCCTTGGCGTACCCTGGTTCAGGGTACGGATAATAAGACGAGAGAGGACCAACATACTTACTCAGAGGTAATGAGGACATGGTAAGTACGGAGGTTTTACCGTGGAGTCTTCCTACTCAGAGGTAATAAGGACATGACAGGAGTGGACTCAGCGGATGATATTTGTGGACCTACTATCCTTGGCGTACTCCGGTTGTGGGTACAGATAATAAGTCAAAAGGGAATCATCATACTTACTCAGAGGTAATGAGGACATGGTAAGCATGAAGGTTTCTTCGACGGAGCCTTCCCACTCAGAGGTAATGAGGAGATGGTAGGAGTGGGCTCAATGAAGGAGGGTACATAGAATGACTCAGAGGTAATGAGGACATGGAAGTTCTATGTAAGGGGTGGTTTATTTTTGGCAGAAATGAAACGACTCAGAGGTAATGAGGACATGGCCGTTTTTGGAAATTTGTGGATCGGTTACCCTTTTTGTGCACTGGGAGTGCGGGTAGTGGATCATGAGGAAGGATCTCTTCCAGACAGAAAGTTCAGAGGTATGATCATACATGACTTGCTATCTGAGAGAGTGACTGAAATATGAGCTCGGAGGTACCAGCGGGTACATGACTCGATAATCTTAGAATATTGAGATGTGAGTTCAGCGGCACCAGCGGGTACATGACTCAGTAATCTGGAATGTTTTGTGGATGAGAGTTCGGCGGAACCAGCGTGTACATGACTCGGTAATCTGTGAAAGAGAGTTCAGCGGCACCAGCGGGTACATGACTTGATAACCTGTGAAAGTGAGTTCAGCGGCACTGGCGGGTACATGACTCGGTGATCTGGAAAATGTCATTTAGACATAATATTTCTTCAGGAACTTGCCGTTGACGGGCAACATGAGCAAGTCTCCATTTTGTTTTGCGAGGCGATAGGCACCGTTGGAGAATACAGCCTCAATGATGAATAGACCTTCCCATTTTGGCTGAAACTTGCCGGCGGTCTTGTGAGTCATGACCATCGGCCTTCGGACTACCAGAACGAGATCGCCCACTTGGAATGTTCTGATTTTAACCTTCTTGTTGAAGGCTCCAGAGGTACGTGCTTGGTATAGCTTGATCCGTTGCTGAGCCAGGAGGCGCTTTTCATCTAAGGCCTCTAACTCTTGTAGTCGGCGTCGGTAGTTATCATCCGTCGTCAATTGATAAGTGAGGGCGATGCGGTGTGAGGGTATTTGAGTCTCCAATGGGAGAACTGCCACACTCCCGTACACCAGGGAGAATGGTGTGTTCCCTGTGGCCGTTCGGACTGTGGTACGGTACGCACATAAGCATTCACCAAGCTTCTCGTTCCAGTCGTGTTTATTGGACGATACGAACTTCTTGAGTAACTTGATGATGGTTTTGTTAGATGCTTCTGCCAACCCATTCGCTGCTGGATTGTATGGCGTTGAAGCAATATTCTGGATGCGGTGCTTGTTGCAGAACTGATAGAAGGCGTGGCTTACAAACTGCGAACAATTATCGTGGATCATCCATCGGGGCAGTCCAAAGCGATAGATGACGTGCTGCTTGAGGAAGCTGATCACATTTGAAGTTTTGACTTCTGCAAGCGGAACAGCTTCCGCCCATTTAGAGAAGTAATCTGTGATGGCAAGTATAAAGCGATGTCCTCGAAAAGAAGGCGGAGTGATTGGACCGATGATATACATTCCCCATGCTTCGAATGGCCAGGACGCCACTGTCGGATGTAGAAACCTGGATTGTTGGTGGATGAAATCCGCATGGACTTGGCAGGCTTTGCACTTTCTAGCATAGTCTATCGCATCTGCTACCATCGTGGGCCAGTAGTAGCCCATTCGGCGAAGACGGTCTTGCAATTTAGGGCCAGACTGATGGGCCCTGCAGACACTGTCGTGAGCTTCTCGTATGGCTTCTTTGGCTTCTGCATTTGACAGGCACCGAAGCAATAATCTGTCGTAGGAGCGGCGATACAGCATCTTCGTCTCTGTATCGTAGAAGAACCTGAGAGAACGACTTCTGATGGAAGTGGCTTCCTTTGGGTTCTCGGGCAGGATGTCGTAGAATACAAAGTCAATGAATGGTTGTCTCCAGTCCGTGTCACGCCCCGCTCCCGGATAATCGGGTACGGGTCGATGCACGCCCGGCCTACACTGTCGTTGACAGCGGTAGTGAGCCGTCGAGTCATATAAATACAAGAGTATCTCATCACAGCATCTAGTTACGGAATCTATACTAACCATCACAGCAATCCACTAATAATTATTACAACTTATACATAAATATCTGGGTACAAAGCCGGTGAAAGATAAATGATACAACAATGACATATAATCAATACACTCAATCAATCTCTATACATGAATCTAATCTCAATGTCAAGCGAGCTCCAATGCCAATCATGAATGATAATCTATGATCCATCTCACCCGTAATCAACGATCCAGTCAGGAAAGGAGTAAAGTACAATGTAATTCAATAAAACTCACCATGGAGATCAATGGAACAGTATAGCAAATATGACTGAAAGACAGGAAACAAGATGAGTATAAAATATGCACTAGCTATGTGTACATGTGCAATTGGACGTTATCAACATGTGGGGACTAATATGTAATCAGGCATATAAAATATATATGCTATAAGTCACGAATAATCAGGCATGTCTAATGACAATGCTATCAGTCACGCAATAATCAGGCATGTCTGACGACAATGCTATCAGTCACGCACGAAATGGACTTAGGCATACAGATTATGCTATCAGGCAATGTTTGTCCAATATTAGTCAATCACATGTCTCTAGAACGTCCCCCACCCGACACGAAAAACAATGCAAGCAAGCAATCAATCGAGAACAAGTGAAATAATGACACGATAACAAGTGTGAGTGTAATGCATGCAATGATGGTAATAATGAGTACGTGTACTTGCCTTGATTCTGAGATTTGTCCAAGTCATCTAAATCACCTAAATAGGAACATAAAATTAGAGAATATTAATTAATCACCCAACCTATAACTCATACTACTGGCCCAACCTGACATGTAAGTCCATTGCTAGTACACTCCAATAACTTAGCCTATCCTAATCCTTTATAAGCTGGACATGTCAACTGTCCAAAAATACTAACAGTACTCAAAGCAAAGCCTGTTAGGCCTATTTTCGGCCCACAATTACTTATCAACTTATGACTCAGTAATCACTTGAATTCAATAGGCTAAAGTGGTCCATATCTACTGTAACTCAATAATCAACCAGGACACATTATATGAGGACTAACATAGTCCAACTAAAACCTCTACTGAAATTCAATTTATCAGTCTACAGTACACATTTAAACTTCTAACGGCTAGGCTCATAGTCTAGCCTCGAGTACAGAACCCATCCTTCATACTCCGATACCACCATTTGTCAATCTCCTAACTAGGATACAATAATTTCGTGTCTGCAGTGTCTTTCTTGGACACATGATCGTGTGCAACCCCTCAAGTTCTCGTATCCTTATTCCCATGTGGTGTCCGGTTCTACATTATGTGATTTCCCAGGTTCTGCAGAGCAATGAAACGTATACAGAAGTTTACCTGGATGTTAGCCATCACCAAACGAGCCTTCCCCGAGTCCAATACTGCCACTCCCGTGTCCAGAGCTGGTAGCATCATCGGTTCAGTCAATTTATCAAACACCAAACGTGCATAAGTAGAAGGAGACATTCATGAGTTCAATTCGAATTGTTTCAACTCCAAAATTGGAGAAATTTGCAAGGATCATATAAAAAAGAATCACTAATAACAGATTCAAGAACACGAATTCACCAAAAATCAATCACGTCAAAGTCTGATTCATTTTTCTCACCTCATCGAACGATCGATCACAGTCCTGATTACTAAGAACTCATCGATCACCATTTCCATCAATTTAAGAAACCGAAAGGAGAACGAAAAGAGAAGAGGAATTGAATCGAGTCTTATCAGAGTTTATTGACAGCCGGTCAGCGAGGATGTTTCGACTATGTCGCTTTATTGAACGCCATCGAGTGAGACCTCGATTGGTGCCATGGCCGCACGTTTCGATCGGAGGGAAGGAAGAGGATGGACGACGTCGCAGCGTTCACACAGGGAGTCAGAATGGTGGCCATCGCCATGGCTGACCGCTCGAGGAAGAAGAAGAATAGGCAGTGGACAAACCGACCGGGCTTCGCCACTCTGATTTGTGCTGGAGAAGAAGGGAACCGATGGTCCTTAAATAGGCGTGGCAGCTGCGGGCAGGTAGTTGCGCGGGCAGCGGGCAACGGCGAGGCGGTTGGGCGGGCAGCGACGGTTAGGCGTCGGTGGCGAGTTGGTTAGGGAATGGTTACGATCGGGCGGTCGAGAAGAATTTAGGTTATTGGGAATCGACGGTGAGGATGAAGTAGGCGGTTGGGGAGAAGCTTCTGGAGTTGATCGGGCTCTTCTCGGCGTCGGTGTCGTCCGTCGTTGTCGTCGTCTCTTCGCAGAGCTCTGGAGGAAAAGAAGTTGGGGAAATTTGAATGAAATGAAGAATAGAATGGAATTGCTATTTAACGGCTATTAGGGATCAACGTTAGCGGGTTTGTGGGTTTGGGCTATCGAATCTGTGGGTTGAACCCATGCGGATCCGCGCCCAGAAGCCAAAGGCCGGGATGGGCTGATCAGGAAGATGGGCTGGTTTATTTGAATATAAATTGAGAAAACTAGTTGGGCTGATTAAAATAGCTGATTTAAGAAGGGATTAATACTGGGTCAGTTTGGCCCAGGAATTTGGGCTGAGGAAAATAATAAGGATTAGTAATAAATCCTAATGATTAAATCAATAAATTCAATTAGAAATTTAGAAAAATATAATTAGAAATTCTTAATAATTGGAAGGATTAGAAAATCATCGATGATAATTAATGACCAGTCAAGAAAAATAAAAATCTTTAAATAATCATAGGAGAAAACTCAATTTAGAAAAGTGGAGTTACAAATCTTCCCCCCTTGAAAAATTTTGTCCTCAAAATTTCAAAAAGAATCGACTAGGAATAACTGGCACGATAATCAACTAAGCACAAAAATAGAAAGAACCTATCGGGCACGATTAAGAGCAATCAAATACAATAGAAATTGCACGATTAAGGATAATCAGTACGATCATGATTAATTAGGCATGAATGAATCAAAGGTCAAAAGATTTGACACGATTTAAAACAAAATCATAGTCAATTGAGAATCTAAGTTACTCAGGCATGATTTGGGCACGATAGATTCAAATCATTTAGGTACGATCTACTCATAACTATAGAAGTCATCTAGGCACTATTAAATTTGAGTCATGTTTGAAAATCAAGACAAATTCTGGTAAAGTTGTCAATGATGATAGGAGGCTAATCATGAATTTAGTCTAAAAATATTCGGAACTCATGCATATCCGGAATCACTTTAACTAAAATTCATGCCCCGCCAGTGTACACCTGGCTGCAGTAAACCCTTGGCTCCGTGACTCAAGAATGATAGGTACCAAATAATTTCTAAACTTTACCCATGGACAAAACAATTTCAAGGGATAGAAACATAATCTCGTGAATATTCGAAACCTATACATACCTGAGATCACTTCGACATAGAGCCCCTGCCGCGCCATTACGCTGATGGCTGCAGTGGACCCACAGTTTCCATGATCCAGATAAATGGCTGCAGTGCGCGGCTACCACGCCATAGTAGGATAACGAATATTCCTCGACGGTTATCCACTGGAATTCCAAAGGAGTACCTTGATAATTCAATTCAAGCAAGCTTTCTGATTTACTAAGAAGATTCAATAACACTAGGAAGGACATGTAGTATGAATATCTGTTCTTGAGAATCAAGAGATTGACTATCAAATAAAAGAAAATAATCATAAGGATGGATTAGCTAATATATGAGCTCTATGGCTCTAAATGAAATAATTGGACTTGGAATGGTTAGAGAAAATCAAATAGACTTTAAAAACCAATGAAGAATTTTGAAATGCCTAGCTAAATGAGGAGTTTGGAAATCGGACTTAATCTCTAAGTAGCAAGGAAGTCCAGATTCTAAAGGACGTTAGAATCCGATAATGATGTGGGAGAAGATGATCCCCAAAAGTCATGGAATTGTAATCACGACTTTTGTAGAGACCACGATGAGACATAGAAAATTTCAGAAATTACTATAGATAACAAAATACATACAATCACACAATCGGCCTATGATGTGATGAGTTTCCTATTTCCGCAGGCTTCCAATGGTACTCTAATCCTAAGTACCATTAGATAGAGACCTACATGGGCCACCAAAAAAACATGTCACGTCCCGCTCCCATATAATCGGGTACGGGTCGATACATGCCCGACCTATACTGTCGTTGACAGCGGTAGTGAGCCGTCGAGTCATATAAATACAAGAGTATCTCATCACAGCATCTAGTCACAGAATCTATACTAACCATCACAGCAATCCACTATATTATTATTACAACTTATACATGAATATCCGGGTACAAAGCTGGTGAAAGATAAATGATACAACAATGACATATAATCAATACACTCAATCAATCTCTATACATGAATCTAATCTCAATGTCAAGCAAGCTCCAATGCCAATCATGAATGATAATCTATGATCCATCTCACCTGTAATCAACGATCCAGTCAGGAAAGGAGCAAAGTACAATATAACTCAATAAAACTCACCATGGAGATCAATGGAACAGTATAGCAAATATGACTGAAAGACAGGAAACAAGATGAGTATAAAATATGCACTAGCTATGTGTACATGTGCAATTGGACGTTATCAACATGTGGGGACTAATATGTAATCAGGCATATAAAATATATATGCTATCAGTCACGAATAATCAGGCATGTCTAATGACAATGCTATCAGTCACGCAGTAATCAGGCATGTCTGACGATAATGCTATCAGTCACGCACGAAATGGACTCAGGCATACAGAGTATGCTATCAGGCAATGTTTGTCCAATATTAGTCAATCACATGTCTCTAGAACGTCCCCCACCCGACACAGAAAATAATGCAAGCAAGCAATCAATCGAGAACAAGTGAAATAATGACACGATAACAAGTGTGAGTGCAATGCATGCAATGATGGTAATACTGAGTACACGTACTTGCCTTGATTTCGGGGTTTGTCCAAGTCTTCTAAATCACCTAAATAGGAACATAAAATTAGAGAATATTAGTTAATCACCCAACCTATAACTCATACTACTGGCCCAACCTGACATGTAAGTCCATTGCTAGTACACTCCAATAACTTAGCCTATCCTAATCCTTTATAAGCTGGACATGTCAACTGTCCAAAAATACTAACAGTACTCAAAGCAAAGCCTGTTAGGCCTATTTTCGGCCCACAATTACTTATCAACTTATGACTCAGTAACCACATGAATTCAATAGGCTAAAGTGGTCCATATCTACTGTAACTCAATAATCAACCTGGACACATTATATGAGGACTAACATAGTCCAACTAAAACCTCTACTGAAATTTAATTTATCAGCCTACAGTACACATTTAAACTTCTAACGGCTAGGCTCATAGTCTAGCCACAAGTGCAGAACCAATCTTTCATACTCCGATACCACCATTTGTCAATCTCCTAACTAGGATACAATAATTCCGTGTCTGCAGTGTCTTTCTTGGACACAGGATCGTGTGCAACCCCTCAAGTTCTCGTGTCCTTATTCCCATGTGGTGTCCGGTTCTACATTATGCGATTTCCTAGGTTCTGTAAGCAATGAAACGTATACAGAAGTTTACCTGGGTGTTAGCCATCACCAAACGAGCCTTTCCCGAGTCCAATACTGCCACTCCCGTGTCCAGAGCTGGTAGCAGCATCGGTTCAGTAAATTTATCAAACACCAAACGTGCATAAGTAGAAGGAGACATTCATGAGTTCAATTCGAATTGTTTCAACTCCAAAATTAGAGAAATTCGCAAGGATCATATCAAAAAGACTCACCAATAACAGATTCAAGAACACGAATTCACCAAAAATCAATCACGTCAAAGTCCGATTCAATTTCCTCACCTTATAGAACGATCGATCACAGTCCTGATTACTAAGAACTCATCGATCACCATTTCCATCAATTCAAGAAACCGAAAGGAGAACGAAGAGAAAAGAGGAATTGAATCGAGTCTTACCAGAGTTTATTGACCGTCGGTCAGCGAGGATGTTCCGACTATGTCGCTTCACTGAACGCCATCGAGTGAGACCTCGATTGGTGCCATGGCCGCACGTTTCGATCGGAGGGAAGGAAGAGGATGGACGACGTCGCAACGTTCACAGAGGGAGTCGAAATGGTGGCCATCGCCATGGCTGACCGCTCGAGGAAGAAGAAGAATAGGCAGTGGACAAACCGACAGGGCTTTACCGCTCTGATTTGTGCTGGAGAAGAAGGGAACCGATGGCCCTTAAATAGGCGTGGCAGCTGCGGGCAGGTGGTTGCGCGGGCAGCGGGCAATGGCAAGGCGGTTGGGCGGGCAGCGACGGTTAGGCGTCGACGGCGAGTTGGTTAGGGAACGGTTATGATTGGGCGGTCGAGAAGAATTTAGGTTGTTGGGAATCGACGGTGAGGATGAAGTAGGCGGTTGGGGAGAAGCTTCTAGAGTTGATCGGGCTCTTCTCGGCGTCGGTGTCGTCCGTCGTCGTCGTCTCTTCGCAGAGCTCTGGAAGGAAAGAAGTTAAGGAAATTTGAATGAAACGAAGAATAGAAAGGAATTGCTATTTAACGGCTATTAGGGATCAACGTTAGCGGGTTTGTGGGTTTGGGCTATCAGATCTGTGGGTTGAACCCATGCGGATCCGCGCCCAGAAGCCAAAGGCCGGGCTGGGCTGATCAGGAAGATGGGCTGGTTTATTTGAATATAAATTGAGAAAACTGGTTGGGCTGATTAAAATAGCTGATTTAAGAAGGGATTAATAGTGGGTCAGTTTGGCCCAGAAATTTGGGCTGAGGAAAATAATAAGGATTAGTAATAAATCCTAATGATTAAATCAATAAATTCAATTAGAAATTTAGAAACATATAATTAGAAATTCTTAATAATTGGAAGGATTAGAAAATCATCGATGATAATTAATGACCAGTCAAGAAAAATAAAAATCTTTAAATAATTATAGGAGAAAACTCAATTTAGAAAAGTGGAGTTACAGTCCGGAACTTTATCAATCGTCTGGGCGGAATAACTCACCATGAATTGCACATTATTCTTGGGACAGACCAGTTCATGTCCTATCACATCCACTGATTGGCGAACATAGTTCGAAACTGCTAGGGAAGCGGCAAGGCCAGCTAGGGCATCGGCTTCGATATTTTTGAGTCTGGGAACGTGTTCGATAAAGAACCCCTCGAACGTCGAGATGATATCGATCGCTATTTGGTGATAGGGGATCATGTCTTCGTGGCGGACTTCGTATGAGCCCCGGATCTGATTGACGATTAACTGAGAATCGCCGTATGCTTCAAGGTATTCTACCCTAGCTCTCTTACAAGTTGGAGGCCAATGACCAGAGCGTTGTACTCGGCCACATTGTTAGAGCAGGGTTATGTGAGAGAGTAAGCACGATTGATCACCAATCCGGAAGGAGAAACCAGCACCACCCCGACTCTGACGACGATGTTGCCCTTAGGTCCAGTTCTCGAAGCACCGTCGAAGAACATTCGCCATATATCATCGTGAGAGGTTGCATGCGAGTCGACGACCTCATCTGGGATTTTTTTCATATATTCTGGACGACTCCGAGCCCGGGTGGGCTGCTAAAAAGTATGCCAGAGCTTGACCCTTAACAGCCTTTTATGGGACGAAGATCATATGATAGGGGGACAACAATATTGCCCATGTAGTGAGGTGAGAGCTGAGTTGTTGGCAGACTAACGACCCCCAGTTTGGTACTCGATGCTGGACGGGGAGTGGTTGGTTCGCTAGAAGTCCCAGGCCTTGCATCGGGGTGATGACTCTTCTTGGGAAGGCGTATCGTCATTGGCTTGTCAGAGGGATTGAGCTTCTCCGTTTGCGGCTGGCCGACTCTCGACTGCCTGATTGTCAGTAGCTCCGTTGTGGGTCTTGGCACTTGGCCAGACATTGGCAGTCAGATTATCATCTGCTCTTCTTATGTCGAGAGGCTGATTGCGTCCTTACGTAGAGTGGCGGTAAGGGGCGCGGACTTGCCAGGTTTGCGAGCTTGGAGGTGGATCGTCAGAGGTTCTTTTGATCCTGTGGCTGTCTCGGTACGAGCTTTCACATCTTCTTTACTAAGGTGCCTCTTCGACTTTTCGTATAGGCAGGAGTCTGAGTAGTAGGATTCGACCCCTTTGAAGGGATCGATGTCGACAAATTCTGTCCTCACGAAGCCGTGTCTGTCGACATACTTGAAGCACTGTTGCAGGGTGGAAGACACGATCATGTAATCGTGTATCCAAGGGCACCCCAAGAGGATGTTGTAAGAAGTATCCGCATCTATGATGTAACAGGTGACTTCTGACTGGATATCGCCAATTTGACACTTCAGATAAATCTTCCCAATAGGGTAGCTCCTGCCCGAATTAAAACCGCTGATGGCGGTGCTTGTAGGCGTCAGGCGATGCATAGGGATGCGGAGATGATGTAACAGACCCTTCGGAATGATGCTTATGGAAGAGTTAGGATCAATGTGCATTCGATCTACCGTGTAGGTTGGTTTTGATGAGCATATCCTACGGAGTGAAGACAATATTGGGCATTGCTTCCGTACAAGCGCTGTCATGGAGATCTGCAGGCGGGTTCTCTCCCGTGAGGTTGACCTGAGCCAAGTACGCGTCGGCATTTTGGAGTGCATCGCTCAAAGCCGCACGAACATCCTTTGAGAGTCTCAGAAGCTCGTATAATGACAACTTGGCCGATGTATTGGCCAACTGTGCCAAGATGTCGAAGTTGTAGGTCCTCTCCAGCCCCTGTGGTGTCTCTTTTCGGAGGGATTTGTCAAAGCGAGTCTCCTTCGGCCTAGGCTTGTCGGTCGTCGGAGGCTGAGCCGGTCCCGGAGCGTCGGTTGTAGCGGGTTGATGATCTTCAGCCGAGTTGTCAGCCGCAGGTTGGGATTGTGCCCCAGACCGTATGACGACGGTTGTAGCTTCTTCAATATTTGCTGAGATTGTGCGGCAGGACCTGACGTTTCTACTATTCTTCTTACAAATAGAAGGCATTGTGGGCTGAGTCACTTCTGAAACCAAGTCAGGATGGACCCACATGACCTCTCCTCGTGATGTGGTGAGAGGCACTAGACTAGTAGCCTGATCTCGGGGAGGTGGAAGATTAGCAATCTCCATTATCGCCAGAGGGATGGGGACCACACCGTCTTGAGTTTCTGTCGGAGGAAAGCTGTCGAACTGTATCGATACCATATTGGCTGCCACGGTTACCTCTTCGAAATCGATGGCCAGAGCGTTCGAATCGATAAGGTTTTGGATATACCGTTTCAGCTAGTAGCAGTCGTGTGTAGCATGGTGGACGTAGCGGTGATAATGGCAGTATTTTGGGTTCTCCATCTCTACCAGCCGCGGTTTCCGTCTTGGTGGAGGAAGCTAAATTCTGTCTCCTTGTATGAGCATATCCAAGATTGGCTTGACGTGACCGCCTTCAAAGAAGTAAGTGCTTTGCAGCCATTATTTGTCTACCGACTATGGCTCCGATTTCTGTGCCGTGTCGGCCACCATAGCCTTCTTGTCCCTACTATCCCGATTGTTGGAGGGACTACCCCCATTGTCGTTGTTGGTGTTAGGACGTCTGCCTTTGTTCTCTCCGTCCGAGATGTGCAATCCTAGTTGGCGAGCCTTCTTCAATCTTTCTTCGGCGCTTGTGGCACTGATGATGAACGTCTTCCAGTCCTTGAATTGACTTTCGCCCATCCAGAGACTGATTGTTGGGAGGAGTCTCTTTTGGTAAATTTTAATCAAAGAGGAATCCGGATTTCCAGAGGGCAACTTTATGGTGGTTTGGCGTAACCGCTCAATGTAGTTCCTTGTCAGCTCCTTCTCCTATTGGACGACGTCCATGAGGGTGGAAATGGTGATGTCCTGCCCTACTTCATAGAATCTCTCCAAGAACATGCGCTTGAAGCCGGCGAAGGAGTAGATGCAGTTATCTGGTAGGTTGCGGTACCAGTCGAAGATGACTCCTTCCAATACCTCGATGAATAATCGTGTGAGGATGGCATCGTCATGGGGCAGATGGTTGGTGGTGATCTCGAAGTAAGTGATGTACCGACTCGCTGAGGTCTTGCCATCATAAGGGTTGATATTGAACGGCTTATATCTTGGCGGGAAGGGGACATCCCTCCATGCAGCAGGGTATGGTTGCCGTATTCTGAGGTCTTGAGAATTTTCTCGAGCGTAAAACATGGCTCGGAGCTCTTGGACCTCTCTTCTCGCTTCGCGAGCTTCGTCCACGGCGGTGGGGGCCATCTTTTCAGTAGGATCGTTGCCCAGGTTTGGTGTCGTCAAATTCGAGTTCGCATTGACCGCAGGTCTCGTGCTTGTTTGGCGAGGCGTCCCTCCTTGTAAAGTAGAAAGGGCCACTTTGATCTTGTATACAAACTTGACCAAGGCAAGCAATATGGCTTCGAGCGTGTCGATGTATTGGTAATCAATGGAGCCACCTTGGCTGCTGTCTGTCATGAAAACTGTCTTTACGTAAGGAGAAACGGACGGAGCGGTGGAGGAAGCGTCCTCCGAGTCGTACCCCTGTAGTACGAAGTCATCAGGGTATGTGGAAATGTTCTCCTCTGGTTCTAACTCAGAGGGAACAGTACCCCCAGTTTCCGAGTTTGCCTCGTCTTGGGAATTGTGGACGTCCTCGGGGACGTCGGGGTTCACTGCATCTGATGGGAGGGTTGTTTCCCCCGGCTCGTCTTCTTGGAAGATCGAATTGTCGTGGAGGTTCGGTGGAACGCTACCCCCAGTCCCAGCAACCCCCAGTGGTGTGGACGATGAATCTCCCACTGTAGCAGATTTCGTCTTGGAATAGGTACCTTGGAAAACTCCGGTGGCGGGCACCCGCTTAGACGACAGTCTTTTATTCATAGTGGTTGATATCTTTGGGCTAGGAGCGCTGGTCTTCTTCCCTTTTCCATCGACGGTGACTTTTCGAGCAGAGTTGCAGGAGACGACGGGAAGTGCCTTGTCTTCTGAAGATGGTTGTTGTAGTCTTTGAAAGATGGACTGCCGGTCATCTCGCATCGTCGCATTATTGCAGCAGCAGTTGACGATGACTTGGGTGCAGTGACGTCCGTGGGAGGACTCTTTGCACCCTGCTGCATCTTTTCTTTCTTTGCGTTTGTGGAGAATGGCCTCTCGCAAGTCAGATGGGTCTGGATCGACCATTTTTGCTTCCGAGATTTTGGGAGACTTTTGCGAACCTCTCTGTCCGTCTGCCGCCGGAGGCTGGACTCGAGTGGTTCTGTACAACTTCCCATCCGAGGCCCGCATAACAGTATGCGAAACGCTCGGATGGTCAGAGATCAGATCATCGGACCGAACTCGCCAGGCTCGCGTTGCCTTAGACTTTTTCGCTCTAGTGCGTAAGGACACATAGTAGGAAGAGTCTAAGTGATACTGGAGAGAGTCAGACATGTCTTCTTGGGAGCACAATAGATCAGGACCATAAGAGAGGCGGTCGAAGACAGAGCCGCGTGGAGTAGGCGTCATGCGGCTGTCATTGGTAGTCCGTATGCGGCTGGTAGACGTCGCCGCATAGGTTTTATTCATGCGTCTGGGAATCTCAGCCGCATGAGCTTTTTTCATACGGCTGGATGACTTGGCCGCATAGACTTTCTTCATGCGGCTGGCAGATTCACCCGCATGAGTCTCCTGCATGTGGTTAGCAGTTTTAGCCACATGAGTGTTCGGCTTCTTCTTGGGGCGCACTGAATCACTCTTTGTCCCTACAAGTCCAGCATCGTAGTGCTTTCCTCTGCCAGACTTGGGGACAACAGAGTCCTTTACGGCTCGAAGTAGAGCCGTATGAGAATCACCTTCGCCGTCTTGTGTAGCAGAGAGTACCCCGTCCATAGCTTGTGTAGGAGCAAATGATTTCGGCCTCCACTCGCTGCGAGCTTTCTTTGTGCGGGTTCGCTTCTGGATCGGGCCAGTACTTCCTTCAGAGAGCATTTCTTCAAACGCCTGTTGGTCGAAACGGACGACCATCTTCTGTTGCGTGGAGCCAAGTTTGGCTGCATCTGATTGCATCACCAACTCCTCAGCCGTGGAGAAGTTTGTCCCCAGCAGAGTCGCCATCGTGTTTGCCATGAAATATAAAAGAGCAGAACAATTATCGGAGGACTGGACTTTTACTTCATGTTACAAACTCGCTTGTACAAAGAAAGCCTAGGGACGAAAACCTAGGTACAACAGACTAAGTACAATTGTTTATTTTAGATTCTGGGGGGTGACGTTAGAGGCTCGGGAAAGCGATGACAGCTCTGTCTTACTCCTTGGACGATCGGTATGCAGCCTTGGCTCCAGAAGATTGCTTGGCGTTGGAAGAAATGCTCTCTTTGCTCTTTCTCTGCTTCTTCTCTCCAAGTATTCTGGTGCTCTCTGATCTCGAAAAAGTCTCTTGCTGTATGTATGTGTGTGTGTGTTGCAAGGAAATGGCACCCTGCTATTTATAAGAATGAAGGGACATCATTAGGGTTTACAATGATTGCCCCTTAAAGTGGCGGCGGCCTGTTGATTGATCAATCTGGGTCATTAGTTTTGAGTATAATGAATCTAGGCCATTAATGTTGATTGTGCCAAATCCTTCCAGTAATTAATGCTGATTAGAATAAATCTCCCTTATGATGATCCGATGATGTCTGCGAATCTGAATGAATAAGTTTAATTCATTCTCCTGCCACGTGTCCTAGATTATTGGGATTTGACCCAATCCTTGATTGCAGTAAATCTGGAAAATTGATTGGCTTTATGACACGTGTCCTGGGAGCCACTGAAAGATCTGAGCCGCATGAGGATTGAGCCGCATATGCTCGGCCACGTGTCACGGCTGTTGGGGAGTGGCCCCCGAACCTTCGAATCACATGATAATCTGGACCACATGGACGTAGGTGGCCGCATAACGGGTAACCCCTTCGTGAGCCGCATGGAGATGATCCACGTGAGTCGCATGGGGGAAGCGTCTGCTTGAGCCGCATAGGGGTATTTCGATCTGGATCGTATAGGACAACTTTGGCCTGAACCGCATGAAGAGTCTTCGTTCGAGCCGCATATGACTGTCCACGTGCCTAGGCTGCGTAGCATTTTCTGGATCTCGGGGGATTATGTCAGAGATTTTTCTTCGTTTTCCTAGGAGTCTGTCATTATGACAGAGTCATAATTACATCTTTGTGTCAGAGCTATCGTCTTGTCAGAGCTGTCAGCCGTCAAGGCAATTAATGTAGTAGGGGAAGAGTTGCTTGTATGCTACGTGGCACCTCTCTGAGCAGCATGAAGATCACAGAGCCGTATAGACGCGTTGAGCCGCATGGGTCCTCTGAGCCGCATGGGCTTTCTGAACCACATGGGGTTTCCAGGTCGCATGGCGCTTTCTTTATTATTTTCCATGCTTCTACAGCTTCATCATGGTTTGGCGAAACCGCTCGATATAATTTCTTGTTAGCTCTTTTTCTTCCTGAATAACGTCCATGAGAGTAGACATTGTCACGTCTTGTCCTACTTCATAGAACCTCTCTAGGAACATGCGTTTGAAGCCGGTGAAAGAGTGGATGCAATTGTTCGACAAGTTGCAGTACCAGTCGAAGGCGACCCCTTCCAAGGCACCGATGAACAGTCGCATAAGGATGGCGTCGTCATGAGGCAGACGGTCGGTTGTGACTTTGAAGTAGGGGATGTACCTGCTTGCAGATGTCTTCCCATCATATGGATTAATGTGGAAAGGTTTATATTTTGGTGGAAAGGGAACATCTCTCCATGCAGCGGGATACGGTTGTCGTATCCTGAGGTTTGGCAGTCTTCTCGGGCATAAAACATGGTCCGGAGCTCCTGGACCTCTCTTCTTGCCTTCCTGGCCTCGTTTGCAGCAGTAGGAGCCGATATTTCAGGAGGATTATTGCCCGAGTTTAGTGAAGCTGAGTTCGAGTCTGCATTGACCGTGGGACCCAAGCTTGTTTGGCCAGGCGCTCTTCCTTGCAGAGTTTGAAGGGTCGCTTTGATCTCGTCCACAGAGATGACCAAAGAATATAGTATGGCCTCCAGAGTGTCGATGCGTTGGCGATCACTGGGATATTCTTGGTTGCTGTCGATCATGAATATCGTCCTCACATGAGGAGAGATTTAAGGAAAGGTAGAGGACGTGTCCTCTGAGTCATACCCTTATACAAAGAACTCGTCCGGGTATGTGGGAATGTTCTCCTCTGGTTCGGACTCAGAAAGAGTGATACCCCAGCTTCAGAGCTTGCCTCGTCTTGGAAATTATGGACGTCCTCTGGGACATCGGGCTCTGCTGTATCTGTTGGGTGAACTATTTCCCCCTGACTATCTTCTTGGAATACCGGATTGTTGTGGATATTTGGTGGAATGCTACCCCCGGCTCCAATGTCTCCTATAGATGTGGACGAATCTTCCAGTGTGGTAGATTTCATCTTTGAGCGGGTACCTTGGTAAACTCCTCCTGCAACTAAGATAGACAACCGTTTAGAAGGAATTTTCTTGGTTATGCCGGTGGAAATTTTTGGGCTTGGGACATTTGTTTTCTTTCCTCTTCCGCTGCCAGGAATCTTTAGAGCAGAAATATAAGAGGCGATGAGACGTGCCTCATCTTCTGAGCTTGGGTGTCACAGCCTTTATAAGACGGACCGTCGATCTTTTTGTGCTGCTGCCTTATTGTAGCAGCATTTGACTCTGACTGGGGTGCATTGATGTCCTTGACATGACTCTTTGCACGTCAAATCTTCGTCTCTTTCCTTGCGCTTGTGAAGAATCACGTTGTACAGGTCACCTGCTTTGTGAGTCCGAGATTTCTGAGCACATGAGCGTGTCGGCCTCCTGCATGTTCCCAGATGTGGGGGTCGTACGAGTACTTGCCCTTGATTGTTGTTGGAAGATTTTCGATGACTATCATGTTTGTCGGCTGCCGGGGGCTGGACACGGAAAGTTTTATACAACTTTCCATCAGGGGCCCGCGTAATTGTCAGTGGGACGCCCTGATAGTCAGAAGTTGTGACAACCGACTGAGCTCGTCGAGCCCGCGCTGCCCAAGGCTTCCTCCTTCTAGCACCTGAGAGTGCATAGTAGAAAGAGTCCAAGCTGGTCACAATAGAGTCTGGCATATGCTCCAGAGAGCTTTCATGGTCATGACCGTATGAGAGGCGGTCAAAGACTGACCGCAAGCCGTATGGGAAAGATGGTATGCGGCTGGGATCGATTGCCGTACAGGCTGTCTGCATGCGGCTGGTATGTGTGGCCGCATGACCTTTCTGTATGCTGCTAGGAGTCGTGGCCGTACAGGCTGTCGGCATACGGCTATCCTTTGTGGCCACATGAACTTTCTGTATACGGCTAGATGTCATGGCCGTGCAGGCTATCTGCATACGGCTGGAAATTCTAGCCGCATAGGTTTTCTGCATGCGGCTGACTTGTGTGGCCGCATGAGTTTTCTCCATGCGGTTGACAATTGCGGCCGCATGATCCTCCATACGGCTAGCGCCCTTATGCGGCTTAGATCGCACAGAGTTCCTTTTTGCCCCTGCAAGTCCGGCATCATAGTTTTTCTTATGCCAGACTTGGGGATAGCAGAGTCCTCTGTGGTCTGAAGTGGGGCCGCAAGCGAGACTTCTCCGCTGTCTCGGGCAACAGAGAGTACTTATTCGAGAGCTTGGGAAGGAGCAAAATTTTTGGGTCTTCACTCCCTGCGGGCCTTCTTTGTGCGGGCTCGCCGCTGGACCGGGCCAGTACTCCCATCGGAGAGCATTTCTTCAAACGTCTGTTGGTCGAACCGGGCGATCAGCATTTGTTGAGTGGAGCCAAGTTTGGCTGCGTCTGATTGCGTCACCAACTCCTTAGCTGTGGAGAAGTTAGCCCCCAGCAGAGTCGCCATCGTATTTTCTATTGATATAAAAGAATAGAATAATTATATAAGAGGAGTGGACTTTTACTTCACAATACAAACTCGCTCGTACAAAGAAAGCCTAGGGACGAAAACCTAGGTACTGTAATCTAAGCATGATTGTTTAGTTTTGATTCTGGATGGTGACGGTAGAGGCTCGAAAAAGCGACGGCCGCTCTGCCTTACTCCTTGGACGATCAGACGTAGCCTTGGCTCCGGTGAAGAACCGCTCTCAAGATGGAAAGACTCTTCTGTTTGTGCCTTTTATCTCTCTGTGTGTCCAGCCGGGTGGAGAGGATCTCTTTTATAAGGGAATGGCACCTTGCTATATTTTTTTGTTTCTCCGGATCCGATCCTTTTACAAGGGAATAGCACTTTGCTATTTATAGGAGTGGGGTGTCATCATTAGGGTTTGCAATAATCATCCTAAAAAAGTCGGCGGCTTAGGGATTTAATTGCCATTTTTCTTGATCCTATTTTGTGGGCAATTAATCTGGACCACTAATCTTGATTGTAACAAATCTGGACAATTAATGCTGATTGTGTAAAATCCGTATGGGCAATCAATGTTGATTGTCATGAATCTTGGGAAGCTCGGATCTCCTACCACGTGTTTAATCTGCGTAATTGCCATAAATCTATTTTGATTCGGGTAATTATGATAATTGTACTAAATCTGGTTGTTGGAATATGTTGATAATTCTTGATTGATTTAGTGCCACGCGGAAAACTGATCTTCTGCCACGTGTCATAACCGCAAGCCATAGCCGCATGAGGGTAGCTTCTTAGGTTTTGAACCGCATGAAGGTGGCAGCCGCATAGGTGTAGCCTCCAAAATCTGAGCCGCATGGGGGTGGTTTCCAATTGAGCCGCATAGGACTAGTCACGTGTCAAGGCTGCATGGGCGTGGTCTCTCAATATTTAAGCCGTATGAAGATGATCTCCATAATCCGAGCTGTATGAGAACAGCGGCCACATAGGGTGACTTCTTATAATTTGAGCCGCGTGACAAGGGTCTCCACAATCCAAGCCGTATGCGAGCATCAGCCGCATGGGGTGGTAGCAGCCGCATAGGGAGCTTTGTAGTTGGTGGATCGTGCCAGCTACATAGGAGATTTTCTTCGTTTTCTGAGGAATACGCCGTCATGTCGAAGTTCATCATTTCAGCTTTAATGTCAGAGTTATCACTTTATGTCAGAGCATTTAATGGGGGCAGTCACTTTATTGCCAGCTGTAAAGGCAAGCTGCATAGGGTCGCGTGCTTGTTTCCTGAGCCGCATGAGGCTATTGAAGAGTTTCTGAGCCGCATGAGGCTCTGATAGATTCCTGAGCCGTATGAGGCTCTTTCTGTTTTGAGCCGCATGGGCTTCTTCTGTTTTGAGCCGCATGGGCTTCTTCTGTTTTGAGCTGCATGGGCATTTCTATTTCTTTTCCATGCTTCTACAATCTTTCTTTGCATCCTTGGTAGATGGACACTATTCCATAGTAAACTTAAATTGAGCCACAAGGGGGTTGCTCACTTTCTTCGACTCGTCCATCCTGAAACACAGAAGTACCCGATAAATGTATTTCTATTGGGACAAATAAAGCAACTTGGACTCTCCCTCTCTCTCTTTTTCGACTGATCACCATCCCAAGTATAGCCGTTGTTGCACCTAAATCCTTCGTAGCGAATATCGCACCCATTTGGTACATCAACTCTGCTATCCTGGTGGCATTCCGACGCACCAATAACATATCATCTACATAGACCATTAGTGTGATAAAATCATCCCTAGCAAAGTACTTTAGAAACACACAATGATCTACAACTATTCGTGCATAACCATGCTCTTCCATTAATGAATCAAACTTTCTATACCATTGCCTCGAAGCTTGCTTCAGACCGTACAGACTCTTTCTCAATCGCCAATCTAATTTTGACATGCCCTTCTCACATAATTCCTCTGGCTCATCCATGTACAACTCATCCTCTAAATCACCATGGAGGAATATCTTCTTCATGTCCATCTTCTCAATCTATAAGTTAAACTGGTTGCCAATGCTAGCACCATCCGAATAGATGATAACTTGATGATTGGCAAGAAGATCTCATCAAAATCCATACCCTTTTGCTGACTGTAGCCATTAACTACCAGCCTTCATTTATTTCGAGGACGAGTAGTATCATATGTCTCCTTTAATCTAGACACCTACTAATTCTTCAAAGCATTCTTGCCCTTTGGCAAACTACCAGCTCATAAGTGGAGTTGGCCTGTAAGAAACAAATCTCCCCCTGCAGGGCCTGCATCCACTTCTGGCTGTATTTGTCTTCCATCATAACTGCAAAACTTTCGGGCTCTCCCTCGTTAGTTAAACATACTCATCTGGTGAGTATCTCGTAGATGGTCGACTCGCTCTCGTGCTCCTCCTGAATGGAACCTCTAATACTTGCTATGTACCGACAACCTCATTTACTTACGGAACTGCCTCCTAGTTAGTGACATGAATAGAGATGTGGATTGTCCGAGTCTTAGATATGATTTGAGCAAGACATGGGAGGAGAAGACTATTAGTAGGCGTATGGGATAGACAATTATACATAAGCCTCAGTGTACCATGTAATAGGTCCAGTACAGTCGGAGAAATATGCTAGTATATATTTTAGCAATGGTTGACGATAATGCTACTCCATTACCTACCGATACGGCCCAAATCGTCTTCGACGTACATTCACATATATGGATAGTTTATCCAGTTTTTATTTTCATATTTATTTCAGTTCATATGATAGCTTATTATTTTTTATCTTGTTATGTCCCTCCGTGGACCTAGTTCTTTCCCAGATCCGAACGAGCATCTATATCCTATGGTTTACAGACCATGTATCGAGCATGGTTTTCTTGTAGAAGACATAGAGATTGTGCCGGAAGAGTTTCCTTGATCCAGGGGTTTGAAGTTGATTAGAGTCATGTACATTTTATCTAGCTAGCTATGTTATGACTACTTCTTATTTCTTTTATTTCCTATTTTTGGCATTGTACTTTTATTTTCATAGATATATTTCCACAAGACTTGGACTATCTCAGACAGATCTTGTATTTGATATTCAGATTTATTTCTATTTCAGTGATACATTATTATTTTTTTTGTGTTGATGTTGCTATCATGTGGATGAGATTATAGTGTTATGTTGTTGTTGTGGAGAAATTAGATTAACTGTGAATGTTTTATTGTAGTTGTAGGATTTCAGCATACTACGATTAGGATAAGTCCATTAAATTGGAAATACTTATTCTAACCGTACAGCTGACATGCTCATGTCTTGGATTCTTATGTATTTTGGAACTGGGACGTGACACCCCTCCTTGCACCATAATCCTCCACACCTCTAGTGTCCTAACTTTTGAAAAATTTATAATTACTAGTATAAATATCCAAATTTCTCAATATACAGTGTGACCTCCCATGTGTTTGTACTTATGTTGTCCGCCTTCTCTTTTCTAAGAAAGTAATTTTTGCCTGTAACAATGCATTATCTTAATGTCTTGGAAACTTCACGAGAGTGCATGTATACATGCATGCAGAATCTATGATTCTACACAAATAATACTCTTGTTGAATCTTTCATAACTATATATGTCTCAATCACTCGCTCAAAATGCATGAGTTATTCTTGATTTATTCTCCCATTAAAGATAAAATGAAGAAGGGTGCAAGCATTTCCTTAGCCATCCTCCTCATGCTCGTCATTTTTACTTCAGGTAATTAATCAGTTACTTCTAGAACATTTCGCTATGTTTTGTTCGATATACATAATTACAATTATTGGAAGTATGTATTCTTATATATTATTAATACATAACCCACTAATTAGATAATATAAACTGGTTAACTAAAATGGACATGATCACTAATTGTAGAATCAAATCTAACACGATGTGTTTGTGTGTATGTATATTAAAGCTTTAAGCTATACTATCTTAATTATTACATTTTCGTATTGAAAGCTTTCTTAAGAATTATTGGAGAAAAATAATACAATTCTGGTAGTTTCTTTGTTGAAAATTTTAAAAAACAAAATTGGAATAAATCAACTAAATAGACTATAATGAAGATTATTTAATTTTCTCTAAAATATTAATATTATAGTATTAGAATAAATCTAAATGATAACTTCTAATTCACATATAATTGCTCCAATATTTACAATGTGTGATGCTTGATGTTGATATAAGCACGAAGGTTGCAGCAAATTGGTGTAAGTTAAAGGAATTCAGTGGCGAATGCACCGCAGCAAAATGTAATAAATCATGTGAGGAAAATGACAAGGAAGGCAGTCGATGCAAGGGTGGAGAATGTTTTTGCTACACTCGTGGTTATTATAATTGTGACTAATTCTTAAAAATGGATCATGTAATTCTTTCATTATTTTATCAAAATAAAAGAACAACCCTTGAACCAAATAAAAAGTATATAATATGTTTTCCTCTCTAGTCTGTAAATAATTTGTCATGTTTTGGACGATAACAAATATCAAGTTCAATTTGATTCCATAAAACTTGATTCGGTTCCATCAACCAACTGAGATTGAACATAAAAATGAGCTATATTACCTTAACGACCTGAGCTAAATATAGAAAGCTCGGCTCATGAGCTAGTGAACAAGCAACTAGTTTCGTGGAACAATTAGTTGACTTGTATAAAATCATCAAATTTCTATATTTAGATTTAAATCTAGTAACAAATTTTGTGTACAACACAACATAATAGTTTAGTTCTGTGTAGTGAGGGTAATAATTTATATAAAGAGATGATTAATTTTAATTTGCAGGTGACATAACTATTTTGTCTTCTAATTTGGTTTGAGTAGTTAGCTAAGTTTTGATACATTTTACAAAGGAATCACATAAAATGTTCATTAATTTTTCTAAAACCTCTTCAATTTGGTTAAATGGCAACACCAGTAAGAATGATCAAAGTAGCATCTCCATTTAATTGGAATATAGGGGAATTTCTTCTACAATATTTTGGTGTTCTCGTAAAATACGATAAACTTAGTTGACATGCCATTGACGACCTTTAGCGAATAAAGTTAAAAATAAAATTGACTCTTGGTGGTTGTTCATAATCTACAGGGGTTAGAATGAATTTAGTTATTACAGTTTTGTCGGTTCTGCCATGTTATTATATGTCTACGTTTTACCTTGCTTGGGAAATGGACTTGGAGAACTTATTGGGAAAGAAAACAAAAATTGTTCCTCCAAACCAAAAAGGTATGAGAGAACCGAAGAAAAGCACACAAAACCAAAAGCCAAAATCACACAAAAAGCGAAATGTAGACATTAGAAATTTTTGATGCAGAAAATCCTTGCCAAAAAAACACGGGACGATCAGAGTCCAACTATGAAAATCCTCCACTATTGGAATAAAAAAAATACCCTGACTCCATACAAACTTCTTACCGATCCAAATAGATCACCACAACTCCTTGAAGAAGAAAATTGATTTACAAGCACATAAAGAACGAAGAACGAAGCACGAAGAAATAAGAACGAATATGACGAGAATGAATTTTCAGAAGTGATCTCCTTTTCGATGTAGCTGTCATTGCCATGTTTCTCTTTCCATTAGTTGTAAAGCACTCTTGTCTCCTTTGTAATATTATTTGAAATATGTTTTAGGGGTAGGTTACACCTAATACATATAAACTTAAACCTAAACTAATTTGAACCAGTGAGATATTCATGTTACATGTGGGAATACTCAATATAAACCATTAATATATATATATATATATATATATATATATATAAAAAATATATATATATATATATATATATATATATATATATATATACTCAATCCAACTCAATCCAACTCCATTGAGATACTTCCATAATATAAAGGAATACACAATCCGACTCTGGGGTATTTTCAAAATAGGTTGGAGACCCTACCCACTCAAACAAATTTCCTTCCCAACTAGGTGGAGGAGCTCATCATACCGACGATCTGCTTGCAATAATCAAACTTCCCCTTGGTAGAACCTTCGTGAGAATATCTGATCCATTGTCGTCTGTGTGAATCTTCTCAAGCGTTGTGCCCTTCTTCTCAAGTGCAACTAGTAACTCATGATATCGAGTCTCAATATGTTTGGACCAACTATAAAAGATTGGGTTCTTTCCCAGATGCATTGTACTCTGGCTATCACAAAGTAAAACGTGGTGCTCTTGTTGTAGCCCATGTTTCTGCCACAGCTTCTTCATCCAAAGCAACAAGCTACAAGCCTCTATCGCTGTAATATGCTCTGCCTTTGTCATAGTCGACATGGCAACACACTCCTGCAATTACGACAGCCATGATACCACTGCACCAGCAAACGTTATTGTAACTAGCACTTTCCTAAAATGAGGGTAATTTTGAACTTTTATAAAATTGGTCATGTTAATTATTAAATAATGGATTTAAATCATGTTAATGATTTATTGCTAAAATTTTGATTAATTTATTATTATTTAATTTAATGTGTTGAGTTTTGTCATTTGCTAGTAGAATCTTAGAACAACTTAGCCTAGAGACTAACCATGACAATGGAGACGTAGCTAATGTAATTAGATTATTAATTAGACTCTAATCTAGCTAGGAATCACTTGGAACCTAATTTAAGAATAAAAACAAGGTGCTAGTTTGGGATTTTAGCAAAGGGGCTTGATTTGACAACTTGAAGGGCCTCTTTAATCAATGTAACTTGATCTAAACCCTAGCACAACCATATGACCATCCAAGAGTAGTCCCGTCACCCTATATAGATCAATATTAACCCCCGTTTATCCCTCTTTCATAGAAACCCTAACCCTAGCTTGTGTTCTTCCACAAATTTCTTCCTATCCTCAAATTAACTCCAAATTTATCCAAACCAATTGCAAACTATTCCTATTGAAGAGAGGATGTCTCTATTGCCTAACTAGGAAGGATTTGGAGCAATTTGATCATTGGATTAGGTGGGAGATCATTTTAAGAGGATTTTCAATAGGATTGTAACTCCCAATTGGTAAGAGCCACTAAACCTATTAGATTTCAGTTTTATTGTTGTAGATGCATTCAATTAGGGTCCCCGTAGACCTAGAAATGATTTGGGTCTGTTTGTGTCCAATTGAGGTACGTATCATGGGCGTATCACTCCGTATCGAATACTTATCTCAAGTGTTCGACAAAATGCCCCATATGAAATTTTGATCACCAATTTCTAAATAAATTACATATTTAGATAGCTAATTATATGTAGATTGCAATGGTCTGACTGAGTTGGCTTTGTGTCATTTGCTGTGTCGACTTGGACACGAGGATACGCAATTTTTACTGTACGGGCACTGTAACAGTCCCCTCCTGCTGCGAGTCTCACTTCCCCTCGACACGGTACTATTTCACGTGCTAGTGAGTGGTTTAGGTAGCCCCCTTGTCTGACACCTAACCCTAGCCATGGGGTTTCAATCTATGATATTTTCGATATGATTAGCCATAGATTTTAACTCAGAGCAGTCGAGACACCGCACTACATGTTCTGATACATTAGACACTAATCATTTGCCACATTTGACACTCTATGGACACTGGACCCTTGGACACCATAGTGACACTCCATTGACACATTTTGACATGCCTGCACATTAGCTTGGACAAACACTTGCATTCGTACTTCAAATTGACACTGCTCTAAAATCACTTACATCTGACACTCTATGACACATTGCTACACTCATTGACACCCATTAGTTCACCTATTTTGCTATGCAATCACACACTTCACATGTTTGAATCACTGCACACTCGACACTAATGCACTTTATATTCTCTGTTGGCTGCACAATGTTCGGATACTTACACTCGTTCACTTGTTGTACACTCACTTTGCACTTCTGTCTATATTCTGATACTCTTGACACCTTCACACTGACACTTAACATGTTCTGAAACTTGACACTTGCAATCACCATCACACACACACATGTTTCACACTTGTAATCACACACTTATACAGCTGCACATTGCTCTGAAACTCTGATAACAAGTTGACACATCTCACTTGCATTGCTATACATTCTCTATATCTGCAATGTTCTGATACTCTAGTTCACTTGACACTTTATGACACATTGACACTTCTGAACACTTGTCTCTGCTGTACACCAATGGACACGCATTAACTCATTCACAGTCACTTGACACTTGTACTGAACACATCAAATTATGATACAATTGCTTCACATGTTCGACACATACTCTGACACATATTTCCTGATACTCTTTGACACAGTCACTTGTTGGTATATGCTTTGATTTACATTGACACATGCATTGCTATACAATTGACACACACATCACTGCTCTCACATTCACTCAAAGCATACCACCATCCACTGCGCTACATTATTTTACGTCTGCAAACACTCATGCATTCACCAAATACTGCATTCCTTTTAGTCCCAATTTATATACTTGATTAGGCATGTCAATCTTGCTTGTGCCTCATTTGACATGTGAAGCACAGATTGTAATGTGCAGACCTCCCAATTTCCAAGTAGTTTTTAGACTCCTTATCTTATGATCAATCCTTGATCCATTCCACTCGATTACCTAATGTCCAGCATAATTGAGTTATTTTATTGTATCTTGAACCGTTCCTTGCATAGATGTTCAGACCTCTACATCATCATAGGTTCAGGTTCCAGAACATTACATGTTCAGTCCTTTTTTCCTCTATCGAGTCCATGTTGATAATCTCTTTTATATAATGCATTACTGTTCTGTCCATACCACTGCTCTGTCCACCGAGCCACCCTCAATTATTTGACAATTTGATTATTGACCTACATTTCCTATAGTTTAGTCTATATATGGACTAGAGAATTTGATAAGTTATTCTCTGCATTGCTTCCATGTTCAGACATGAACGTGATGCATTGCCTTCACATTAAGTAACCTACTACACTCATCACATTATCCACTTATCTGCTCTCTTTGTTCATTCTCCATGCTATTACCCTTTGGTTCTTTTCTATCATGCATATTATAGGGGTTTTGGTTGTATATACATATATATTCATGCCACATAGGTATGTTATGTGTTAGATGATTGATAGGTAGGTTTATGAATGTGATTGTTTGAGAGGGTAGGGCTATAGGCTTGGTTATGAACATAGTGGTTATATATGCAATTGTATATAGAACAAGGTTTAGAGATGTACATTATCCTTTGTATATGTATATGTGCATGTCTATTATAAATATGACAGGTTGTATGTGATTCTTAGGTGGTACATATTGGGAGGGTTATATACATGTGTTATGTATGAGAAGGCTTATATGTCTAGGACTATAGACATTGGTTGTATATATATTAATTTATATGATATAGATATTTGGTATCGTAGGTATGTTCAGCCTATGATTTAGTTTGAGTTAATATATCATAGAGTTGACCTAGATATTGACCTAGTTGACTAGACAGTTGACCAAAACCTAGATATTAACTTATAGTTGACCAGAGTTGACTTTGACCTAGAATAGCCTGTATCATGTAGATTGTATTGTAAACTTCAATTACTCAATATTGAACTCATCATAACCTGTCTTGCTCCAAATAGGACTCTTTACTCCAGTTCAAACATCTGTACGCATCAATTGCTCATAGTATCAAGCGAGTACATTCTCTGTTAGTTTTCATTCATAATAGTATCTATATTGCCTTCTTTAGACTACTTTACTTGATGTAGACACAATGTTCATACAGACCAGTACTCTATGGATCTTGTCATACGATGTTATCACCCCAGTGGATACATCAGATATTTCATGTTCATGTACTTTACAATGTGCATCGCGTACTCCTTGTATTCGTATTATTCGTGTATAAGTCGTGTGCTCTCATGTACTCTCGTGTGCTCACATGTTCTTATTATGCAAAACTAACCATCGTATACGTAACATAACTTGGTCAGATCCTTATGTATTGATCGGGACAGGAGAGTAGAAGTGGTCATGTGATTAAACCCCCTTAGTGTAACTCGTGTACATGTTCATTATACCCTCATGTATAATGGAGACTCTGTAGAATACATCGTGTACAAACCTAAATTAATCACATAATCATCTTGTGCTCTAAAATACTTATATTTATTATACTTCATGGTTGCTTATTATATTTTATGTACTTAGTTTACTTATTCTTATGTTATGTATTCCTGTATTTCTTTAAAGTACGTCATGTATTTTATTCTACTATTCGCTCTATATTTCTTACCAAGCTTGGGAACTGTAACACCCCAGTCCCAAAATACGTAGGACTAGGAACATAAACATGCCAGCTGTATTCATACGAAATACACTCCAATATATGGAAACCTCGTATGAATACATAAGCTGTAAAATACAGTAGAACCAATACTAATCTCATCCACACAGAATAATTGAATAAAAGATCATATAATGAGAATAAATTTGTCTTGATACAATATATTGGACGGAGACAAATCCGCTACCAACAAAATAAAGAAAAGTACATAAAAAAATAAAATGAGTGGCGAGCGAAGCGAAGACGATCCAAATGCAATCATCCTCGAAGATATAGCGAAGATCACGGCTAGAGCTAAAGCACCTGCGAAAGACAATAGCACACACCTGGCAAGACAACCAGGTCCTCAGAGGGACGTAACAAGACACATCATATCATGCCATATAAACTAAAAAAATATTGCTCAATAAATAAGTAAATCGAATTTATAACATAGTCCAATACGCACCTACTGAACGAGCGTACCATCCCCCCAACCAAACAAGGACAGGAGATGGTAAACTAATTCACGGCGATGTATCTTTCCATGCTAAGAATCCGATATGGTATCCGGACCCCAACAAGGTTCAATACCTTCTCATCGAAGTAGTAAGTCACACCTACAACCAAACAAGGACAAGATGTGACGAACTAATCCGCGATAAGTTATTGTTCGAAGTCACGGTCAGATACAAGTACCCAAACCAAAAGTACTCGTACCTAACGGATAGGGTAGCCTACCGTTCTAAGTGAAATATTGTTAAGAACAATCCTTTCTAGGCATGGGCCCTGGCTAAATAGGATCCGCGTAGTCCCCCTTGGGCACCAGAGGCCCCAACAGTAAGAGCATGACGTTCCGCAGAATCGTCAGTGGCCGTCAGTAATCATGGGTAATCTGACCCGCGTCTCCGGCGGAGCTCACGGGTTACAAAAGGGAAGGTGCATCGAAGCCCATACGCTAAGGAATTGTCCTCCCCGCCCAATGCCTACTGTGTTGTATCCACAACACAAACCACTATAACCGCTAAGTCAAACTAGCATGCAACCTCTATTAGCGGTTATTCCTATCGCACGGCTTGTACGTACTGGTGGCCAGCCAATCACGTACTTCCGTGTTCTACATGCGACACACAACTTCGTGTTACAACGTGTCAAGGCCAATGAATGGAACACACATGGTGGTCCCTTAAATCTAGGTTTAATTTGTAAGAAAAATAATACACAGCAGGAAATATAAATGAACAGTTATGCCATGTATCACAGTTTATTTTGCATAAAGAAAATAATTAATGCATGAAATATGAGCTAAAATAATTAAACAGCTAATGGCAAGGTGTCTTGCCTGGTAGTACGCCTGGTGTGCTGCGATAATCAATGTTGCACGATCTGCAACTTTGGTGTAACAACTGTACAAGGAGACCTCGGATGGTGACAAGGACAGTTCCATTGGGTCCAGAAGGGTCAATTTAGTTAGGGTGGACATAAGATAGTCTCGAAACGGGCGAAGAAAATATGAACAATAGGACTTGGATACGGACAGGAGAAAATCAAAGAATAATGAATAAATGAATATTTTATATATACGAGTTTTTAGAAAATAATTATAATTCCTAAAACTAGTTTTCATAAGTCAAAATATTTTTAGGAGAAATACAAAAATACTTGAAGTCAAGAGAAATCATTTTCGGCAAAAATTCTAAGTTTGTCAAAGTAGTATTTAAGACTAAACCCATATTTCGTAAAAATGCAATTTTGGTAAAAGCTATGCTTTTTATTGACTATTTCGAAAATCAAGGGATTTTTATAAACATTTAAAACTATATTATATTATAGGTATATATGTAACTCTTCAAAAATACTAATAGTGTTAGCAATCATCCTAATAATATTAAAACCAAAATACTAATAATAATTTCACAAAAATTATAATAATCATTATACACCATGTAAATCCTATATATAACTAGTTTTCTCAAAACAACACTATAATAAAAGTTACAATAAGAATTTACCCTTTAAAAATAGCTAGGATAATAATAATAATAATAATAATAATAATAATAATAAATGGTAATAAGAAAAATGACACTGTATACATACTTATAAATAAAGAACCCATTAATAATAATAATAATAAGTATAATATTGGAACAAGAATCCAACAACACCTAAAAGGAAAAGAAACTACAAAAATTTCCTTTTCCTTTCTCTCTGTTATACTAATAAAGTAATTTAAACATAACAATAAAAAATTTTGTAAAATAATGTTAATATAACAAATATCACTGTTTTACTCGAGAACAGTGAGTTCTCTTTTCAGAAGCAAAGAAAAAGATGAGGAAAGAGAAAGAGAAGGAGAGAGAGAGAGAAAAAGAAAGTGAGCGGGAGTGAGAGAGAGGAAAGGGAGGCGGAGAGAGAGGGAATTGAGGAGCTGGGAGCGGCGACGTGGCGCGAGGGGGCGGACGCGCTCCGGCGGGACTCGCCGACGCGGCGACGTCGCTCGTCCAGGCGCGGAGGAGAGGAGGAAGGGGGAACGGGGTTGTCGGAGACTCGGCGGTCCACGAGTCTAGGGCGGTTGGGCACCGGCGGGTTTAGAGCTGGACGGAGAGGGAAGGAAGGACTGAGGCGACCGTTCGCCGGTCGAGGCGGCGCTGCGTGCGGGCGGCGTGCTCGCGCTCGGCCGGGGCTGAGAGCGGAAAGGGGGAAAAACCGGAGCGGAGTCGGTCGGAGGGCGCGGCTGAGGAAAGGGGTTCGGGAGATGGCTCGGACGGCGGAGCTCGGCCGACGCAGAGGCGACAGTAGGCGGCGGCGGCGCTGGCCGTAGTCCGATGAGTTTAGGGTTAGGGTTCTGTTTAGTTCTGGTTTTTCTTTTCTTTTTTTTCTTTTTTTTTGTGTGATGGCGGCGACGGGCGGTAGTGACGGGGTGGTTTGTCGGAGTCGGGGGTGGCCAGGATGGTTGGCCAGAGTCGTGAAGGTTCTGTGGTGGGGGTTATGGTGTCGGGGAGGCAGAGTTGTGTCGGGTCTGGTGTTTGGTGGTCGTGTCGTTTTGGCGGGGTGTGGCGGAGGACGGCTAGGAGTGGTGGCAGGGATCTGTGCTGGTGGTGGGTAGCCGGTTGCGACGACGACGTGGAAGCTAACTCTGGTGATGTTGTCGTAGACGTGGTGGTAGCGATGGGGATAGCGACGTGGTGGGGACGGGCGTTTCCAGGGGTGGATGCCGAGGTGGTGATGGTCACAGGGGTGGTGGTGATGGTGGTTTTAGTCGGGGCTGAAGGGTTTGGGTCTGCGGCCTTTGGCCGAGAGAGGGGCTGGTGGTCGTGTTGAGGGACAGGGAAGAGACGGGACATGGTGGAGGTTAAACTAGGTTTAGGATTTGGGATTGGATATTAGGAAAATATGGGATTTATATTGTGTCGGGTTTGTCGACACGAGAGAGATAAATATAATTGTAAAAAAAATATGTAATAAGATTATGGACGATGGAACACGGACACGAGGCACTCACCATTGGGTTGTGGAATTTTGTGGAGGAATTCATGGAAGATGAATAATGTGGAGGAGTACCTGCCTATATTTATAGGATGTGGGAATTCCCACTTTGGATAGGATTAGGAACCCAAAATAGATAATTCCATTACTAGTTTAAATCAATTTAATAAATTAAATTTCAAATCAAATCCAATTAAATTTAATTTAATTCTCCTAGTTTAAAATCAAATCAATAATTCAAATATCAATCCTAATCCAATTCAATCAAATTTAAATACTTTTAGTTTAAAAATAAATCAATTTAAAATATAGATAGTTTCCTATTTTAATGTATCCATGGAATCAAATCAAAATTTAAATTGTCACAATTATTTCAAAAATATGTTTTCCAAAAATACTATAATAATTAATTTCGAAAATAATAAATCTTTTTGAATAATAAATCTTTTTGGAATAATAAAATATTAATATTAAGAAATTTCGAAAATACATTATTATTTAAAATAAATGAAATAAATATTTTTGTACGAAGAATTTTATTATTAATAACTGCTAAAAACAATAGGCTTTTCATAGCAAGAATAATAATTCTATATAATATTTTGAAAGTGTAATAAAATAGAAAAGAAAATGTTTTTATAAAATATGTACGCTTGCACATATTCGTACTCATCGAGCAAACGAAAATTTCGCATACAACGTACAATACGACTATGTGACATACAGTACCAATAATTTTAAATCCATGCAAATTAATAAAAAAATAGTAGAATTTAGGGGTTTTACAGGAACTACTTTCGGAGATATGTGCTCGTTCCCGTCCTGATAGGATAATGTTGAAAATTTTACAAATAACTTGGAGCATTCAAGCTAGCCTAGAGGAGACACCAGGTAGCGACGGCTGTTCGACGGAATATCTGTCGGCATAGCATATAGTTCGACGGAATAGCGACGACCTATCCGTCGCCATGCTGCTGGAAATGACAAGAATTTTTAGAACCTGACCGACGTACTTTTCGTCAGAAAACTGTCGCTAATCCGTCCTTTGTTATCGAAGGCGTCGACGGATTAGCGACGGCATGATACACTCTGATACGCTATTACGATTGGTTACCGACGAAACTTTATGTCGCTATTGTCTACACAGTTCAGTACTTAATACTTGAAATGGACGATAGTCCGTCGGAAAGTCGTCGCTATTGCTTCGTATTGTTAAGTCGACAGGCCATCGCTATTCTGTCGCATGACGACTACGTAGCGACGGACAGTTATTAGCGACGAGCTGATTGCCGACGGATTTTTTTGGCCAAAACCCGTCAGTGATCGGCCGCTAATGATAATATTCGTCGGATTGGCGACGGATAGGGCCGTCGCTAAATCGATAAATTTTGGTAGTGTTATTTCATACTCTGTATGTGTAGTTATGACAACACTTAATCTTCTTCTATCTGGTTTTGTATTAAACTTTGTGATCTTTCTATCTACCTCATTTCGTGCTGATGTCAATCTTAGTTATTTTGTGATTGAGTTGTATCCTTCTGAGATTGTCCTTCGTTGGGAGAGTATATTTATATTAGACTGGTTTATTGACTTGTGTTAGATGTTGTTGAGACCTAAGGCAACGTTCTACCGCCGACACTGCAGCGTAGGCTAGACGTACCCACGGTCTCGTACCCCTTTCACTGGGTACGGGTCGTGACAATTATCACATAATCCGAAGTCGATCGCCTCGTGTCTGCATCTCCAGCCATATCAGCATAAATATATCCAAACAGCTTTGTCTCGTCACCAGCAAATGAAAGCCTCCAATCAGCAGTTCCCTGAAGGTATCATAGAATCCACTTGACGACACTACTATTTACCTATCCATGATTAGAAAGAAACTTGCTAACTATGCGAACTATGTGAGTGATGTTTGGCCTTGTACACACCATAGCATACATACGATCCTCTACTGTCGAAGCATATAGAACCTGCTCCATATATTCTTTCGCGTCCTCTGTAGATAAACACTACTCCATAGTAAACTTAAAGTGAGCCACAAGGGGGTTGCTCACTTTATTCGACTCGTCCATGCAGAAACACATAAGTACCCGGTAAATGTATTTCTTTTGGGACAAATAAAGCAACTTGGACTCTCTCTTTCTCTCTCTCTTTCGGCTGATCTCCATCCCAAGTATAGCCGTTATTGCGCCTAAATCCTTCATAGCGAATATCGCACCCATTTGGTACTTCAACTTTGCTATCCTGGTGGCATTCTGACGCACCAATAGCATATCATCTAAATAGAATAATAGTATGATGAAATCATCACTAGCAAAGTACTTTACGAACACACAGTGATCCACAGTCGTTTGGGCATAACCATGCTCTTCCATAAACGAATCGAACTTTCTATACCACTGCGAAGCTTGCTTCAGACTATACAGACTCTTTCTCAATCGCCAAACTAATTTTGACATGCCCTTCTCACATAATCCCTCTGGCTGCTCCATATATAACTCCTCAAAATCATGATAGAGAAATATCGTCTTTATGTCCATCTGCTCAACCTCAAGTTGAAACTGCTTGGTAATGCTAGCACCACCCGAATGGATGATAACTTGATGATTGGCGAGAAGATCTAATCGAAATCCATGCCCTTTTGCTGACCGTAGCCTTTATCTACCAGCCTTGATTTGTATCGAGGACGAGTAGTATCATGTCTCCTTCAATCTAAACACCCACTGATTCTTCAAAGCATTCTTTCCCTTTGGCAACTATACCAGCTCATAAGTGGAGTTAGCCTACAAGGAACTAATCTTCCCCTACATGGCCTGCATCCACTTCTGGTTACGTTTGTCTTCCATCACAATAGCAAAACTTTCAAGCTCTCCCCCTTTAGTAATACATACTCATCTGGTGAGTATCTCGTAGATGGTCGACTCGCTCTCGTGCTCTGTCACGACCGGCACCCACCGTGAGGGTACGAGTACATAACAACGCCCAGCCTACGCCGCAGTGTCGACGGTAGAACGCTGTTCTAGGTCATGAACTATAACTTGCATAATATGAATACTCTCCATAAGGAGGCCAACACAGAGGTACAACTCAATCACAATCTAAGATAGAATGATAAAGATAGATAAACATGAAATCCAAAAGAGATACAAGAGATAGAAGTCTAAGTGTCTAAGATACATAATCCCAGAAATACATCTCAAAACTCAAATACAGTAATCCACAAGTAAATACAACTCCAGACAAAATGAAATAACTATCTAAACAACCTCTACTGTGTCTCCTCTAGGCTAGCAGGCAATCCCAGGCTATCTGTAAAATTTATCAACAGGTCCAGTCAGGACAGGAGCGAGCACAATACATCTCATGCAGTTCATATCATGTCAGGAAATATAAAGCAGGCAATAGAATAAGATACATGAAACGATGTAAGAAGATGTACATGAAAACAGGAGAGATATTTGATAACTGGAAATATATATACATGATAAGTAAGAACTGTAAGTGACTAGTGATTTAGAGTACGAGATGGAATGTAATTGGCTTAGGTTGTACATGATGAACATGAAAAGTAACAGAGTGTACATGATGGGTAAAATCACATGACCATTTATACTCGCCCCTATCCACAATCAATACACAAGGATCTATTCAAGTTACATTACGGATATGATATTTTGGTTATACAAAAAATACATGAGGAAACATGAACATACATGAAAGAACATGAGAGTATATGAACGTACATGTAAGAACATGAGAGAACATGAGTGTACATGAATAACACATAAGCAAGGAATACATGATGTACATGAAACACATGTCATAAAGTATCCGATGAGCCCGCTAAGGGGGTAACATCCCAAAAAGAGATCCGTATAGTACCAATCCATGATGATAACGTGACAGCATCAAGTAAAAGTAATCTAGAGCGAGAATATAATTCATGACAAGTATGAAACGATCAGAGAATGTACTCGTCTGATATCTGAATGTCCAAGGTAAAGATACTGTCCGAGGAGAGGTGTCTGGCTCCTAATTGGAACAGCACAACTCACAACATGTCCAGAAGGGTAATATAAAGTACTATAATGCATTCTACATGAATCTATGTCAAACTAGGCCAAAGTCAACCCTTGGTCAACTCTGGTCAACTGCACTAGTCAAACTAGGTCAAACTAGGTCATGTCCTAACCCAGCAAGTCTTACTAGGCCTAACCAAGACTATCCTAGCAATCACACATCAATACAAGGCTATACAAGCCAACATACACCCAACTCTATATAGCATGCAATTATTCAATACTCAAATAGGCAAGAATTCACATTGGATATACACTAGGTAATCTATTACTTTAAACTATATATGTCTACACATATATACATATGCATATATTGGTATTCAACATTAGGTCTATAATCATGGCATTTCAAATGGTTATATAAACTTATATATTACAACACAATATGCTAACATATATATAATATACATACATAGCTAAGTTAACTGTATTCATAAATACTTATTTAAGAGGCTATGTGTGTGTATGTGAACATGGCAAAGGGGCAAGTGAGGGTTAAATGGGCATACATAGTGTATACATATCAAAGAGTGTCAAAGTGTAAGTGAACAAAGTGTCAAGTGTGATAGTGTCTACATAGTGTAAGGGGTACATGAGGTAATATAGGATTTGTGTTAACATAGAATATTACATTTCATTAACTTGTATATTATATACATTACATCTATTATAATATTACATTCATGCTTGCATTTATTCATCATTCATTTATTCTCTTGCACTACTATATGCACCATACATTAGATACTATGGAACCAACATATTCATTACAAGCCATACTTATACATGCTTATATTAGATAGGATACTTACACCTCATACATCATTTATTTAAAATTTTACTCATGCTTGCATTCTCTATTTAATTATATAATGTATATACATTAACATGGGTTAAAATCAAATAGAATATTATATTACACACAAGGGTGCACAAAATACATATGCCGAATAGTAACTCCTACTAATAATCAATACTGTACCATCTTAGCATGAATTAAAATCTAGGATTAAAGTATGTTATAGATCTATGTGTTAGCTTTCCGAAACTCCAAACGGATCGCATTTTTGTTTCCGAAAACTCCCGGAATCGCGAAAACACCGAGAACGCGTTTGTCTTTCTTACAGCTGACACTCAAATAATTCTCCAGAAAGTTACAGAAAGAATTAGGCCTATTAATATATGTTTTTGGAAAGCTAACTTCAATACGCTTTTTTAAAAAAAATAGGAGATTAAACCGAGATTTGAGCTAGAAGTTATGACATTTCTAATTTAGGGCTGAAATTAAAAACGTGGATAAAAATCATGACGGATTTGGGTAGTTTGAGACAAAAGAACACAAGTATATAACATAATATATCAAGAACTCACTCTCTACACTAATATATATATATATATATGAGACACTATAGAACACATCTCCAATACAAAAATATGAGATTAAACATGTAATAATTTATTCATACATAACAACAACACATAGTGTGTCCAAATTTGGGGTTTTCCCACATGGACACAACCACAACACAAAGGACACTCCTATGACCTCCAAATGGACACGAAATGGACACAAATGGAGATACAACCATGGGGGTCATTCCTATGGGTTCAAAATAGACCTATATGTATGAGGAAATGAAAAGGAGAAGGGATTTATACCTTCCGGTAGATCGAATCGAAGAAAAGCCTTCCCGGAGCGACACCGACACGTAGAGATTCCAAAAGGACACGAACGAGCTCCGAATCCTCCCAAACTTGGATAGCTTCCTCCTTGGCTAGAATGGAGAAGGAAAGAAGAAGATTTGGTGGCTAAATGGAAGAATTTGGTGGAGAAATTGCTAGGGATTGCTCTCCAGGAATTTGGGGAAGAACAAGAGAGAGAGAGTGTGGATGAGAATAATGAAATAAACTTGAGCCTATCCTCTCCCAAAGTGGCTGGCCATATGGGGCTATATATCCTATTATGGTAAGCTCCAAAATGCCCCCACTAACCTATTCTATGAGTATTAGGAAAGGGCTAATTGGTTGGGGCTAAATTAGTCATTCTAAAATCTCTAATCACACTAACCTTATCCATAATAATTAGTCTAACCTCTAACTAAAATATTTCTATCATGTGGACTAAAATTAATATCATGTGGGCCATGCCTAACTAGTGTGTGGGTCCCAGTAGAGTCAAACTACCCCCGGGTTCCAGTTTCAAGTCGGATTGAGTTGAAATTCGAACCCGACTCAAATAACCCCAAAACAATATCATAAATAATAAAATAAATTTCAACCCCAAAATAATATCATAAATAATAAATAAATTTTAAAAATATTCAAAAATGTAAAATGACAAAAATACTCCTGTTTCTGAAAACTGGGGGTGACAAATCTATCCACCTTAAAAAAATTTCGTCCTCGAAATTAAAACAAAGCAATCACAGGAAACACTTGCAGAAAAAAAAATATCATTCAAATACTTTTCAAAAAAAATTAGCAATAAAAAAATCTCTTTGATGCACATCAAACATTTGTAAATAAAAACTGATACGTGTCCGATACGGACACAAAACCATCACAAAATCACACCTATCAAAGGTCAAAATCAACAATCACCAACGCAATAAATATCAAAAATAATTCAAAGAGCTCAAATGCAAAATATCCTTATGCCAGAAATGACATTAAAATATCCTAATCACATGGTTAGGCTCTAGGTCAAACAGTCTCTAGGGTTTCACTAGCAAAACATCAAAATCACAAGTCATGATTTTAAATAGTTTTAAAATGATTTAAAAATTTCCAAAAATTATATCATGATTTAAATGTCAAATCAATAAATGATTAAAATTACAAAATTTTAAAATTACTCTCATTTTAGAGAACTGGTGTTACAAGTCTACCCACCTTAGAAAAATTTTATCCTCAAAATTAAAATGTTCATACTCCCTCTAGGTCAAACCCCCCACAATCAAATTCTCAGAACTTAAACAATCATACGATTTAAAAGGATGATATACAGGGTCAAGGCATACGGTGGTAGTGAAAGTCTCATCTAGGTATACTAGTCATGCTAAACCAAAACGGTCATATGGTATCAAAACACACAAGCAATCTAGGGTGCTAAACTAGAAAAGATACAGAAATAACAATCATCAAGACTGTAAGGCAGTCTACCATCCTATATGAAAACTGGTACTTATCAAAAAAAAATAAAGTTAACTACCATTTATCTAATGAGGGGTACTATTCAAGAAAATCAAAATCAAAAGTTAAAGAATGAAAGCCAATTGCATGGAAATCCAATCACAATATATTTATATATATAGCGTTGGAGAGGGAAAAGCTAGCATTATGTACAAGTTATGTAGTTCGTATGTGTATGGGTGTATATGGACATGTTCATATGGTTAGATAATAGGCGTGTGTGCATGTGAAATATACATGAAATTGCATAGGAGGATTTGGGATTTCAAACAATAACTATCAAGTTACACTAATCATGGCATATTGGTTAAATAATCTACAATACACAACTCATTTGCTCATAACATGCATGGCTAACCATGTATATATGTATATATAAAGAGGTAGAGATTTAGTTATGTATGTATATACATTATAACATGTATGCCTAAGCTCTATATATATCTATATAGATATATAATCATGACATAGAGAGGAAGAGTTAGGTTACATGACAGGGTATACTAAGTTAGGGTGTGTGTGTGTCCTTGTACAGGGTTATAGCTTAGTATTGAAAGGTTAAACCCAGTTTTAGTTCAGCATTTACATACGAAATCTGAAAATAAGCTAACATTTAAACCAGTGCAATATTAACATAATGCAATTTCAAAATTTAGGAGTTTGAAACATCACAACTAATCTCAATGCTCCCAATACATCCTAACATGATAGAAATGAAACCCTAATATACTATCAATACATTTATCTACGCATACAGTTCAATATTACATGTTAAATCTGAAATTGAACTAAATATGGAAATCAATATAAAAATGTTAACATGTATTCAGTTTTCAGGATTTTGGAGAATTTGCACATCAAAACCAACTCAATGTTTATCACAACCTAACATGTAAGAATATGGAACCTAAATTTATATCCCTACAACAACAATGTACACAGCTCTAAATATTACATTTAAAACAATCAATTTGAACTAACATTTAAAATCCCGTATTAAGGGTTAATATGCACACAGTCTCAAATTTGACAAATTTAAACACAAAACTCAACCAAAATTTTTTTTTTTGAATTGAAACCCTACGTATAACATACATGTGCAGTGATATAAATAAAACTATTATCATGAAATTTTATATTTAAATTACGAGTTAAGCTAGGAAAAGCAGAGAATCGGAAATATTGGGGTTTTGAAAATTTAAACATTAACGACATATTAATATGTATTCAGATAGGTGGAAATCAAGTGTAGCATGCATAAGTGTCAGGAAAGTGTCCACTATATATATTCATATATATTCTCATGTCCCAAAATAAAATTTTAATTCTACGTTAGGACCAACAATTAGATTCCTTCCAAGGTTGCAAGCAGGTGATTGACGTAATCAAGACAGCATTATTATTATTATTATTATTATTATTTAATACAAGAATAATAGCAAGAAAGAAATAACGATAAAATCTGTTTTTGCTTATCTGTTTAAAAGAAAAACCATTTTGAAACCCAGAGCTAAATTTTCAAATCCAAGATAAAGTCTAGCAAAATCATCGATTCATTGTATTAAGAAGAATTTCATAGTAAGAAGTTACACAAAGTTTATAAAAACAGCTAAAGCTACTCCTAAGTTAAATAAATGAGAAACAAAACAAAACAAACAAATAACAATTCTCTCTTTCTTTCTTTTTTTTTCTTTTTTTTTGAAGGACTGAAACAAAAGTAGAGAAAACATGTTCAAAAATATTTAAGGTACAATCTGATAATCATATGCGTCTTCTTAAAATTATGTTGTCAGAATTCTGCCACGCCAATAAGCATAGCTGCAATAAACGATAGAGTCCATAATAAGGCATACACCCTATAATCATGTTATCTAGAATTCTTACCACGCCACCCGATATGGCTGCAAAAAAATCTAGATTTCATAACTAAGATAAGTATAGCTATATCAGGCTCTACGTCCTTGTCATAATAGCAAATATGACTGCAATAAATTCTAAATTCCATAATAAAGTAGATTTTTACCTTTCTCACTGTCCTTATCAAGTATGTTATCAGGTTATACCTTAATTCCAAAAAAATATACATATACATATAAATACAAACTCAAATTCAACAACTAACATCAAGATTCAAAATTCAACAATAATCCATCAAAAATCATAAAAATACAGACTCAATGTAACGCCCCAGTCCCAAAATACGTAGGACTAGGTACATAGACATGCCAGCTGTATACATACGAAGTACACTCCAATATATGGAAACCTTGTATGTATACATAAGCTGTAAAATGCAGTAGAACCATAATAACTAAATCTCATCCACTAGATAAATAAATGATATAAAAGCAACTTTGAATTTATCATGTATACAATCGTTGGGCGGAGACAAAGTCCACTACCAACTATCTCAAATAAAATGTACAAGAAGTGATCGATAAAATAACGAGACAAACCAAGCCCAATCGTCTTCGAAAGAACGGAGAAGATCACGGTCTCGGCTAGAACACCTGTAAAATCACAGAAGCACACACCTGGAGAGATAACCAGGTCCTCAGAGGGACGTAACAAGATACATCAATATGCCATATAAATACTAAATATAAAACATGCCACAATCAAAGAAAGTGACAAGACACAAATAAGGTAAACTAACCGAACTAAAGTGAACATGCAGTTTGAGAAACAATCCTTCGACGCATGATCCCTGGCTATAAATAGGATCGGCATAGTCCCCATATAGGGCACCAGGGGCCTACGTCCATAACGCTCGGGAAGCGTCAGAGGGCACCATGTGCAAGGGGCTACGTCTATAACGCTCTGGAAAACGTCAGAGGGCACCTGGAGCCTGCGTCTCCGGCGGAGCGCACAGGTAATAAGGGAAGTGTATAGAAGCCCATACGTCAGGTAATGTTCTCCCTACCCAATGTACCTGTTAAGTCGCATCCACGACCATGTACCTCTACTAACTGCTAAGTCTCCTAATACGCCTCTATTAGCAGTTAGCCCTAACGCATGCACATGGGGGATCAACCCACACGCAAGAACCTCTATATGCTACTCATCTCACACATCCTCGTGGTACAACTGTGTCAAGGTATATGATATACACTACAGACGGTAGTCTCTTGACTCTAGGTTCATGTGCAACCAAAGGATAGTAACAAAGTAAACTAATAATCACTGAGCATGTAGTAAATCAAGAATAAAAATGAACAGTGATATATAAATAAATGCAGACTGAATATAAACAGTATAATGGCAAGGTATCTTACCTGAGTTTATGTGCAAAAGAGAATAATCCAGTAGCTCCAACCGACAAATAAACGTAGCAAGAAAAGCCAAATCCCGCAGATGACTCCGGATGCTGCAACAAACATCACGAACGAGTTTGGAATATAAGATATGCCTAGGAAATGCCTGTCCAAAAGTTAAATTCTGGAACAGGGGCAAAATCGTAATTTTGGATCAAAACGATGTCCGCCGTTGGACCCGCTTTGTACCGAAATGCGTGCCAAAATCTACGATCTCTAAAGTCGTCAAACTACATTTCTACAGATTTGTTTTGAGGAGACGAATCCAACGGTATGTCCAATTTTGGATTCCGGTGGGCTGTGCACAAAATCGCCCGTTGAGTGGGATTGTGGGCCCGCCAAAATAGTGTCCCGATCAACAGTCTCAGAATCGGACCAAACTTGGCATACATGACCAAAAAATATTTTGAGTCCAATGGCACAAGTTTCATTGCGATATGATGAGTGTGCACAAAGTTGTGAATTAATTTGCAAAGGGTAGATACGGGGTATCCCGACGGATACGCACTGGTTTCGTCGCGCACATGCAACGAAATCGGGTTCCGTCTGTTCCCACACGTCGACAACATCCATACGCGCCTTTCGATGCATATAGTGTGCGACCACGTCGCCCGGTTTGTCGGGACAGACGTCGTATCGGGGTGTTTCTCTACTTTTTGAAAATAGAATTTAGAGTTTTTCGGAAAACTTTAACAACGTGTAACTTTCTACATACTAGATGAAAAGTGAATCCAAAAGGTGTGTTACAATCTCGGTTAGGTTGTCTTTGACTGCCTCTAATTAGTTTTTACGAAAGCTTAAAGGACAGCAAGAAAAGTGGCCGACAAGTTGGTGTTTTGAAACAGTTTTTAATATTCGGAAAAAGTGGTTTTTCTCCAACTTCATCTCGATTTTTCGAGCAAGTTGGATGGCTATGTCAAAATCCACCTGGGGGATCTCAAAGAGGGTTAAGTCTACTTTCCAGAAAATTTTATGGATCGAAAATCGGAGTTACGAGTAAAAAGTTACGTCGTAGGGAAGTAGGGTACCTTGAGTGGAAAAACTGCTCCGTGGGTGACGCGGGGCTGACTTCCGATGCTCCGTTCTTCGTGCACACAACTCCGTTACTGGTAAAACAAACTCGTAGGCGAAGAGGGTATGTTCTGCTAAAATTTTTGTTTTGGAACTCTAGGGTTTTGAGGTTTGTAGAAAAAGTTGTATTTATAACAACTTTCAACTAAAACCTAATGCTATAGGTTTGGATTAAAGGGTCCCACGTTTTGGCTTTGCTTGCGCGAGCTTGCTGCTTCCAGCAGCAAGCAATGAGGGTGGGGGTCCCGCCCACTCACGTGGGTGGTTTTATTTTTATTTATTTTTTTTCTTTCTTTTCTTTTCCTTTCTTTTCTTTATTCATTTCTTTTCTAAATCTATTCAAACTTCAATATATATATATATATATATATATATATATATATATATATATATATATATATATAAAAAAAAAATATATATATATATATATATATATATATATATATATATATATATCCATAAATACCCAAAAATCTATATAAAATTCAAATACCATTTAAAAGTCAACTATCCAATTATTTAATATATTTGAGCATATCCATATATATATATATATATATATAAATTCAATCCTTAATGAATCAACTCAAATAATAATAATATAATAATAATAATACTATCTAAATAGAATGAACATATTTTAATCTCCATGAAATAACTTAAATTATAATAAATAATAATAATCGTCCCAATGGGTGAACTTTACCGCTCACCCATGTGTGGGTCCAAAAATCATACCATCTTTGTAAAACATCATTTTATTAATAAAATATAAATTTTGTACCGAAAGTCAATAAATATTCAACAAGTCTCAAAATTATTTAAAAATATTTGTACACACATAAAATATTCCTACATGGCCATCTTGGTCCCACCACATGCCTACACGGGCTTAAATTTGGTTCGGGCCCTGTTCGGACTGAATTGGACAAACCGAACCGTCTAAAAATCAATATATAAAATAATATTTAATTAAAATAATTTAAAAGCGTTATTTCACAACTCGGCCTGGTTTTCCTAGTTCGGACTGAACTATGGCTAAGCCTCCCACGACATGGCTAATATATTGGTCAAAGCACACTGCTACATCTTTCGTGCCAAAATTCATGGACGTCTTGTGTTCCAAAATTCAACAATATCTAAGGTCATTTCTAATGAAATAATTAATAAAAATCATAAATTGCATAAATTAAATTTTGAAGTCTAATTAAATAATAATAAATAATTTTAATAAAAATAGGGGTTTCATATCCTACCCAACTTACAAGAATTTCGTCCTCAAAATTTAGGATTAATAGGGTAGATAGGGTTGAGGGATATGAAGAGTTCGTCAATACCAAAAATATAATTAAATTTGGTGGAGGCGATAAAACGACGTTCAACACCACTATGCAGTAGAAAATTGTGGAGTCGATATATACAAAAATATATCATGGTTATGGAATTGAATAAGGATCGCTAGTGAAGGTAACAAACTTTTGAATATTCAATTTAGAAGAACAGTACGGAAGCGAGTAGACCAAAGAAAATAATTTAGACATTTGGGAGATGTGGTTCTTAGAGAGAAACTAGAGACTATTCGCCTCGATTGAGAGTTTGATTTAAGTGAATGATTAGAATCATTCTCGAGTGCTCAAGAACATTTGGAAGGGCATGATAATAATTCCAGGATTGAGAAATGAGGAGTAGTTAAAGGCGAGGATATAGCCACATGAGTCGGTTGGTGGCTATCTACATTTGTGTATAATTAACCGATTGGGCAACCAAAGATGATACCTTGAGTCTATCTAGCAAGTACAGTGCCTTGTCTTTCCAAAATAAGTGAAAGACAAGAACTACAAGGGTTTCAAGGACGGTGTTATATATTGAGTACGAATTGCGGAGTTCATAGGCGGCAAAAATAATTCAAACAAGAATTGCCAAGGCTGTCGTGGATGAGACTCTAAGGCAAGTTTACTATGTCTCCATCCACGTAGAATAATATGTGATAAGCGAACCAAAGTACAATAGGTTGATCAGACCATCATGCACCGGTTCTGATTAGACAATATGTTAGTGGGTGCACCCAATAAAATATGTCATGATCAAGCTCGAAAAGAATACGCTTGCAAAAACTGAAGCTAATTAGCAGCATGGGATAGTCAAAATATGTGCAAGGGAGATACTGATTAAGGAATTTAAAATAGTCCAAGATCTTTTAGAATCAAGGCTCGCCCGAAGTGTGGGCCTATACAGTTGTCCTAGTGTTTCTTCATTTATGGTTTGGTAGACTAGATAAGGTAGGGTCCTCTGAATTTATAGTCTGAGTGAACTTACCAATGTGGTTCACGAGAAAAAGGTTTGTTTGGTTGTGAGATATTCTACCCAACTTACAAGAGTTAAACTAATAGTATCATAGGACAATGGGTCAAGCAATCAAGATAGAGTACAATTTAAGCATTTAAGGAACTAAGTATAATAAAATTCACCTATCGGGTTAAGGGATTGAGTCAAGGTTGGATTCTCTATCCGTGGTAAAAATATATCGATATCATGGTAAAGATTATAGTTTGGCCATTTTGACCATAAGGTCATATCAAGAATTAGAGTACAAGGAGACGTGTTTTGGTGGGACATGATATATCTACGTGAAGGTGGGCTTGTCTAGGCCTTACATATGGAATTTGTTGGAAGAAAAAGTCTAGTGTTGTACTCTAAATATCTAAGTCACGGTAAGGTATGCGAAAAGATCTAAAATAGAAAGTGCGAGTTCACGAGATGATAATTAATGCACAAAATAAAGAAGATTAAGTTAAAGCATAAAATAAAATTAATTAAAGAATTCATAAAAATAATTTAGGAACCACAATTCCGGAAAGAAGATAGTCTCCTAGATGAATACAGTTAAGGAACCATTAAATCATTATTCCAACTGTAAATGGGTTAGAAGGTCGCAATTAAAAGATCTAGAATTGAAGGAAGGTCGAATAAGTCGAGGTGGTAATACAGTCACATAGCTGGGTAGATGACTAACAACACTTGTGCATATACTACCATCATGGTCATGGGTGACATGGCAATTAGTGTGGAATACTCAGTAGGGTTATCTTGGGGCCTACCATTAAAATTTAACTCGAGTTTCCTCCAAAAAGTTTCAAAAATAAACTTTCAAAATATACCACCAAAATTTGTATTCACTCCAAGCAGTTCAAATTTATTATAAAAATTTAAATCACTCTCATAAAATCTCAAAGCAAAATTTTATCACATTACTACTAACCTTTTCCAAAATTAACATTTAAATTCAACTATTCAACTCAAGAGTTAATTCACGAATCCATAAACATTTCACGAAAAAAATTTAACACTCTAAAATTTTTCAAATAACTCATAATAAAACTCTTAGCATATTAAAAGCAATCTCAAAAATTAAGCTCAATGCTTTCATCAATTTTTAACTTCTATTCGTGCTAAGTTATTCCAACAAAATCATAACTTTTAAATGGTAACTTCCTTTAATCAATCAAAATAACTTTCCATCACCTCCGTCGAAATTCTTCTAAAAAAATTTAATATTAGCAATCCCTCATCAAACTAAATTTTCAAATAATCTTATTAGTCATAAAATCCCTTTTCTTTTTTTTTTCTTTTTTTTTACGAAATTTGATATCCAAATTCATAATTTTAAGAAAACCAAAATCTAAATAGATTTTTAAATCCCCAATCATAGGACACAATAAAGAAAAATTCTCAAAAATTGTTTTCATAACTTTTAAATATTTTAAACCAAAATTCATCATCATTACTTCTACTTAAAATTCAAAATTTACTAAACACGAAAATTGTAAGTTGTACAACTCAAATTTTAGATAATTCCTACGACCATTTTTAAAAGCTAAGATCATTTTTAAACCAAATTTATAACTTGTTCAAAGGCGTATAACTATAATATAATAATCATAAACATCAAAAATCGAAAATCAAATAAATTTTATAATTGTTCAAAGATGTATATCTATCACCCAAAACCTACAATTATCATAACTCGAAAAGCAACTCAATATTTTACTTGTGCAAAGATGTATAACTATAACTCAATAATCATCAAATCTCAAAAAGCCAATCAATTTCTTAAATCAATGGTATAAAGATTCTAGCTATATATATATATATATATATATATATATATATATATATATATATATATATATATATATATATATATATATATATATATATATATTTCTCCTTTCTGCAGTATCAATCATATGGGGTTTACTATTTAGAAATCTCAAGATTAAAACTTTCCGTGGCAATATTCTACTTTACAAATAAATAATCATTAAATCACACAAAATTTTTTTTTAACTAATTTAGAGTCTTGGATGTATTCCAATTGCCAATATAACCATTCTAGCCATGTATTTGACCTATGAGCATATACTAGTGTAGTCATCTTCCTAGTTGACACTAAGCACGAAAATAAGAATCAACGGTAGAAAGGAATCAAGCAAGATGCAATTCAAGGAAGTCGAACGAGAGTTCGGAATTTGAAGCCAAGGGAAGAGGTCAAGCTGTATGGATGAGATTCCTATAATTCTAATCCTATGTTGCAGGTTCACATCGGTATAGTAACTTAACCGAAGTGACAAACTCGACCTGCATGGGCCACCACAAAAACATGTAACGCCCCAGTCCCAAAATACGTAGGACTAGGTCCATAGACATGCCAGCTGTATACATACGAAGTACACTCCAATATATGGAAACCTTGTATGTATACATAAGCTGTAAAATACAGTACAACCATAATAACTAAATCTCATCCACTAGATAAATAAATGATATAAAAGCAACTTTGAATTTGTCATGTATACAATCGTTGGGCGGAGACAAAGTCTACTACCAACTATCTCAAATAAAATGTACAAGAAGTGATCGATAAAATAACGAGACAAACCAAGCGCAATCGTCTTCGAAAGAATGGAGAAGATCACGGTCTCGGCTAGAACACCTGTAAAATCACAGAAGCACACACCTGGAGAGATAACCAGGTCCTCAGAGGGACGTAACAAGATACATCAACATGCCATATAAATACTGAATATAAAACATGCCACAATCAAAGAAAGTGACAAGACACAAATAAGGTAAACTAACCGAACAAAAGTGAACATACAGTTTGAGAAACAATCCTTCGACGCATGAGCCTTGGCTTTAAATGGGATCGGCATAGTCCCCATATAGGGCACCAGGGGCCTACGTCCATAACGCTCATGAAGCGTCAGAGGGCACCATGTGCAAGGGGCTACGTCCATAACGCTCTGGAAAACGTCAAAGGGTACCTGGAGGCTGCGTCTCCGGCGGAGCGCACAGGTAATAAGGGAAGTGCATAGAAGCCCATACGTCAGGTAATGTTCTCCCCACCCAATGTACCTGTTAAGTCGCATCCACGATCATGTACCTCTACTAACTGCAAAGTCTCCTAACACGCCTCTATTAGCAGTTAGCCCTAACGCATGCACATGGGAGATCAACCCACACGCAAGAACCTCTACATGCTAATCATCTCACACATCCTCGTGGTACAACTGTGTCAAGGTATATGATATACACTACAGATGGTAGTCTCTTAACTCTAGGTTCATGTGCAACCAAAGGATAGTAACAAAGTAAACTAATAATCACTGAGCATGTAGTAAATCAAGAACAAAAATGAACAGTGATATATAAATAAATGCAGACTGAACATAAACAGTATAATGGCTAGGTATCTTGCCTGAGTTTATGTGCAAAAGAGAATAATCCAGTAGCTCGAACCGACAAATAAACGTAGCAAGAAAAGCCAAATCCCGCAGATGACTCCGATGCTGCAACAAACATCACGAACGAGTTTGGAATATAAGATATGCCTAGGAAATGCCTGTCCAAAAGTTAAATTCTGGAACAGGGGCAAAATCGTAATTTTGGATCAAAACGATGTCCGTCGTTGGACCCGCTTTGTACCGAAATGCGTGCCAAAATCTACGGTCTCTAAAGTCGTCAAACTACATGTCTACGGATTTGTTTTGAGGAGACGAACCCAACGGTATGTCCAATTTTGGATTCCGGTGGGCTGTGCACAAAATCACCCGTTGAGTAGGATTGTGGGCCCGCCAAAATAGCGTTCCGATCAACAGTCTCAGAATCGGACCAAACTTGGCATACAGGACCAGAAAAATATTTCGAGTCCAATGGCACAAGTTTCACTGCGATATGATGAGTGTGCACAAAGTTGTGAATTAATTTGCAAAGGGTCGATACGGGGTATCCCGACGGATACGCACTGATTTCGTCGCGCACATGCAACGAAATCGGGTTCCGTCAGTTCCCACACGTCGACAACATCCATACGCGCCTTTCGATGCGTATAGTGCGCGACCACGTCGCCCGGTTTGTCGGGACAGACGCCGTATCGGGGTGTTTCTCTACTTTTTGAAAACATAATTTACAGTTTTTCGGAAAACTTTAACAACGTGTAACTTTCTACATACTAGATGAAAAGTGAATCCAAAAGGTGCGTTACAATCTCGGTTAGGTTGTCTTTGACTGCCTCTAATTAGTTTTTACGAAAGCTTAATGGACAGCAAGAAAAGTGGCCGACAAGTTGGTATTTTGAAACAGTTTTTAATATTCGGAAAAAATGGTTTTTCTCCAACTTCATCTCGATTTTTCGAGCAAGTTGGATGGCCATGTCAAAATCCACCTCGGGGATCTCGAAGAGGGTCAAGTCTACTTTCCAGAACATTTTACGGATCAAAAATTGGAGTTACGAGTAAAAAGTTACGTCGTAGGGAAGTAGGGTACCTTGAGTGGAAAAACTGCTCCGTGGGTGACGCGGGACTGACTTCCGATGCTCCGTTCGTCGTGCACACAACTCCGTTGCTGGGGAAACAAACTCGTAGGCGAAGAGGGTATGTTCTGCTAAAATTTTTGTTTTGGAACTCTAGGGTTTTGAGGTTTGTAGAAAAAGTTGTATTTATAACAACTTTCAACTAAAACCTAATGTATAGGTTTGGATTAAAGGGTCCCACGTTTTGGCTTTGCTTGCACGAGCTTGCTGCTTCCAGCAGCAAGCAATGAGGGTGGGGGTCCCGCCCACTCACGTGGGTGGTTTTTTTTTTTTCTTTCTTTTCTTTTCCTTTCTTTTCTTTATTCATTTCTTTTCTAAATGTATTCAAACTTCAATAAATATATATATATATCCATAAATACCCAAAAATCTATATAAAATTCAAATACCATTTAAAAGTCAACTATCCAATTATTTAATATATTTGAGCATATCCATATATATATATAAATTCAATCCTTAATGAATCAACTCAAATAATAATAATATAATAATAATAATATCTAAATAGAATGAACATATTTTAATCTCCATGAAATAACTTAAATTATAATAAAATAATAATAATCGTCCCAATGGGTGAACTTTACCGCTCACCCATGTGTGGGTCCAAAAATCATACCATCTTTGTAAAACATCATTTTATTAATAAAATATAAATTTTGTACCGAAAGTCAATAAATATTCAACAAGTCTCAAAATTATTTAAAAAAAATTGTACACACATGAAATATTCCTACATGGCCATCTTGGTCCCACCACATGCCTACACGGGCTTAAATTTGGTTCGGGCCCTGTTCGGACTGAATTGGACAAACCGAACCGTCTAAAAATCAATATATAAAATAATATTTAATTAAAATAATTTAAAAGCGTTATTTCACAACTCGGCCTGGTTTTCCTAGTTCGGACTGAACTATGGCTAAGCCTCCCACGACATGGCTAATATATTGGTCAAAGCACACTACTACATCTTTCGTGCCAAAATTCATGGACGTCTTGTGTTCCAAAATTCAACAATGTCTAAGGTCATTTCTAATGAAATAATTAATAAAAATCATAAATTGCATAAATTAAATTTTGAAGTCTAATTAAATAATAATAAATAATTTTAATAAAAATAGGGGTTTTACACTCAAATTCAACCACTATCATCAAGATTCAAAATTTAACAATAATCCATGAAAAATCATAAAAATACAGACTCAAATTCAACCACTAACATTAAGATTCAAAATTCAACAATAATCCAACAAAATCAAGTTCAATAACAGGAAGTAAAGGTAAATCAAATCAGGGAAAAACAGATTTCAAATCGAAGTTAAAATAAGATTCTCAAGGGTCGTCCCAGGAATCTCTCATGGAATCCTAACCGTGATTGAGTACCTTCAAAATATATCATATTCCTACTGCAGGCTGTAGTGGTACTCTAGTTCGAATACCACTACATAAACTCGACATGCGTAGGCCACCACTAAAAATGTGTCACGACCCGCACCCACCGTGAGGGTACGAGTACGTAACAACGCCCAACCTACGCCGGAGTATCGGCGGTAGAACGCTGTTCTAGGTCATGAACTATAACTAGCATAATATGAATACTCTCCATAAGGAGGCCAACACAGAGGTACAACTCAATCACAATCTAAGATAGAATGATAAAGATAGATAAACATAAAATCCAAAAGAGATACATGAGATAGAAGTCTAAGTGTCTAAGATACATAATCCTAAAAATACATCTCAAAACTCAAATACAGTAATCCACAAGTAAATACAACTCCAGACAAAATGAAATAACTATCTAAACAACCTCTATTGTGTCTCCTCTAGGCTAGCAGGCAATCCCAGGCTATCTGTAAAATTTATCAATAGGTCCAGTCAGGACAGGAGCGAGCACAATATATCTCATGCAGTTCATATCATGTCAGGAAATATAAAGCAGGCAATAGAATAAGATACATGAAACGCTGTAAGAAGATGTACATAAAAATAGGAGAGATATTTGATAACTGGAAATATATATACATGATAAGTAAGAACTGTAAGTGACTAGTGATTTAGAGTACGAGATGGCATGTAATTGGCTTAGGTTGTACATGATGAACATGAAAAGTAACAGAATGTACATGATGGGTAAAATCACATGACCATTTATACTCACCCCTACCCACAATCAATACACAATGATCTATTCAAGTTACGTTACGGACATGATGTTTTGGTTATATAAGAAACACATGAGGAAACATGAGCGTACATGAAAGAACATGAGAGTACATGAACGTACATGTGAGAACATGAAAGAACATGAGTATACATAAATAACGCAGAAGCAAGGAATACATGATGTACATGAAACACATGTCATAAAGTATCCGATGCGCCCGCTAAGGGGGTAACATCCCAAGAAGAGATCCGTATAGTACCAATCCGTGATGATAACGTGACAGCATCAAGTAAAAGTAATCTAGAGCAAGAATATAATTTGTGACAAGTATGAAACGATCAGAGAATGTACTCGCCTGATATCTGAATGTCCAAGGTAAAGATACTGTCCGAGGAGAGGTGTCTGGCTCCTAATTGGAACAGCACAAGTCACAATATGTCCAGAAGGGTAATATAAAGTACTACAATGCATTCTACATGAATCTATGTCAAACTGGGCCAAAGTCAACCCTTGGTCAACTCTGGTCAACTGCACTAGTCAAACTAGGTCAAACTAGGTTATGTCCTAACCCAGCAAGTCTTACTAGGCCTAACCAAGACTATCCTAGCAAGCACACATCAGTACAAGGCTATACAAGCTAACATACACCCAACTCTATATAGCATGCAATTATTCAATACTCAAATAGGCAAGAATCCACATTGGATATACACTAGGTAATCTATTACTTTAAACTATATATGTATACACATATATACACATGCATATATTGGTATTCAACATTAGGTCTATAATAATGGCATTTCAAATGGTTAGATAAACTTATATATTACAACACAATATGCTAACATATATAGTATACGTACATAGCTAAGTTAATTGTATTCATAAATACTTATTTAAGAGGCTATGTGTGTGTATGTGAACATGGCAAAGGGGCAAGTGAGGGTTAAATGGCCATACATTGTGTATACATATTGTTACGACCCGCGTCCTAGGGTTAGGGCACGAGAACGTAACAACGCCCAGCCTACGCCGCAGTGTCGACGGTAGAACGCTGTCCTAGGTCTCAATGCATCTAACAGTATAAGACTAAACAGTTTATACTCCCCGAATGGGGGTGACATAGCAGATACAAACTCAATCACATCTAAGGTAGAGCATGATAAGGATAGATAAAACATGAAATCCAAAATAAATACAGGAGATAGAAGTCTAAGTGTTTAAGATACATGAACCCAGAAGTACATCTCAAAACTCAATAAAGATACAGTAATCCACAAAGTAAATACAACTCCAGGCAAAATGAAATAACTACCTAAACAACCTCTAATGTGTCTCCTCTAGGCTAGCAGGCACCTCCAAACTATCTGTAAAATTTATCAACAAGTCCAGTCAGGACTGGAGCGAGCACGGTACATCTCAACAGATCATAGCAGGTTAGAAAATATAATCATATAGTAAAGTAAGATATAGGTACTGAAAGAAAACAGTATGTAAACAGAGAGATAACTGTAATAGAAATATCTACTATACATAGAGAACTAGCATGTGACTAGTGAGTCAGAGTACAATATGAACATGTAAATGGTCTGGGATGATTCTGATGCTATACTATGGAATGATTCTGATGCTACACTACTGGTGTATTATTCACATGTCCATTTATACTCCCCCGTACCCCCAGTCAATACACAAGGATCCAGTCAGGTTATGTTATGATACTATGTACAGACCCCGAAGGTGATAGACCCCGAAGGTGATAGACCCCGAAGGTGATACATAGTAGACCCATAAATGGGATAAGGATTCCAGGATGACTCTGTGATCATAAGAGTATATGTCACAAGTGATCAAAGAATCAACGACGCATAGTGATACGCCATGTAAGTGAAACGCACAAAACATAGAGTACCCAATGCTTCCTAAGGATAACATCTCAAGAAGGGATCCATATAGTACCAATCCGTGTGACCAACGTGACAGTACAAGTAAAGTAATCTACTGCAGGAAATAATTCTAAGCAGGATATAAAATGAACAGAGAATGTACTCGCCTCGATAACCTGAACAGCTGATAAGTATAGGAGGTCCCACTGAAGCCACAGAGTCCTATTTAAAGCAACACAGGTTACAAGGTGTTCAAGTTGAAAATAAATAAATCCCTACAGGCAATCCATATTATTCTAGGTTCTTCTAAGTCAAATTAACTCTAGGTCAACTCCGATCAATAATTAGTCAAACTAGGTCAAGTGTTGACTTACAGTTGACTTTGGGCCAAATGGTCAACTCTGGTCAAACAGGGTCAATTCAAGTCTAATATAAAGTGTACTTCGTTATTTGTACGTCGAAACTTACGACACGCAAATCGAGATAAGGAGATTATTGGTAAGGTTGATAAACTTATTATAGTGATCCACATATCCAACTTGTCAATTTCAGTTATGTGAGATCACTGGAATTGGCTGATCTCAGTTTCGTTGTACTAATCCCGAAATACAAACATTATATGAATTAATTATTACTTAATTATAAAAAGGTTAAACTCAGAAAAATTATCAACAAATATTGTCGGACGATGAAATGAACATCGCCAACTTGTTCAGAACGGTCAAATTAGCTAGGATAGCCTACCCAACGGTCCAATTTGGACACAAGGGCAAAAAGGTAATTTTGGGTCAAAACGGTGTCCGTGTCGGAGCCGTTTTGCACCGAAAAACGTGCAAGAAAATAAGTCTACAAAATATAACAAATTATATGTCCACGAAACCAGAATGTCGATACGAACCCAACGGTATCTCCATAATTGGATTCCGTTGACCCGATCTCAATTTGGTCCGTTGACCAGAACTTGGGATTCCGGTTTACACGGAAATACGTGCCGGAGCCAAAGTTCTCAAAACTCAGCAAACTACCTGTCAACGAGTTTAGAATGATGATACGAACTCAACGGTATCTCCGAAATTGGATTCCGATGAGCCGATCTCAAAATGATCCGTTGACCCGGATATTGGTATCCGACTTGCACCGAAATGTGTGCCAGACCCAATGTCCACCAAAACCTAGCAAATTATATGTCAACGAGTTCAGAATGACGATACGAACTCATCGGTATATCCGGAATTGGATTCCGATGAGCCGGCGTCAAAAAGTCCCGTTGACCCAGAAAGTGGGACCCGCTTTGCACCGAAATACGTGCCCGGGCCCACGTTCTCCAAATCTAACAAATTTTATATCAAAATATGCCAGAACGATGCCACAAGTCTAATGATGGTGTCAGAAATGAAATCTGGAGTCCCGTGTTCAAAAATGGAATTTTACAAGTTGGAAATTACGAATTCGGACGGCCAACTTTGGTGTCGAATTCAACCAATCAAACAAGCTCACAATGAGACGAAACTGGAGGGGTAGTAAGAGGGTTATACCAGCTTTGCACCGGAACTGGTAGCACGCCAAACGGAGCTGCGGTGGAGGAGATACAAGCTGACGAAGTTGGCCCCGCAAAACTGTCCAAATTTAATACAATTTAAACGGTCAACTTGGTGGCCGGTTTTCATGTATCAAACGATAAAATTAACGGACGAAAATTGACATGAGCGAAGGTGGATATATCGAGATTGTGACGGAGCGAAGAAATCGCCGATCCAACGGTCGGATCTCTGGGAAATTGCCCGCAAAGTTGCTGCGACGGAGCGCCAAAATGAACTTCATTTTGCGCGCGTCACGACGGGACGTCGTTCAAAATGCACGAATCGCCTATACGTCGCGCCGGGGAGCGAGGCGATGGACCCGGGGGGTCGCCGGAGGGGCGCCCAGCCTAGGGGGAGGCTACAGCCACGTCGGTGCGTGGCCGACGACGTCGCGACAACGCACGCGTGCGCGCGCAAGGGGCGCGCTGCTTGCTCGCGCTGCTCGCACCGAGGCCGTTGCACGCTACTGCGGTGCCGGCCCGGCCAGGCGGCGACGGGGCGCCACGACCTCGACGAGGAGATGGGGGCGTCGCACCTCGACGTGGTCGGAGGCTGCTGTTGAGGCCGGCGGTTCGTGGTGAAGTGGTGGCTCGGTTGAGAAGGAGAGGAGGAGGAAGAGATCGAGGAGATGGAGGAGGAAGTCGAGGAGGAGAACTAGTGGTGGCCGACGGCCGGCGGCGCGGCGGAGGCCGGCCAGGGGAGGGTCGAGTAGAGGAGGTGCTCTGGTTGGTTGCATGGGAGCTGTGGTGATGTGCTGTGTGTTGTGGAGTTTGAAGTGTAGTAAATAGAAAGGAAGAGAGAGAGAAGGAGATGTGTAATAATTGAGAGAGAGAGATAAATGAGTGAGAAGTGTTCCACCTAGAAATTAGGGCCGGCTAGGGGGTGCTGTGAGGAGAAGTGTGGGTGATTGGAAAAAATGAAGGGTGATGATTTAATTAGGAATTCAAGGGCTAGGATAAATAGGGAAAAGTTGGTCATCCCAATGGATTTTAATTCAATAGAAATTCCTATTAAATATAGAAAAAATAGGTAGAAGGGTACTCGATATTTTTGGGCAATAAAATATGAGGGTGTCAAGATGGAGAATAACATGGAGCTGGACTGGACTTGGTGGAGCCGGATTGGACGAAAATCGGACATCGAGCAATAAATGAATTTAAAATAGGCGTTGATGATCATGGACAAATAAGTAGCACATGGGGGTTCCAATAAATGGGACACAAGTGACGGACGGATAGTAGACTCAAAGTGGGCCATGTCCAAAGTTGGGGCTGACAGGTTTTGGGTCGACAGGGGACCCACAAATCAAGTTGGAAGATGAATGTGACGCCGTGGAGTGAAATAAAATCGGGTCACGTGTCGGGAAAGTTGTGCGAATCAAATGGAGCACAAAATGACGTGTCTGAGTGGGACACGAAGGTCATGGGTGACGAGCGTCTCGAGTAGATCATCAATGAGGAGTTGGTTTCAAGAAACTGACTGGTCTTGCGCTCCCAATTTAAAAGTCATTGTAACGCGCTGAAAATGATCAAGGAAAAGAGTGAGAGAATAAATAATACTCAAATGGTCTAAATCGACCCGAAGTTCAGCGAAGCAGAAAGAGCACAAAGGAACAAGTTTGGATGGGACACTATATACCGTCATAAAGGTAATCATGTCCACTCCAAAACTCATGAAGAAGATTTCCAGAGTTGAACATCCCTGATACTCCAAATATCAATGGCACGGGAAAGTACACTTAGGAAAAATAACAGAATAAATTATTTATCGAAACCAATCAATCAGAAAATAAAATAAAAATGAAAAAAAATTAACCCAAAATTCAGGGTGCTAACATCCTACCCACCTTATAAAAATTTCGTCCTCGAAATTAAAATGTCCATACTCCCTCTAGGTCAAACCCCCACAATAAAAGTCCCAGAACTTAAATAAAACATACCATTAAAAAAAAGAACGGCATACAGGGTCATGGCATACGGTGACAGTGAAGTCTTATCTAGGTATACTAGTAATGCTAACCAAAATGGTCATAGGGTATCAAAACACACAAGCAATCCAGGTTGCTAAAATAGAAAAGTTACAGAAATAACAAATCATCAAAACTATAAGGTTGTCTACCACCCCATATGAAAACTGGTACTCATAAAAAAATAAAGGAAGGTAACTACCAATCATCTGAAAAAAAAAGTACTATCCCATGAAAATCAAAATCACAAGTTGAAGAATTGAAAGTCACTTGCACTGAAATCCAATCACAATATATATACAGAGAGAGCGTTAGAGAGGGAAAACTAGCATCATGTGTATGGGGACATGTTCATACGGTTAGATAGTAGGCGTGTGTGTACATGAGTATACATGAAAGTATATATGAGAATTTGGGTTTTAAAACAACATCTATCAAGTTACACTAATTATGGCATTTTGGTTAAACAATCTACAATACGCAACCTATTTAATCATAACATGCATGGCTAACTATATATATATATATATATATATATATATATATATATATATATATATATATATATATATAAATAGAGACTTAGTCATGTATCTATATACGTTATAACATATATGCATAAACTCTATATATATCCTTATAGATATATAATCCTAACATAGAGGGGAAGGGTAAGGTTAAATGACAGTATATAATATGTTAGAGTGTGTGTGGATGTGTCCTTGTACAGGGTTATAGCTTAGTATTGAAATGTTAAATCCAGTTTTAGTTCAGCGTTTACATATAAAAAATATCTGAAATAAGCTAACATTCAAACCATGGAAAATATGAACATAATGCGGTCTCAGATTTTAGGGTTTGAAACATCACAACAAATCTCAATGGTCCTAATACATCCTAACATGATAGAAAAGAAACCCTAACATACTATCAACATATTTACCTACGCATACAGTTTAATATTACATGTTAAATCCGAAATTTAACTAAACATGGAAATCAATGTAAAAATGTTAACATGTAAGTAGTTTTCAGAATTTTGGAGAACTTGAACATTAAAACCCAACTCAATGTTTATCACAAACTAGCATGTAAGAATATGAAGCTTAAATTTATATCCCTACTTCCCACAAGGTATATAGCTTAAATGTTCCATTTAAGAAAATAAAACAGCAATTTGAACTAAACATTTGGAAACTCAGCATTAAGGTTAATATGTACACAGTCTTAAATTTGATAAATTTAACATAACTTAACCAATTTTTTTTGAATTGAAACTCTATGTATAACATACATGTGCAGTGATGTAGACAAAACTAATAACATAAAATTTATATTTAACTTACGAATTTAAACATGGAAAACAGAGCACCAGAAATATTGGTTATGAAAATTTGGACATCAACAACATATCAATATGTATCTAGATATGTGAAAAAAATCAAGTGTAGCATGCATACGTGTTAGGCAAAGTGTCTGCTATATATATTCGTATACATATTCTCATGTCCCAATAAAAATTAATTTTTACATTAAGACTAACATTCAGATTCCTACCAAGATTGCAAGCAGGCGATTGACAGAATCAAGACAGTTTTATTATTATTACTTAATACAAGAATAATAGCAAGAAGAAATAACGGTAAAATCTGTTTTGCTTATCTGTTTAAAGAAGAACCATTTTGAAACCCAGAGCTAAATTATCAAATCCAAGGTAAAGTCTAGCAAAATCATCAATTCATTGTATTAAGAAAAATTTATAGAATAAGTTACACAAAGGTTTATGAAAATAACTAAACTTACTCCTGAGTTAAATAATAGAAAACTAGACAACCAAACAAATAATAATTCTTTTTTTTTATTGATTAAGAAAAAGTAGAGAAAACAAGTTCAAAAATATTTAAGGTGCAATCTGATAATCATATGCGTCTATCCAGAATCATGGTACTCTAAATCCTCGTCATACTAGTAAGCAAGGCTACGATAATCACAGAGCCCTTGACTTATGCACATATCTCTAGAATCATGGTATTTAACATTTTCGCGGTGCCGCATGCTTGGCTACGAAAACCTTAAATTCCCACACCCGAGAAATATATCCAGAGTCAGACTATATGTCCTCACCATGCTGGCTAATGTGACTATAGAAGACTAGATTCCATAACATAGACGACCTAGCCCATATAATTTCATCTTGCCAAAAATTAAATTAATCAATAATGAATACTCAAAATCAAATCAAATTTATTAACGAACATCAAAATTCAAAATGAACAAAATCCATCAAAATACAAACTCGAATGCAACAGCTATTATCAAAATTCAAAATTCGAAAATCCTCCATCAAAATAAATACAAACTCAAATTCAACAATAATCCATAAAAATTAAATTTAACAACAAAAGTAAAAATGAATCAATCAAGGAAAAAAAGAGAGTTTTCAAATCGAAGTTAAATAAGATTCTCCAGGGTCGTCCCGAAAATCTCTCAAGGGTTCCTATCTGTGATTGAGTACCTTCAAAAATATATCCTAATCCTACTGCAGGCTGTAGTGGTACTCTACTTCGAATACCACTACATAAACTCGACCTGCGTGGGCCACCACTAAAACGTGTCACGACCCGCGCCCTAGGATTAGGGCACGAGAACGTAACAACGCCCAGCCTACGCCGCAGTGTCGACGGTAGAACGCTGTCCTAGGTCTCAATGCATCTAACAGTATAAGACTAAACAGTTTATACTCCCCGAATGTGGGTGACATAGAAGATACAAACTCAATCACATCTAAGGTAGAGCATGATAAGGATAGATAAAACATGAAATCCAAAATAAATACAGGAGATAGAAGTCTAAGTGTCTAAGATACATGAACCCAGAAGTACATCTCAAAACTCAATAAAGATACAGTAATCCACAAAGTAAATACAACTCCAGGCAAAATAAAATAACTACCTAAACAACCTCTAATGTGTCTCCTCTAGGCTAGCAGGCACCTCCAGACTATCTGTAAAATTTATCAACAGGTCCAGTCAGGACTGGAGCGAGCACAGTACATCTCAACAGATCATAGCAGGTTAGAAAATATAATCATGCAGTAAAGTAAGATACAGGTACTGAAAGAAAACAGTATATAAACAGAGAGATAACTGTAATAGAAATATCTACTATACATAGAGAACTAGCATGTGACTAGTGAGTCAGAGTACAATATGAACATGTAAATGGCCTGGGATGATTCTGATGCTACACTATGGAATGATTCTGATGCTACACTACTGGTGTATTATTCACATGTCCATTTATACTCCCCCGTACCCCCAATCAATACATAAGGATCCAGCCAGGTTATGTTATGATACTATGTACAGACCCCGAAGGTGATAGACCCCGAAGGTGATAGACCCCGAAGGTGTTAGACCCCGAAGGTGATAGACCCCGAAGGTGATAGACCCCGAAGGTGATACATAGTAGACCCATAAATGGGATAAGGATTCCATGATGACTATGTGATCATAAGAGTATATGTCACAAGTGATCGAAGAATCAACGAAGCATAGTGATACACCATGTAAGTGAAACGCACAAAACATAGAGTACCCGATGCTCCCTAAGGATAACATCTCAAGAAGGGATCCATATAGTACCAATCCGTGTGACCAACGTGACAGTACAAGTAAAGTAATCTACTGCAGAAAATAATTCTAAGCAGGATATAAAATGAACAGAGAATATACTCGCCTCGATAACCTGAACAGCTGATAAGTATAGGAGGTCCCACTGAAGCCACAGAGTCCTATTTAAAGCAACACAGGTTACAAGGTGTTCAAGTTGAAAATAAATAAATCCCTACAGGCAATCTATATTATTCTAGGTTCTTCTAAGTCAAATTAACTCTAGGTCAACTCCGGTCAATAATTAGTCAAACTAGGTCAAGTGTTGACTTACAGTTAACTTTGGGTCAACTGGTCAACTCTGGTCAAATAGGGTCAATTCTAGTCTAATATAAAGTGTACTTCGTTATTTGTACGTCGAAACTTACGACACGCAAATCGAGATAAGGAGATTATCGGTAAGGTTGATAATCTTATTATAGTGATCCACGTATCCAACTTGTCAATTTCAGCGATGTGAGATCACTGGAATTGGCTGATCTCAGTTTCGTTGTACTAATCCCGAAATACAAACATTATATGAATTAATTATTAATTAATTATAAAAAGGTTAAACTCAGAAAAATTATCAACAAATATTGTCGGACGATGAAATGAACATCGCCAACGTGTCGAGAATGGTCAAATTAGCTAGGATAGCCTATCCAACGGTCCAATTTGGACACAACGGCAAAAAGGTAATTTCGGGTCAAAACGGTGTCCGTGTCGGTGCCGTTTTGCACCAAAAAACGTGCAAGAAAACAAGTCTACAAAATAAAACAAATTATATGTCCACGAAACCAGAATGTCGATACGAACCCAACGTTATCTCCAGAATTGGATTCCGTTGACCCGATCTCAATTTGGCCCGTTGACCAGAACTTGGGATTTCAGTTTATACGGAAATGCGTGCCAGAGCTAAAGTTTTCAAAACTCAGCAAACTACCTGTCAACGAGTTTAGAATGATGATACGAACTCAACGGTATCTCCGGAATTGGATTCCGATGAGCCGATCTCAAAATGACACGTTGACCCGGATATTGGTATCCGACTTGCACCGAAATACGTGTCAGACCCAATGTCCACCAAAACCTAGCAAATTATATGTCAACGAGTTCAGAATGATGATACGAACTCATCGGTATATCCGGAATTGGATTCCGATGAGCCGGCGTCAAAAAGTCCCGTTGATCCAGAAAGTGGGACCCGCTTTGCACCGAAATACGTGCCCGGGCCCACGTTCTCCAAATCTAACAAATTTTATATGAAATCATGCCAGAACGATGCCACAAGTCTAATGGTGGTGTCAGAAATGAAATCTGGAGTCCCGTGTTCAACAATGGAATTTTACAAGTTGGAAATTACGAATTCGGACGGCCAAATTTGGCGTCGAATTCAACCAATCAAACAAGCTCACAATGAAATGAAACTGGAGGGATAGTAAGAGGGTTATACCAGCTTTGCACCGGAACTGGTAGCACGCCAAACGGAGCTGCGGTGGCGGAGATACAAGCTGACGAAGTTGGCCCCGCGAAACTGTCCAAATTTAATACAATTTAAACGGTCAACTTGGTGGCCGGTTTGTATGTATCAAACGATAAAATTAACGGATGAAAATTGACATGAGCGAAGGTGGATATACCGAGATTGTGACGGAGCGAAGAAATTGCCGATCCAACGGTCGGATCTCCGAGAAATCGTGTACGAAGTTGCTGCAACGGGGTACCAAAACGAACTTCATTTTGCGCGCGTCACGACGGGACGTCGTTCAAAACGCACGAATCGCCTATACGTCGCGCCGGGGAGCGAGGCGATGGACCCGGGGGGTTGTCGAAGGGGCGCCCAGCCTAGGGGGAGCTACGGCCATGTCGGCGTGTGGCCGACGACGTCGCGACAATGCACGCATGCGCGTGCAAGGGGCGCGCTGCTTGCTCGTGCTGCTCGCTGCCGAGGCCGTTGCACGCTGCTGCGGTGGCCGGGCCGGCCAGGCGGCGACGGGGCACCATGACCTCGATGAAGAGATGGGGGCGTCGTACCTCGATGAGGGCGGAGGCTGCTGTTGAGGCCGGCGGTTCGTGGTGAAGTGGTGGCTCGATTGAGAAGGAGAGGAGGAGGAAGAGATCAAGGAGATGGAGGAGGAAGTCGGGGAGGAGAACTAGTGGTGGCCGACGGCCGGCGGCGCGACGGAGGCCGGCCAGTGGAGGGTCGAGTAGAGGAGGTGCTCGGGTTGGTTGCATGGGAGCTGTGGTGATGTGCTGTATGTTGTGGAGTTTTGAAGTGTAGTAAATAGAAAGGAAGAGAGAGAGAAGGAGATGTGTAATAATTGAGGGAGAGAGAGAAATGAGTGAGAAGTGTTCCACCTAAAAATTAGGGCCGGCTAGGGGGGTGCTGTGAGGAGAAGTGTGGGTGATTGGAAAAAATGAAGGGTGATGATTTAATTAGGAATTCAAGGGCTAGGATTAAATAGGGAAAAATTGGTCATCCCAATGGATTTTAATTCAATAGAAATTCCTATTAAATATAAAAAAAATAGGTAGAAGGGTACTCGATATTTTTGGGCAATAAAATATGAGGGTGTCAAGATGGAGAATAACATAGAGCTGGACTGGACTTGGTGGAGCCGGATTGGACGAAAATCGGACATCGAGCAATAAATGAATTTAAAATAGGCGTTGATGATCATGGGCAAATAAGTAGCACATGGGGGTTCCAATAAATGGGACAAAAGTGACGGACGGATAGTAGACTCAAAGTGGGCCATGTGCAAAGTTGGGGCTGACAGGTTTTGGGTCGACAGGGGACCCACAAATCAAGTTGGAAGATGAATGTGATGCCGTGGAGTGAAATAAAATCGGGTCACGTGTCGGGAAAGTTGTGCGAATCAAATGGAGCACAAAATAACGTGTCTGAGTGGGACACGAAGGTCATGGGTGACGAGCGTTTCGAGTAGATCATCAATGAGGAGTTGGTTTCAAGAAATTGACTGGTCTTGCGCTCCCAATTTAAAAGTTATGGTAACGCGCTGAAAATGATCAAGGAAAAGAGTGAGAGAATAAATAATACTCAAATGGTCTAAATCGACCCGAAGTTCAGCGAAGCAGAAAGAGCACAAAGGAACAAGTTTGGATGGGACACTATATACCGTCATGAAGGTAATCATGTCCACTCCAAAACTCATGAAGAAGATTTCCAGAGTTGAACATCCCTGATATTCCAAATATCAATGGCACGGGAAAGTACACTTAGGAAAAATAACAGAATAAATTATTTATCGAAACCAATCAATCAGAAAATAAAATAAAAATGAAAAAAAAATCAACCCAAAATTCAGGGTGCTAATACATATCAAAGAGTGTCAAAGTGTAAGTGAACAAAGTGTCAAGTGTGATAGTGTCTACATAGTGTAAGGGTTACATGAGGTAATATAGGATTTGTGTTAACATAGAACATTACATCTCATTAACTTGTATATTGTATACATTACATATATTATTACATTACATTCATGCTTGTATTCATTCATCATTCATTTATTCTCTTGCACTACTATATGCACCATACATTATATACTATAGAACCTACATATTCTTTACAAGCCATACTTATACATGCTTACATTAGATAGGATACTTACACCTCATACATCATTTATTTAAACATTTACTCATGCTTGCATTCTCTATTTAATTACATAATGTATATACATTAACATGGGTTAAAATCAAATAGAACATTATATTACACACAAGGGTGCATAAAATGCATATGCCGAATAGTAACTCCTACTAATAATCAATACTGTACCATATCAGCATGAATTAAAATCTAGGATTAAAGTATGTTATAGATCTATGTTTTAGCTTTCCGAAACTTCAAATGGATCGCGTTTTCGTTTCCGAAAACTCCCGGAATCGCAAAAATACCGAGAACGCGTTTGTCTTTCGTACAACTGACACTCAAATAATTCTCCAGAAAGTTACAGAAAGAATTAGGCCTATTAATATATGTTTTTGGAAAGCTAACTTCAATACGCTTCTTTTAAAAAAAATGGAAGATTAAACCGAGCTTTGATCTAGAAGTTATGACATTTCTAATTTAGGGCTGAAATAAAAAACGTGGATAAAAATTATGACGGAATTGGGTAGTTTGAGACAAAAGAACACAAGTATATAACATAATATATCAAGAACTCACTCTCTACACTAATATATATATATGAGACACTATAGAACACATCTCCAATACAAAAATATGAGATTAAACATGTAATAATTCATTCATACATAACAACAACACATAGTGTGTCCAAATTTGGGGTTTTCGCACATGGACACAACCACAACACAAAGGACACTCCTATGACCTCCAAATTGACACGAAATGGACACAAATGGAGATACAACCATGGGGGTCATTCTTATGGGTTCAAAATAGACATATATGCATGAGAAAATGAAAAGGAGAAGGGATTTATACCTCCCGGTAGATCGAATCGAAGAAAAGCCTTCCCGCAGCGACACCGACGCGTAGAGATTCCAAAAGGACACGAACGAGCTCCGAATCCTCCCAAACTTGGGTAGCTTCCTCCTTGGCTAGAATGGAGAAGGAAAGAAGAAGATTTGGTGGCTAAATGGAAGGATTTGGTGGAGAAATTGCTAGGGATTGCTCTCCTTGAATTTCGGGAAGAACAAGAGAGAGAGTGTGGATGAGAATAATGAAATGAACTTGAGCCTATCCTCTCCCAAAGTGGCTGGCCATATGGGGCTATTTGTCCTATTATGGTAAGCTCCAAAATGCCCCCACTAACCTATTCTATGAGTATTAGGAAATGGCTAATTGGTTGGGGCTAAATTAGTCATTCTAAAGTCTCTAATCACACTAACCTTATCCATAATAATTAGTCTAACCTCTAACTAAAATATTTCTATCATGTGGACTAAAAATTAATATCATGTGGGCCATGCCTAACTAGTGTGTGGGTTCCACTAGAGTCAAACTACCCCCGGGTCCCCGTTTCAAGTCGGATTGAGTTGAAATTCGAACCCGACTCAAATAATCCCAAAACAATATCATAAATAATAAAATAAATTTCAACCCCAAAATAATATCATAAATAATAAAATAAATTTTAAAAATATTCAAAAATATAAAATGACAAAAATACCCCTATTTCTGAAAACTGTGGGTGACATGCTCCTCCTGAATGGAACCTCTAGCACTTGCTATGTATCGACAACCTCATTTACTTCAGGAACTGCCTCCTCGGTATACTCATCCTCCTAAGGGTCACCCTGACCACCATCAGCTAGCTGGTGATCAAGGTTGGGACCAACTCCATGTACTAGCTCCCCAATAACTAGATACACTATAATGTCCTCTAGAAATGGCTCGAAGCAAAATGACTCTAACTCAAGTTCAGATCTCTCAACATTTAGTACAGGTACGAAGGCCTTCAACAAAACACTCGTAGGTGATTGTATGGCGTCTCTTTGTCGTATGATACTTTGTCAGGCATATCACCCTGTAAAGGAGCACTAAGAGGCAATAATAATATAAGCAAAAGTGTTGAGAGCCTCACCCCAATAATTGTCCGATAAGTTTGCTTCAGATAGCAAACATTGTACCCGCTTTATCAGTGTCCTGTTTATGTGCTCCGCTACACCATTGAGCTGAGGTGTCTTTAGCGAAGTCTTCTGGTGTCATATCCCTTGCTCTCTGCAATACGCCTCAAACGTACCAATTTATTTGCCACCATTGTCATACCGAACGCATAGTAACTTCTTTACCGTCTTCCTTTTAACAGAGACTTGAAACTCTTTGAAAGTGGGCAGCAGATATCCATGGTCTGTAAAGCATAGACCCAATTTTTTTAGAATAACTATTAATAAAAGTCACAAAGTAAGAAGCACCACCACTTAATTTTGTCATGACCGATGCTCGTATTTTTGGGTACAAGGGCGTGGATACGTCCAGCCTACGACATAGAATCGACGGTAGTGAGTTGTCTAGACCTCAAAAGTCATCAAATGATCATGATATCGATCTACGCTCAATCACATATGATCATGATATCGATCTACGCTCAATCACATAACTAGTAAACGAGAAAGCACACACTCACACGATCACAATCCACTATATCTAGTTTTGTACATAATACATGTCCATCTTATCCTGGAGACAAATCTGGCCAATCCACGAAATAATATACAACATGAATAAGAATAATATATTAATAATCTAAACTAATTCTAAATCCTTCGAAGCATCTCTCCATGCTAGCCTGCTAACACCTGGTAGACAACCATCCAGTCAGGAAATAAGAAAAGTACGTCCCTGTATAATGTCACTCAATATAAAATAAAGCTGTAAAAGAAGATATAAACTGAACCAGACAATGCAATAGAATATATAATAAAATACAACCTGTAATATGAACAATCATGAGAAATAGACTATGAAACAATAATATAAATACTAATTCGTACGTGGTTTGAAATGTCATTTTCAATATGTGGCCGGCTAAGGCTGATTCAGACATGGTCAGGTTCGAACACATGTGCGGTGCATGTCAAACTATGATCCATACAGTATAATGGTTTATCTATATTCTACTTAACATTTTCCCTCCCCATGGTTCAGAAATCAGAGTCAGAATCAGATTTAGAGTCATATCAATAATGCAGAGTCAAGAACAATAATCACATCATGTCGGAGTCGGGTCTCAATATTTAAAATAACCAACAATAAAGACTTGCATTTATTAAGTACGGAGAAAAATAAATAGAGAGTACTTTTCTCAAGTCCAAGTTGTTATCTGAAGTTGCTAAATCACTTAGAAAATAATAGGACAATAATTAGGTTCTAGTCTAGCAAATTTTAGGACATTCTAGAAAATTCCTAACGACTCACAAATTAATCCACCAATAATTAATATGTTTAATAATTACTAATAAAATAAGTAATGTAATTAATCAACTAATATATATTTAATCAACACACAAAATCCTGATCAAATCCAAGTCTGCAGCCCACTTCAACCTGTATAGCAAATTACATAAGAATCCTCAACTAATACAACCCAAGCCCACTTAGCTAGCTCAATGAAATAAATCATTAAACTAAATTCCTACTGGCCCAAAGCCGACCATCAATACCAACCCAATAGTCCCTAACTTAACCCATAGACCTGGCCCAAAACCAAAGCCCAATCAAGTCCAAAACCCATATTCATCCAGTCAATCCTCATTTTTCCTTTTTTTATTTTTTCTATTTCTTATAAAGTCCATTAATATGGCTAATCCCAATAGACTAACTTAAAACCACTATTATTTCTACTTTTTTCCTTATTTTAAAATCCCATAACTCAAGCCCACTGGTCCAGCCCACAAACCCAATGCCCAAACTATATTTGTCATCCTAACATTCCATACTTAAGAATACTAGTTCCAAACTAAACATCAAAAGCCCGAAACACCTACTCAGTCCATAATTCTTCTCTTTTTCTTTCTCTTTATTCCTAAAGCCCACTGGCATTGGCCTAAGACCTGACCCACACTGCTGTTATTGCTTTAATTTTTTTCTATTTCTTTACAGCCCACTTACTGGGCCTACTAACCCGACCCGCTCACTCTAACCTAACCCCCACTCTCACCATCATACTCCATCTCTCTTTCACACACTCTCAGTATTCTACAGAGCGTTCTCAAGAACGATAAGAAGAAGAAACTAAGGAAGTAGAAGCAGCAGATGAAGAAGAATGAATAATAATAAGACAGCGGAAGAAGGCTCACCAGGGGCGATGCTCGGCGGGATCAAGAACGAGCGATGATGACAGTGCTCCGACAAGGATGAGGCAGCATCGGGATTGAGTCAAATCTCCGACTTCATGTAGTGGCTCGACGCCAGGGTCTGGTTCTTCTTCGATGAAGAAGAACCGGAGTGGCTAGCGGTCAAGGCGTGGAGGCACGATGCTCGAAGAAGGAGGCAAAGACTGCTTGTAGGGATCGAGGTGCAGATCTGGATCTGCAGGCGAGGGGAGCGACATCGAGCAAACGCGACGGTAAGGCACCGGACGGTATGGCGAGTGACAATGTGATAAGAAAGTGCTATCACTGGTGCTCAATATCTGGAGGCGGTGACACCGGATATGGCGGAAGAAGATCTTCACAAAGTGATGGTCTACCCCGGCTTCGAGAAACTCCAGCGTTCGTGTAGAGGCGGTTAGGGTTAACAACCTTTTGTCAGAGTAGTGGCTCACCTGATGGCAGTGACGAGCGCGTTGAGCAAGCGACGAGGTTCAAAAACTAGGGTTAGGGTTTGTACTGGTGGAATCTGTAGTATCATGTCCTGTTCATAGGACACACGAGACTAAGGATTAGGGTTTGTTGTTGGTGTCCTGGGTTACAGGACACAAGAATGGCGGAGTGTCCTAAATATTGGACACCAAAAATTGGATATGTAATTGTAATTGCTATAGGAAATAATGAAATATGGAATTAGATATGCCGATATGGCAAGACACGAGCATGGTAGTTGAGTAGGAGTAATTGGAACGATTAATGCTAATCCCCATTAGGATTATTTATAAGAGAAGGAGACTTGGGTTCCAAGCTCGGTAGTTAGAAGTTGTTAGAAATTAGTTAGGGTGGTTAGAGGTGGTTACAAATTAGTTACAAGTTAGTTACAAGTTGGTTAGAAAAGTAGTTAGAGGCATCTTCTATATTTTATTTAACCATGACTAATAATTAATTAATTTTAGAATATTCTTTCTCAAATGTTTTTTTCCAAATTAATAACCTTGCCACTAATTCACAACTACCAAATAGGTCATGCCATCTCTAATTACTAAAATGCCACTAGTAAATATTAAAAGTAAAATGTTTGAAACTAGTATTTATTTAGAATAATCTTAAACTAAAACTTTAGAAAATAATAAAAAATTTAAAAATAGGATTTTTTTGGTAACGGTGGTTACAGATTTTACCTTCATACGACCGCGGACATCGGAGTGAACCAACTCGAGCAACACTAGCTTTTTTGAACTTGAGTGACTTTGGAAAGACATGATTTTGCTTTCCTGCCAAACAATATGTGCATCTCTCCAACTTTGTAGACTTGAGCCCCGAAATCGCCTTCTTGTTCACCAAGTAGCCCATCCCTTTCTTGCTGATAAGGATGAGCTGCCAATGCCATAACTTGGTAGATGCATCATTAACTGCATTCACCTCTTATTTCCTATGTGCGCTCCCCTCTATATATTAGAGACCGAACTTATTCATTAATTTGGCAATCACCACAGAACCGCTGGAAAGCTTCGACTGATCATTTTTGAAGAGATTGAAGAATCCTTCGTCATCGACACTACGTTAAAATTGATGTCGGGGACATGATGGACATCTTTGAGAACAAAAAATATATCAATCTTTATTTTCAAATGCACGTCTCCAGTAGCAACAGCCTTTGATACATCTCCAATATCCATCTTCAACACTCTATAATCTTCTATTGTATAAGTAGAAAATAGTGCACTATTATGTGATACGTGTGTTGAAGTCCCTGAGTCCACCAACAAATAATTGTCTTCATTAGCAAGGTTCATGACTACCTTATCACCCACAATAATTGTATCACCTCTATTTGTCGAGGCAACTATTGTAGTGTTCTCACTTTGCTTTTCCTTGTCGCCCTTCTTCTCTTTCTTCCCAGTGAAATAGTTTCGTTGATGTGGTCCTCTTTGCCACAATGTTAGCACTCTGAGTCCTCGAAATGACCCTTGGCCTTTCTTCTGCTCTTGTCTCTACCACTATCTGGACCCCTGCTTTTATTCTTTCCACAACTCTCTAAAATAAGATCCTATGAGTGAGATGTGGATTAAGTGCCCGAAGAACGTCTCTGTATCTCTTCATCCAGCATCCCACTCTTGGAAAACTCTAGACTGACCACTCCATCTAGAGTAGAAGTGATCACATATACTCACACGGTTTCCTATGAGTTAGTCAATATACATAGCAAGCATAGTCCCTATACCACGTGGTCGATCTTGACTTCCAATGAAGATAGCTGGTCAACTACGCTTGTAATTCACTCAAGTGGTCCATTATACAAGTACCATCCTTGTATCGCAGACCTATCATCTGTCAAATTAGGAGCAGCTTGTTCACCCCAGTCTTCTTTGCATACAAAGATTCCAGCTTATTCTACAGTGTCCTTGTGTTCTCTATACTGGCAACGTGATTTTACAAGTTCTCGTTAACGAACAACCTGATGTACCCACACACATGCATGTGCTCAAAGTTCTAGTCCTCTTCGGATTTATCAACTAGCCTCTGGAAAGCAAATACTGGAAAATGCTGTTTTTTGACAAATAACAAGTCTTTTCTCCTCGGTTTAATTGTCAACCCTGACATTCTTTGAAAAACAAAGCTCTGATACCACGTATTGGTATCAGCCAGAACAAAACCAATGCTCTGATACCACGTGTTGGAAATGAAACGTGAAAACCGTTCACCCAAACCAAGAAGCTGCGAGAGAATCGAAGAAAAGCACACAAAACCAGACGCCAAAATCACACAGAATCGAAATGTAGATACAAGAATTTTTTTACGGGGAACACCCTTATGGGAAAAACCATGGGATAATCAAAGTACAACCCTGAAATGACACCACTATTGAAATAAGAAACACACTGACTTTGTACAAGCTTCTCATCAATCCAAACGGATCATCACAACTCCTTGAAGAAGAAAAATGATTTACAAGCACACGAAGAACAAAGATGACGAGAAAGAGTTTCCCGAAACGATATCCTCATTGATATAGCTGGCAATCCCCTCTTTCTCTATCTAATAGTTGTAAAGCACCCTTGCCTCCTTTTTTGTAATATTTCTTGGATATGTTTTTGTGGTAGGTTACACCTAATATATATAGCCTCAAACCTACAACTAATCTGAATCATTGAGATAATTTCTATTATATGTAGGAATACCTAATCCAAACCATTGATATATTCCTATATACATATATATATATATATATATATATATATATATATATATACAACCATTGATGTATTCCTATACAACCCTGAAATGACACCACTATTGAAATAAGAAACACACTGACTTTGTACAAGCTTCTCACCAATCCAAACGGATCATCACAACTCCTTGAAGAAGAAAAATGATTTACAAGCACACGAAGAACAAAGATGACGAGAAAGAGTTTCCCGAAACGATATCCTCATTGATATAGCTGGCAATACCCTCTTTCTCAATCTAATAGTTGTAAAGCACCCTTGCCTCCTTTTTTGTAATATTTCTTGGATATGTTTTTGTGGTAGGTTACACCTAATATATATAGCCTCAAACCTACAACTAATCTGAATCATTGAGATAATTTCTATTATATGTAGGAATACCTAATCCAAACCATTGATGTATTCCTATATATATATATATATATATATATATATATATATATATATATATATATATATATATATAAATATATATATATATATATATATATTTGGGAAAAACCATGGGATAATCAAAGTACAACCCTGAAATGACACCACTATTGAAATAAGAAACACGCCGACTTTGTACAAGCTTCTCACCAATCCAAACGGATCATCACAAATCCTTGAAGAAGAAAAATGATTTACAAGCACACGAAGAACAAAGATGACGAGAAAGAGTTTCCCGAAACGATCTCCTCTTTGATATAGCTGGCAATCCCCTCTTTCTCAATCTAATAGTTGTAAAGCACCCTTGCCTCCTTTTTTGTAATATTTCTTGGATACGTTTTTGTGGTAGGTTACACCTAATATATATTGCTTCAAACCTACAACTAATCTGAATCAATGAGATAATTTCTATTATATGTAGGAATACCTAATCCAAACCATTGATGTATTCCTATATATATATATATATATATATATATATATATATATTATATATATATATATATATATATATATATATATATATATTTATATATATATATAATATATATATATATATATATATATATATATATATATAGCGCAGCTCGCCGGAGCGTCCGGCCTCGTTGGGCTCGCTGGGGCGGGGCCCGAGGTGCCCCCTCGTGGACTGCGCCCGCTTCGGGCCGCGCGCCCAGTCTTTGGGCAGTGCGCCCGCACGCATTGGGCAGTGCCCCGCCACGTCACCCCTCCTGTTTTTCAAATTTTGAATTATCCCATTCAAAAAAAAAAAATCCTAGCTGTGTGCCCACACGCCCCTTGGGCCGAGCGCCCACACCCTCTTTGATTTCTGATTTCGAAATCTTTCAAAATTTCCTAATTTACCCGATGTATTTTCCTCTTTGCTTATCCGAACATTTTGTGTGTTTTAGACCTTGTTGACCAGAGCCCGTTTTGTGTTGGTAGGCTCGGTCACCTCTTATAATGCTCTGTTTGAGCCCCTTTATTTTCAATAAAATGCCTTTGTTAAAAAAAATATTATATATATATATATATATATATGTATATATATATATACAGACTCCTAGCCCGAAGTCCTACAAACTCGGTCCGAAGGCCTGTGCCAGCACTTGTATCTCACCGCATCCGGCCCGCACTCACATTATTCCTCCACATGGAATTAAATGTGCTTCTCTTGTTGCTCGAACCTGCAGCGGTGCTGTGGGCCCAAAGAAATGGACATAAAAAATTAAAAAAATAAAAAAATTAAAAATTAAAAAAATATATATACACACACCCAATCCAACTCCATTAAGATACTTCTATTATATATAGGAATACACAATCCAACTACGAGGTGTTTTCCACATAGGTTGGAAACCCTACCTATTTAACAGAACTCTTGATAACAATCATCTTACTTGGGCTAAACATGTTCTCCATAGCTATCACAACAAAAATAAAATATATATTAAAGGATAAAGTGCATGATCAAGCTCTTTCGTTTTGGAAAGATTCTTGGAGTACTATTAATTCATTTAGAATTGGTTTATATAAAGACGGTTGGCAAGACCATTTTGTCAAGTTGTTGCATGATATTTTGATAGGTAGTACTAGCTAATTTTTAGACTTTATTTTCTAATTTATATAGGATTGCCAGATGCTTTGGTTTTCAGTCAATATAATTTTTTTAATGGTAATAAATGTCACGTCCAAATACCACAGAATCGTTAATTCATCATTTGGTTAATTTAAACAAGTCTAAATTGTACTTGTACAAAAAATCGTGCACGAGTGAGAATTTATTTTGAACATAAGGTTAAAATAATATAGCAGCAGAAAGTTATTAACACGGTATAGGAAGAAAATATATTTATATTAAAATTTAAAACAAAGTATATGGTCTTGATTCAATTGAAATGTCGTCTCGGCTTACATTTAATAAAATAAATAATTTGACTAACAAGGTGTCACAAGATAATTATCGTTTTATACATCATGCCCCTCTAATACATTGAAACCAAAATATCTTCAAAAAATGAGCTTCAAAATACTTGAACTAGGAAGAGCTTTAAGTTTCCTTTTGAGTCTCCTATTGCCTTTATGCACTCGCATTTTTTTGACACTTGTAGAGGAGGGGGTCAGTACATTAAGGAATGTACTGGAGAGTAGTACCAGCACAACTCAGCTAAACTAACACAATAATAATGTGAAGCATATAATTTACTAAAGTGATCTTGATATTAATGACTAGCAAGGGTCTATTGATAATTTATAATAAAGAATACAAAGTGAAAGGAGGAAAAACATAATCACATTACTTAATAATGATTTCTTACCAACAACTGATTTGTTCATCCCTTCAAAAAACCATGATTAAACTTACCGACCATGTAGAAGATATTTGTTAGCATGCAACATGTCTATGTGACGGTCGTTGGTAAATCCGATACCATAAAAAATATACAAGGTATTATGAAACATCCTTTCTAGTCCGGGTGGCTAGCTCCACTGAAGGTCCCTTAATATCTTGTAGGCCACATAAGTTTCCCCTAGGTAGAATTTGTGCTGGTGCCCTGATATCATTTCGTGGAAAGTCAAACATTGTGCAGACGATGTAAATATTTTGGATACAAGTAGGTCTTCGTAAGGAAGGGTAAGTAGATGAATGAAATAGTACGATATAAGCATACCACATGGAATAAGGATTCACTCAATTCCTTGTTATTAATTACATGGAGACTTGTTCTCTCGTAATAGACGTGATTTCGTTCTAGTACTTTGTCAATTTGCTCATTTTTGATAAAACTTGACATGTAGGCAATATATTTAATATATGATCATCTAACTAATTCAACTCGTTCTAAAACATGGAACACGCTCTCTAGTAGGTTGAGGCATTCACTTTACGGATTGAAACAAGCCGGGGATATGGTATAACCGTCTAAGCGAATATTTTATTAGCCAAGGATATGTAATAGTGAAATATGTCCTTGTGTGTTTACTAAGAAACTACATTCTTGATTTATGATTGTAGCAGTATATGTCAATGAAATGAATTTCATTGGAACTTATAAAGAGCTGAGAAAACTGTCTCAAACTTGAAGTCAAAATTTAAAATCTATATTTTGCCTAAGCATGTATCTTGATCTTTGTATTTATGGTGTTTTGGTTCACCAATTGAGTTACACCCAAAAGGTATTACGACGATTTAATATAGACAAAGCAATACCATAGAGTACACCAATGATCATTCATTCTCTTAATGCTAAACAAAACTCGTCCGACTTAAGGCAGACGATGAAGAGGTATTAAAATTTGAAGTTCCATATGTAAGTCTAATAGGCATATTATTGTACTTAGCTCAATGTACTTGACTAGACGTCTCATTTGATGTGAATCTCTTAGCTAGATTTATAGCTACACCAACACACCACCACTAGAATAGTATTAAAGATATCTTTCGTTATCTTAAGGGTACTATGGACATGATCATAATCTATCCCTATGCATCTCGAAATGGAATATACTTTCCTTGATCATCGGAATGATGCATGTTGTGTCGGCTATGTCAATGCTGATTATTTATCTAGTTCACTCAATTTGAGATCCGAAAGTGTGGTTGTGTCTTTACAAATTAGGATAGAACATGAACACTTGGAAGTTTACAAAGTAGACCATGGTCGCCACTTCTTAAAATTATGTCGATTGTATCCCCTTCATGATGTCACACGAGAGTGCGTATGGTTCAAGACATTATTGAGCATATTCAGACTATAAGCAGATTCTTTTTATTCAATAATGTTTCGATGATAATATATGAAGACAATGTCGTATGAATTGACCATACGAATAAGGGCAACATTAAGGGAGATAATCCCAAGCACATCACACCGAAATGTTTTTTCTCATATAAGCAACAATAAAATAAAAAGAATGAAGGCAAGAAAATTTTGGCCCAAGGACAATTCGGGCAACATGTTCAGAATGTCTCTATCGAATTCCACTTTCTAGAAGATCATTCATGGCATCTAATTGCGAGGCTCTCTATATTGCAACACTCATACATTGGGATAATATCAAAATCAGGGGGGTATCTAGAATGTTGACACAAAATCATAGTCAACCAAATTTTGATAAATTTGACAATATGATACTTGTCATAATTCAATATGACACAACAAGACTGAACTCGATACAAGATGGACTATGACTCGTACATGCAGCGTACTATGTTTCGAGTCTGTATTTTACACTTTTTTTGAGTCTAGATAAATGTAAATTGAGTTGCACTGAGCAGTTTAGGCCTTTACCTATACCTATACCACAAACCAAAGCTCTACCAAAACCAAACTAGCCCATACAGCCCACTAGACCAATTCTGTCTTCTGGAGACATAGTTCGGGCCAAACTCTGCCTCTACATAGAGTTCGGGCAGAACTCTGTCCTTTAAAATACAGGACCCTAATTTTTAGGGTTTGTTGCATGCTAGTTGTCCAATGGCCAAAAATTTGAATTCTTGATCCTGAATTCTGGCCGAATTCTGTCTATCCAGAACCCTATAAATAGGCCTTGAATTCTCACTTTTTCAATCATCCAATCTTCTCTTCTCTTCTGTCTAAAGCCTTATACAAGCCTTACCCTTCTCATCTACTAGCCACAATCTTCCTAAGCCTCAAAGTGTTCATTGCTCTTCATTTAGGAGTTTGTGTAAGAGTTCAAAAGTCACTTGAAATTTTTTATGCATCGCCACTGCGATCTCTGTAAGAAGTTGATGTGCTCTTCTGAAGAAAAGGCACGGGGTGTAACTACTATTTCACAAATAGTAGATTTAATCCTGAGCTAGAGTTCTCAGGCCTGGACTAGTCCTCCACGAGGGAAACCAGGTTAAATCGGCTGTGTTTGTATATGCTTTCTCGCTCTTTATAATTTTCGTATTTACTCTGATTATTTACTGTTGGTGAAAGAGTTTAATTTTTAATTGGATATTATTATCATAAACTCTATTCACCCCCCTCTAGAGTTTCCTACTTGTTCTTCAATTGTTATCAGAGCTCTGTTCTCTCAACAAGGACTAACATCCTAGAGCTGATCAATGGCAACCACACAACCCATGTTTTCCAATCACGCTGAAGGGCAATCCACTCATAGGCCTCCCCTATTTGATGGAACAAACTACACCTATTGGAAAACAAGGATGAGTTTTTATCTCAAGTCGCTAGACTTCGACTTGTGGACCATTGTCATCGACGGTTACAAAAAGCTCGCCAGGATAGTTTTCAATGGTGATCTCGTCGAGAAACCCTACGACAAATAGTCTGACAAGGAAAAGAAATATGTGAGTCTAGACGCGAGAGCTACTAATGCTTTATTTTGTACAATAGACAGGAATGAGTTTAACCGGGTCTCAACATGCACCACCTCTCACGAAGTATGAAGACTTCTAGAAGTGACGCATAAAGGAACCACCCAAGTCAAGGAGTCAAAAATAAGTCGTCTTACTCAAGAATATGAGGCATTCAAGATGAAGCCTAATGAAACGATCACACAAATGTTTATAAGATTCCTCGACGTCATCAACCACTTGTCATCTCTCGGCAAACAATATACAAATCACGAGAAGAACCCAAGTTACTTAGGGGCTACTGAAAATTTAGAACCCTAAGGTAACAGCTATCATAGAAGGCAATGATCTCACCATAATGTCTATAGAGACTTTAATGGGAAAGCTGATGACTCACGAGCTTGACCTCAAAGACTTCGAAGAGCCTGCTCCAAAGGCGAAAGACAATGCCCTTAATGCTCATTGTCGAAGGGCTGATCCTAAAGTGATTGATGACGACAATTCGGAAGGTGATGATCATGCTCTCCTTGTCCGCAACTTCAAGAAGTTCCTTTGCTTCAATCGAAGAAAGAAGGAACAACAAGAAGATGACGAAGAAGAACCAACATGCTACGGCTGCAAGAAGACTGGATACGTCCGAAAAGACTGTCCATTTACAAAGGAAAGCAACCGATATGAGAACTCCTATAAGAAGTCTTCCTCAAGAAAATATGCCAATACAAGCATTTGGCATGAAAGCAAAGCAAGTAACTCTGAAGAGGAAAAGGACTCTCCTCAAGACACCGCCAATATATGCCTAATGGCAAAATTCGGTAACTAGCGAAACTCTCGATGCTTTCACTTTTGATGAACTTGGCGATGCATTCAATGATTTACTAAATGACCACAAGAAAGTCATTAGTAAATATAAACATGCCAAGGAGAAGATCAAAAGCTATGAAGTCGAGATTCAAAAACTCTCTTCTCTGCTTGATAATGTTAGAGACACTCCACCCACTAAAATCACTAATGAGGTATCTAAGCTCATGTTAAGCCTACATGATGCCGAAACACATATTGAAAACCAAACACATGAGATCACAGCACTCACCACTGAGCTTGCTAAAGAAAAGAATAGACACAAGATCTCTATTGCTAAAATTGATGGTTTGAATGCTAAGTGTAATGAACTGCATGCTGCTTCTAAGAAATTAGAGATTAGATTAGGAAAACATGTTGCTCAACCTCAAACCCAATCATATAAGACACACACAAAGCACAAGACTACTCAAAATAGTCAAACACGTCATCCACCTGCAGCACGTAAACATGCTTACATGTACACGCACTTCCATACAGCACACAAACCACATGCACATAGAAATTATTTATAACTATCATTCTACTGCGACACACAATCACCATGTTACACATCGACAAAATCACCACCATGTTGCATATAGACATTACCATCATCCTGCTGTCATACATGATTACTATCCTGCTATTCCACACAATTCTTACCATGCTACATATAGACATCATCAACATGTTTCCAATACAAATAGGCACGCCATTGCACCTATTGTGGATTATATGGACACATCTCACCACAATGTAGAATTAGGAGATTAGTAGATACAAATCTATATGCATGGGTGCCAAAAACTAATATTTCAGGACCCATATGAACTTGGGTACCAAAGGTCACATCTACTCTTGATGTAGGTGGACCTTCCCTCCTCAACTAAAAATAAGTGGATTCTCGATAGTGGATGCTCGCGACATATGACGGGAGATGCAAATCTTGTAGCATCACTATCGATGAAGAGGGAAGGGTATGTATCCTTCTGCAACAACCTAAAAGGGTATATTATAGGCAATGATACTATTGGTCATCATCCTTCTCCTGTAATAAAGGATGTATGCCTAGTGACCGAGTTAAAGCATAACCTGCTCAGCATAAGTCACCTTGCTGATCATGGATATGATATTAGCTTTGGATAAAATAAATATTACATTTATGATAGGTCAACGGGAGACATCGCTTTTGAATGGATAACAGAGGATAACATTTACATTTTATATCTTTCAAGAGATACTAACAGTGCAGGGAGATGTCTCTATGCCCACAAGGATGAGAGATTATTATGGCACCAGCGTCTTGGTCGTACCAACATGGATACTATATCCAGGCTATCGACTAAGAAGCTAGTAAGAGGCTTGCCCAATATCACATTAAAAAAGGACAGGATTTGTGCCGAATGTGAGTTAAATAAGGCAACCAAGTTCTCATTTTATTCTATAAACAATGTAAGTACTACTAGACCCTTATAATTACTTCATATGGACTTATTTGGTCCTAGTAGAGTAGCATGTCTTGGTGGAAAACTCTATGCTTTTGTTATTTTAGGTGATTTTTCTAGATTCACTTGGGTTTTCTTTCTTTCAATCCAAAGTGATGCAATTTCTGTTTTCAAAATTTTTGCTAAAAAGGTTCAAAACAAAAAAGGATACATAATTACTCGAATCCGAAGAGATCATGGAGGCGAATTCGAAAATACTGATTTTGAAAAGTTTTGTGACTCAAATGGTTTTGATCATGAGTTTTCTTGTCCTAGAACTCCTCAACAAAATGGTGTTATGGAGCGGAAGAATAGGACTCTTGGCGATATGGCTAGAGTTATGTTGAATAAATTTTCACTTCCGAAATATTTTTGGGTAGAAGCTGTTAGTACGGCGTGCCATATTTTAAATAGGGTGCTTATTTGACCTACTATGAAGAAAACACCCTATGAGCTTTGGTTTGGTAGAACTCCAAATGTTTCATATTTTAAAGTGTTTGGATGTCGATATTTTGTCCTTAACACCAATGACAACTTAGGCAAATTTCATGCCAAAGCTGACGATGGTATTTTCCTTGGCTATGCTGCCAAGAGCAAGGGATATAGAGTGTTTAACAAATGCTCATTAATTGTGGAAGAGTCTACCATTGTGACTTTTGATGAGGATAACAGTGCAGCAGCTACTCTCGACGATGATGTTGAGCCATCAACTTCTACGTCGATGAATACCACCACTGAAACCAATTCTCTTGAGGGTTTGTAAAAGAAATTCTCTTTCAAGCCGTCACATCCAGAAAACTCGGTAATAGGTGAGGTTTCACGTGGAGTAAGTACTCGATCATCGTTAAGAGACTCCATTTCTAGTACTGCCTTTATTTCATAATTGAGCCTAAAACTGTTTTAGAAGCTTTTAATGATGAGTTCTGGATTTCTGCTATGTAAGAAGAACTCAACCAATTCGAGAGGAGCCAGGTCTGGGAACTTGTTCCTAGGCCAGCTAATCATTCAATTATTGGTACGAAATGGGTTTTTCGTGACAAAGTAAATAAAGATGGTTCAGTTACACGCAACAAAGCTCGTCTAGTAGCTCAAGGATACAACCAAGAGGAAGGTATCGACTATGATGAGACGTATGATCCTATTGCAAGACTGGAATCCATTCAGATGCTCTATGCATTTGCTAAGTTTTAAAATTTTAAATTATTTCAAATGGATGTTAAAAGTACTTTTCTGAATGGATTTATTTAGGAGGAAGTTTTTGTAAAACAACCCCCTGGTTTTGAAAATTACAAATTTTTTGACCACGTTTTCGAACTCAAGAAAGTGCTATACGGCCTCAAACAAGCCCCTAGAGCTTGGTATGAACGCCTAAGCAATTTCTTGCTAGATAAAGGTTTTTCAAAAGGAAAAATTGACACTACACTGTTTACCAAAAGTTTTCAAAATACTATTCTCTTAGTGTAAAATTTATGTAGATGATATCATATTCTGTTCTACTAATAAAAATCTTTGCTAAAATTTTGCTAAGTGTATGCAGAACAAATTTGAGATGAGCATGATGGGGGAGCTCACCTACATCCTTGGATTGCAAGTCAAACAAACTTCGCAAGAAACTTTCATCAGTCAGTCAAAATATACAAAGGATATGATGAAATTTTTTGATCTAGACAACGTTAAACCAATCACCACTCCTATGGCTACTTCGACCAAGCTGGAACCTGATGAAAGCGGCAAACCGGTTGACCAACGTAAGTATCGAAGTAAGATTCGTAGTTTACTTTATTTAACTACTAGGCGTCTCGATATCATGTTTAGTGTTTGTCTGTGTGCTCGATATCAAGCTAGTCCTAAGGAATCACACATGTCTGCCGTTAAGCGTATCTTTCAATACCTTAAGGGTACTGTTACAGTGGGCTTATGGTATCCCACATCTACATCCTTTGACCTTATTGGTTATTCGAATGCTGATTTCATAGGATGCAAAGTCGACCGTAAATGTACAAGCGGCATGTGTCATTTATTAGGCAAGGCTCTAGTCTCTTGGTTTAGTAAGATGCAGAATTCTATCGTACTATCCACAACAGAAGCTGAATATATCATAGCTGGTCGTTGTTGTGCACAAATTCTATGGATAAAGAAAACCCTTGTAGACTACAACCTTTCTTTTATGCACATTCCTATATTCTGTGATAACACTAGTGCTATAAACCTCACTAAGAACCCTACATGTCACTCGCGCACGAAACACATTGAAATACGTCATCACTTTTTGTATGATCACGTGCTTAATGGTACTATAAACTTAGAATTTATTGACACTGATCATCAGCTAGCAGATTTCTTTACTGAACCACTATCCGAAGTGTGTTTCAACTTTTTGTGTCGTGAACTAGGAATTTTGGATGAAGCTGTTATTTATTAAAGTTACCTTCGTAAATATTGATTGTCTTGGTTCTTTATGATGAATCTGCTGTGGGTACAAGTCGAAAGGGTCCTTCTGACAACAAGGCATAAAAGCCTAAGCGATACGGTACACTAGTCCTCAGGACTACAGCTAGCTGGGATCCGGCCCCTGCAGCTATCCCATGGCAGCTTCACAATATTTAATTGTGGCATAATTCCTTGTTTATTACATGGTATACATTTATGTATCACATGCTAAATTCAAATTTTTGAACTTTATTTTTTATTCAACTTCCACTTGTTTAATTCCCTTCTCAGATTTCTTGTTTCTGCATATTCCTACTTCCTTTCTTCCATTCTTATCAAGCTATCATTAGTTTCAAACTCAATTTAGCCTGATTTCTATTCTGGCCATAGAACACAGAATTTGGGCCAAACTCTGCCTAAGATAGAGTTCGGGCCGAATTCGGTCTCATCCTTCCATAACTGTATGCGGGCTCAGCCGCTGATCTAAAACTTGATCCAATGGTCCAGATTCCTTCCGACCATTCGAACCCCTAACATTATAACCGGGTTCCTCCTCTCTCTCTCCTCCATTGCCACCTTCTAAACTTCTCAAAACCCTTTCTTTTCAAACCTTAACCCTAGTTCTCTCATTCTAGTGTATATTTCTTCTCCAAATTTAAGGAGAGGGTTTCTTGCATCATTTTCTTCCATCTTTCATTATCCTTTTGAGGTATAATTTCACTCTTCTCTCCATCTAAATTTCATTATTTTCTCCATTACTCATGGATCCTAAGTTGTTTAATAGAGGCAAGAAGCTTCGAACCGAGGGTGCGTCCTCTTCGAATCCTCCTCCGCACAATGAACAACCGGTTCAACAATCAATTCAACAATCCATTCACTCGTTCTTCAATCCACTTCGTCCCATTGACCCCAACACGTATGATGACCGAATATTTATGTCACTAGACGCTTCAAACGAATGGTTTAGTGATTTTCGATCACGTCCCGTATATGCGGGTCATCCTATTAACTTCACCATATTTACTTAATATGACTCTCTCTTTCATGATTTGTGTCTTGATGAACTTGTCACCACTAATTCACACATCTATTTAAATGCCATTCAAATATTTTATTGTAATCTTACTACTGATGATACACATTTATATTCACGTGTTGGTGGCATTGACATATTATTTGATGACTTTGATCTTGCGGAATATCTTGAAATTTCGGAGCCTAACTCATGGGAGAAACTTGTTAATGCTCGTAAGTTTCAATTTCCTGATGGGTCCTTCCTAGAAATCTTCAAGGACGATTTGTGTACCCCAAACACATGTCCACGCAAGCTTCTTGCCAAATTTCTCAATCCTTACTTCTATGAACTTCATCTCATTCTCTTCAACATGATTCTGCCCAAAGCAGGATCGACTGATGAGGTTACATATTTTGAGATCTCTGCTATGTATCACCTATACTTCCATGTCTTATTCAATCTTCCACGTACCATGATGGACTAGATGATCAATGCTAGGAAGAAGCCAAGGTCTTTGGTCTTTGCTCTCTATCTTCCTATAATTTTTTATACTTTTTATGTCCCCTTTCATGAGCGTTAGTTCCTCCCTGCCCCTGCCTTCCTATCTAAGTTACGGCGGCTTCGCACAACGGTCGGTTCTTCTGCCGAGTCCGAGCACTCCGATGCTCAGGTTGACGCACCTGCTCTTGGACAGGATGCGCCCCCTCCTCCTGCTACTCTTGAGTCGATTCAGACTATGCTCTACGATCGATTCGTATTAGAGGATGATCGCTAGACCCAGCTTGACTACCATACTACTCTACAGATGAGCGCCATCAGCAACTCACTGCATGGCATTCGGTACTCTATGTCTCGACATCCTTCCATGCCTATTCCTATGGAGCGGGACCCTGTTCGTGATGGATACCGTATCGATGACCCTTGGATTATATGCTTTCTGGATCCGGATACGGCTTTCGTGGATCCTCGTCGTTCATTCACTGATCCATCAGACGATGCTGGACCTTCACGAGCTCCGTGATAGATATGGCCTCCTACTTTTTGCTGCTGCTGAGGATATTATGTTTAATTTTTATGCACTATGGATTTCTAGTTTATGTAGTTGATATTTTTTGTATTAGAATTCTTTATGTTCTATGACTCTTGAGACACTTGATGCAGTTTATTAGTATTTTGGTGTGCTTGCCAGTTATTTTCATTTACAAATTCTCTGATTGTTTGTGATTGATAAATGACAACGGGGGAGAATTATTTAATATTCATATTCATATCATATTATGTATCTATCGGTGTTTTGGGAAAGCTTGTATTTATCGGGACATTACATCGAAGCAATGTTTACGGGGGAGCTATTGCTAGTTCCGCACAAATTACGGGGGAGCTACTACTTTTTAAATGTGTCTAGGTATGAACATTGAATATACAAATATTATTTTGTCAATTATCAATATGGGAGAGATTGTTGACACAAAATCACAGTCAACCAAATATTGATAAAATTGACAATATAATACTTGTCATAATTCAATATGACACATCAATACTGATCTCAGTACAAGGTAGACTATGGCTCGTACCTGCAGCGTACTATGTTTCAAGTCAGTATTTTATACTTTTCTTGAGCCTAGATAAATATAAACTGAGTTGCACTGAGCAGTTTGGGCCTTTACCTATACCTGTACCACAAACCAAAATCTTCACCAAAACTAAACTAGCCCATACAGCCCACTGGACCAATTTTGTCTTCTAGAGACAGAGTTTGGGACGAACTCTACCTCCATACAGAGTTCGGGCCGAACTTTGTCCCCTAAAATTTAGGACCCTAATTTTTAGGTTTTGCTGTATGCTAGTTGTCCAACGGCCAAAAATTTGAACTATTGATCCAGAATTCTGGCCGAATTCTGCCTATCCCAAACGCTATAAATAGTCCTTGAATTCTCACTTTTTCAATCATCCAATCTTCTCTTCTCTTCTCTCTAAAGCCTTATACAAGCCTTACCCTTCTCATGTACTAGCCACAAGCTCCCTAAGCCTCAAAGTGCTCAGTGCTCTTCAGTTAGGAGTTTGTACAAGAGTTCAAAAAGTCGCTTGAAAAATTCCAAGCATCGCCACTACAATCACTGTAAGAAGTTGACATGCTCTTCAGAAGAAAAGGCACAGGGTGTAACTACTATTTCAAAAATAGTGGATTTAATCCCGAGCTAGAGTTCTCAGGCCTAGATTAGTCCTCTAGGAGGGAAACTAGGTTAAAATCGGCTGTGTTTGCGTATGCTTTCTCGCCCTTTATAATTTCCACATTTACTCTGATTATTTACTATTGGTGAAAGAGTTTAGTTTTTTAATTGGATATTATTGCCATAAACTCTATTCACCCCCTCTAGAGTTGCCTACTTGTTCTTCATAGAAGTATACTCATTTAACCTTAGGCCATGTTTGGCTCTCAGAATTAGGACCTAGGAAAAGGATGATAAAGGAATAGATTCCCAATGGAAAGGAAGATAGGGAAGAAATGATTCACCCATTCATCTGATAGATTCACTTTCCTACTCTCAATTATTCACTTTTTCCCACAATTTTTTGAACTTTGAAAAGAAAATTAATATAAATTATTATTTTCCAAAGGAAAGGAAAGGGAAGGAAAGATAAATTTTCTTTCTTTTCCTTTTCATGAACCAAATGAGACCTTAATGTACCTTTTTCTAGCTTAGGATCATTTTTCTACTGGGCTTTTGGCATCCTAAGATGGTTTTAACGATGCACCAACATCAAACTATCATACTTCTAAATTTGTTCACGTCTTAAAGATGTATCAACATTGAATCACTTTTCCCTTTAATTATGATCTTTTTATGGATTTTTGAATCAAAATTTTGGTAAAATCTATGAGGACTGATGTTGATCATTCTTGAAGACTCATACAAATTTTTATTGAGTTGACTGCACAAAAGGAGAGATGTAGTTAGTTATATCCAACTGGATATGTTTGTCCCAACTATACATAGATATTCTTATCTCTTAGAGATATGTTAAGATCATGTTGTAAGCCATCAGGATATACTATACATATATGATAAGAAAAAACTTTCGGAGGGATACCTACATTCATAACACATAGTGCTATCAAGTGGAATGGACCGAGCCGGGACTAAGAGTGAAATCTTAGCCTGGTCCATCACGTGGCCCATGGCACACTGGATTTCTAACCGGTCGGTTCGGATTTGGAATTCCGTGAGCACTAAAACGAATTACATGAAAAGGTTCAAGGTAATATAAGTAATATAAGATTGACGAACAACTATAATTTTAATTTTGGATATAAGTGCATGTAGTGGTCACAGCAGGCCGGATATTATAATTCTTTCAGCCTGGATATTTACATTGACAGTGTTAAGAACAACTAAACTTATTCAACAACATCTGTAGGCCTCAAAGATTCTTGAATCACCTTACAAACCAATAGGACGTTGACAGTGCTAATAACGTGAGCACGAATACTGACACTTCATAAAGAAAAATTCATGCTTTCAGAAAACAGTTGACAAAAGTATTGAATTGTTTATATTTGTCAAGCTAAAGGTTTCATTCAAAAGACTAATGCTAGAAGTATTGAACTGTTTATACTTTCAAGCTTACATATTAGAAGAAAATTGGAAGTAACAGTGTGCCGAGCTTGGATGGGCTGGGCCGGGCCTTTCTAATGGGAGAATATATAAAGCAAGATACGTCACGAATTCTGGTCCGGACCGGACATGGCCCAAGATTATTCGGACCGGGCCGGGTCGGACCGGAAATGGTTTCATCCATCCAAGCAATGATCCACTTTCCCACCTTTAAGTATTCACTTTTCCTTCTAATTTTCTTGGCATTTCCAAACACAGGAAAGAAAAATTGATGGGAACTGTAATTTTCCAAAGAAAAGGAAACACAAAGGTATTGATTTCTTTTTATCTACGAACAAACGAGGCCTTAGGTGGGTGGAGGAGCCATTTTCCCCCTATATTTCTTTATTTCTTTCCTCTGGAATTATTTTTCGTTTCTGCTACTTTTCTTTGACATCCAAACACACGAAATGAATAACTTTCCTTTCCTAAGGCCCTGATTCCGCAAATAAACATGGCCTAAAAGGAAAATGATTCCAAGACCACCGCTAATGTTGTATAGATATTTGCAGTGGTAGTAATCTTAGGGCTCGTTTGGATGAAGTTTTTGTATTCCTAGGAATTCATTTTCCTATTGGAAAGGAATTCAACATTCACATACCCATGTTTGGTTAGGTTGGGAATATGTAGTAAAAAAACTCAATTTTTTCATTCTCATGTTTGGTTTATACAGGGATGAGAATCTTAATATGTTTAGTTTCATAATACCTTTTCATTAATTTCATTATGCTACTATTACCTAAATTCAAGGAAGGGTATTACCGTCCAAACAACATTCCTAGCAAAGCAAAAGTATACAGAAGGAGGACTTGGGAATAACTTTCTCACATCAATGGGAATATGAAGCCTCCTATATTTTTCCCTAATTTTCAATCCTAGACATATAAAACATGAGCAAGAAATTTAAAACCCATTCTCAAGCCTCAAAAACTTGAACCAAACGTCCCTTTAGGGATAACTAGATGATATGCCTTGCTCAGAAGTGTAGAAAAGAAGTATTGTACACATATAGTCATTATAGAACGGCTGATTCACATTCTATACATGAACATAAATGAGATTAAAGGATAGGCATGCATTAAAATATCTCAGAAGTTCATAGCTGCATGACATTAAGAATAATAGCTTTTCAAGTAGAAAACAACCGCATACACTTTAATTAAAAACATGAAACACAAAATTGGGATGTGATATACAAAATTGTTACATGATATACCATTTATACAATAACTTCTTAAAGGAGGAATTCCAAAGACACAGGGACTCTTCATAAAATTGACTTCTAAACTGTGAAAATTGGATTCAATTAATTCAGTGAGCGCTCCGTACAAATTTAGCCCAATTGAAATGCCTGAAATAATCATAAATAATAATGTGTGCATAATTGCAGAGATGGCAATGGGTTTTGATCAACCAGAATTGTGTGTAGTGGAAAGCCGTAAGCAGTTTCTCATATGCACTAAAAAGAGATGCAATAAGACGTGCAGGAAACAGGGCTACCCGGCAGGGTGGTGCGAGGGGCCGCGGATTCGAGAAAAGTGATAATGCTATCAAGTACAACCAACACCTACACCTCCACGTCTATCATAGTTAACAAGATGTCGCAATATTATTCCATCTAATAAAGGAAAGCTCTCTTTTGGGCAATTCCATGACTTGTCGCTACCTCTTATAAGGTTTTCCTGCTTGTGCTCGTCTAAAGTTACGCTTTATACATATATGACTATGGCAATGAGTCTAATAGTTTTCTGTCTCACCAATCCTCTAACAATGGGTTGCTTTAGAAAGTATTAAGGTTTTATTCATGTACTGAGTTATATATAAAATGATGCAAGTACAATAAATAAAGATACATAGTTTTCATGGACATGATAAATCACGAAGAGAACTCTAGTTACATATAAAAGGAGGCAAGTATAAACAGGTATATGACCAAGATTAAGAGAGAAGTGTTGGGAAAGATTTCAAGAGGTTTCATTGTACCGCGAAGTTGGGTTTATGGAGATGTATAAAAAACTTACTACCGGAGTTACAATTTGAAACTTCAAATAAGCTAACCCATGGACAATTGGACACCTCAAGGCACTTATAGGGCATTCAAATAACACTTGCATATCAAAATTCCCTTTGTAAAGTAGCTGAATATTAAAAATGCCAAGCCTAGAACGTGCCAAACAGTCCCAAAATAATCTTAATTCTTAAGTACTTTGAAGAAACTAATTATGCCAATCATTTACTAGGCATATATCTATTCTACTATATAATACCAAAAGATAGGCTTCACCGTGGAACTTTTGTTTTCCAAAAATACCCTTGCTTGTCTATTCCAATAAAAAATTTCTATTAGGGGTAGTTAGGTACTTACAATATCTAGCTTTTACTATTTTAATATATTAGTTTTGTCTTTTTCTCTTTTCAAGTATATACAAAGTTAATTGGAAGACAAGTTTGAGTGTCTTTTGCTCTCTTCAAGTACATACAAATTAAGTTAATTAGAAGACAATCAAAATATGTGCGACACACGTGCATATATATATATATATATATATATATATATATATATATATATATATATATATATATATATATATATATATATATATATAATTTTTTTATATATATATATATATTTTATATATATATATATATATATATATATATATATATATATATATATATAAAATATATATATATATATATATATATATATATATATATATATATATATATATATATATATATATATATATACATCGGTGTTGCTGTAGCAGGGCAGTAGGAGGGTTGGAAACATATAATACATGATGCTTAAATGATTGTTTTAATAACTATTTATTCTAATGTTTGGCTGGCCCTAATTCCTTCATAGACAAGATTACTAGTGGACAGATCATATATAGACATTTGTCTTTAACAAAACTAATACCAGAACCATTGTCAACAAGATGACTAATGCTTAAAACGTTATATTTTAATTAGGTTAAGAGACAAACGTCTTTTATTTCTGGATAGGGGGGCATACCAACAGTACAATTACCTATAATGTTACCTCTCAGATTATTTCTGAAGGAGACATATCCTTATCTTTTCATTGATAGCGTCGTGAATAGAGATGCATCATTAGGGAAAAAAATTATTCTAACACTAATTAGCATTGTCCTCAAATTTGATAAAAGCTAAATCCAGGATTAACAATGTTCTCTTTGATCTTTCTATAGAGGAATCCAAATTTTGCATCCATGAATGCTAGAGTTGACCTTATATGAAAAAGGATAAACAAGTAAATTTTAGCTGCATAAATAAAGTACGAATATCATGAGCTGCATGAAAAAAGACGAAGTAAGTGAAACAACCACATGAAAAAAGAAGAAGCTAAAATTATACAAATCACATAAATTCATCGCAAAATAAAAAGTGAAGGAAATATATAAGGCATTCTTGCAAAAGATAAGATGTAACAGCTTCGTCCTGTAAATTAATTGCAACAAAAAAATAATAATATACCTTCTGAAGTTGTTGTAAATAGGAGAACAAGAATTCCCCTCACATCCAAAGCATAATGACTGTTTGGATATCGAGGCTGTGCTGGAAATAATGAAGGGTACCCGTCTCTTTCTCTTGCTAACCCTCATCTTTCATCTTTCTGATCCTCTTTGCTTTAGTCTGTGCAATATTAACTTATACAAATTTTTTCTGATCATACAAGTGAATCGTGCCTTAGTTTGAATTAAGCCTCCGAAAACCATTTTTATCAGCTGCTACTTAATGAACTATTCCTTCAAATGTTTACTAATTAGATTGTTCAAACACTATCGAGTAACAAAGAGTATTAATGCCTAAGATACTCATATACGTTAGTTGTGCATACATATGTACATTTGCAGAGATGGCAATGGGAGATGAGCATGAATTTGCACATCACAAAAAAAGTAAATGTATCCAGGCGGTGAAGTTAGTTTTATGCACATCAAGGTAAAGCACAAAAATGTTCTCGAGAAAGGGCTTTGAGTCATGGTTGTGTAAGGAAATAATCGGCAAGATGAAGTATTTCTGCTGTGAACAAGATACTCTGTTGCCACTATATTTAACCAACTATTGCAATATCCATGCAATAAAATAAAGCCTTTTTTTTGGCAATTTTATGATTTTAAGAAGCTATGACACTGCCTTAACTAACCAGATGTTACATATTCAATCTAATAAACTTCAGCTTTTCTGTATTTAGGGAGCCCTAGTCTTCAAGTGTCTAATTTTCCATGTGATTAACTAAGTATATTCTTATACTTAATGTTAAGTGTTACATTAGAACTATGAGTTAGTGGGCTTTTGTCCCACATTGCTTATAACAATAGGAGAAGGGCTAGCCTCTCATATATATATATATATATATATATATATATATATATATATATATATATGTCTCTCAATAACAATAAAGATAATCCATTATCATATTCTATACGGGATCAAAGCTATAACCTATCTACCCCTCTCCCTCTCCACAAAGGAGGGGAAAAAAAATCTAACCCTAACCCACCACCACAACCCCCTTGCCATCACCCCATCCTCCCGCCTCTACTGCTACTACGGCCGTCGCACCCCCCCACTCACAGCCCCCTTCCGACACTGTCAGTCCCCCCCTCCGCCACCGTACAACACCTCCCCTCTGTCAGCACCCCACTACACAGTACCTCCCCTCTGCTGCTGCCATAGCCCTCCCGATCCTGTCAGCCCCCTCTTTCCCAACGACCTCCCCCCACCTCCAGTGCCCCCACGACCTCACCTTCACATGGGTGTAAACCCTAACCCTAGTCGTCACCCACTCCCCTCCAAATCCTTACCCTAGTTCCTAAAATATATTGTTGTGATTCTCCGAAGGTAAACATTTTACTGTTTGCTTGGAACCTCAAACTCTTTAACAATTTACTTAGGATTCTCAGAGGGTAAACATATGGTTGTTTGCTGGAACCTTTGATTCTCAATGCTAAAATCGAGAATTTAACAAAGAGCAAACATATGGTTATTTTGCATGAATGTTTGTTTCTTTCCTTTATCTTCACATCAGGATCTAACAGAGTGTAACTTAGGTTATCTCTCTGTCCTGGCTTATTCAATCTATATTCTATGTTTCCTATTCATATGCCAGTTCTGGCTTCATAGAGCATTGACAGAGTTGGTGTGATTATCAAGTTGGAAAGACCAAATCGATGGTCAAATCAGAAAACCTGAAGGATGACAGACACTATAACGAATAACAGTGCTACGAACATTAATGTCTGCAACGCAATCACAGGAACAATAAGCACTAGCACGATGATTTTCTTAATTCGACTTGTTGATCGATTGTTGGAGGGACCATACGGCTACTCGACATGGAGAAAGAAGGTTGAGAAGACACTTTGAAAAATGCAGTTGTTCAAACATCCGACTAACAACCCTGCAGCAAAGAATGATTGTCACGCTCTAGTACCGAAATACAGAGATGGACATAGAAGCTACACTGTATGAGGTACGAAGATGTCACACAGCGGTCACGAGTGTCAAGAAATAAGGGGGTGTATACTACAATCAAGTCACCTAGGGTCATACATTACATCTATGTCTCAATCATTCAAAATAAGAAAATAACAATTAATGAACATAGGATAAAGCAGTAAGACGTCCCCGATGCTTCATTAAAATGATCATAAGAAGCTATCTTTATAAGTTAGCTAGCCCGGAGAGTCATAAGTATATAATCATATTCAGTATAGTCTTATTTAATTAAATTATGTAAGAAAACTAAATATCCAGAATAACTAGCTAGCAGGTGCCGGTGGCTAAATGCCAGAACAAAACATATGATACTAGAGGGGTGGAGAAGAAACCCACTTGGGTCCTCCAACGACCATGCTCTAAGTATGCACCATTGTTGTCAGGGAAGAAGACTGGATCCTCAGGCTTTGCTACGAGATCTGGCCAAACAAAACCAGCAGAGTCAGCCCCGAATAGCAAGTATCACAAGGGAGAACATAAGAAATAGACAAAAATCCAAGCCTAATAATTAATAATATGACTTGGCTCAAGAGTTATAGGCTTATAATGTATCATCGAGATCATATGTCACTATTACAACCATACAAGGACAAACGGTACCATTATTGTACCAAGATAAGATGCATCCTATAACCTAGTCAAGTTATGGACTTGTGGTGGTAATTTCGGACCATAACCTATCGTAGTGCGGTAGCCCAACCCAATAACCAAATAAGGATATGAGTTGGACCATGCACCATGACAGTCTATGTTCCTCGGCTACTGACGGAAGATATCGACCACAAGCAAGTTGTTTCGCGAGCGGCCAACCATTCTTATGGCTTTCTATATTTGGCAAGGTTATCCCCGCAATGCTATTTGTAAGAATCCTCAGATCATGTCATTTCCAGCAGGGCTAGACAATCCATCATATAACACGTAGCACATTGATATGCACCGGTCCCCCAAAGGACTACCGTACAGAATATATAACTCAAAACACATAGGAGTCGGATATTGTCATCCACTATAGGCAGACCAAACAATATCCATGGTGGCGAACCCGATACGTCAGGATGGGACCGACGGGCTAGTATAAAACGATCTCAAGATTCTTTTCCTTCCAATGCATCTACTAGATTGAGTTTCTTAGTTAAGTCCTATGTTGGTCTTGGATTCACACATCATGGTCACGTGATTATCCCCTTAGATGTCATACTTAGTACGGGTACCCTAAATATGAATCCACATTGGCTCATGGAGTCCCATATATGGATCCATTCTTAGTGTAATACATCAATCAAACAAGCAATTACTTTATTATACTGACTATTTATCATGTATGTGCTGGAGACTCTGAATGTACTGACATATAACGCGTAGGATTCGCTTAATTAGCACATAGGATAGCACTTCAGTACACACATAGATTGTACCTCTGTACATAAATAGGATATACCAGTACATGCATAGATAGTCAGGTCAGAAGCATAGTCAAGTAGCGTAGTCATATGAGAGTTACTAGGCACATAGGTTACTTGGGCACATAAGCGCATGGGTCAAACATGCGAGGCGCATGGGCACATGCAGCATACAGGCACCCAACACGTGTAGAAGCGTGAAACGCGAGAGGCACACGTGCAAAAGGGCCAGCAACCGAATTACAGTGCACTAAGGTGCGCATGCGCGGATGGCATAGCGCGCGGAAGGATATCACGTCGCGCGAAGCGCACGTACAGGAGAAATGGCGTTGTGTGCGAAGAGCAAATGCAGGAGAAATGGCATGGCGCACAAAGCGTGAAGCGTGCGATGGCCGCTGTCCCCAACTAGGAGGAAGCTTTTGGCCATGGAGTTTTCAAAACTTCCAATGTCCATAACCTAAGCCATAGGACTCAAAATCGAGCAAAATAAAAGCCAAAATTGAATGAAAGTGAATTCTCTACAACATAGAACATTTAGTTTTCTAAAATAAATGAGTTTGGAAGGTCGAAACCACAAAAACCCATAAATCCATAGTTTAACAAACTTAGATCTACACAAAACTATGCATTAAAATAAAAAATGCTAAGTACTAAACATGTAGAGAATGAAGAGATGAACAATCTAAGCTAATAGTGTCAAAGAAATAATAAGAAATAAAAAATATAAGTGGTCTCTCCATTTAGTGTAAGGTATACTTGCCTAAAAGTTGTTGAGGAAAATAAATAAGGGCTAATGAGGAGAGTGAGCGAGAGAGAGAGAAAGAGAGAGAGAGGAAGAGAATATTTATAGTGGGTGGGTTGTCACATAAAGACCTTAATCCTAGCATGCCCTAACCATGTGACTAATATGACATGTTAATTGCTACATGCTATAACTAATAAAACCCTGATCATATTACGGTCCAGAAATCCTATTATCGAAGTAGTAAACCACGCCTACAACCAGAAAAGGACAAGTGGTGGTACACTATTTTGCGATGGGATACTGTTTCATGCCATGACCAGGTGCAAAATACAGGATCACAGGTGCAAGGGTACAAATACCAGATACCGTATACAAAAACATGTAACCAATATGTATATTGGGAGCGGAGAGTGACAATGATCCGATATTTGAGCATTTGGAGATAGATTATAGTTGACTGTTTACACAGTTGATGAATTTATTGGAACCATCGGTGGAAGACATGGTTTAAAATACGGACTCCGTGAAGGAATTATGACACGTCCTAGCGACGGCTGGTGGAAAATACGATTGGTCTTGTATCGACGACTCGATTGTTAGTATATATCGAGCTAATTATCAGGAAGACAAATATCATAAGGATAATTTTTGGGCCTTTAAGGCTCTATCTGATGAGATCAACCACGTATTACCTTTTACGTTGGACATTAATGAAGCAAAGGATCAACGTGAGCAGCTTCTGTCATGACCCGCACCCGGTATAGGGGCACAAGTGCATGACCATGCCTAACCTACACCGCAGCATTAGTGGTAGAATGCTGTCTACGTGCAATATAATAACAGTAAACATAATAACCTATCAATATATCTCATCTCCAATTGGAGGAAAAATATAAAATAGCATACTCGATAAAAATCTATGAGGAAGATATAAAGGCACGATAAATAATACTGACAAAAGAAAAATATCCAGAGTGTAAAGTATCAAATACATATACAGAGTCTGAGTCAAATATAATAATATATGTCTAATATAATAAACAGGCATTCTGATGGTGTTGGAGACATAGTCTACTATAAAACCTAGTCTAACTGAGTCACCACTAAAGCCTCCTCACCTAGAACTAAGTCATGTTGGCCAGGGTCTCCTGGTCTATACCAACTACGTTATGTGGACCATAGTAGGTGGTGCACTCGTCCTCATCGTCGTCTAAAAGTATATCCAGTCAGAATTGGAGTAAAGTAAATTTCTAACAACAGTTCCAGTAAATGACATGGACTATGTAACAGTAAATAGAGAGATAATACAAGAATAAATAGAGTATACATGAAAGTAGCATGGCATGGTAAACTGTAAAGAAGAGCAAGAATGATTAAAACAATTATATCATGTATAAGAGTCAAGAATTTATATTATCTATGTGAGTGACTACTAGCTTCAACAAGTGACCGGCTTGGAAACTTGTATGGGAAAATATGGCCTGGCTAGCCATACGTGCGGTGTATGACTAATACAAATGAAAAAACAATATCATGCGCCGGAAGGGTATGGTCACATGTCTATATTACTGCTCCCCGCCCCCGACTGGTACAGTGGATCCAACCGTGGTATGTTATGACATAGGATATTCTGAGAAAGTAGCTAATCCTCTCAGGAATCGGCATCTATATAATGTACAAGAACAGTAATGGGGCTTGCACATGGTATACTAATACACGAGAATAACATCTCATGACAGGATCCAGGAAAACCAATCCCTGTAACCATCTTGTTAAAAAATCAAGGATATCTACACTAAATACACGAAACATAGAACATACCATAAAAAATTTTATCAGAGAATGTACTCGCCTAATATCAAATGTGAAATGTCAGTGACGTCTGATACGGCGCCTCGAAGACCTAAATATGGAATATTACATCAATACCAAGTTTGGAAATAAATAATTCATACTAGTTCATTTCTAGGTCGTAAAGTCCCTTCTAGGTCAAATTGGTCAAAATATGTCAACTCTAGGTTAAACTAGTCAAACTTGGTCAAACTAACCATTTCTAAGTTATATGTGTCCAATTTTAGTCTATTGGATCCATATCCTAAGTATCTAGGCTAAATTAGCTTTATCTATGATACATTACATATATGTTATCTATCATATATGTTACCTAATACCCCTTATAAATTACCTTATGCAATTACCCAATCACAGGTATCATAGGTATTCTCACTATCTAAGCCAAAGACATTAATCGTATTACCTATACCAGTCCAAATACTCTAATCCAAACCCTAACCCATTTTTTACTTATCCATCTACCCAGACCTTATCCTATACACTACATACACACATACATGCCATCAAAACCCTACCTACATACTATTTAAGCTGCCAGGATCCCCTTCCTTTAGTTCAATCCAAGAACTGAACCCTTCTACTCATTCCAAGAATTGAACTCTTCTTCAGTTCACATTCTCCTCTTCACTACAACCTTTCTATTATTGTGCTCAAGCTCCCCAATAAATGTCTATACAGGCCACACACAGGTACCCCTATTTATTTAGTCCAAAGGCTGAAACTTAATATTTCCTTCCTATATTCAGTCCAAGACTTAAATCCATTCAGTAAAGTGACTAATAATCATTCACTCTTCTAAATCTAAACTCTAAGATACCCCCTCTCATTCTGTCCTATTGACTGAAACAAGGATCGGTCAAAGACTGATACAAAAATTAATTGAAGCTGATAAGGACTGATTACCCAAATCAGTCTCCATGGACTGATACACAAATCAGTCTAAGGAATGATTACTCAGTCACTTCCATTTTTTGTTATACGTATTTCAGTATGCATATACGAATTTCTAACATTTTTCAGGTGACCCACAATTTGACTTGCCTTGGTTAGCCTAGTCTTGGTTTAACCTTAACTTGGTTTGGTTCACCTTGGTTTAACTTGGCTTGGCTTTGCTTGGTTTGGTTTGGGTTGAGATGAGAGGGTTGATATAAAAACCAACCTCTCTCTCTCCTCCCTCCTTTAACTTTATTTACTTCTCTTCTTCTTTATTTACTCCTCCCACCTACCAAGTCATAGGCAAGTGCAACTTTCTTCATGATGGATCTCATATTTTATTGTCCCATTGTCTTTCTTGCTTGATTGTAAGAGTCATTAAAACTTAAATCGTTTGATTTTATTGTATAGATTTTTATAGATCTAAGTTTTATCTTTTTCTTATTTTTCTTGGTTTTGATCTCTAAAAACTTATTATTTCCAAGCATTAATGGTTCCATGTTGTAGGGAATTCAATTCTACCCAATTTTAGCTTATTTATTTTGAGAAAGTTATGGCATTTTTTTGTGTTCATGGGAACCCTCACATCTTCGGTGCTGCTGGGACGATGAACAGTGTCGCACGCGCGATTTGTTAGCCGTTAGCCTGTACGTCATGTCTCTGACGCCCCATGTGCCTGTACACCGCGCTCTCGTACCCCACTATCGTGTATCTGTATGCTACATATTTTGTGTGTCGTGCTCCTGCATGATACGTTGGCTTCCAGTCTGCGTGTCGGGTTCTCGCGCTTCGCACGCCATGCATCCATGCTTTTCGTGCGCTGTATGCCTCCACGATTCTTTGGCCGCACGCCTGCGTGCCGTGCTCTCATGCTTCGTGCATCGTACATCCGTACGACATGCGCCTGCATGATTTGTTGGTCGTATACCTGCGCGTCGTGCCTTCGCACCCCGCACGCTGCTGGCTATTTTGTCAGCGCACACATGAATGGCTATTTTTGCCTATTTAAGCTATTTTGTAGCCAGAATCTTAAAAAGCTTAAAACATAAAAGTTGTAGATCTTTATCATGGCTTGAAGAATCTTTATGTCTCACTTTAACTGGAGTTTATATTCGATTGATAGTTTTATTCACCCATGTTTGTCCTTAGTCTCTTCGCATATTTTCTATACTTGACCTAAATTGTAATGGCCCGACTTGACAACTTGGTAATCTGAGCTAGTAACTTACTTGAGCATGATAATATGATTTTGTCTTGATAATTTTGATAGTGGCCCGTCATGATGCACTCTTGACAAGTACTCTTGACATTACAAGTAAACCTGACATGACATGTAAAATCTTGATTGTTGTTGTGATAGCCAATCCTGACTTGCTAAGGGTAACTCTTGTCTTGACACAGTAGTTGATTTTCCTAATTGTGGTTGAACAAGCTTCCTGTCTCGTCTTGCATCATGTCTATGATATAGATTCCTGGTTACCACGGTCAGAAATTCATAATGAATTTGACTAGGTTAACGACTAGATTGATCAAGTAGCTCTTATAGAGAAATTTTCCTATTATAGGCGATCCCGTTATCCCAGCCACACCTGTGGACTTGTATCCTACCGTCGAGTAGGGCGCATTTTCAGCACACTACATGTGTTGTACTCTAAGTCATCTAATAATTCTCTTAATTCTTGATAACTCTTGTAACCTCTCCTGGATAACCTGGATAGTCTGTAGGGCTTGTGACTGCGGGAATATCTAACTGTATCTTGTTAGTAACTATGCCTGTGATAACCCTAGTTAGCTAATGATAGCAAGCTGTAGGACATGAAAATTTTGATACTTAACGTCGTTGTTGAGATGAATTGTCCACGACGCTAAAATGTCGCAAACTTAGCGACGTTCGATGACATTTTCACTACGTCGCCAACTTAGCAACGTATTTAGCGACGTCTATTCGTCACATATAGTGACATGGCAAGGTTTGCCATGTCAGCACATTTAGCGACATTTAACGACATGCCGATACAGTTAGCGATGTCTTCGATAAACTTAGCGACGTATCGATACATCTTTGCGACGTATTCCCACATCGCAAAATGTCACAAATCGTCGCTAATATGCTGGAAAATGAAAATTTCAGAACACCAATAATCATTGCACCTAATTCACTAGTTAAAAACTGCGCATCTGAGATAGAGTCAAATAGTGTCAAACACTGCATCATCACAAACATCCAATAGAGTTAAATGAAAATGAAAGATGATAAAAAGTCTCCCACCAACATTCATGTCCAATAGTGTATAAACAATAGTCTTCCACCAAGTATATAAACAAGTGTACCAATAGACAATTTGCCCATAGGGCCAATAGATACAACTCATAAAAAAATCAATGAAATTACTGAGGACCCCTGTTGTGCATCTGAGATAGCATGAACACATACTGCTCCTGTGTGAGCTGTACGACAGGGGCAGTAGGAGGCAGTACAACGTATGGAGTCGGTGCCATCGATGGATCGGAAGGACGTACCTGTTTCAGCTCTCGCAGACGCTCAGCATGCACAGCAAGGGTATGCACCATCATCTCAGAACTCTCCTCAATCGAAGTATGTATTTCAGTGAGTGAGACAAAAATGGTCCTCTGCGATCCCTCCAGTTTGACATGTCTACCCTCTGTGCGCTCCGTAGACTCGGTGAGCGTGTGCAAGCTGGCAGCTGTAGCCTGCTGCAAACCCATCAGCTCCTGTATACTGTGCTCGACCGTATCAAATCGTCCGGTGATCATCGGATCGTTGGATCGTCGCTCTGCGGTATGGTGATCAGAAATCTGCTGCTGCAACTCGTGATACAGCTCGTCGATCTGATGACTAATATCCTGAGCTCGTGATGACGCCTGCGAAGTTGGAGATTGCATACTGATAGAGGGGACCCGGGATGACTCTAAAGCCAAATAGGTGCCGTAGGATCCTGTACCGTAGTACGTATCCTTCTGAAGACCACCAACGGCGGTCATCCAGAGGTCGTCCGACGATAGAGCTATAGGCAGCTTGGAGGAAGTACCAGCCCCTCCCTTTGCTGGCGCACAAGCAGCAGCAGCAGCCGCCTCCTCTTGTAGCTGAAAAAACTCGGCCTAGAATATTGTTTGCTAACGTCGAAGTATTTGCTAAAGTCTATATTGATATCTATTTCCTGTCATATAAATTATAGTGAATTAATATGAATATGCCTGCGTCGCCCTCTCGTCAATAAACTTCCCAGCCCTCCGATGGCTGATCAGGAAGACAGTCACCATGTTGGGATCCTCACCCTTTTTTACCTGTTAAAATATATTATCTATTATTAGTATTAAATATTCTATCTAACTATATATAAAATGATGTCCGATAAAGTAAACGTACCAGACGATAAAAATGCTCCATCATAGGAATGGAGCCACCACACCACTTACTGGCGCTCGACCGCGCCACCTTGGCCTTGTCAGACAGCTCCTGGTACCTGGCCTTGCCGAATCTTGCCTTTATCGCAATCTACTGCTCTGTCGTGATCCAACCATGAATCGGCTTTCCGGAGCGATCATGAGACTTCTGGTCGTAGATCACATCACGTATGAGCTTGCCTACGACGGCAGAAAATTGGGCATCGATCTTCGCCGCCCGGTGTGGTGGATAGAAATAGGTCCTCTACAAGAAGTAAAATAAAAAAGAGTTGTATAATATACAGAAATGATTATTAAAATTTAAAAATAAATAATTTTTTTACCTTGAAGTGGACCAACCAATTGGCCTTCCTATCTGCGGGAGCATCTGAGGAGTTAATCCAAAGCCCACCATAGTTCTGCCTCAGAAATAACCCCAGCTGTCTCTGTACAGCTGGAGGCCGATATCTATACAATAATAAATGTCATGAATATATATGTACATATAATCATTTGAGAAATATATATTAACTAATTAACTTACTTTGTAGGCCCGTCCGTCCAAATCTCCATATGCATCTCATCCGGGAGAGTGCATGGAGGGTCGCTCTCACCTCCTGCATGACCAGGAAAAGTCTGATCGCCGTCTTCTATTTGCTAGGCGTTGGCTCTTCCCATGGAGCCGTCGGCAAGAGGAATGCTGGAGAGGAAGGAATATTGGACGTGGAAGGAATGTGTGACACCCAGTTTCTGAAATGAGGGTATTTTTAAAATTTTGTATTTATAAATATTATTATTTGTATTTATTTTATATTATGATTTTTGGTGATTTTTAATTATTTTTAAACTATTTAAAAACTGTTTTAAGTTATGGCTTGTGATTTTGATGCCTTGCTAGTGTAACTTGAGAGACTGTATGACCTAGACCTGACCATGTCATTAAGATAATTTATTTCTACTTTTAACCATGAGGGTATTTTGGTCATTTGGCCCCTTTGAATTATTTTATGATTTATTGTACTGGTGATTGTCGATTTTGACTTTTGACTAGCTGTGACTTAGAGAACTGTCCTAGATTTTGACTCTGACATGGTGACCTAGTTAACATGGTATGGACCCTATTTTAACTTAAGTCAACTCAAGTTAGGACACTTAGGATCAAGTTTGAAATAGGAGGATTGGTGAATTGGTCCATAGGCTTGAGACCTAGAAATTGGTTCCAAGACTAGTGCAACTTGGCCCATAGCCATTAGACTAAGCCTAACCCTAATTTTCTACTTTTTAACCAGCCACTAGGGTTCCCCCTTCCCTATAAATAATCTCTTTCTTGTTCTTGCCTCTTTTAATTTTTTTCAAGCTTGAAGAAAGAGGTAAGAGCCATTCCATAACTTTTTTATTATAACTCTTTTTTAACTCTAGTCTTATGCATTAGGACCTAATTAGTATTTATTTACTGTTGATGGAGAGTAATCCCAGATTTTGAGCAATTTGGGGATCCGAGCTAGCAAGAAGGAACACTTCATTTTGGGGCTTTTTCTTGCTATTTCACATATAGGTAAAACCCTTTAAATTGCATTAATATTTCATTTTCTTTATATTTAGGACTAGATCTAGGAGTCCCCTAGCTGTCCCCGAAGTTTGGGTCAATTTCGTGTCCGTTTGGTGTTCGTATCGGACACGTGTCGTAGTGTTGTGTAGGTGTTTGATTAAATGCCTCTAAGGATTTTATTTTCGATTTTTGTAAAACTAATTATATGAATTTGTTGATCTATATGTGTATACTAATTTTTGTGAAGACTAATTTGATTTTTGTGTGTTTTTCGTATCCAAAAGGGACACGGACACGCAACACTAGACCCCCGTGATGTGCCCTGCTGCCCGACACTTCTGTAGGACACGACACGACTTTTTAAGACACAATTTTTGGCACAGAGGTCGGGGCAACCTTTGCCACCATCTTTCCAAAAGATGGGTTCGAGTGGTGCAGTGTGTGAGGAGTTCTCCTCCCCGTACTGGCCGTACTGGTCGCGCACTCGGACTGAACCGTACGTATTTCTCCCTCTGACACGCACTCACACACGCGACACGACACGGCCTTGACACGAATCAGGGTCCTAGACACCTAGACCTACCTTAGGCGAACACATAGGAAGGTGCACGTGACACGTGGTGCACTGTATCGTGTCCACGAGTGGTGTACACGTGTGCACGACACTGCCTGAACACTGTTTTGTGTCTGTGTATGTTTGGTTGTTTGGACACATTTGTGTCCTATTTTTGGACACAATAGTAAGTGTATGACACGTGCACATATTGAACATTATTTATCAACCATTAACCTAGTCTAATTACTGATATTCCAATATTTAAATAGGAAATCCCTAATTGACTGATACTGTCGAAGTATCAGTGTTGTATACACTATTTTCCATTTCAGTTTGTGTTCTTGAATGATAATATCATGTAAAATAACTATGGTTTAATTTCTGTGCAGCAAATAACATGTTAGGTTGTAGGGGATCATTTTGTGAAGAATTGTTGAATGGGATTCGAATGTGGAAATTGCTGTTAACTGTTGATGGGGATTTTTTTATCTGAGATTGAATGGTAGTTCAGAACATGAATTGATTTCTTCCTTTTTGCCTAACTGAAATTCCTGAGATCAATGCTCATTCATTTAACTGCCATGTTGTTGAATTGCAGGAATGATGTTCCTGAGTTTTAAACCATCATTCATTTCACTGTTTGCAAAAATCTAAATTTCCTGTGTAACCTGAGATTGGGATGCACTATTTGGTTCCTGGGACACCTGCACACTGTTTTATTCAAACTGAGTTATATTGCTTCCCTGTACACTATCTCAATACATCCTGTCACTTAGGTAACCCTGGAAACAATTAATCTGCACACACACACACCTCTAATGTAGAGGTTAACTGCTACACCCACATTTTCTTTAACACTGAGACTGTAACACAACCCCTGTCACATGTGACTTATTGACACACACACATATACACATTGTGGTTTCCTGTCACACACATTCCTCCTATCTAACACACACCCATATGTTCAGTGTCACACATTTAAACATACACACACACTGAAAATTCCTGTAGACACACAACCCCTATCTCCTAACTGTTAACTGCTATATGTAAACTATGGTTGAATTTGCAAAAACCTGAGAAACAGTTTGTGTTACACACATTGATAAAGTAGCTAACCTATCTATATCACATATCACTTACACTTTCAGGCACACACAATTCCTGAGTTGACACTCAACCATGTTGTATCACATACACACACATGTTACACACAATTACACATTGTTTTGTTTCGAAATATGAAATTTGGTTTGTACTTGGATTTATGGTTATGTTGAAATAGTATTTTTGATTGTGTTTGGGACTCAAACCTGGTAATTGCCTATGTTTATACACTGTCACTGAAATTTGAACACAAGCTCACACACACACACAAAAACTGAACCTACATTGCTTAGCCATTAACTGTAAACATGTGAAACCCTATTTACTTAGACAATTGACACAAGGCTAACCCTTTAACTGAACACTAAAAGCCTTGCTTGACACCATTGTTGTATACTTTGTTAACGCACATTGCACTTTGACACTCATGAGACCACACCCACACTACACTATAATGCATTCCCTTTTCACATTGTAGTACACTGAGCCCATTGCCACTTTAGCCTTCACATTGTTAACTACCATATCCCTTGCCATGTATGCATGATAACCCCATGTACACACTATGATATGTGCCACACACACTCACCCCTTATTATATATATATATGAGTTAGTGATGTTAATGATGATGATATGGATACTATATACATAACATATATAGCCTATGATTGTATACCTCTATATGTTGATAATATATATATACCATGCCTAGTATAGCTTTGCATATCATTCTATGGCCTATCTATATATACATACATATATGGTATATATATATACATTATATTTTGGGTGTGATACTTAGCATGGTTGTACTAGTGTGGTCCTATTGGCTTGTGCTTGTATTTGATTGCTAGACTAGGCTTGGTTAGGCCTAGTGAGACTTGACTGGACTAGGATTGACCTAGTTGACTAGTGTAATTGACCAGGGTTGACCCAAGTTTGATCTTGACCTAGATTAGCCTAAAAATCATGAAGATTGCATTGTATGTTCTTATTTAGCATTCTGGACATGTCATAACCTATATTTCTCTGTTTAGGACATTATGACTTTGTTGCAGACATCTGATATTACACTACTCTTTTTAGCGTAGCAGGCGAGTACATTCTCTGATAGTTCTCTCATTTACTTGTTAATTACTGTACTTCAGTTCTGGTTAGTTGTATGTGATTCTCTGTTACAAACACGTATTGTTATTACTGAATCCATGTATACGACACACATACTTACTCATCTTACCTCTATTATTCGAATCACCATACGAATCACTATTCGAACCACCTATTCGTATCTTTATGTGCTGGTTGCATTTGTATTCGTCTTATGTGTTGGTTTATGGATTCATCTTGTATTAGACTGGACGGGAAAATGCTGATTAGACATGTGAACATTTCCACTATTCGAACCACCCCCTATGAATGATATTCGAATGATAGCCAACTCTTACTTGATCAGTGCGTGATGTGCCGGATTTGCCCATAGCCATTTACATGTCGATCTCAGTATTTTAAAACACACTTGGAGAATTTATTCGAATTATTGTTAGATCATCCTATGAATCACTATTTGAATCACCTTATTCGTATCACCTTATTCGAATCACCTTATTCGTATCACCTTATTCGAATCACCTTATTAGAACAATGATTAGAATCACATTCGACTCTTCTTGTATTAGACTCACATTGGGATTACACTCGACTTATATTGTACCGTCTGGACTCATCATGTTACTCTAGTTCAGCTAGTTCTATTTTTACAGTCCTTATTGCCATGATTCTTCTCTTGTTTAGTTACTTACTTTCCTTACACTTTATCTGTCTTTCTTACCATTACCTGAATATAAACTGCAATGTTCATCAATACAACTGTGTATAATTGTTTTATAGTTCTCTGTCATTTACTTGGGTTTTCTGGATGAGATTGTGCTCGTTCCTGTCCTGACTGGACCTGTTGAAATTTTACAGATGATTGCCCTGAGGATACTTGCCTTACTCTTTATGGACCTGACGAGGGATAGCTACCTTTGACCCCGACACTCAGGAGTGATCGAGAGACTAGCTATTAGACTGGTTTAGTTTTCATGTTTTAGAACTTGAATTGTAATACGAGTTGTATTTGAGTTTGTTTGAGATATTATTATTTTAGTAGTTTATAATCGTTGTTATTTAGTCTTTAGTTATAAACTTATGTGTTATCTTATCGTGCTTAGACTGTGATTGAGATTTCATTATATCTATACTTGTCCTCCATTCGGAGTTGAGATTTGACAAGTACATTATATAATTGCATGAGTTGTTGATTAGATAGTAACCTAGGACAGCGTTCTACCGCCGACAATGCGGTGTAGGCTGGGCGCTGTTACGTACTCGTACCATCACAGGGGGTGCGGGTCGTGACAGAATGCTAGACGACGAGGAAGGAATCACCACCCTGCTGGAACTTCCCTGTCCCGATAATGGACTAGGAACAGAACGGTACACTGGCGTACTCGGAGATGAGGATGAGGGTACGGAAACTGCATCCCCAACCTGACGCACACGGGACTGCCTAACATAATATCCTCCGCGTCGTGCTCCTGGTCTAGTCATACCTGATAATAACATATGAAAATAAAATAAATATACATATTTATATGATGGACATCACAGATTTTTAAAAAATATCATAGTCAAAAAAGTGTCACAAAAGTGTCAAATATGATGATAAAATAAACGTACAGGTTTAATCCTTTTCTGAAAATTTATCTTGTTCGTTTAGCTCATCTTCATCTTCTTCTTCTTCTTCCTCCTCCTCTACATCTTCATTTTCATCTGCATCTTCCTCTTCAGATAATTCTACTTTTTCTACACAATTAGATGTGCAATAAGGAACTTCCATCGTGTCTACTTCTATAATATTTGTTACAAGAGGTAGTGCATCCTCTTGATAAGCTATATCGTCAATCTCAAAGGTATTTCTAGCTTTGGTCTTGCATACTGCCCACCAGTCCGACCTTATTGTTCTCCGTTTATGATAACTTGTGAAGTACACGAGCTGAGCCTGACTTGATAGGACAAATGGTTCATAGGCTTGATATCGACGCCGATAGTTTATATCTACAAGACCGTACTTGTATACTTTCCAACCTTGACCTTCAATTGGATCGAAACAACCACACCTGAATAACATAATCTTAGCAGGCTCTATTCCATAACTATATGTCAGCTCTATAATCTCTCGTAGGACGCCATAGAAATCGTTGCCCACATCAACATCTTTGTAGTTCGAAGTTCTGATACACAAACAACTATTTTTTGTGGAATCCAGATCCATAAAGTTGTCTCTGATCGGGCAAGTTGTTGACTTGAACCTAAACTCATTCACACAGTAGCTTGGCCATATTTTTACAGCATTAATTGGTCCCTTGGCTAGTGTTCTAATAGACTCATTCTCAACTCTTGCGTATGGACGATCGACGTAAATACCACGAAAAAAGAAATTAAGCTCATTTTCAAGTGCATATACAGAAAGGTAATTACAGAGTTCTCAAGTCTTACATATGTACTCAACCATGATGGGAAATAATGCCTCATTTCTTGTTCTAGTTCTTATTCTGTTATGTGTAGCCTACATGACCTCACATCATCATTAAATATGCCGAAAATAACATCGTTCAATTAATGTAATAGTATAATAATCAACACTATCAAAATAATATAGACGTATTAATTACTTACCCCTCCAGCTTCTCTACTTCATTCTCGTCGCAGTTGAGTAATACATACACCTGAGCAACCCTTAGCTCATCATCGTTCAGATATCTCTTCTTCATTTTACCCGATGGCTTTCCTGGAGCATTGAATACCTTCAGTGTTGTATCATTATATTCATGATCTCCGTCGTCGTTTCTGAAAGCTCTCGTTCTATTAGTTGCAATATGAGGCTTGAAATACATCGAACAAAAGTTTGTAATCTCCTCGAGAACATAGGCTTCACAAATAGAACCCTCGACCCGTGCCTTTTTTTACCTTTCTTTTTAGGTGATTCAAATGTCGCTCGAACGGGCACATCCATCGATATTAGAAGGGTCGACCAACACGTGCCTTATAGGAAAGATGAATCGGCAAATGCTCCATAGAGTCAAAAAATCTAGGAGGAAACACCCTCTCTTGCTTGCACAGTGTTACCGCAATGTCCTTCTCTTGCTTTTCTAGACGATCAACAAGCAATTTCTTAGAACAAAGATCCCAGAAGAATAGGCTAAGCTCCATCAATGGATCCCAAACTGCCTGCAGTAAGAATTCCCAAAATGCAATCGCAATTAACCTCTCCATGAATTGTGACAACCGTGGCTCTTCATACTCGTCAATTTTTTTTCCTTCGAATCGACACATCTTCTCAGATTTGACACATATCCGTCAGAAGATTTTAGGCCCTGGATCCACCGACAAAGTCTCACTTTATCATCCTTGTCCAGTGAGAAAATTGACTTCGGCAGGAACTGTTTTTCATTCTTCTCTATCAAATGCAACGCAGGACGTTTGTATATTTCTTCTAAGTCTAACCTAGTCTTGGGATTGCCTTTCGTTTTTCCCTTTACGTCCATGACAATATTAATTATGTTATCAAACACATTCTTCTAAATATGCATAACATCAAGATTATGTCTGATCAGATTGGTACTCCAATATGCAAGAATAGACTGCCATATTGGCAGGAATATATTTGGTCTTCCCGGCGAAGAAGAGTTTTTATTTTCTAGAGGTGAAGTAGAACCTTATCCACTGATTGTGCTGATGGTAGTAGCAGAATCAATTCATTTTCTTAGAGTAGTAGAAGAATTTCCTAACGTATTTTCGGAAAAGCTTCCAGGTATGCCGCCAGAGAGAGATAGAGCTCACTATTGATTTGATTCCAGGGACAGCACAAGTATCAGAAAGAGTCTACATAATGGCACCATCAGAATTGGAGATCCTGTATAAGATGATTGAAGAACTCAGAACCAAGGAATATATTCATGCTAGTGGATCACTTTGGGGAGCCCCGATGGTTCTTGTAAAGAAGAAAGATGGTACATTAAAATTATGTATTGATTATCGTACCTTAAATTCTGTAACAATCAATAACTAATATCCCCTACCAAGGATAGATGACTGATTCGATCAACTCAGTGGAGCGACAGTATTCTCGAAGATTGACTTGCGGTTGGGATACTATCGGATCAGAGTCAGAGTGCAAGACATCACGAAAATTGCATTCAAATCTAGATATAGGTCTTGGGAGTTTCTCGTTATGCCATTCGGAGCGACCAATTAGCCAGCAGTATTCATGGATCTCATGAATCACATATTCATGCATTATTTGGATAAGTTTGTGATAGTGTTTATAGACGATATCATTGTCTATACCAAGAGTGAAGCAGAGCATGAGCAGCAACTCTGAGTAGTCCTTCAGATTCTTAAAGAGCACCAGTTGAATACGAAGTTCAGCAAGTGCGAATTTTGGCTTGATCGCATTTCATACTTAGGTCATATCATCCCCAGAGGTGTAGTAGAAGTGGACCTCCAGAAGATAGTAGCTATATAGACATGGCTAGTACCTAGCACCGTCATAGAAGTTTCCAGTTTTCTAGAATTGGCAGGCTATTACCGGCAATTTGTGTTAGACTTTGCTCGGGTTTTATTACCATTGACGCAGTTGACCCACAAGGATGTGCAGTTTACTTGAACATCAGAATATTAGAGTTCATTCGATAAGTTGAAGCAAGGATTGATGACGGCAACCATACTTACGCTTCTAGATGGGACTGGAGTATTTTTAGTTTATTGAGATGCTTCAGCCAGAGGATTAGGATGCGTCTTAATGCAACTGGAAAAGGTAGTAGCTTATGCGTCACGTCAGCTTCGTGATCATGAGGGGAATTATCTAACGCATGAATTTGAGTTTGCATCGGTGGTTTTCGCACTCAAGCTTTGGAGGCATTATTTGTATTGAGATCGGGTAGAGATTTTTACCGACCACAAGAGTCTTAAGTATGTGTTTACCCAAAAGGATCTCAACATGCATCAGAGAAGATCGCAAGAGTTACTAGTGGACTATGACATCAACCTGCAGTATCATCCTCGGAAGGCCAATGTAGTTGCAGATGCTTTGAGTAGAAGAGCAGGAGCTTATTTTCTAACAACACAGCCAGAGTTATTAGTGGATCTTCAGAAGATGGGAATAGAGATAGTTCTCTCTACAAATATGGCATTGATGGCCAATATGCAAGCTCAGTCTAGTATAGTGGAGAGAATCAAGATAGTTCAGTCAACAGATTGTACGATTCAGCAGCTTAGGACAGAATATGAAGCACGAAGAAGTTATGCATTCATAAAGATGGCACGCTCCGACATGGAAGGCGTCTTTGTGCACCCAGTGGTGACATCAGAAAAGAGATTATGGCTGAGGCTCATAGTTCACAGTATTCAATTCATCTGGATGGTATAAAGATGTATCATAATATCCGTCATAATTTTTGGTGTAATGGCATGAAAACGGAGATAGCTCAGTTTGTCTCTTATTGTTTAATTTGCCTTCAAGTCAATGCTGAATATCAGAGACAAGCTGGACTTCTTCAACCGTTACTGACCCCAGAATGGAAATGGGAATATATTACCATGAATTTTGTAAATGGGTTATCTAAATCCCAAATGGAAGGGATGCTATATGGGTTATAGTTGACCGACTCATAAAGGTAACTTATTTTCTTTAATTCAGAATTGGTCAGTCGACGAATCAGCTAGCAGAGATGTACCTCATGTAGATAGTCATATTGTATAGAGTGCCAGTCAGTATCGAATCATACAGAGATTCAAGATTTATATTGTACTTTTGGCAGAGTCTTCAAAAAGAGTTTGAAAACTCGTCTCAAGTTTAGTTCAGCTTATCATCCGCAGATAGTAGGTCAGTCAGACTTCACGATTCAAACTCTTGAGGATAAATTACGATCCTGTACACTTGACTTTAGTAATTCGTAGAAAGATCACCTACATCTAGTAGAGTTGTTCTATAATAACAGTTTCTAGGCCAGTATCCAGATGGTAGCATTTGAGGCACTGTATGGCAGAAAGTGCATATCACCTTTTCTCTGGGATGATATAGACGAGATGGAGATGCTTTGTCCATAAATGGTTACTCAGACTATCGAAGTGGTCAGACAAGTTAGAGATCATCTTCGAGTTACAAAAGATCGTCAACGCCATTGGGCCGATTCTCATCGGCACCCTCTTGAGTTTTCTATCGGCGACCACATATTTCTTAAGATCTCGCCTACCCGTAGCGTCATTCGATTCGGCATACGGGAATAACTTAGTCCTCGGTATATAGGGCCGTTTGATATTCTCGAGCGAGTAGGTGATGTATCATATCTTATCGTTCATCCATCATCATTACGTCAGGTCCATGACGTATTCTATGTATCCCAATTGCGATGGTATATCCCGAATTAAAGCCATATCCATGATCATTCAGAATTGTTTTTTGGTACCAACTTTTCGTATGATGAAAGACCCATATCTATATTATACCGAAGGAGAAGATACTAAAAAATAATAGTCCATGTTGCTTGGGGTCATCACCCTTTGGGTAAGTCAACTTGGGAACATGAGGATGATATTCGATCGTAAAACCCACACCTGTTTGCCCCATATGGTCTAATGTCTTTCTTATGCCTTATGTTTTTTATTTCTTTCTTGTATGAATGACTGTTTGATTGACTACTAGTTGCAGGCTGCATGTAGTTAGTATAGCTTTTCACGACACTTCTAACCTCTTGATTAAATTTCGAGGATGGAATTCCTTTAAGGTGGGTAGAGTTGTCACTCCTGTTTTCGTTATATGTATTTCAGTATGCGTATACGGACTTCTGACATTTGTTAGGTGAATTTTGACTTGTCTTGCTTAGCCTAGTCTTGGTTTAATCTTGACTTGGTTTGGTTCACCTTGGTTCAACTTGGCTTGGCTTTGCTTGGTTTGGTTTGGTTTGAGATGAGAGGGTTGATATAAAAACCAACCTCTCTCTCCTTCATTAATTTCACTTACTTCTTCTTTTTCTTCTTCTTCTTCTTCTTCTTCTTCTTCTTCTTCTTCTTCTTCTTCTTCTTCTTCTTTTTATTTACTCCTCCAACCAACCAAGCCCTAGGCAAGTGCAACTTGCTTTATGATGGATCTCAAATTTTATTGTTCCATTGTCTTCCTTGCTTGATTCTAAGCCTCCTTAGAACTTGAAATTTTTGATTTTAATGCATAGATTTTTGTAGATCTAAGTTTTAACTTTACTAGTTTTTCTTGCATTTGATCTATAAAAAGTCATTATTTACCAAAAAAAACTAATGGTTCCATGTTGTGGAGAATTCAATTCTACCCAATTTTAGCTTTTGAATACTTAATTTCGATTCCTTTTGAGAAAGTTATGGCATTATTTCGTGTTCATGGGTTACCGCACATCTTCCGTGCTGCTGGAACGATAAACAGTACCATGCATATGATTCGTTGGCTGCGCTCCTGTACGCCGTGCTCTCGCACCCCGCGTGTCGCGCATCCGTGCACTGCACATTTTGCGTGTCGCGCGCTTGTGTGATTCTTTGACCGCGCGCCGTGCTCTCGCCCTCCGCATGCCGTGCATTCGTGCGTTACGCATTTCGTGCACAGAATGCCTACGCTATTCCTTGCCTACGTGCCTGCGTATTTTGCTCTCATGCTCTGAGTGTCGTGCATTCACCCGCTGCACGTCGAGCTCTCGAGCTCCATGTACATGCGTGCCGTGCTCTCGCACTCCGTGTAACGTACATCCATGCACTGTAGGTTTAGTGGCCACGTGCCTGCACTACTTGTTTGTCGCACACCTGTACGTCTTGGCTCCATGCCTCGCGTGCCATGGGCAGTTTTGTCCGCATGTACGCGAATGGCCATCTTTGCCTGTTTAAGCGGTTTTGTAGACAGAATCTTGAAAAACTTAAAACACGAAAGTTATAAATCTTTTTCTTGGCTTCAAGAATATCTATGTCTTACTTTAACTGGAGTTCATATGCAACTGATAGTTTCAATCACCTATGGAGGTCGTTAGTCACTTTGCATGTTTTCTATACATGGCCTAAATTACGACGACCCAACTTGACAACTTGGTAATCTGAGATAGTAACTTGCTTGAGCATGATAATATGATCTTGTCTTGATAATTTTGTTAGTGGCCCATCGTGGCGCACTCTTGACAAGTACTCTTGACATGACAAATAAACCTGACATGACATGTATAATCTTGATCGTTGTTACGACAACAAATCCTGACTTGCTAAGGGAAACTCCTATCTTGATCCCGTGGTTGAATTTTCTAATTGTGATTGAACAAGCTACATGTCTCGTCTTGCATAATATCTAGGACATGGATTCCTAGTTACCACGGTCAGGAATTTATAATGAATCTGACTAGGTTAACAACTAGATTGATCAAGTAGCTCATATAGATAGATTTTCCAGTTACAGGCGATTCCATTATCCCGGTCACACCTGTGGACTTCTAGCCTACCGTCGAGTAGGGGCATTTCCAGCACACTGGCTTGTGTTGCACTCTAAGTCACCTAATATTTCTCTTAATTCTTGATAACTCTTGTAATCTCCCCTGGTAACCTGGAAAGTCTGCAGGGCTTGTGACTGCAGGAATATCTCACTGCATCTTGTTAGTAACTAGGCCTGTAATAACCCTAGTTAGCTAATGATAGCAAGTCATAGGACTTGATTGGCCATGCCTGAATGGTTGTCTCATGATTAACATGGAAATTATATTCCACCTCTTATTGTAGGTCCTAAAAATCAAGTTGCACCCATCCAAGAAATCATGAAAATCAAATTATGCATCTTTCAAGTGAACTGCACAGAAGAAAGATTGCGCACCAACTCGATTGCGCAAGCTGAACTGCGCACTCATCCAAGTGCACAAGCTGACATGACATCGTCATCATTACCTGACAGAGAATCTGATCTTCTGACAACTGACAGCACGGAGGACGAGGAAACTGTTCGTTTATCGTGCAGCACAGTGCTCGAGGACAGCTGTATAGGCAGCACAATCTGCCAGACTTTTTGTAGCGCCGTCCATCCCAGCGCAGTCCATCTCAGCGCAGTCCATCCTAGCGCAATCCGAAGCCAGCGCAATTCAGGTGGCGCACTCCATCAAGATAACGGACAATGTACACGTGGCCTTCATGCCATCAATTACTCACCATGTGGCAACCGTCTGTACACGATCAAGCGCATTTCAATCAAACAATGCCACGCGTACATACAGATGGTCCACGATCGAGTAACTGCCTGCGCAGTTCATTGTCTGCGCAATTCAAAGTGTGCACAATCCAACCTGCGCAAGTCAGAATAACTAAAAGTTAGTTATTTCCAGAACTCTATAAATAGAGTTTTAAGTCCTTCCTAGGGGGGATCGATCAGACACATATATCGGAAATCATCACCAGAGATCAGGAGTTCTTGCCAAAGTGCTGCTGCAATCTTCAGAGGCTACCGTCTTCAAAGTTCACATCGTCCAAGGGATAAAGCGATTGTCTTCATATCGGATTCCTATACTTGTACTTTCCTAGAATTCTTGTAATCTTCTTTACAAAGTTTGTTGAAATAAAAAGATCAACTTTTATTTTTTGTAAACAAAATGGCAACTCTGCTGGGGATGACTTTCTCCTCCGACAAGGAAGTGACAACTCAATGTGACATTGCATCTATCGGAAAGACGCAGAAGACGCTGGTTGTAAAGGTCAACCAGACGGCCTATGAGGTGATAATCAACTCCAGGACCACCCCTCGCACTGCAACAACTTCTGCCACGAGCAAAGTTTATCCAGTATGGGTCCCCAAGATTGTTGCGCAGTCCACTGCTTCTGCTCAGCCTGCTGCGCAGTCTACTGCCTCTGTTCCTAAGGCTGCTGTCTCTGCTGTATAGTCTGCTGCTACTGTCCATGCACAGCAAGCTGTTTCCCTTGCCAGTGCACAAACTACTTCATATGCTGCTCTGTCAAAGTGCAAGACTCCTATTCCTCTGGCGCAGTTGGCTGCCACTTTGCCTGCACAATCCACCAATCCAGCAACCAGAGTGCAACACAAACACTCTAGCAATAAGACTCCTGCTGCACAAGCCATTATGACTGTGGCTAGAACACTTTCTACCAGAGTTACTCATGCGCAACCTGCCAGTGCGCCATCAACCCATGCGTAAACTGTGCCAGCGCAGTCTAAAAGAGATGGCCCTTTGGCTAATCTCTCCTCTTTTTACAACAAGGGGAAAAGCTCTGCTCCTCCTCTCAAGTACCATGTTGCTCCTGCGCAATCCACTGGGGGTAGTCTTTTGGCTATTCCTCCTCCTCCTCAAAATAAAGAAAAAGGCCCGTTGGTCTTTTTTCAAACTTCCTCGTCCCATGACTTGGAAGACAACAGAGGAAAATGCTCTTTAGCTGACCCTTCTTCATAAAACAAAGGAAAAGGCCCTTTGGTCTTTTCTCAGTCTTCTTCGGTGTTTACCGAAGAAGATCAAACTGAACGTGCTCCGGCACTAGTCAGTACACGAACTCTTTCCAATAAGGGTTCTTCTTCTCTCCTTACCAAAGGGAAGTGTACTGATCAGAGAGGTATTCTGCCTACTCCGGTAGCAGAATTCCAAGATCTCCTAACTCTCAAAATTTTTCGTTCAAGATAGGGAAAATTACTGGTGTCTCAGACTGAAACTCTTGGGGGTGAATTTGCTGATTTAAGAACTTATCTCAATCGACCAACTTCGGTGAAACGCAAACAGCCAATGCCGAAGACCAACCAGCATCATAAGCAAACTTCTAGGATCAAAAATCTGGACACCTATCCCAATGAAATGAGTACTTCCCTGTACACTCATGGAAAAAAAACATTTGAAGAACCGGAACGATGTTCCGAATATTGTCAAAGAACACATCCCTCGAACTTCTGCTCGTCCCATTGCTGTTTCCGTTCTCCGAGAACACCTCAAGCAAAAATATGACAACATCTAAACATCCCCAGTGCAATCACTTGGACACTATTGTAATCACAAAGTGGTCATCAAGTGTTGTTGTCAGACAACAAGACGATCTATCTTCGATCGTCTGATCTTTACAACCTCTGAACATATGTCTGAAGATGAAGACGAAGTTTTGTACGCTTCCGTCAACATGACTTCCAGAAACACTGAGGATAGGAAGTGCTCCAAGCATGACAAGCCTCGCAAGCCAAGCCAGCAGTATTTGGATTTACTCTAAGAATCTTCTGATGGAGTATTCCAACATACCCGATCCCGAAGCCGAGATACAATCGGTCAAAGGAATCTTCAAGATCCTTCCGGTCATTTCCTTCCTTCTCACTCAGGAGATTATTCTTTCTCCGACTACGATGCATACAGTGAAAGTTTGAAGCAGACAGTGTCTTCCACTGTACCTAGAGAAGTGACAGCTTATGTTGTCACTGAAGACCCCGATTCTTCCGGTTCAGTTAGCCAAGAACAATGGATAGCTGCATTAGAAGACAAGCTGAAGACTATGGCCGAAATGGTTACAAGTATGCATTCCATCATTGTGGCCCAGCATACAGTACCACCGATCGTACCTCCTACAAATTCTAAAATCATAGCATCGTCGGTGCCTGTCAATACAGGACTGGGATAGCATCTACTCAAGTACCTCCTGTACAGATTCAACCTACGCCCAGTCAATCAGGTGCTGGGGGTAGTGCTTACCATGATGTTCCTCCTCCTAACACTGTGACTCAGCCTGCTCGTTCTATATCAGTGGAAGATGCCAATAAAGCTGTCAAACTACTGCGAACCCAGTTCGAGGCCTTCAAAGAGAAGGACAACTTGCAAAGGATGGGGATCAAGCAACCCTACCCAGTTGAATGGAAGGAAGTCCCATTTCCTCCTAAGTACAAAATCCCAACAATCTCGCTGTTTGATGGCAGCACTTCTCCTAGCCAGTTCATTAACCACTTTGAGGTTATGACTGTCCAACTTCAACTAAATGACGCTCTTCTTACTAGAGTATTCGTTGGCTGTTTAGCTAGCGTAGCATACGATTGGTACAGAAGCTTACCCGATGGTTGTATCACTTCCTTCTCGGGCCTAAAACAAATCTTCTTGGAACAATTTTATGAAGGGATCAACGACATGACCATGTCAGCCCTCAATAAAATCAAACAAAGACACAATGAAACTGCTGAAAGTTTCATTGAAAGGTTCCGCCGGAAAGCTTTAAAAATGCCTCCTGGAACTCCGGCTGCTGTCACCATAGATACTTGCAAGGCAAATCTTTTGCCTATCATCAGCATGTGGATAGGATCTACTCAGTTCCAAGACTGGCCATCTTTCATTGTTAATGTTAAAGCAGCTGAAGTTAGCGCCGACAAATTCAAGCATCTAGGGGTACAAATGTCTAACCCCGACCGGGATGAACATCAGACATCGGGTGGTGGCAATCGCCAGAACAACCGCAAGGGAAAAGAAACTTTGAATATCAACTTGACGAACAAGAATAAAGAATCTTTGGCGGTCAACGTAGCTACGTCCACTTCTACTCCTTCAGTACCACCACCAAGGGAACCTCGTCCAAAAGTAGAGTACTCTTTTGACAAGAATGACACAGTGATCATCTTTGATTGCTTGATTAAAAGCAATAAGCTCCAACTTCCAGATCCCAAGAAGCCTGATGAAGTCGGTAAGACTGATCATCCTAAGTACTGTGTCTATCACAGATTCATTGGGCATCCCACTCGAGCATGTTATGTGCTCAAAGGCAAAATTCAAGAGCTGGTCAATGCTGGTGTTATCACTCTGCAGCAAGACGAGAAGACTGTTATTACAAACATGGTCTCGGTTCTATTCGGTGACTTTCTGCCGCAGATGGTATAGTATGGTGTCATTCCTATCCCCAAAGCTACTCTTGAGATTGAGAATCTCCCTCCTTCACGAGGTGAAGGTCTTGTCCCTTTGTCTCTTGACAATGGCGAGATTATGTTGATTCATCCGGATCTTGCTTCAGAGTTCAAACTTTCCTATTTCTCTAAGAAGAAAGATTGCTCCAAGGGCAAGACAAAGATTTACAATATGGTGTCTTTTGACCCCATAGTTGATGAAGAAATCCTGCTGGGCACCAGATCAGGGAAGGCCTATCTAAAGGATTACCCCGAAGCTCAAGAGAATCCTGCTTCTTCCTCTGAGCCTGTTCCATTACAGCCTGCTTCCGCTGAGGATATTCCTACTGTATCCTCACCGGTTATAGAGTCTACTCCTTCCAAGCCGACGGTTGTTGACAAAGGCAAACAACAAGTCCGCTTCGACAAACCTTTGAAGAAGTCATCTCCTTCCGGACTTGAGAAGCCTTACAACTTTGATATCTTGGCTCAGTTAGCCAATACACCGGCCCGGCTGTCCATCTTCGAGCTCTTACGCTGCTCTCGTGCAAGCTAAAACTTGTCTAGCCCTTCTGAAGAAGCCGAAAATAGAGCCAGTCTCTTGCCTCCATTGTCATAGTGTGCTGGAGTTAATTCCAAACATAACTTTCACACAAGATGACATGTTGATGGAAGAAAACAGGCACGACCATCCTCTCTACTATACAGGATATGTCGACTCGATGAAAGTCGATCGTATTCTGATAGATCCAGGATCTGCTCTCAGCATCATGTCGAAGATAATGTTGGATGCATTGAAGATCCCAGTGCATATTATCTCCAGTATAATCACCACCATTCTTGGGTTCAATCAGGGAAGGAGTGAACCTCTGGACAAGATTCGCCTAAAACTCCAAATAGGCAATCTTCGCACAAAGGTGACCTTCTACATCATTGACAACCATGGTTGTTCTTATAATGCTCTGTTGGGAAGACCATTTCTGCATGAGCATAACATTGTTCCTTCGACTCTCCATCAATGTTTCAAATATATCGATAACAATGGAGAGGTACAAAAAGAGGTTGCTGATCTCTATCATTTCAAAGGCGTCGAAGCATATTGCAACGATGCTCGTATGTAGAAGGATGAATTCATGAAGGTTGTCCTGTCTCTGGACATTGAAGAAGAGCAAGAAACAGTGCCTAATGACACTCTCATCATACCTGTCAAAGGGCATGTTTCTCGTCCTCGGTCCTCTAAGCCACTGGCTATTCACTTGCTAGTTCAGAAGCAACCAACTGATGATGATCAGGATCAAAGGGAGCTAACCTCTTCTTAGCCACTTGTTATTGACTTACGTCGTAACAAGGAAAAAAGGCAGCTCACCTCTTCTGAGCCACTTGTTATTGATATCTCATAACAAGGATAAAAGGGAGCTCACCTCCTCTGAGCCGCTTGTTATCGACCTCCGTCGTAACAAAGCCAGTCCTCCTCCACGTTCTTCTTCTCCCCCTCTTGTAATCAATCTGACCAAGTCTGCTAAGGCTAAAGGTCCTGCTGTAAATACAAATGTACAAATCAATGAAAAAACATCTACTTTCTAGTATATTGATGTCATTTATCATGCTAAGTGCTATTTGTATATGTTAGATAGCTTTCAATCATTTACAATGGGAGTTGTGCAATCTCTTCAAACAGAGGTCTCGTTTGAACATCCAAAGGATTCATATCGTATTGTTCCCGCTCGTATGAAAGGCGAGAGTCCAATACTTTTTAGTAAAGGACCGGAACAACAATTCAGCTATACGGATGATAGCAAAAGTAGCGATACGGGGCATCTTCAATTCCGTCGTTATAGTCAGCAATCAAAAGACATCATCCGAAAGATGGTTTATGACTTCAAGAGTGGCCTCAACTACGGTAAGGGTAGAAGAACTCCTATCCATACGACTGTGCCAAAAGGGAAGTCAGAGATGTACTACAGCAGGACCAAAAGGGGTCTCGGATATGCTTCACCTCCGGTATTATCCCCAGCTGTCTTCGAATCCGATAGTGAAGAGCGTTCTAACTCTTCTGATTCTAGATTATGGGATTCTGACACCAGCATCGATCAAGTTCATCGATTGACTGTATCTTCTAACATGATTTCCGTCGAACTTCCAGAAGGCTATGACAAGGATATTGAAGAAAGTCCTGAAATAGATCCTTGGGCTCAATGAATGGATACACAATGGTAACTCCAATTCGAACAAAGGGAACCTCCTACTGAAGATCAATTAGTTCAAATTAATGTGGGAGAGAGCGGGTCACCTCGTTCAATATTCATCAGCAAGAACCTTTAGGAGGCAGATAAGCAAGAATTAATTCTTCTTATTCAGGAATACGTTGATGTCTTTGCCTGGAGCTATGAATACATGCCGGGTTTAGATCCTAAAGTTGTACTCACAAATTGAACATCTTGCCAAATGGAAAATCGGTCAAACAGCAACAACGGCGCTTCAAGCCAGAAATAATAGATGCCATCGACGATGAAGTCAAGAAGCTCATCGCTTGTGGCTTTATCCGAGAAGAACAACATCCTGATTGGGGAGCTAATGTCGTCCCAGTTTTAAAGAAAATTGACAAAGTTCGAGTCTGCATCGACTTTCGGGATCTTAATGAAGTATGTCCAAAAGATGAATTTCCCCTTTCCATCACGGACGTCATGATTGATAACACCTGTGGGTTCGAAAGAATATCTTTCATGGACGGATTCTCCGGATACAATCAAATTCGGATGAATCCTGAAGATGAAAAACATACCCCTTTCTGCACTCCTCGCGGAGTCTACTGCTATACTGTCATGCCATTTGGTCTCAAGAACACTGGTGTAACATACCAACGAGCTATGAGTACCATTTTTCAAGATCATCTGTGCAAGACTGTTGAATGCTTCATCGACGATATTGTTGTCAAAAGTCATCTAAAGGAAGATCACATCCAAGACTTGAGAACTATCTTCAATGTCATGCGCCAACATCAACTCAAAATGAATCCCACCAAGTCATTCTTGGGTGTCTCTAGTGGCAAATTTCTCGGCTTCGTCATTACCTCTAAGGGTATACACGTGGATCCCGAGAAGATCAAAGCCATTCAAGAGATGCATCCTCCACGCAACCTAAAAGAGCTACGAGGATTCCAAGGTCGACTTGCGTACATTAGAAGATTTATTTCGAATCTGTCTGGACGCTACAGACCATTTACTCAACTAATGAAGAAGGGTGTATCTCTCCTTTGGACCGAAGAATGTCAACAAGCATTCGACGAGATAAAGCGGTATCTCATGAATCCACCAGTCTTGGTGCCACCAATCTCTGTTATAACATTCTTAATGTATGTCCGTGCTATGGACCATTCATTGGGTGCTTTACTTGCCCAAAAGAACAATGAAGGCCATGAACAAACTATCTATTATCTCAGTCATACTATGATTGGTGCTGAACGCCGTTATAGTCTGGTCGAAAAGAAATGCCTAGCTCTCATGTTCGCTGTTCAAAAGACTCGACATTACATCATTGGCCAAACTATTTATGTCATATCCCGAGTTAATCCTCTTCGGGTACTAATGAAGAAGCCTAGCACACTCAATTCTCGGCTGGCTACATGGGCTATTCTGCTAGCTCAATATGACATGGTATATGTTCCTCAAAAGTCTGTCAAAGGTCAAGCACTGGCGGATTTCTTAGCAGCTCATCCTATTCCAGAGACATCCAAAGTCTATAATGAAATTCCAGACGAGATATTGGAATCTAATGTGATCTCTGAAGAATTTTCTACTTGGCGTCTATTCTTTGACGGTGCATCCAGGATTGGACCCAATGGTGCCATTGTCGCAGGAGTTGGAGTTGTCCTTGTTTCTCCAGACGGTTCCACTATCCAAATAGCGTATTCCTTAGATGAGCCTTGCTCCAACAACGTGGCAGAGTACAATGCTCTACTCATTGGTCTTCAGCTAGCCAAACAACTTGACGTCGAGTATCTTAAAGTCTATGGTGACTCCAAGCTAGTTGTTAACCAGGTTAGAGGAACCTATGAAGTTCGCCATCAAGATCTAGTGCCTTACTTTGAAGCGGCAATCAACATGGCTACATCATTCAAAGCCTTCTTCATTGAATATGTACGTCGAGCTTGCAATACCGAAGGTGACGCTTTGGCCAATTTTGCGGCAGTCTTAGCCATCCCTATCAAAAGACAGCAGGTGGTGGTTATCTCTAATCAAAAATTGTTCTGCGTCGAAAACAATCATAATATTGAGTTCAGTAATCTTACTGAAGCCAATATTATCAGTGAAGATTGAAGAACTCCTTTCATCGACTTCGTGGTCCAAGACATACTCCCTGAAGATCCCATGGAGGCTACGAGTTTTTGTCGGTGGTCTATACGATTCTACTATAATCAGACCACCAAAACTCTCTACCTGCGAACTTATGATGGCCTATTCTTACGCTGTCTTGCTGGTTAAGAAGCAAAGCAAGTACTGCGTCAAGCTCACGATGGTGTCTGCGGAGCACTTCAATCCGGTCCTAAACTGTAGGATCGCATCCGACGTATGGGTTACTACTGGCCCTCTATGGTATCTGATGCCATCGAATATGCAAGAAAATGTCGAGCTTGTGAAATCCACGCAGATTTCATTCATCAACCGTCAGAATTCCTTCATCCGACTGCTGCTTCCTGGACTGAAGTATGGGACATAGACATTATAGGTCCCATCAATCCTCCTTCTTCTAGAGGATATCGGTTCATACTGGCAAAAAACCGACTATTTATCTAAATGGTCCGAAGCTATACCATTAGCTGAGGTCAAGACCAGCAGCGTCATCAACTTCGTCAAACACCATGTCATCTATAGATTTGGTGTACCTCGAAGGATCATCCATGACAACGGACCCCAATTCATCAGCCAAAAGTTCACAAGGTTCTGTGACGATCACCGGATTGACAATGTCGCTTCGACAGCCTGCAATCCTGCTGCTAATGGCTTAGCTGAAGCTTTCAACAAGACTATCATCAAGCTCTTCAAGAAGTTTGTGTCCACTAAGAAACGAAATTGGAGTGAAAGCTTGGATAATGTCTTTGGGCCTACCCTACTACGGTCCGTAACCCTGCAGGCTATACACCCTTCTCTTTGGTGTACGGCTGTGATGAGAAGCGACTATTGGCTCAACAGTTAGAAGCGCTCGATGAGAAGCGGCTATTGGCTCAATAAAAAACAATGACCTTCTCCGACTTCAAGAGTTAGAAGTGCTCGATGAGAAGCGGCTATTGTCTCAACAGCATATTGAGTTATACCAAGCTCGCATCTCAAAGACTTTCAACTGCAAAGTTAAGGTCAGAGCCTTTCAGAAAGGAGAGCTTGTTCTAACCATCAGACGTCCTATGACTATGACTCACTCAAGCAAAGGCAAGTTCGATGCAAAGTGGGAAGGGCCTTACATTGTAAGCAAAGTCTTTTCAAATGGAGCCTATCAACTCAGAGAGTTAGACGGTCGAGTTGTAATGATGCCTATCAATGGCAAGTTCCTCAAAAAGTATTATGTATAAATGTAACAGACATTGCTTGTAATTAACAAACAAGTTCATAAATAAAATTCAGTATTATTTCATCTTGAATGATAGTATATAATATCAAGGAAGGTCACTATCATCCTTCTCAAAATTGGGACGTTGGCTACTACCGTCCTTATCAAAAACATGATCAGCAAAAGAGTTGAGAACATTCTTGTTCGAACCCACCAGGAACTTGCAAGTAGCCATCCTCATGGCTTCCTCTTCTTCAGTCTTCCCTTGTTCAAAAAGGAAGTCCAAGATGTCCCTTGGTGGCTTGGATGCAGATGAACCTTCGCTTGCCTCTGTCTGCTTTGACTGGGCCGGCTCGACTGGACGTTCTGCAGTAACCGCTTCAACCTTTGGGGCGACTTCAGCCTTCTTGGATGCATCTCCAAACGACATCTTTATGTTGAAAAGTGAAAGTGACCATCCCATCTTATTTTCTGTTCTATTTATAGACAGAGAGTCGTAAGACAACAAAGCGACACATTCATCCGACGATTCACCCGTTCATTCCATCCATCTGACGGTTCACCCATTTATTCCATCCATCCGACGGTTCACCCGTTCATTCCATCCATCTGACGGTTCACCCATTCATTCAATCCATCCGACGGTTCGCCCGTTCATTCCATCCATCCGACGGTTCGTCCGTTCATTCTATTCATCTGACGGCTCGCCTGCTCATTCCATTCATCTGACGGCTCGCCCGTTCATTCCATTCATCTGACGGTTCATTCGTTCACCACATTCATCCGACGGTTCCCCCGTTCATCATTCGACGGTTTATCCGTTCATCACATTCATTTGACGGTTTATCCGTTCATTTAACTCATTTGACGGTTCACCCGTTCGTCACATTCATCCCGACGATTCATTTCATTTGTTTGTTTCGTTCACACATTTTGACGAATCACCCAGTTCGTTCTTATCAGCAACTTGTCATCTTTGATTAAGTTGTCTATTGAAATAATAATATTCGATAAATTATATTTGCCATGTCCATATTACCTCTGAGCAGATATTATTGAATATGATTATTTTCCAGAATCAAGAAATATATCATGTCTTGCACCACTGAATATATTTTCTATCGCTATTATTTATATCTTAATAAGATATGAAACAAATAATAGAGCCATAAAAAATATCTTTTTATTGATCAAAGATGAAAGACATTACAAAGATACATTTACAAAAGAAGAAGATACATAAAATCTTTCTATTCGGTCGGTGGTGTCATCAAGTTAACCATCTGTTGCTTTAATGATTTCAATCGCTCCTCACGGGAATCCATCACACGCCTCATGGCTTCCTCCATTCCAGACTTTTCATTAAAAGTCGGTAAGGTCACTAAGCGGCGGGAGATTTCAGCCTGATGAGTTGCGATATATTCATTCCGTTCTTGAGTCAGAATGGCCAGTTGCTGAGTGGCAGCTTGATGCTGTGTGACTTTATCTTCTAGAGTATGCTGAACCAGTTTCAACTCTTTCTGGAGACGGACAATCTCCTCTTGAAGACGAACAGATTTCGCTTTCAACTCAGTAACTTTTTCTTCCTTCTCTCCAGCAGCAGAGGTGGCTATCTCCATTTGAGAATCATATTCTGAAGCCTTGGCAGTATAAGTGTCTATGAAAGTCTGGAAATTAGCCTTTTCAATGGCAACTTCTTGAGACATTCTTTCAAATTCAGCTTGTACTAAGGATTCCACTTCCCCTTGATTAAGATCCTTGTAGATCTTAACCGATGCTTCTAGTTCATCCAGTATATGCTTAAGAAAAATAGCTTTAGCTTCATCTCCTTGACCTCGGATGGCATTTATCAAATAAGAGGTTGGGCTTCTGACAGTAGTGAAATCAACAACTTCTTTCTCTAGTACCCTATCTACTAGGGGTCCGAATGCATTAAAGAACAAGTTGCTGAAAGAACTTATGATAAATTGGTTAGTTGCCAAAGCACCCGGGGTAGCAGCTACTTTCGTTGATGATGAAGCAGCATGTGCCTGTACAGGTGGACGTTCTTGCACTTGAATAGAGGGTTCTTTAAACAAGGAAGCTAAAGTAGAACTGGTTGCGCCTCCCAGTTGTTCTTCTGCAAAGACAAATGAACCTATCATTGATTGTTGTTGTCATTAACAATTAATTAAAAAGGATCAAAAGATCAAAGGCAATCTTACCATGACTCGCTCCAGTAATAAGCCTTTCGTCTTTTGGTGCGGATTCCAGTCTAGCAGAGGTAGCCTCAGACATTACTGCCTGGCTACTTTCGGCCTCAGAACCGCCCGACAGATGTCGGCTGCCACTGGCTATTACTGTTATCGGTACTATATCAGTGCAAGGAGGAACCGGAGTTGATTCAATTTTTACATGGATCAAAAATAGAGATGTCAGTTGTTAATCTATGAAAAGAAGATTAATAATTTCATTTAATACCTTTGGGATCAGTGGTAGTAGCTTCCTCCAGCGCTACTTCCTTACCCATATCCTTTTCAGGAGATACATCCACCTGAACATCCTTTTCAGGAGCTAGTGTGTCTTCAACAACTTTAGGAGATTTAGGGACATCAATGTACTCTTCTTGATTCAAAGTATCATCAATAGCCTCTGTTGATGTATCTTCAGTGCTCATGCTATCCTCGGGTACTTCCTCGCTGACAGTTGCAGAAGTATGATCAGCATCATCTTGTATACCGAAGTCGCAATCATTTAATGCTTCAATCATTAAACGATCCTCCTCTTCGCGGATTATTTCTGGTGTAATAGAAAGCTGAGTAGTTTCTACCGCTGGTGAAGGAGATCGCAAAGCTTCCTACTCCTCCTCTACAATATCCTCCTTAGGCTCTGCAGCCTCCTCTCTCTGATCAGTCTCGTCCCTCCGTTCTGGACTAGGAGTCGCATGCCTGTGCTCAAAGACAGGAGTAGGAGATGACATGGTAATTCCAGCAGCAGTGCTGGCCACCATCGAGGACAGGATCACCTTCTTTCTTTTCTTAAAAGCTAGTTTCTTTCGATAAAGAGGTCTTTCGGGACTCTCTATATCTACCATATTAGCCCGCTGTAGAAGAGAAGTCGGTGTGGTCGCTTCTTCTCGGGTTGACTCGGCCAGTTGTCGAGACTGCGACCTGGTAGTGACTTTCTCTGATGGGTCCAAGAGAAGTTTCTTCTTGGCAACCGGAGAGGAAGGCTCATTAATTCTTCTCTTCCTCTCCCTAGCCGGAGACTTAACAACCTTCAAAGAAATCCTCAGTGGTTCATTAACTTCCACAGGGAAGTTAGCTTCCCTTGAGGCTTCTAAGGGATCATCTACTGGTTCTTGTTGCTCATCATTTGCTGGAGCCAGCATAGCAGTTGTTCCTTTCCTCAAACGCGTCGCCGTCGCGAAGCTATCTACAAGATTGAAATTTTCGACGAAAGTATTTGCAGATGTATAAAACAATGAATATGTATATAACATTCTAGGGTCTTGATCATTCTTTGTTGGCATCGAGTGTGTCTCGAGCATTGTAGTAGGCCCATGTTCTGGCACCATCAATAAGATATCCCTTTCCTTGTTGGCAAGTTATAGCGTTGCCTACATGGAATTAGTCGTAACCAAATTGACGAGTGAAGCGACTTGGTAAATATGGTTCCAGATAACACTCCTCTTCAAATCTATATACCAAATGGGACGGCCTAATCGCCTTCAACCAGTCAAAAGCTGCTCGACCTAACGGCTGCCTCCCAAGGTCAACCAAATTTGCCATCATATGTTCATAACCGGCTGGAGGGGCGACGAAATAAAAATTCTAGCCCTTTCCAAAGTTCAATGTACGTCTGCAGTCCTTCAGACTAGTGTACACCCACTCGCTCCGAGAGAATCTTCGCAGATAACTACCACTGACTGCTCCCATGTCGGGGTTCATCAAAGACGGATGGCGCAGAAGCAACCACCTGAATAAGAAGGTGTAAGGCAACTCCAGTCGAAGGAAGTTACCCTTCTCACCCTTCCATTTGATCATAGAGTAAACATAAAGACGAAGACCTACATTCACTCTGCAGGTCATCGCTGTCAGCAAATCTATCTGGTAGCCGAAAACTAACCGGACAGCAGCAAAAAGTACGTCGTTGTAGAAGCGGTCTACGGTGCTTGCTCCGGGTACAACGAATTGACGGAGCCAGTATGTCAAGAATCCCGCCAGCTGGGCTTCTCTTGACATGGGCCTGTAGCCCATTCTTATAAAATTCTCGACAAAATCTCCAGTCTTGAGTAGAGGGTATTGATGTTCATCATTAACCCTGATATCTATTTTCTTATTTTCTTCCATTAATCTGATCACTTCACTGTGGATGAGGGAATGGAAGAAAGTCGGGTTGCATGTGTCATGGTCCTTAGTCTTTTTCTCAATGATATGATTAAGAAAAAGATAAAGCAACCACTTTGAGGAATAACAGGTGCCGGAAGAGCCGCTTTTATAGTACAGGGAGCATATGTTGTAATGGCACAATAGTTCGTCGAAGACTGCCACCATCTCTATATTTTCCCGACGTAGTCAATCTAGCTCGTCGTTTGTGGGAACATACTCCTCATAAGGGAAGTCTTCCGTTGGTAAGCATGAGATGTACTTCATCTCATGGAAGGCTAATCCAATCTCCCCGCAGGGTGTCATGAATGTCCAAGTCCTGTAATTATACCTCTCTGCCAAGGCCAGAAACAGATGAAGATTTGGGAGGAATCCATACACGGTAGCCTATACCGCATAATATAGTTCGATCTCTTTCAGCTTATTTTCGAACTGAGCCAATATCCAGTTGGCTATGCAGTTCCACCTTCTGTTGTCTGGGTTCACAGACCGGTCAGCCGAATATCCTGATCCTGGTATCTGGCCTCAAACTTTGCGTATTCATTAGCAAAGATTGGTGTCCTCACCGGCAGCAGTAAAGAAAAATTCTCGGGAGGGATACAGCCTGGCTTCAACCCTCTGAGTAAAGTGTTATGTCGCTCAGATGAGCTATAGAACATGTCTCTGTTGTTTGGGCCTTTCTTTACACAGATCTTTCCTGTCCTTGCCTGTTGGAGGGGAGTAATATCCTAGTCCATTCTCCTGGGATGGCTTGCAATGGCATACCGGGCTAGAGGGAGGTATCTAGCAATGTCCGGTAACAGGATTAGTTTCTCATTCCTTTGGAAGAGTCTCTCCTCAATAAAGGGTCTTGGCTGAGAACTCTTGTCAATGGCTTCGCCAAATAAGAACATAGGTTTCTTGTGGGTAACGGCGTCAGCAGACTGTAGGGGTTGCCCATTCATTAGACTTAACAAAGTCTCATTGTCCTGAGCTATCAAGATAGCTTGGCGGGAGGATGGCAGAGCATATTGTGGAAAGAGCACATGGGACAAATCTTCTTAAAATTCTGGCTCAGCAAGGGACCCTACAAATATTTCATACTCAGGGTCCTCTCTGATGTTAACTGCATCAAACAGAAAAAAGCAGAATTCAGTACAAGTGAAATCAAAGATTCTGTCAGCAGATTGTGCAAGCATCAGATTGCACAAGTATCAGATTATGCAACAAATAGCTTCTATGCGTAAACTATCCTGTTGCGCCAACTCATCCTCTTGCGCAAGTCATCAGATTGCGCTGAATAACTTGTGCAAAGCATCAGTTTGCGCTGGATAGCCTTGCGCAAATCATCAGACTGCGCTGACTTTTGCCAGCGCGTACTAATCGATTGCGCAAAAAAATAGTTTTCATAAAAATGAAAACTATTGGGTTTTTAAAACCGAAACCCTAAACAGGACGGCGCAGTATGACTAAATCTATAAAAAAAGACAGTAAAGAACAGTTTGGTAACTCTAGAGGGGGGTGAATAGAGTTTATATAGAAAAATAGCCAATTAAAAATAACTCTTTCACCGATAATAAATAATCAGAGTAAAGTGCGGAAAATAAATGAAGAGCAGAAGAGCATACGCAAACACAGCGATTTTAACCTGGTTTCCCTCGTGGAGGACTAGTCCAGGCCTGAGAACTCTAGCTCAGGATTAAATCCACTATTTGTGAAATAGTAGTTTACAACCCGTGCCTTTTCTTCAGAAGAGCACGTCAACTTCTAACAGAGGATCGCAGTGGCGATTTGCTTGGAATTGTCCAAGCGATTTCTTCGACTCTTGCACAAGAATCCTAACTGAGAGATGCTGAGCACTCGAGACTTAGGAGGCTTGTGGCTAGTAGATGGGAAGGGTATGGCTTATTGAGTTTATAAGAGAGAATAGAAGAGAAGATTGGATGAATTGAAATGAGAGAATTCATGCCCTATTTATAGTGTTTTTATAGGCAGAATTCGGCCATAATTCGGGTAGGAAAATTCAAAAATTTGGCCGTTGGACAACTAGCAACCAGCTAACCCTAAAATTAGGGTTCCTGATTTCTAGGGGACAGAGTTCGGCCCGAACTCTATGTGGAGGCAGAGTTCGGCCCGAACTTTGTCTCCAGAGCACAGAGTGGTTCAAAGGGGCTTTTTGGGCAGTGTTTGGTTCAGTGGAGCTAGGGATTTTGGGTAGGTTATAGACTAAGTTCCAAGAGCTCAGCATGACTCAGAGTACACAAGTCTAGACTCAATGAAATTATAAAATACAAACTCCAGAACACACTGAGAGCCGGAGACTGAGCTGTCATCTGTCTTGAACTGAATGCAGTCGTCGTGTGTCGTATTGAATTAATACAAATATTATTTAGTCAATGTAGTCAATATTTGGTTGACTGTGACTTTGTGTCAACAATCTCCCCCATATTGATAATTGACAAAATAATATATGTATATTTCAATATTCATACCTGGACACAGTTGATTGTAACATAGCTCCCCCATAAACGATGCCTGAGCTAAAAGAAGATAGCTCCCCCGTAAACCATGAACGGTGTCGAGCTAGAAGCTATAGCTCTCCCCCGTACAAAATGCATAGAACCTGTGACCTGATAGATAATATTTTCCCAGAGCAGGAACAAGCACAGATATACACAGATATACGAATGCATAGAACCTGTGGCCTGATAGATAATATCTCCCAAAAGCAAAACAAGCACAAAACTATAAAAATATACATATTTCTCCCCTTTTTGGCAGTTAGCAATATAAAGAAGCAACGAATAGTAATGCAACCACACCAAGCAGAGAAGAAACAGTGAAATACTAAGCAAAATAAGTCACTGACATAAAGTAAAACAATGATAAAGGACAGATAATGTCAACCACCAAACCAAGTGGCCAACTCATAAACAGAGTACATAAAACCAGCTACATAAAACCATAATAAACTAAATAACTGAAAGCAAAAAATAACTAAGATCATCAGCAGTAGCAGCAGCAGATCGAGCCAATCTCCATCACGGAGCACGAGAAGGTCCAGGAGAGTTGGAACGTCTGGGATCCACAAGAGCAGCACTGGGATCCAGGTAACGCAAGACCCATGGATCATCAATGCGATATCCCTCACGATCAGGATCCCGCTGCATGGGAATGGGCATAGTAGGATGATGGGACATGGAGTACCGAATATCATGCAGCGAGTTGCTGAGTGCACTCATCTGCAGGGTAGTGCGGTAGTCCATCTGAGCCCACCGATCAGCCTCTAAGTAGAAACGATCCTGGAGCATGGTCTGGATGGAGTCAAGAGTGGCAGGTGGAGGTGGTGCATCCTGACCGAAAGGAGGGGCGTCAGGCTCCTCATCATCAGAATGCTCAGAGGCCTCAGGAGAGGCGACAACTGCCTGAGTACGACGTGCCTTGGACAGGAAAGCAGGAGCAGGCAAGAACGGACAGATATCAAGTGGTATGTTAAATGCACGAAAGATCATAGGAAGGTACAGAGGATAAATCAGAGCTCGTGGTTTCTTCCTACAGTGAATCATCCAGTCCATCATTGTACGTGGAAGATTGAAAGAAATTCCAAAGTGAAGATGATAAAGAGTAGATATTTCAAGATAAGTGATGTCATCATGGGAACCTGTTTTGGGTAGAATGGTGTTAGAAATAATCCAATGAAGATCAGAAAAATATGGGTTGAGATATTTAGCCGTGAGCTTGCGAGGACGTGTATATGGAGTACACAAATCGTCCTTGAAGCTCTCAAGGGAAATTCCGTCAGGAAAACGGAACGAGCGAGCGTCAACTAGCTTTTCCCAAGAATTGGGCTCTTGAAGATCAAGATATTCGGCTAAGTCAAAGTCATCAAAAGATATATTTATACCTGCAACTCGTGAATAAATATGGAGATCATCAAAGGTCATGTTGCAGTAGAACATTTGGACAGCATGAAGATAGATAGCAGAAGTGGTAGTGACAAGCTCATCAAAGCAGAGGTCATGAAATAAAGAATCATATTGAGAGAAGATAGAAAAATTAATAGGATGTCCTGCGAATACCTGATGATTCCGATAGTCACTAAACCAGTTGTTTGAGGCATCTAGTGAAACAAATAATCGGTTGTCATAGGTAGAAGGGTTTCGAGGACGAGGTGGGTTGAACAACGGATGAGGTGGTTGAAGTTGTTCAATGATATGTTCCTTCGTCGGAGGAGTATCCGAAGAGGAAATACTCTCAGTTCGAATCCTCTTTCCACGATTGAACAAGCGAGGAGCCATAAAAACTTGATAGAGTGAAGTATAGAAGACAAGAATGATACCTCAAATGATTAATAAACAGTAGAAGAGAATGACGAGAAACCCTTTTTCCTTGATTTTGAGGAGCAATGGAGCACTCTAGATCAAAAACTAGGGTTAGGGTTTGAAGGAAAGAGTTTGGAGAGGTGAGGAAGGAGGCAATGGTGAAGGAGAGAAAGGGAATCCCGAAATAAAATAGGGGTTTGTCTTTGGTCGGATAGAATATTGACCATAGGATCTAAATTGATCCAACGGCAGAGCCAGATCCCGACGCTGGAACTTAGGGACCGAACTCAGCCCGAACTCTGTTATGGGCAGAGTTCGGCCCGAGTTCTGGATCAGTGGTCCAGAACTAAAGGCAGGCTAAAAAGATAGAAAAATTGATTAAGTGTTGAACAAAAGAGATTTTGAGGATAAAAGATTGATGAAAACAATGAAGTACATAGAGAGGTACACAAAGGTCATAATGAACTTTAGGAAAAATCAATTAGGCAATAATAAATCGGAACAAACCATATAATAAACAAGGAAATATATTGTAATTTAGTATTTCAAATTTGCCATGGGTTAGCTGCAGGGGCCGGATCCCAGCTAGCGGTAGTCCTGAGGACTAGTGCACCGTGTCGCTTAGGCTTTTACGCCTTTTTGTCAGAAGGACCCTTTCGGCTTGTACCCATAATAAATTCGTCATAAAAGAATCAAAATATACTCGATATTTACGCAAGTAAGTCTCAACTTATAACTGCTTCATCCAAAATTTCGAGTTCACGACAAAGAAAATTGAAGCGCTCTTCGGATAATGGCTTAGTAAAGAAATCTGCTAGCTGATGATCAGTGTCAATAAATTCTAAGTTAATCGTGCCATTTTGCTGATGATCACGCAAAAAGTGGTGTCTGATCTCAATGTGTTTAGTGCGTGAGTGGCAGACAGGGTTCTTAGTCAAATTGATGGCACTAGTATTGTCACAGAATATAGGAATATGCATGAAAGATAACTTATAGTCTTCAAGGGTTTGCTTCATCCACAGAATTTGTGCACAACAACGCCCAGCTGCTATGTATTCAGCTTCTGTTGTGGATAGTACGACAGAGTTCTGCTTCTTGCTAAACCATGAGACTAAAGCCTTTCCTAATAAATGACACGTGCCGTTCGTACTTTTACGGTCGACCTTGCATCTAGCAAAGTCAGCATCAGAGTAACCGATGAGGTCAAATAATGTTGACTTGGGATACCATAGGCCCACTGTAACCGTACCCTTAAGGTATCGAAAGATACGCTTAACCGCGGTCATATGAGATTCCTTAGGATTTGCTTGATATCTAGCACATAGGCAAACACTAAACATGATATCGGGGCGACTAGCAGTTAAATAAAGTAAGCTGCCTATCATACCTCGATACTTACGTTGATCAACGGATTTGCCGCTCTCATCTGGTTCGAGTTTGGTTGAAGTAGCCATTGGAGTGCTGATTGGTTTGATGTTGTCAAGATCGAACTTCTTCAGCATGTCCTTGGTATACTTCGATTGACAGATGAAAGTTCTATTTGTCAGTTGTTTTACTTGCAAACCAAGAAAGTAGTTGAGCTCTCCCATCATGCTCATCTCAAATTCCGTCTGCATACACTTGGCAAATTCTTGACAAAGAGTTTCATCAGTAGACCCAAAAATAATATCATCAACATAAATCTGAATTAATAAAATGGTGTCTTTAAAAGATTTTATAAACAGTGTAGTGTCAATTTTCCCTTTTGAAAAACATTTCTCAAGTAAGAAGCTACTTAGCCTTTCATACCAAGCTCTGGGGGCTTGTTTGAGGCCATAAAGTGCTTTCTTTAGCTTGAACACGTGGTCGGAAAATTTGTGATTTTCAAAGCCAGGAGGTTGTTTCACATAAACTTCCTCCTTAATAAAACCATTCAGGAAAGCACTTTTCACATCCATTTGAAATAATTTAAAGTTTTGAAAATTAGCAAAAGCACAAAGCATCCGAATGGATTCTAGTCTAGCAACAGGAGCATACGTCTCATCGTAGTCGATACCTTCCTCTTGGTTGTATCCTTGAGCTACTAGACGAGCTTTGTTACGTGTGACTGAACCATCTTCATTTACTTTGTTTCTAAAAACCCATTTAGTACCAATTATCGAGTGATTAACCGGTCTAGGAACAAGTTCCCATACTTGGCTTCTCTCGAATTGGTTGAGTTCTTCTTGCATAGCAGAAATCCAAAATTCATCATTAAAGGCTTCAGAAATGTTTTTAGGCTCTACTTGTGAAATGAAGGCAGTGCTAGCAACGGAGTCTCTTAGTGATGATCTAGTAGTTACTTCCCGTGAAACTTCTCCTATAACAAAATTTTCTGGATTAGAAGGTTTGAAAGAGAATTTCTTAGGCAAACCCTCCAGAGAATTAGTTTCGGTTGAAGTATTCATTGGAGTAGAAGTTGATGGCTCAACGTCATCATCAAGAGTACTTGCTGCACTGTTGTCTTCATCAAAAGTCACATTTGTTGACTCTTCCACAATAAGTGAGCGTTTATTAAAAACTCTATATCCCTTACTCTTGGCGGCATAACCAAGAAAGATACCATAGTCAGCTTTGGCATCAAATTTGCCTAAGTTGTCTTTGGTGTTAAGGATAAAACATCTACAACCAAAAACTTTAAAATAAGAAACATTGGGGGTTCTCCCAAACCAAAGCTCATAGGGTGTTTTCTTCGTAATGGGACGAATCAGCACCCTATTCAAAATGTGGCATGCTGTACTAACAGCTTCTGCCCAAAAATATTTTGGAAGTGAAAATTTATTCAACATGACTCTGGCCATATCGCCGAGAGTTCTATTCTTCCGCTCCACAACACCATTTTGTTGAGGAGTTCTAGGACAAGAAAATTCATGATCAAAGCCATTTGCATTACAAAAACTTTCAAAATCATAATTTACGAATTCGCCTCCATGATCACTTCGGATTCGAGTAATCATGTAGCCTTTTTCGTTTTGAACTTTCTTTACAAAAATTTTGAAAGCAGAAATAGCATCGCTTTTATTAGCGAGAAAGAAAACCCAAGTAAATCTCGAAAAATCATCAACAATAACAAATGCATAAAGTTTGCCACCAAGCCTAGCTATTCTACTAGGACCAAATAAATTAATATGAAGTAATTGCAAGGGTCTAGTAGTACTTACAGAGTTGATGGAATGAAATGAGGATTTAGTTGCCTTGTTTAATTCACATTCGGCACATACCGTGTCCTTTTTGAATGTGATGTCAGGCAATCCTCTCACTAGCTTCTTGGTAGAAAGCCTGGATATAGCATCCATGTTGGCATGACCAAGACGCTGGTGCCAAAGTAGTCGTTCGTCTTTGTGGGCATATAGACATCTACCTGCATTGTTAGTATTTATAGAAAGATAGAAAATGTAGATGTTGTCCTCTCTTTTTCCTTCAAAAGCAATGTCTCCTGTTGACCTATCATAGATGTAGCAACTGTTTTGTCCAAAGTTAATATCATATCCATGATCAGCAAGATGACTAATGCTGAGCAGGTTATGCTTTAACTCGGTCACTAGGCAGACATCCTTTATTACAGGAGAAGGAGGATGACCAATGATACCATTACCTATAATGTGCCCTTTGAGATTGTTACCGAAGGATACGTATCCTTCTCTCTTCATCGATAGTGATGCAAAAAGATTTGCGTCTCCCGTCATATGTCGCGAACATCCACTATCGAGAATCCACTTACTTTCAGTTGAGGAGGGAAGGTCCACCTACATCAAGAGTAGATGTGACCTTTGGTACCCGAGTTCTTGAGGGTCCTGAAAAGTTAGTCTTTGGGAACCAAGCATATATCCTTTTATCTACAAGTCTTCTAACTCTGCACTGTGGTGAGATGTGTCCATGTAATCCACAATAAGTACAGATAGCATTCTTATTTATACTAGGAGCATGAGAATAATATCTATAAGCAACAGGATGAGGATAGACATGATGTGAAGAGTTAGCATGGTGAAGATGATTATGCATGGAATAAGTGGCATGGTGATGGTGTCTATGAGGCATAGAATGATGGTATTGTCTATGATGTGTGATATGCTGATATTGTCTAGATGGCATGGCATGATGATTTTGTCTATATGGTATATGAGGACCTTGTCTATATGGCATTGCATGATGATTTTGTCTATATGGCATGGCATGATGATTTTTATGTGTGGAGTGATGTTGATTGTGTCTTTGTGCATGATGAGTGTGTACTGAGTGAGAATTGTTCTTACGTGCACATGGTTTGTGAAAGTTTGTGTATATAAATGCATGATTATGTGCTGCATGAGAATGACGTGGTTGACTAGCATGAGTGGTGTTGTGCCCATGTGATTGGGTTTGAGGTTGAACAACCTGTTTACCCAATTTGGTTTCTAATCTTTTAGAAACAGCTTGCAGTTCATCAACCTTAATATTTAAGCCATTTATCTTAGTCATGGAAATCTTGTGTCTACTCTTTTATTCAGCAAGCAACGTGTTGAGTGTAGTGATTTCTTGAGTTTGTTGCTCAATACGTGCTTCAGCATCATGCAAGCTTAATTTAAGCTTGGATACTTCATCAGTGTCATTAGTGGGTGACGTGTTTCTAACATTATCAAGAAGTAAATAAATTCTTTGTATCTCATCTTCTAGACTTTTGATTTTGTCCTTGGCATGTTTATATTTACCGATGACCTTTTTATGATCATCGAGTAAATCAGTGAAAGCATCGCCAAGTTCATCAAAAGAGAAGTCATCCAGAGTTTCGTTAGATACCTTGTTAGAAGTTGCCATCAGGCACACATTTGCTGTATCTTGAGGAGAGTCCTTTTCTTCCTCAGAGTCACTTGCTTCACTTTCATGCCAGATGCCTGTGTTGGCATATTTCTTTGATGAGTTCTTTTTGTATGGCTTCTCATAGCGGTTGCTCTTCTTTAGGAATGGGCAGTCTTTTCGGACATGTCCAGTTTTCTTGCAACCGTAACAAGTTGGTTCTCCTTCATCGTCTTCTTGAGATTCCTTCTTCCTTCGATTGAAGCGAAGGAATTTCCTGAAGTTGCGAACCATGAGAGCTTGATCTTCATCATCCGAGTTATCTTCTTCGGTCTCATCATGATTAGCTCTTCGTTGATGAGCTTTGAGTGCGATCTCCCTGGTCTTCGGAGCAGGCTCTTCGAAGTCCTTGAGGTCAAGCTCGTGAGTCATAAGCTTACCCATCAAGGTCTCCATTGACATTGTTGTGAGATCGTTTCCTTCTATGATGGCTGTCACCTTAGGGTTCCAAATCTTTGGTAGCCCTCTGAGTAGCTTACGAATCTTCTCGTGATTTGAGTACTGCTTTCCAAACGAGGATAGAGGATTGATGATGTCGAGGAATCTTGTGAACATTTGAGTGATCGTCTCACTTGGCTTCATCTTGAAAGCTTCATATTCTTGAGTGAGACGGCTTATTTTGGATTCCTTGACCTGTGTGGTTCCTTCATGCGTCACTTCTAGAAGTCTCCATACTTCATGAGCAGTGGTGCATGTAGAGACCCTGTTGAACTCATTCCTGTCTATAGCACAGAATAAAGCATTAATAGCCCTAGCATCTAGACTTGCCTGTTTCTTCTCCTCGACAGAATATTTGTCGTGTGGTTTCTCAATGAGGTCACCATCGACAACTATTCTGGCGGGCTTTTTGTAACCGTCAGTGACGACAGTCCACAGGTCAAAGTCTAGAGACTTAAGATAGAAGCTCATCCTTGTTTTCCAATATGTGTAGTTAGTCCCATCAAATAGGGGAGGCCTATGAGTGGACTGACCTTCACCATGATTGGAAATCAAGGATTATGTGGTTGCCATGGATCAGCTCTTAGGATGTTAGTCCTTATAAAGAGAACCGAGCTCTGATACCAATTGAAGAACAGTTTGGCAACTCTAGAGGGGGGTGAATAGAGTTTATATAGAAAAATAGCCAATTAAAAATAACTCTTTCACCGATAATAAATAATCAGAGTAAAGTGCAGAAAATAAATGAAGAGCAGAAGAGCATACGCAAACACAGCGATTTTAACCTGGTTTCCCTCGTGGAGGACTAGTCCAGGCCTGAGAACTCTAGCTCAGGATTAAATCCACTATTTGTGAAATAGTAGTTTACAACCCGTGCCTTTTTTTCAGAAGAGCACGTCAACTTCTAACAGAGGATCGCAGTGGCGATTTGCTTGGAATTGTCCAAGCGATTTCTTCGACTCTTGCACAAGAATCCTAACTGAGAGATGCTGAGCACTCGAGACATAGGAGGCTTGTGGCTAGTAGATGGGAAGGGTATGGCTTATTGAGCTTATAAGAGAGAATAGAAGAGAAGATTGGATGAATTGAAATGAGAGAATTCATGCCCTATTTATAGTGTTTTTATAGGCAGAATTCGGCCAGAATTCGGGTAGGAAAATTCAAAAATTTGGCCGTTGGACAACTAGCAACCAGCTAACCCTAAAATTAGGGTTCCTGATTTCTAGGGGACAGAGTTCGGCCCGAACTCTGTGTGGAGGCAAAGTTCGGCCCGAACTCTGTCTCCAGAGCACAGAGTGGTTCAAAGGAGCTTTTTGGACAGTGTTTGGTTCAGTGGAGCTAGGGATTTTGGGTAGGTTATAGACTAAGTTCCAAGAGCTCAGCATGACTCAGAGTACACAAGTCTAGACTCAATGAAATTATAAAATACAGACTCCAGAACACACTGAGAGCCGGAGACTGAGCTGTCATCTGTCTTGAACTGAATGCAGTCGTCGTGTGTCATATTGAATTAATACAAATATTATTTAGTCAATGTAGTCAATATTTGGTTGACTGTGACTTTGTGTCAACAGACAGGTTCGAAGGATCAACAGTGTTAAAGAACCCTAAAAAGGGTCATTCGATCGGGTTTTACTACCTTGCAGAGCAGGATGGACGCGGCACGGTACGAGTCGAAGACTCAGCGGGGGCCTTGCCTTTCTCAGCGGTGGAGCACTTTGCGGCCATTGAGATCGACGGGAAGAAGAAGAGTCAGGAAAGCTCGGGAAGTTTTCTTTTTTGAAAGTTTGAAAGCAAGTAAAGAACGTTTGAGAGAGAAATGAAAACTATTTATAGTTTTCCAAAATAAATAAACTCCTCAGATTGCGCCGAATAAACAGGGACTAATTCCTCCGATTGCTTAGACAGGTCATCATATGCGCAACTTGATTTTAAAATCAAAATTCAAAGTATTTCGAAGCTTTGACTATCTTCAAACTTCGAAAACTTTGAAGGGGGTCTTGTAGGTTCTAAAAATCAAGTTGCACCCATCAAAGATATCATAAAAATCAAATTATGCATCCTTCAAGTGAACTGCACAGAAGACAGATTGTGCACCAACTCAATTGCATAAGCTGAACTGCGCACTCATCCAACTGCGCAAGCTGACGTGGCATCATCATCATTACCTGATAGAGAATCAGATCTTCTGACAACTGACAGCACGGAGGACGAGGAAACTGTTCGTTTATCGTGCAGCACAGTGCTCGAGGACAGCTGTACAGGCAGCGCAATCTGCCAGACTTTCTGCAGTATTGTCCATCCCAGCGCAGTCCATCCCAGCGCAATCCGAAGCCAGCGTAATTCAGGTGGCGCACTCCATCAAGATAACAGACAATGTACACGTGGCCTTCATGCCATCAATTACTCATCATGTGGCAACTGTCTGTACACGATCAAGCACATTTCAATCAAACAATGCCACGCGTCACAAACAGATGGTCCACGATCGAGTAACTGCCTGCGTAGTTTATTATCTGTGTAATCCAAAGTGTGTGCAATCCAACCTGCACAAGTCAGAGTAACTAAAAGTTAGTTATTTCTAGAACTCTATAAATAGAGTTTTAAGTCCTTCCTAGGGTGGATCGATCAGACACATATATCAGAAATCATCACCATAGATCAGGAGTTCTTGCCAAAGTGCTGCTGCAATCTTCAGAGGCTACTGTCTTCAAAGTTCACATCGTCCAAAGGATAAAGCGATAGTCTTCAAATCGGATTCCTATAGTTGTACTTTCCCAGAATTCTTGTAATCTTCTTTATAAAGTTTGTTGAAATAAAAAGATCAACTTTTATTTTTTGCAAACACTTATTTTATTAATGCAAGCTAGTATGATTCTTTAAAGCATGTCTCTTATGTTATTTAATTATGTTCATTCATCAGTTCTTCTTTTCATTTATGCTGGTTTTAGTTCCTAAGTGGAGCCTCTGTTACGACACTTGGTCTTTCAGGGGTCTAACCCAGATATTTTTGTATGGTTAAATTTTAGAGTCGCACCCGAGGATCTACCTGCCTTCCAGCCAGATGGTGAACACCAGGTGTAACCCTGGAAACGAGTGGGTTTCTAATTTTTGCTCTCTCACTCTATTATAAATTATTATTTTGAGGCGTTTAGCCACCGAGCATGTGTTACCTCGTGTTGAAACTTAAGTCTGTTAGCGTAAGGGCTGTTACATGATTGGCAAATCATAGGGTTAATCATGTATGACTTGACTCTAGCTAGTCTTCATTTTTGTATAACTAGCTTCATGATCATCTAAATATGTAATGTTTGGGACTCCTTACTTTGTATGTCTGATGATCTGGCATCTTGTAACAATTATTTGCTTGCTTGAGATTGAGACACTAGGCTTGTTCTTGACCATAAGTGACTAATGGATTGTAGATAAACCTTCATGCATGTAGACAGTTGTGAATTTATTGCGAGGTGGGTTACACTTTAATGTACGTAGTTGGCTGTGTCTTTCCCCCGCTCTCTAGTATTCTAGTTCTGGGGCGTGATATACTCACCAACACCCTACCAATCAGTTTAATTGCTGAAACATCAACCCTATTTAGTCTAAACTAAAATCGATACTCTAAGTTTAGTTCATAATTGAACTCCAACACCCTCTTTCTTATCAATCTGTAGACTGAAACATTCAAATCCCCTTACCTAAACCCAAGGAGAGCCCCTAACTGGTACAGTACAGTTAGGAACTTCCCTTTTTACTGCCCATTGATTAGTGGCTGCCCATCACTCGAGCCCTAATGCTAACCTACCATTGACAAGAATTTGGCATCCTTAGTGATGGCAGCCACAGGAAGAACCTCATATATAGAACACACCCATATATATTATAAGCCATCTCAAGTACCAGTAGGATATATTACCCAACCCCATGCTATTTCTATAACCATAATGCAGCAGTATACTTAATTATATATATACATTATGCATATAGATATATACATATAAACTAAATGATACATATATATATGTATATATACACATATAGAGATATATATGTATATGACACTAATACATATATTTACATAAAGATACACAAAGTTAGTGAGCCATTAGGATAGTGTCAAGTGTCATAAGAAGTGGAGTGTGTGGACCAATGTGTTGAGGTCCAAAAACCCCCAACTTGATCTCGCATCCAAATACAACTTGACACAACCTATCGGTATCCATTTGTGGATACTATACTAGCCTCAAACACTACTCACATGTCCATTCAACCTATGCGACAATATAAAAAATACTTGGTGTGCCATCCTCGGACCTCTTTCAAAAGTGGCACAAAATCCATTATAACTTTCAAATGGAGATTCATTAGAGTCTCAAACCTCTTTGTATGGAGTTGTCCTAATACATGAGTAAGTTCCTAAGGGTCCAATATCAAAATTAGAATCTAAATGACAAGGTTAGAGGGTGTTATACCTATTGGGAGATGGATTTCCAATGAATAATCCAAAGGACACGATCCGTACATGGATTCCTAGCAAATGGACTCGTCTTCTTGCTCCAAGCTCCAATCTCCTTGTAGGCTATTCTTTCTTGGGATAATGAGGAGAATATGTAGAGAAATGAGTGAGATTTGGAAGAAATTAATGTAGAGATCGCTCTTCTTTGGGAAGAACCCTAGAATATGAAAATTAAGGCTTGGAATTAATTATAATGAATGAAGTGGGAGTCCCTCAAGTGGTCGGCCATATATTATAGGTTAGGATTAGGCATAAAGTCCACTTAGTCCTCTAATAGTTGTCTTATGGCTAATTAAATGCATGGAGGACTTTGGAGCTATTTTGGTAAATTGCCTAATCTTTATTCTAACTAATTGGGCATGACTAATTAGTCTAATAGAACTAATCTAATAAGTGGGTTTATGAGTCATGCCATTCTAATTATCGAGCTCTAGTTTAGTGTCTAGGCTAACCGATCCACTAACACAAGTCTGACATTTGGGCTAGCCACTAACCGTATCACAAACACAATAAAATAAATAAATACACACAATCTTCCTAAATAAATATTCACATTATATAATAATTTTGAAATGACAAAATTACCCCTATTTGGAAAACTCGTAGTGACAGCTTCATGTCATGGATTTATCTTGCCTCTCTGCGTCCTGATGCGGACTCTATTCGCTCTCAGATTATTGCTGGATCTGAAGTTTCGTCTTTATTAGAAGCATACTATTGTGTCCTTTAGGCAGAAAAAGTTATTAAACTACTCCAGGTGATACTCATGTCAATTGATCTCCTCTTGGTGCTGCTCATACAGGATTTTATGTTGGTCGTGGTGGCCAAAATACTGGTTGTGATGAGGGACATAGCAATGGCGGTCGTGATGGAGGAAGACCATGCACATACTTTAACTATGGTGAACTTGGCTATTTCTACTGGCAATGCACTAAATCACATACTGCTAATATCATAACTAGTACTCCTGATGATGGTATCCGATCAGTTTAGATGACTTCGGACTAACATACAGAGTTCCTTGATTTCCAGGCTCAACATCATGGTGAAGCTTCTACGTCTGGACCTACAGCCGGATACTCAGCAGCATGCATAGTAAAGCCAAAGCAATAGATAATTGACTCTAGTTCGTCTGCTCACATGACTGGTAATGCTGGTATGATACATAATTATGTCACGGTCCGTCATATTTCATGCGTTACTGTTGCCAATGGAGATTCCTTGATAGTCCGAGGACGTGGAAGTGCCAGTCCATTGACAGTCTGAGGACGTCTGGACCCACAGCCGGATACTTAGCAGCATGCATAGTAAAGACAAAGCAGTGGGTAATTGACTCTGGTGCGTTTTCTCACATGACTGGTAATGCAAGTATGATACATAATTATGTCCCCGTCCTTTGTATTTTTGGCATTACTGTCGCTCAATTCTGTATTGCTTATACCTGGAAACCTGTTTAGTTTAATCTTAATTTGTCAAATTGCTCATGAATTGCATTGCTTGGTAACATTTTTTTTTCGGATGGTAGTGTTTTTTGGACCTAAAAACGGGAAAGATTATCGATAAGGGGCACATGGATGGAGGCTTGTATCTGTTTGATCCTCCTTCTTCGGTTGTCTGTGCCAACATAAAACTCGATCCTTTCGAGTTACATTGTCAGTTAGGCCATCCATCAATCCAAGATCTCTAAAAATGTACCCTTCTTTAGAGAACAAGTACGAGCAAGATTATTATATAACTTTCTTATAGCAGATGATGGTACCTTTAGGTACGGTATTAGGTTGTGTATGCCAAAGAAGAGTTCGAGAGAGGAGATAATACAAGAAGCCCACCAGTCTCAATACTCGAGCTACAGTGATGTACAAGGATCTCAGAATGTATATATGGTGGTATGGAATGAAGAGGAAGGTAGCCAGGTTCGTCTTCCGATGTTCGGTTTGTCAGTAGGTGATGGTGGAGCATCAAAGACCACGAGGGTTATTGCAGCCATTGTCCATTCCTGAGTGGAAGTGGGAATATATCACCACAGACTTCGTCTCAGGATTACCATGATTGTCAAGTGGGAAGGATGCCATATGGGTGAAATTAGATAGATTGACCAAGTCACACACTTTATTCACTTCAGAGTGGGAAAGACTATAAGGAAGCTAGGAGATTTGTATATGAGACAAATTATGAGGATTCATGTGGTGCCAATCCGTAATACCTTTGATCGAGACAGCAGATTTACTTTATGCTTTTGAAGAGCCTACAAAGGAGTCTACGCAGCTCAAATTTAGCACTGCTTATCATTCCCAGACTGACGGGTAGTCAGAAAGGACCATTCAGACAGTAGAGGATATGTTAAGAACTTGTGCTCACGACTTTGGAGGATCTTGGGATCTTCACTTAGTGGAGTTTGCCTATAACAACACCTACTAGGATAGCATTGGCATAACTCCCTTCGAGGCATTGTATGGTCGTCGATGTCGAACACCTTTGTCAGGGTAAGATGTTGGAGAGAGACCACTTCTTGGACCAGAGATGGTTATGGAGGCTACGGACAAGGTCAGACAGATTCGAGATCATTTGAGGATAGCCCAAGACAGGCAGAATGTGGCTGAGTTTGCAGTTGGAGATCTGGTATTTCTACTGATTTTACCAACTTGGGGCATTATCAGATATGGAAGAGGCAGCTGAGTCCAAGATTTATTGGACCCTTTGAGATATTGAGTAGGGTAGGGCAGTTACTAACAAATTAGCTTTGTCGCCTATCCCCGAGGGAGTACATAGCATATTCTATATTTTCCAACTTTGGAGGTATATAGCTGACCCCAACCATGTGATAGATCATTCAAAGCTTAAGGTGGGACCCACCCTCACTTACTCGGAGCATCCAGTAGGGATACTTGACGTAGGGAGAAGAGGCTGCGCCATTAGACGATTTGGATGGTTCAAGTTGCTTGGAGGCACCACTTTGCCGAGGAGTCTACCTGGAAGGGAGAGGATAAGATGAGGGAGAGATACCCCTATGTCTTTGAGATGTGATGCACTCCCTACTCTTCTGAAATTTTGAGAAGGAAAATTTTCAAGACTGTAGATTTGTAACTCCAATTTCCCTAAATAAAAGAGTTATCCATTTTTCCTATTATGACCTTCTAATTATTTATTAGATATATATTATTTCTCTATTACCTTTTTAATATTATTCATTCAAATCCTTTCTAAATTATTTCCTAATATCTTATTTAATCAGCCATAAGGATTCATCTTAATTTAATTCTTTTAAACCAACCACTCAGTTAGGGCCATCAGCCCATTATTCTCAAACCCCTCTTCAACATAGCAATCAATTACTTAAGGGGCCAGGTCCATGACCAGATTTAACTACCTAGTCTAAATACAACTACTGACCAACCCAATTTATTTCTTTTTGTTTTTTCTTTAGTCGACAGATCGACCCTCGTCGGAGAGCGATGGATCCTCGTTGTGTCTTGGCGACCATCTCATCTCTTAGATTGACCTAGAGGATCCTAGAAACGTCTCCTCCACCGAATTACACCTTCCATCGTAACCGTCCACCGCCACCGATATACATTTGGCCATCCCAATCGTCTAATGTTTACCGCCGTAACCCCTTTCTATGCTTGTAAATAAGTCCCATGCCTCCTCTTCCTCCATCAATCTCAATAGGCAAAGCCTTGTCCGATTATTCTCCTAATCTTCCTCTTCTTCCTCGTCCATTCTTCTCGATGGAGCTCGCTAGCCATGGCGTTGGATATAATCCTGCAGTGAAAATGAAGCACGTAGAAGACTACTGGCTGTCGATGACTTTGAGTTCTCATCGATGAATGATGGTGAGTTCATCTTCTATAATAGGGGTATCTGACACGAGAACAGGGGTATCTGACGTGGATACGATGGTGAGTTCATGCATATGAAGTATTTGATGGAATGTCCTGCTAGTCCCTTATCGAGTCGGATAGGAGAACAAGGGTATCTGACACGGATACTAGCTCTAGATCAGTTTCATATTATGCTACATAGGTAAATTCGAACTCCTGGATTGAAGTTGTTGATTGAGTAATTGTGTCATGTTGGAATGTTGTTGATTTTTGTGGTGGGTTCAATGAAGGCCCCAACCTTATAACTGTATCCGACATGAGTATGTGTGTCTTGGAGGATAGATACGAGAGAGATAGGTCTGGTAATCAATACTCGTGTCTGAGTTTGTGTTCAGACAGTAGTTATATTGAATGAAGATCTGGCAGTAGTCATTTAATTTAACTTCTTGGTAAAAACTGGACTCTGGGCTTAGTTGGATAGTTGTTATATATTCACAGTCTTGGGTTGAGGGAGTCAGATTGTTATTTAGTCTAAATTGGTTACATTTATACTTGAAGATCAGTTTAGTAGGTTGTGGGCTAGAGTAGATGAGTCCAAGGATCTAGTTAAACAGAGGTAGGCTAAAGTTTGAACAACTGAGATTGCACATAGTATATTAGATGGGCCGGCCTGCACAAATGAGATATAGAACTTTGACAAACTCATGACTAAGTATTAAGTCGGGCCAACCCAAGCCTGGTCCTACTATTGGATTATATATTAGTTGATGCCTAGTTAATGGTAGGAAGTCTTTTGTTAGGGATTAATGAATGTTAGTAATAATTAATTAGTATAGGTAAGTGATGATAAGAGAAGTTGGTTTAGAATAATTAGTTTGTTTTGTATTATTGATTCTAGCAATAGTAAATTGTAACAGTTAATAATTTAAGGATGGTCAAGCTAGGAAAATCTCATTAATTAGATTTGGGAACATTTTAGAATGCTTTTAATTGCACTTCCCTATTTTTTAGGTGATATAGAGACATTGACAATTTCTGAAAAAGGCAACTACCTGTATCTCGATTTTACTACCACCTGCATGCATGATCACACACACTTGTTGTCATAAAACTTGTTTCACTTACTTTACTTGCTTACATGTTTCTCTTGTCGGATGGGGGACATGCTAAAATATGTTGTAGACTAATATTGGACAAATCTTGTGCCTGATAACATATTATTATATGGCTGATGTCCGTTACATGCGTGACTCATAGCATCGTCATTAGAGATGTCTAATTCATGTGTGACTGATAACATATTTATATTCTTGATACATATTTGCCCCATATGATGATGATGTCAAATTATACATGTTCACGTAGCTAGTGCATATTCTGATTATTTCATGGTTGCATGTCTTTCATTTACTCTTGCTTTACCTATTTCCTTGATATCATGTTGCTAAGTATTATTGAGTTACATTGTGCTTTGCTCCATCCCGACTGGATCGTTGATTACATATGAGATCGATCCCATAGAGTATTATGTTCAGTAGAAGGACCTAGCAGTGCAGCTCACTCCGGGTGCTCATCAAGACCTGGACTATATTATTGGGATATAGATTCTTGTATAGGATATTGGTTGGATGTACTGATTTAGGGATATGTTGAAGGTTTAGATAGCCTTTATCTTTACCAGTTTTGTACTTGGATTTTATGTAAAAGGCTGTAATAACTATATATATTGAACTGTGATGGATAGTAGTAGATATTCGAGATAGATGCTATGGTAAGATATACGATTACTAGATGATGACTAGACTAGACAGGTGACTACCATTGTTAATAATAGCATAGGCCGGGCATGAATCGATTTGTACCCGATTATTCGAAAGTGGGTCGTAACAAAGAGGTACACGTGCCTATGAATAGATATGCACGTGGGTCATCGTCTGCTACATGGCATTCCTAAACAGGAGTCAGCTGTAACCACGAACACAGTTCACTGGTGTAGGGTATAACTGGTTGCTACATCGCAGATAGTTTGGATTTTGCTGTTGGAGAAGATCTTGAATTGCTTTAAACACATTCTCTGGCATTATTAGGTCTTTGACACGTAGCATACGCCTAGTTCCACTACAACCATTAAAGCACCTGTTTGCCATTGATTGTAAAAGAACAGAACAATTATCGGAGGACTGAACTTTGACTCACAATACAAACTCGCTTGTACAAAGAAAGCCAAGGAACGAAAACCTAGGTAGAGCAATCTAAGTACAATTATTTATTTTAGATTCTGGGGGGTGACGATAGAGGCTCGAAAAAGCGACGGCAGCTCTGTCTTACTCCTTGGACGATCGGGTGCAGCCTTGGCTCTGGAGAAGAAGTACTTGGCGTTGATGAAGAAATGCTCTCTTTGTTCTCTCTGTATGCTCCTCTCTCCTTTCGATCTTTGTATTTTCTCTCTGATTCTTTCTGGATCCGGGCCGGGGGTCGTCTCTCTCTTCACTTCTTCTGTGTGTTTGTCTGTGTGTTTTGTAAGGGAATGGCACCTTGCTATTTATAAGAGTGGGAGGGCATCATTAGGGTTTTGCAATGATTGCCCATTCTCGAAAGTCGGCGGTCTAAAAATTTAATTAATCTGGGCCGTCCATCTTGTATATAATAGATTTAAGCAATTAATGTGATTGCATTAAATCTCTGTGGACAATAAATGTTGATTGCCATGAATATTCGCGACTTGTAATGGCCTGTCACGTGTCTAATTTGCTCGATTTGATTTGATCTGGGCACTTATTGCAACAAATCTGATTAGGATTTGTTAACACCCATAATTCCAGGAAGATAAGACTGCCACGTGTCTCAATCATCTTGGCAGAGCCGCAGATAAGTGGGCCGCATGAGGCTAAATGGCCGCATGAAGATAGGCAGCCGTATGTGGATGAACAGCCGCATGAAGATGGACAGCCGCATGGGAGTGGACAGCCGCATAATGATAGGCGGCCGTATACGGGATGCAGCCGCATGCTCATAGGCGGCCGCATAAAGGATACAGCCGCATGAAGATATGCGGCCACAGCCGCATGTCTTGGGATTAGATAGATTCTGCCAGCTGTTAGAAGATTTTCTCTTCTTCCCTAGGTACGCGCCATTATTTTAGTCATTATTGCCCCTTTTTGTCAGAGCTGTCATTTGTCAGAGTTGTCAGCCATCATGGTATTAAATGCAGCAAAAGACGAAGAGAAAAGCTGTTGAAAGCCATGTGGCTCCTCTCTGGGCCGTATGGAATTATTCGAGCTACATAGACTCTTGAACCGCATGGATCCCTGAGCCGCATGGGCCCTCTGAGCCGCATGGGGATCCTTGGCCGTATGAACCTTTTTTTATTCTTTTCTATGCTTCTACAAGACCCCCTTCAAAGTTTTCAATTTACAAAATTGAAATACTTTGAATAAGAAGCATGGCCATGTATAAACTCCTCTGGCCGCATAAGATGTTCTTGCCGCATGGGTGTCTCAGCCGCATGGCCATCTGAGCCTCATGGTCATTCCAGCCGCATGGCCATCTGAGCCGCATGGGCTCCTTGCCACATTTTCATGACATGTGTGCAAATCTTTTGTATTGATTGCCTTTGATTTGCTGTCAGATTTAAGGCCGCTTTTTGGGGCAGGATCCCAAGAGTTTTGGCCTTTACTTAGTCAGTTCGTCTTGATAACCGAAGAGTCGGTTTTTATGCCACATATGGATCGAAGTGCCCTCATTTTTGGCTATAAATATGAGCGTGTTCAGTCGGAGAGATTTTTTTACTCTCTCTCGTCTTCAACTTTTGCTGTCCTGATTTTCTGTCTCTGTCTTTCTTCTCCGACCGTCGGACGACCATGGCCCCCAAGTCTTCCAAAGCTGCCGCTGCAAAGGGCAAGAAAGTGGCTTCTTCGTCGGTTATGACACCTAACGTGCACCCCGACGTCCACCCTGCTTTTAAGGGTAAAGATTGGATGAAATATTGAATACTTTGAACCCTGAAAAACCATGGCTCTGTTGCATATTTTATGCACAAGCCTTCGTTCTTCATCATTATTGAACTGCCCAAGTTCAACATGATGAAGCCGCATATATTGCTTGGGCCGCATGGCCTTCTCATATCTGAACCATATGGGGCATGCCCTGTATCTGAGCCGCATGAGAAGGATTTGAGCCGCAGGAGCACTTCTAGATTTGAACCGCATGAGCTCCTAATGAATCTGGGCCGCATAAAGCTTCGCTAAGACGTGCCGTATGAGCTTATCTGCTAAATAGAACCGCATAAGCTCAACCAAACCGCATAAGCTTTATCGAAGCAGTACCGCATGAAACCTAACTGAATTTGGGCCGCATAAGGCTACGTTGAATCGAGTAGCATAAGCTCATAGGAGCCTTTTAAGAAGCTCCAAGTGTTCTCTTTTTTAACCATCTTTTAATCATGTTTCTTTTGTTCTTTCTTCAGTAAATCTGCCAGTCAATGCTGCCGGAGAACCCTTGGTGGGTTCAGCCCAATATGCCATGGGTATGCAGCTCGACAACTTGGTTCGACGTGTGTCAGATCAGCTTCCCACCGATGAGCCTTTGGAGAGGGTGAACATCATCAATAACCAGCCTTTCTACTTTCTTGGTACTATGATGAACTCGCGAAGGCTGGAAGGAGAGTATCTGAAACCAGCCTTTCTCTTCGGGGATGCTCTATCCATAAAGAACCCCCGAGTGCTGGACATTTTTGAGAGCTGGGACTTTACTGTGGACGGGGTGGAGATCTATATTCCCGAAATGGAATGTCATTTTCCCCTCTCGTGGTTCAATATGGTACCGTTAAGCTGGAGGATGGTGGGCTCCCTAACTCCAACCCAATCGGGGATGTTCGTGGGTAACATCCATTATAACAAGAATGTCGGATCAGGATATGCGAGCAGAGACTCGGTCAGTCGGAGCGCAATGGGACTGATTTAGGGTATCTTCATAAACGTATCTGGTCCCAACTTCACGTTTACTCTAGCTGATACCTTCCTGAATCAGCTCACCCGCAAGGGGTCTTATCCTGTTGGCAGGTTGTCGTTACTGAACTGGATAAACCCCATCCCTACGTGGGCCAACCTGACCTCATGGATCCTGAGGAAATACGAGTTATTCTTTCGGGAGATTGACCTCTATTATGCCATCCGGGGCACCTGTTACGGGTTATCCATTAACAAGCCGTTGTTCATGGCTCTTTTGGAAATGTATAACCGGAGGACAGGAACATTCTTCGCGCCCGGAGGGAAGTTGGGACTTGCTCTCCATGAAATGTATGCTGTTTCTAAGCTGCCATAGGGGGACGAGGCCTTCGAAGTATATACCCCGACAAACGAAGAATTCGAGGATCTGGATCGACGATTCCCGGGTTTCATTACCGTGTACCGGGAACTGCTATGCCACCACAGTATTTGTCATCGAACGGCTATCAAGAAGAACAATAGCTCAAAAGGGAACGCTTCCCATACTACGTTTTGGGTCTCGTATCTTTTCAAATTCAGTCCCTCTAGCCGAGTTTCTTCTCGAGGTCCTCAGACCCAGGAGGAGATAAACAACTTGATGTCGAATGCCAAGAGGTCGAGGTCCACCGGTGACAAGTTTGGGAGTCGCACCGACTCCTTCAGCTATTTCTACCACAGTATCCGGCAAATGTCTGAGAAAGCGCTCTTGGCCGGATTCTTGATGGTGTGGCTACGGAACTGCATAGTCTCTGGAGGGGCAGGTTCTATTGAAAGGATCAGCCACCACTTCATCCTTCCGGCCATGAAGCTGGTCTTCAGAGTCAGGCTGGCCCTTCTTTCGGCCATGGTGTGTAGCATACACCATGGCCTCCGTGCCTTTTCATCCAAAGTCATTGCTCGCGAGACGACACTGGACTTTGAACGAATAGAGCTACCTTACCATTATTTAATGGGGTGGCTATTGATGCATTATCGGTCGTTGATGAGGCCCGGAGCAGACGATGGCGTTACCGATGATGACGCTTTCCTTTTTCGATACCATCGTCAGCCTTGGGAATTCGACACTATGCCAGCCTGTCGGAGGGCGTTGGCAAGAGTAGATAGGCACGACTTCTTTGTGTCTGTTCCTCAATTTACCGCTAGAGAAGTGAGGGGTGTACATGTTGACGATATTGAACCTCCCCTCCTCTTATCTGAAAAGATGCTTCTCTGGCTGCGCAATATTCGTCCGACGCACCTGGTATATCGTTACCGTAATAACGTGTACCTGGAGCCCTACTTGCCTAGTAGGTTCTTCCACCAGTTCGGGTACAGCCAGCTGTTCTTTGATTGTCCCAGTACTTGCCTAGGCTATGAGGGCAGTGTCCATGACGGTATCAGGATGTGGCATTATTACAATACGGTTCATACCCGAGCTAGCTTCTCGGTCACCGATGCTAATATACAAGGGGAGATTCTGTACATGGCGGCCCTTTATCCTGTTGCGGCGGGCAAGCCTTCTATTAATTTTGACATGAGCACCAGCTTTATTGTCGGTACTGGCATGGCAGAGAAGCCCGAGGGATCGAAGAAGAGGAAAAAGAAGGCGAATATGGTTCCTGTGCCGGACTCGGAGTCTACTACGGTGGGCGAAGAGGATATTGAGCAGGATGCCGATGATTCGTCCTATCCCTCGGACGAGTAGGTGGGGGATCAGCCACCTATTGTGCCGGATGACATGGTTGCGGGGCAGCTACCTGCTGTGCCTGGTCCTTCGCACAAGCAAAGCAGGCGTATGTCTACTGATGATAGCATAACCTACTCCATGAAGCAAGCTGCGGTAAGACGCCGCAGGCTATTTATTGATGATGTTGGCGCTGTTTCTGAGGTGATTTAAATTTCAACTACCTTTTCCTTCTTTTTCTAAACTATGGCCTAATCATTTTCTTTTGCTCTTTATAGGCGTCAGAGGAGTCGGTTTCTCGGGATCCGACTGCTGAGGTCGATCCGGTCCTGACCACTTTGGTCAATGATATGTACGTCACTATCATCTCTGCTGGAGTCCTTCCGGAGGTGGCTGAGGAGTCCCACCTTGTTGAGACCTCAACCCACGGGGGCGGGGCTCTACTGCACCTATTCCTGAGACAGCTGAATTTTAATGGGGTGATGCTGAACTGGCTGGCTCCTTTTCAGGGGCGGCGGGGGCAGAGAAATCGGTTGAATTCAGCTTGAAAGTCGCGGGAGAGGAGACTACGTCAGCTGTGAGCGAGCTGCGGCCTCCCTGCTCCTTCCCTGGTAAGATAAGCCGAATCTTAACTTGTGAGGATGCCTATCTGCTATATCAACACATCCTTCGGGTTACGTCGATTGATGGTTGCTTTGGACGTACAGGTCCTGCCCCTTTATTGTCGGTGACGAACAATATCGGAATGGACCTACCGGAGGGGATCTGATGGGAGCACGTGTGCCTCATTCTCTTCCAACCTATATTGAGGGGCCTCCGGCTGGGCCGAGTTCGGGGGCCTAAGTGGTAGCACAGCCGGGGCCGAGAACAATGCTTTCTACGTCCTCCTCTGCGAATATGGTTTCGGGGGTTAACCTTTCCATATTGCCAAGTATCCAAGCTCTTCGAGCGGCGGAAGAGGAGCTAGCTGCTATTCATGCGTCTTTTCGTACAGAATTTATTTTCTTGATGGCAGGGATGGCAAGTTCCGATGCTACTCCTTTGTCACTGCCAGCCACACTTCCTTTGATGCCGTCCTCTACAGATGTTTTGGATGAAGTGCCACAGGATGTGGTTGACAGCTTTTACCGCCACCTGAAGAGAGGGGTCGAGGCAGCTGTGGAGAGGGGGACTCCCTTTGCTATGGCCCGTCAGTACGCCATCCTTAGAACACTCCCTGGTGGGGCAGGGCTAGCTGCGCTTCTGGGGCCCAAACTACTAGAGGCTGATCGACTTGTGACCCAGTTTCACGTGTTGCGGCAAGCTGATTTGTCTACGGCAATAGATCAAGAGCACACTTTCCTCATAACCGCGATGAAGAAGGTGAGGCTTGCTCGGAAATCGATCAAGCCGACCATACTGAAGGAGTTTCCTTATAACCGCGATGGAGAAGGTAAGGCTTGCTCGGAAATCGATCAAGCCGACCATACTGAAGGACCGCCGTGATCTGTTCCAGTTATACGATCAATTGAGTCGTAGAAATGAAGATTGTACAGCTCGAGAAGCGACCGCCTCCCGTGGGATAATCGACACCAGGGAGCAGATCCTCGAACTCCATAGAAAGCTGGCCTTTCTAGAGTCTGAGCTCAAAGCCACCCGTGCCGAAAAGGGACTTATTATGTAGGAGGCTGACAGACTTAGTCGAGCTTCTGCCAATCTGAAGCTCATCCTGAAGAAGATGGAAGATGGCTGGCAGGCACATATGTATTTTGATGATGCAGAACGGTTGTCACAGGAAGCGGAGCGCCGAGCTAAGCAGCGGATTGAACGGGAGACCGCCTTGGTGAAGAACCGCCTTCTGGAAATATGTAATGCCAAACCATAGTCGGCCTTTTCTTCTTTTATTATGTTCTTTTTGAGGGTGACATGGTCCCAGAACATGCAATGCTTTTTGGCTTCCAAGTAAAAGAGTATACTTTATTCTATCCTTTATCTGTACTGCTTGTTGTGCTTGTGGTGTTATGGTGATGTTTGCCCCGCATGGGAGACTTGTTTGTGGACCTGTTACCCTTGGCATACCTTGGTTTTATATACGGATAACAAGTTTGATTGGGGATACCTAGAACAGTTCCATGGTAAGGTGATCATGGATGTTCCGGGTATCGGGAGAAAGAATGCCATGGAGCAGCTGGGCTCCCGGGGCATGATGAGGAATGATGGGCCTGTACTAAGAAACTTAGCAAAGGACATTTGTGGGCCTATTATCCTAGGCGTAACCTGACTTAGGATACGGATAATAGGATGAAAGGGAACCGACATACTTACTCAGAGGTAATGAGGACATGGCAAGTATGGGGGTTTTACCGCGGAGTCTTCCTACTCAGAGGTAATGAGGACATGGAAGGAGTGGACTCAACGGAGGATATTTGTGGACCTATTATCCTTGGCGTACCCTGGTTTAGGATATGGATAATAGGATGAGAGAGAACCAACATACTTACTCAGAGGTAATGAGGATATGGCAAGTACGGAGGTTTTACCGCGGAGTCTTCCTACTCAGAGGTAATGAGGACATGGTAGGAGTGGACTCAGCAGAGGATATTTGTGGACCTATTATCCTTGGCGTACCCTGGGGGTTTTTTTGGTACAGATAATAAGTCGAGGGAGGACCAATATATTTACCCAGAGGTAATGAGGACATGGTAAATATGAGGCTTTCTTCGATGGAGCCTTCCCACCCAGAGGTAATGAGGACATAGTAGGAGTGGGCTCCATGAAGGGGTACATAGGGCGACTCAGAGGTAATAAGAACATAGAAGTTCAATGTAAAGGGGTGTTTTGTTTTTGGCGGAAGTGAAACGACTCAGAGGTAATATCGACGTGGTCGTTATGCAAATTTTGTGGATCCGTTACCCTTTTTGTGTACTGAGAGTACGGGTAGTGGATAATGAGGGAGGAGCTCTTTCAGAGAAATAAGTTCATAGGTATGATCAAACGTGACTTACTACCAAAAAGAGTGACCGGAATGTGAGTTCAGAGGCACCTGCGGGTACATAACTCGATAATCTGGGAGAGTTGAAATGTGAGTTCAGCGGTAACGGCGGGTACATAACTCGATAATCTAGAATTTGGAAATGTGAGTTCAGCGGCACCAGCAGGTACATGACTCGATAATCTGGAGTGTTATGGATGTTAGTTCAGCGACACCAGCAGGTACATGACTCGATAATCTGGGATTTTTGTGAATATGAGTTCAGCAGTACCAGCGGGTACATGACTCGATAATCTAGAAAATATCATTTAGACATAATATTTCTTCAGGAACTTGCCATTGACGGGCAGCATGAGCAAGTCTCCATTTTGTTTTGCGAGGCGGTAAGCACCGTTGGAGAATACGGCGTCGATAATAAATGGACCTTTCCATTTTGGCTGGAATTTGCTGGTGGTTTTGTGAGTCATGACCATCGGCCTCTGAACTGTCAGAACGAGATCACCCACTTGAAATGTTCTGATTTTAACCTTCTTGTTAAAAGCTCCGGAGATGCGTGCTTGGTATAGCTCGATTCGTTGCTGAGCCAAGAGACGCTTTTAATCTAAGGCCTCCAACTCTTGTAGTCGGCGACGGTAGTTATCGTTCGTCGTCAATTGATAAGTGAGAGCGATACGGAGCGAGGGTATTTGAGTCTCCAATGGGAGAACCGCCTCACTCCCGTACACCAGGAAGAATGGTGTGTTCCCTGTGGCTGTTCGGACTGTGTTATGGTACGCCCATAAGCATTTACTAAGCTTTTCGTTCCAGTCGCGTTTGTTGGATGATACGAACTTCTTGAGAAGTTTGATGATTGTTTTGTTGAATTCTTCTGCCAACCAATTCGCCGCTGGGTTGTATGGTGTTGAAGCAATATTCTGGATACTGTGCTTGTCGCAGAACCGATAGATGGCATGGCTTGCGAATTGCAGACCATTATCGTGGATGATCCTTCGGGGCAGTCCAAAGCGATAGATGACGTGATGCTTGAGAAAGCTGATCATGTTTGAAGTCTTGACTTCTGCAAGCGGAACAGCTTTCGCCCATTTAGAGAAGTAATCTGTGATTGTAAAGCGATGTCCTCGGAAAGAAGGTGGGGCGATCGGACCGATGATATCCATTCCCCATGCTTCGAATGGCCAGGACGCTATCGTCGGATATAGAAATTCGGATGGTTGGTAGATGAAGTCCGCGTGGACTTGGCAGGCTTTGCACTTTCTTTCATAGTCTATCGCATCTGCTACCATTGTGGGCCAATAGTAGCCCATTCGGCGAAGGCAATCTTACAATTTTGGGCCAGGCTGATGGTCTCCGCAAACACCGTCATGAGCTTCGCGTACGACTTCTTTGGCTTCTGCGTTTGACAGACATCGAAGCAATAATCCATCGTAGGATCGGCGATACAGCATTTTCGTCTCTGTATCGTAGAAGAATCTGAAAGAATGCCTTCTGATAGAGGTGGCTTCCTTTGGGTTCTTGGGCAGAACGTCATAGACTACGAAGTCAATGAAGGGTTGTCTACAGTCTGGGACTTCGTCGATCGTCTGAGCAGAATAATTCGCCACGAATTGAATATTATTCTTGGAATAGACCATTTTATGGCCTATCACATCCACCGATTGATGAGCATAGTTCGGAACTGCTAGGGAAGCAGCAAGGCCTGCTAAGGCATCGGCTTCGATATTTTGTAGTCTGGAGACGTGTTCGATGAAGAACCCTTCTAATGACGAGATGATGTTGATCGCTATTTGTTGATTGGAGATCATGTCTTCATGGCAAACTTCATATGAACCCCGGATCTGATTGACAATTAACTGTAAATCGTCGTATGCTTCAAAATATTCTACCCCCAACTCTCTTGCAAGTTGGAGGCCAATGACCAAAGCGTTGTACTCGGCCACATTGTTAGAGCAGGGTTCTGTGAGGGAGTAAGCGCGATTGATCACCAATCCGGAAGGAGAAACCAACACCACCCCGACTCCGACGACGATGTTGCCCTTAGGTCCGGTCCTTGACGCGTCGTCGAAGAACATTCGCCATATATCATCGTGAGAGGTTGCATGCGAATCGGCGACCACATCTGGGATTCCTTCATATATTCAGGACGACTCCGAGCCTAGGTGGGCTGCCAAAAAGTCTGCCAGGGCTTGACCTTTAACAGTCTTTTGTGGGACGAAGATCATATGGTAGGGGGACAGCAATATTGCCCATATAGCAAGGCGAGAGCTGAGTACCCCTGGTTTCGTCATGAGGACCCTGAGGGGGTTGACTCGTGAGATCACATGTATGGTTTGTCCCGTGACATAGTGTCGCGTCTTTTGACTGGCGAACACTAGGGCGAGGCATTCCTTCTCCACGGCGGTATATCCGTGCTCTGGCCCGATCATCATTCGGCTGAGGTAATATATAGCTTGCTCATGGCCTGCCTCATTGTTTTGTGCTTGCAGAGGGCCGAGGTTATGCTCTATTGCTCGTACATAGAGCAGGAATGGTTTTCCAGCAACCGGGGCCACCAGGACCGGAGGGTACGACAAATATTCTTTGATGCTGTCGATTGCATGCTGACATTCTTCGTCCCATACGAATGAGACGCCCTTCTTTATGAGATGGGTCAATGACCGACATTGCCCGGAGAGGTTAGAAATGAACCTCCTGATGTAAGCTAACCTCCCTTGGAGGCCTCGGAGTTCTCGAAGATTTCTCGGGGGACCCATCTCCATGATTGCCTTTGTCTTCTCAGGGTCTATGTGGATACCCTGGGCGGTAATGATAAAATCGAAGAACTTTTCGCTGGATACGCCCAAGAAGGATTTTGTGGGATTCATCTTCAGGTTGTGTGCTCGCATCAGGTCGAATACCGTCCTCAGATCCTGGAGGTGGTCACCCTTACAGCGACTCTTAACGACGATGTCATCGACATAGCACTCCACGGTCTTGCGCAAGTGATCCCTGAAGATGATACTCATAGCTCTTTGATATGTGGCACCAGTATTCTTTAAACTGAAAGGCATGACTGTGTAGTAGTATGTGCCAATCGGTGTTCAAAATAATGTATGCTTTTCATCGTCAGGAGACATCTTGATTTGGTTGTACCCCAAGAAACCATCCATGAATGACATGCGTTCGAAGCCGCATGTGTTGTCGATCATGATGTCTGTGATAGAGAGAGAAAATTCATCTTTGGGACATGCCTCATTTAGATTACGGAAGTCGATGCAGATTCGAATCTTCCTATTCTTCTTGAGGACCGATACTATATTGGCGACCCAGTCCGGATGTTGCTCCTCGCGTACGAAGCCGCTGGCTATGAGTTTGTAGACTTCGACTTCGATTGCATCCATAATGCCTGGACGAAAGTGTCGTTGTTGTTGTTTAACTGGCTTTGCATCTGGCCGAATGTTGAGTTTGTGAAGAGCAATATCTGGATTTAACCCAGGCATATCTTTATAGCTCCAGGAGAACACATCAATGTATTCTTTGACGAGTTCCAGTAGCGATTCTTGCTCTCCGTTTGTCAAGCTTTTACTGACAAAGATAGGTTTTGGAGAAGATTCGTCGCCGAGATCCACTTGTATGACCTCATCTTCAGTAGAAGGCTCTCTCTGTTTGAACCGCTTTTTCTATTATGCATCCAGCTGTTGGGCCTACGGCTATAACTCGAGGAATTCAGAAATGTCTTCATCTTCTTCGTAAGCGTCGAGGAATGCCATATTGACTGACAGGACTTATCTGAATACGTCTCCGATGCTAGCATCCGAATAAGAAGTTGGCGACCCGATTGAACGTGAATGCCAGTCGCATTCCTCATCTGAACTTTAAGGGGTCATTGTGGGCATAACATACCCTAATCCACATCGGGTCTTGCTGTAGTAGTCCTGCGGTTTGCCAGCCGAGACTGGTGGCTTTAAAGGTAATCGTCGACCAGTGCCGTAGTTCAAGCCTGGCGTAGTCTCCAGATCATACCCCTGTTTTTTGCATGTGGTATTTGGATTGCGGGCTATAAAGATACAGAGGCGGTCTTCCGACATCTGATTCAAGATCGACCTTCTCTATGGTAAAGATTTGTGGGTCATCCTTCCGGCCGAAGATAATTGGATGGTCCCCTCCCTCGATTATGCGGTAAGCGTCTTCCACTGGAGTAAGCTGGTTTACGGTGTACACATTTGTCACCTATGTGTGTAGGTGAGTGCCTATACCGTGTTCCATAGCATATATTGTACAAAGCTTATTAAGCTCGAGGTAGTTCAAAGATAGCCCTTTATTGATGAAGTAAGGTATCTTTTCTAGAGGGATTACATCATCTACGGAGGGAACATCAGTGTGGGCAGCCACATACTTGGCTAGCTCTGGTTCTTCTCCGGCCACCCCCTGTATAAATGAAGACTGAGAGGATGACCTGGACAGCTTGCTCGTCAGGGGTTCTGCCGGTGGAGCAGAACGTAGAGTCGTTGGAAAACTAGCGCCCCCCAGTTTGGTACTCGATACTGGGCGAGGAGTTGTTGGCTCGCTAGAAGCCCCAGACCTTGCATCGGGGGTGACGACTCTTTTTGGTAAGGCGTATCGTTATTGGCTTGTTGAAGGAGTTGAGCTTCTCCATTTGTGGTTGACCGTCTCTAGGCAGCCTGATCGTCAGTGGCTCCGTTGTGGGTCTGGGCGCTTGGTCGGACCTTGGCAGCCGGATTATCATTTGCTCTTCTTGTGCCGAGAGGCTGATTGTGTCCTTACGCAGAGTGGCTGTAAGGGGCGGGGACTTGCTAGGTTTGCGAGCTTGGAGGTGGATCGTCAGAGGTTCTTCTGATCCTGTGGTTGTCTCGGTACGAGCTTGCGTATCTCCTTCACCAAGGTGTCTTTTTGACTTTTCGTATAGGCAAGAGTCTGAGTAGTAGGATTCGACCTCCTTAAAGGGATCGATGTCGGCAAATTCTGTCCTCATGAAGCCGTGTTTGTCGATATACTTGAAGCACTGATGCAGAGTAGAAGGAACGATCATGTAATCGTGTATCCAAGGGCGCCCCAAGAGGATGTTGTAGGAAGTGTCTGCGTCTATGACGTAACAGGTTATTTCTGAGTGAAGATCGCCAATTTGGCACTTCAAGCGAATCTTCCCAATCGGGTAGCCCCTGTCCGAATTTAAACCGCTGATGGCGGTACTTGTTGGTGTCAGACGATGCATAGAAATACGGAGATGATGTAACAAACCCTTCGGGATAATGCTTATAGAAGAACCAGGATCAATGTGCATTCGATCCACCTTTACGTCGCCGATGTATCCAAGGTAATATAACGGGAGATCGTGCAGGTTAGTTTTTATGAGCATATCCTGCGGAGTAAAGACAATGTTGGACATCGCTCCTGTACAAGCGCTATCTTGGAGATCTGCAGACGGGCTCTCTCCCGTGAGGTTGACCTGAGCCAGATAGGTGTCGGCATTCTGGAGTGCATCGCTCAAAGCCGCGCAAACATCCTTTGAGAGTCTCAGGAGCTCGTATAATGACAATTTGGCCGGTGTGTTGGACATTTGCGCCAAGATATCGAAGTTGTAGGGCCTCTCCAGCCCCTGCGGTGCCTCTTTTCGGAGGGATTTGTCAAAGCGAGTCTCCTTCGGCCTAGGCTTGTCGGTCGTCGGAGGCTGAGAAGGTCCCGGAGCGTCAGTAGTAGCTGGCTGATGATCTTTAGCCGAGTTATCAGCCACAGGTTGGGATTGTGCCCCAGACCGGATAACGACAGCTGTGGCTTCTTCGACATTCACCGAAATTGTGCGGCAGGATCTCACTTTTCCACTCTTTTTCTTGCGAATGGAAGGGGGTGTGGATTGAGTCACTTCGAGTACCAGGTCCGGATGGACCCACATGACCTTCTCCCATGATGTGGTGAGGGACACTAGACCAGCTGCCTGATCTCGGGGAGGTGGAAGATTAGCAATCTCTATTGTCGCCAGAGGGATGGGGACCATACTGTCTTGAGTTTTTGTTGGAGGGAAGCTGCCAAATTGTACTGATACCATATTGGTTGCCACGGTTACCTCTTCGAAATCGATTGCCAGAGCATTCGAATCGATGAGGTGTTGGATGTATCGTTTCAGTTGGTAGCAGTCGTGTGTAGCATGGTGGACGTAGCGGTAGTAATGGCAGTACTTTGGGCTCTCCATTTCTGCCGACCGAGGTTCCTGTCTTGCCGAAGGGAGCTGAATTCTGTCTCCTTGTATGAGCATATCCAAGATGCGCTTGACGTGGCCGTCCTCGAAAGAGTAGGTAATTTGCGACCATTGTTTGTCTGCCGACTTTGACTCAGGTTTCTGCGCTGTGTCGGCCACCATAGCCTGCTTGCCCTTGTTGTCCTAATTGTTCGCGGAGCTACCCCCATTGTTATTGTTGGCATTAGGACGCCTGCCCTTGTCCTCTCCCTCTGAGATATGCAATCCCAGTTGGCGAGCCTTCTTCAACCATTCTTCGGCGCTAGTGGCACTGATGATAAATGTCTTCTAGTCCTTGAATTGACTTTTACCCATCCAGAGGCTGATTGTTGGAAGCAGTCTCTTTTGGCATATTTTAATTAAGGAGGAATCCGGATTACCGGACGGTAGCTTCATGGCGGTTCGACAGAACCGCTCAATATAGGTCCTGGTCAGCTCTTTCTTTCCTTGAACGACGTCCATGAGGGTGGACATTGTGATATCCTGTCCTACTTCATAGAATCTCTCCAAGAATATACGCTTCAAGCTGGCGAAGGAGTGGATGCAGTTGTCTGGCAAGTTGTGATACCAGTCGAAGGCGACCCCTTCCAATGCCCCAATGAATAATCGTCTAAGGATGGCATCGTCATGGGATAGATGGTCGGTAGTGACCTCGAAGTAAGTGATGTACCGACTTGCAGAGGTCTTCCCATCATATGGATTGATGTAGAATGGTTTATATTTTGGTAGGAAGGGAACATCTCTCCACGCAGTAGGATACGGTTGTCGTATCTTGAGGTCTTGGCAGTTTTCTCGGGCATGGAACATGGCCCGGAGCTCTTGGACCTCTCTTCTTGCCTCCCTGGCTTCGTCTGTAGCAGTAGGAGCCGACATTTCAGGAGAAATATTGCCCGAGTTTGGTGCCGCTGAGTTTGAGTCTGCATTGACCACGGGGCCCAAATTTGTTTAGCCAGGCGTCCCTCCTTGCAGAGTAGGGAGGGCTGCTTTGATCTCGTCCACGGATTTGACCAAAGTGTGCAGTATGGCCTCCAGAGTATCGATGCGTTGGCGATCACTGGGACCATCCTATTCGTCGTTTGTCATGAATGCTGTCCTGACATGAGTAGAAGTGGAAGGGACGGTGGATGACGTACACTCTGAATCATACCCCTGTAATGAGAAGCCATCGGGGTATGTGGGAATGTCTTTCTCTGGTTCGGACTCAGAAGGAACAGTACCCCAGCTTCCGAGTTTGCCTCATCTTGGAAATTGTGAACGTCCTCGGAGACGCCGGGGTTTCTTGCATCTGATGGGAGAGTTGTTTCCTCCAGCTCGTCTTCTTGGAACATCGGATTGTCATGGAGGTTCGGAGGAGTGCTACCCCCAGTTCCAGCAACCCCCAGCGATGTGGACGATGAATCTCCTACTGTAGCAGATTTCGTCTTTGAACGGGTATCTTGGAAAACTCCGGTGGTGGGCACCCGCTTAGACGGCAGTCTCTTAGTCATAGTAGTTGAAATCTTCGGGCTGGAAACATTTGCCTTCTTCCCTCTCCCATCGGCAGAGATTTTCTGAGCAGAGTTGTAGGAGACGACGGAGGTGCCTCATCTTCTGAACATAGTTGTTGCAGTCTTTGGAAGACGGACTGCCGGTCTTCTCATGCGTCGCGTTATTGTAACAGCAGTTGATGATGACTTGGGTGCAGTGACATCCGTGGGAGGACTCTTTGTACCCCGAGGTACCTTCTCTTTTCTTGCGTTTGTGGAGGATAGCCTCACGCAAGTCAGATGGGTCCGGAGCGACCATGTTTTCTCCTTAGATTTTGGGAGACTTTTGGGAATCTCTCTGTCCGTTTGCCACCAGGGGCTGGACTCGAGTGGTTCTGTACAACCTCCCATCAGAGGCCCGTATAACAGTATGTGGAACGCTCGGATGGTCAGAGGTCGAATCAGCTGACCGAGCTTGCCAAGCTCGTGCTGCCCTAGATTTCTTCACTCTAGTGCGTGAAGGCACATAGTAGGAAGAGTCTAAGTGGTGCTGGAGAGAGTCAGACATGTCTTCATGGGAGCACAAGAGATCAGGACCATAAGAGAGGCGGTCGAAGACAGAGCCGCGTGGAGTAGGCGGCATGTGGCTGGAATCAATAATCTTTATGCGGCTAACAGTAGTAGCCGCATGGGCTTTCTTTATGCGGCTAGAAGTCTCAACCGCATAGGTCTTCTCCATGCAGCTGGAAATCCTGGCCGCATGAGTGTTATGCATTTGGCTGGCAGTTTCGGCCGCACGGTCATCATTCATGCGACTGGCAATCTTGGCCGCATGAGTCTTCGTTTTGTGGCTAGTGCCTTTGTTCGATTTCTTACTGGAGCACATAGAATCACTCTTTGCCCCTGTAAGTCCAGCATCGTAGTTCTTTCCTCTGTCGGACTTGGGGATAGCAGAGTCCTCTATGGCTTGAAGTGGGACCACATGAGAGTCACCTTCGCCGTCTTGGGCAACAGAGAGTACTCCGTCCAGAGCTTAGGGATGAGCAAATGACTTTGGCCTCCACTCCCTACGAGCCTTCTTTATGCGGGTTTGCTTCTGGACCGGGCAAGCGCTTCCTTCAGAGAGCATTTCTTCAAATACCTGTTGGTCAAAGCGGACGACCATCTTCTGTTGTATGGAGCCAAGTTTGGCTGCATTCGATTGCATCACCAACTCCTCAGCCATGGAGAAGTTTGTCCCTAGCAGAGTCGCCATCGTGTTTGCCATTGATTGTTAAAGAACAGAACAATTATCGGAGGACTGAACTTAGACTCATAATACAAACTCGCTTGTACAAAGAAAGCCTATGGACGAAAACCTAGGTACAACAATCTAAGTACAATTATTTATTTTAGATTCTAGGGATGACGATAGAGGCTCAGAAAAGCAACGGCAGCTCTGCATTACTCCTAGGACGATCGGGTGCAGCCTTGGCTCTGGAGAAGAAGTACTTGGCATTGATGAAGAAATGCTTTCTTTGTTCTCTCTGTATGCTCCTCTCTCCTTTCGATATCTGTATATTCTCTCTCTGATTCTCTCTTGATCCGGGCCGGGGGTCGTCTCTCTCTCCTCTTCTGTGTGTATGTCTGTGTATTTTGCAAGGGAATGGACCTTGCTATTTATAAGAGTGAGAGGGCATCATTAGGGTTTTGCAACGATTGCCCATTCTCGAAAGTCGGCGGTCTAAAATTTAATTAATCTGGGACGTCCATCTTGCATATAATAGATTTAAGCAATTAATGTGATTGCATTAAATCTATGTGGACAATAAATGTTGATTGCCATAAATATTTGCGACTTGTAATGGCCTGCCACGTGTCTAATTTGCTCGATTTGATTTGATCTGGGCACTTATTGCAACAAATCTGATTATAATTTGTTAACACCCATAATTCCAGGAAGATAAGACTGCCACGTGTCTCAATCATCTTGGCAGAGCCGCAGATAAGTGGGCCGCATGAGGCTAAATGGCCGCATGAAGATAGGCAGCCGCATGGGAATGAACAGCCGCATGAAGATGGGCAGCTACATGGGAGTGGGTAGCCGCATACTGATGGGCGGCCGCATAAGGGATGCAGCCGCATGCTGATGGGCGGCCGCATAAAGGATGCAGCCGCATGAAGATGGGCGGCCGCAGTCGCATGTCTCGGGATTAGACGGATTCTGCCAGCTGTGAGAAAATTTTCTCCTCTTCCCTAGGGACGCGCCATTACGTCAGTCATTATTGTCCCTTTTTGTCAGAGCTATCATTTGTCAGAGTTGCCAGCCGTCAGGGCATTAAATGCAACAAAAGACGAAGAGAAGAGCTGTTGAAGGCCATGTGGCTCCTCTCTGGGCCGTATGGAATTATTCGAGCCGCATAGACTCTTGAACCGCATGGAACCCTAAGCCGTATGGGCTCTCTGAGCCGCATGGGGATCCTTGGCCGCATGAACCTTTCTTTATTCTTTTCCATGCTTCTACAACACCCACGTCTAGAAATTACTGTCCTAGGTGGCGTGATGTACATATTGGGAGAGAATTATAATTGTGGGGGTAGAAGCACGCATGCTTGAAAGTGACTTAGAGGGGCACACACCTAAGTTTGATCAGACAGCATACGCCTGAATTTAATCAAGCATTACGTGCCTATCTACACTGTTTCCAACGAGAATGAACTTCGACTCATGTGTTTATTTTTTGTACGAGAATCGAAGAGTCGAATTAAAGACTCGAGAGGAGTTAAGCTCATTAAATCAGCCTCGAAGAGAGCAACTAAGAGTCATAGATAGGGCTGTAAGAGATTAGGCTCGCCTGTATAAGTGAGGCACGTTTAGAAGGAGGGACGTACGTTTAGCGATGCATGAGTAGCCCAAGTAATCATGATTTTGGTCTATGTGTCGTGGCCATCTTTTGTGCATAGATCGAGGCATTCTATCCAAGAGGGCATAGGTAACATGACTCCTAAGTTAGGCATGACCATCATGCTACTTTGATTGTGCGTGGATAGCTCATCGCCTAGGTGTGGCACAATAAGCATGAGGCTTTAATGAGGCGTGGGCAGCTCAATACCTAGGAGATATGCTAGGTCACTCCTCTCTCTGAGTGCGTGACCCATGCTTCTACACTATGGAGATTGCCTCTACGTTTCGAATGGAGAGCTTAGGTAAGATTTGGTGATAGTGGCACACAGTTTACCATATTCCATTCATCCAGGAGGGACAAAGATGTACATAGACTTAAGGAAGCATTATTGGTGGCATGGAATGAAACGAGCGATAGTACAATTTAAAGCGAAATGTTTGGTATGTCAGCAAGTTAAGAATAAAAATCAGAGGTCAGTAGGATTGCTGCAACCGTTATCCATTCCGGAGTGAAAATGGGATCATGTTATAATAGATTTTGTGACAGGATTTTCGAGGAGCACGAGTGGTAGAAATTTAGTTTGGGTTATAGTAGATCGACTCACAAAGGCAGCCCATTTCTTGTCTTTAAAAGTAGGCCAATCTATGGAGGTGTTAGCCGAGATGTATGTGAACAAATCGTACGGCTACACGGAGTGCCAGTTAGCATTGTGTCTGACAGAGATTCGAGATCTACTTTACATTTTTGGAGGAGCATGAAGGAGAGCCTCGGTACAAGGCTGAAGTTCAGTACATCATATCATTCGCAGATAGATGGACAGTCAAAACGTACCATACAGACCTTAGAAAATATGCTGAGGGCATGCATGCTTGATTTTAGAGGTTCATGGGAGGATCATCTTTATTTGGTTGAATCTTCTTATACTAACAATTATCACGCTAGTAACCAGATGGCACAATCGAAGCCTTGTTTGGAAGGAAGTATCGTTCTCCAGTATATTGGAGTGATATTAGTGAGCGAAAGATATTGCAAATGGAGTTAATGGTTCGTACTGTGGAGAATGTGAAGCAAATATAAGGACATTTATGAGTAGCACCGCAGAAGTATTAGGCAGACAATCATTGTCGACCATTAGAGTTTCAGCCATGAAAATATGCATTTTGAAATATTTCTCCTACCATAGGGACAATTAGATTTGGAGAAAGAGGGAACCTTAGTCCGAGTTATATCAGGTTATTTGATGTTCTAGAGAGAGTTGGATAGGATGCTTACAGACTTTCATTACCACAGACCTTGGAAAGTATTCATGACGTATTTCATGTATCTCAATTGAGGAGATATGTGTTATATTCCAGTCACATTTTTTATCACTCTGAGATTACTATGGGGTCGAGCCTGTCTTACGAACAGTAGTCAGTAAAGATTTAGACCGTCGAGAGAGGCTTATGGGGCCAGACCATTCCTTTAGTTCGTGTCGCATGGAGGCATCGCACACCTGGCTAGTTGACTTGGAAATGCGAGGATGCGATTGGAGAAGATTTTTCTCATATCTTTATGGGATTAGGTATATTTTTTTAATTAGGCATGATTGATTATTTTTATATTATTGTGCATTTAAATTTCGAGGACAAAATTTTTTATGGTGGAGAGATTGTAAGCCCTCTGAATTTTACATATATTTTTAAGTTATATTTTAAATATAAAATAGATATTATATATATTCCTACTATTATTTATGATCATAATAATTGCTTTTCTATAGCTTTAATTTTTTAGCACAAAAATATCAATCTCTAGAAACTTCTTTCATGAGTTTTGATATAGACGAGTTTTGCTTCAATTTGATATATCAAGACCCACTCAAGCATGTTCTTTTGTATTCTATTTTTGTCGCATAACTTTCGGGTCATCTTAGACCAAATGATTTTCTACGGTAAAATTTATCGTACTTTCCAACTTAATTCTTGGACTCGACATCGATCCAACCTAAACTATCTAATATATGGTTTTGACATATTTTGAGTCTAATACACACATTCCAATAGTATCCCACTCAATTGAGTTCTCATGTGCTACTTCTTTTCAAATGGCACATGATAGCCATTTATAGTCATTTTGGTGTTCAATTCGAATAATTGTTTGGACTCAACCTAGCTCAAACTACTTAGTGGGACCTTTCCTAGGTTCCTAAAACCATTTATACATATATTTTATTGATTTGTGTCAATTAAAAAGCATCCATGTATTCAAAGATTTATTGAATATTATTTCAAAATATAATATTTCCAAATAAGGAAACCTACTAGCCCACCTTGCCATGTTAGTTGATTGGTTGACCAAATGTCCACCATATTAATTCAAACTTCATCCATACAAACCCTAACACCTAGGAGAACAATACCTTATATATATATACCCCGCAATGGCCGGCCAACCTTTCCCCATCCATACAAATACGACCCATCTCCCATTATCGGCTGATGGCAAGAACTCCCATGGCCAAACCCCAAAGCCCCTCTCTCGTCAATTCTTGAGCACTTCATCACCACTTCCATGAATCCCTCAACTTGATCTTCCATCCTAGCATTCTTAGTATCATATTTTGGACTTTATAGTGGTGTACAACCCATCCAAAGTGGCAAAAACCAATTATTTTTAGTCTGAATTCAGCAGTAGGTTGGTGACTTCTAAATAGGTTTTAAATATTTTTCTCATCTATTTTGCCTGAAACAAAAACTAGTAGATATACCTATGTGTCTACTTTGATGTCCAATTTCTAACTCACCCTGTTCCACTCAGTTTGGTCGTGGCATCCGTTGCACTAAAGTTGGTCCAAATTTGACCCATTTTGGTGCAAGGATCTTTTCGACGACTTTTGAACTCGTTTGATCTTGAAAAAAAATCCTCGGTAATGTCTCTACCATCACTCATAATCATCATGTAATGTTCCTTGATCATATTTGCAATTATTTCATGCGTCTATGGTTCTCATCCTACAAGTTTTGCGGACAACGAAACACCACCGCAACCTACCTATTTAATTTCAAATCTTTATAGTAGTTTAATAGGATGTAAATATGATTTATTTAGATGAAAATCATATTTTCTTTGAAATATTCTGATTATTCCCCGAATATATATTCGTTTACATTTTTCTATTGAATCGCTTTCCAATTGGAACCTCTCTGGCATGATGGTGTTGATAGATGGAAACAGGGCCAAGGATCGTGGGGCATCGACGGGGCTCCAGAAACGGGGCTCCCGATCCAGACCCATATATATATATATATATATATATATATATATATATATATATATATATATAGACATATAAAAAAAAATATATATATATATATATATATAGACACACACAAACACACCATATTTTCTAGAATTTAAAGTCATGCTTATGATATATAAATTTAATTTTACTATTATAACTTCTTGTTATACATAGTGGCATTACTAGTATGTACTAGTTGACTATTTTATGACTAGTTGGGTCTATATAATGTAGGTATAAATATGGTAAGTCTTGTGGTGATATTTATTTAGTTTATTTTATAATTCTAGGACTTTGTGATCATTTGACTACGGAGGTTGGAGCTGGACCGATATTCTATACTTTGTGATCATTTGACTCCTTGCTACTTCTTGTACTGTTAAAATACTTGGATTGTTGTTGTGCCTAAAAATAGATGTGTTAGTAAAGTACATGCAAGCTTGACTTGGCTGCTATTTATGGGATCATCGGTATAGTAGTGCGTGTATGATTTAGAGGTTAGAAGACTCTGCCATTAGCAATGAAGTTATTTCAATAACTTATTTAACTGGACAAATTTTATGACACGACACTATGAGTGAGATGACATTGTGTTGCACTAGCTTACACATTCGGCTAGCTACCGGTGCGAGCGGTTCGTGTGTCGGTCCATATACTGATTAGATTGAGTCTAGTTAGTAACTTGCATAGAGATGTAGACTGTCCGAATCATGGATCTTATTTGAGCAAGACGTGGGAGGGAAAGACTATTAGTAGACGTATGGGACAGACAACTACACATCAGCCTCAGTGTGCCATGTAATAGACTATACTAGTGGATATATCCGGTAGCGGCCACGGATAAGAATGTGGTACGGTCGAAAAAGTATGCTAGTTTATATTTTGGCATTGGTTGATGTTAATTCTACTCCATTACCTACCCATACGGCCGAAACTCGTCTTCGACGTACATTCACATAGATGTATAGTTTACCCAGTTTTTATTCTCATATTCATATTGTTGCTCGTTATTTTATATCTTATTACGTCCCTCTGATGACCTGGTCCTTATCTAGATCCTAATGAGCATCTATATCCTACTACTTACGGATGATGTACACTACAAGAAAAATCCCTTTTACAACATTCCATCTACAACACTTCATAAAAACGTTGTAAATATGTAGGGTCTTCTGCAACCTTTATCGTAAAAATGTTGTGAAATACAAGTACAAACAATATTTTATATTCAAACGTTAAGACTTCTACAATGGTCATTCACAAAAATTGTGTATTACTCTCTTCAACAACATTTTATTAACGTTGTAACATTTGTTAATTTTGACAACGTTTATTTAATATTGTCGAAGTTTTTAATTTTGATAATGTATTTAGAATATTATAAAAATGTCATGTTCAACAACGTTTGCCAATTGTTATATATTTTTCATGGTTCACGATATTTGTTCGATGTTGTAAAAATAATTTTATTCTACCACTTTATATAAACGTTGTGTATGTAATATCATTTTACAATGTTTGAGAAACATTGCAAAAAGGTATTGAACAACTTTTATAAAATGTTGTAAAAGATGTGCATTTTACAATGTTGTAAATTTATCTTTAAAATGTTGTTAGGATGATAATATTTGAAATATTGGTCATATTAGGTTAACATTTCACTTCGTAGCAGCCTTTGATTAAATGAATATGTCACAAGATGAAACCCATCCCTTCTACGGTTTCGAAAGACAAGCTTATTGTATCCATTTTTTGCACAAATCCCTTTCAGGGCTTCTTGCTCATCCTAATATTCGTTCTTGTAAAAATTGTGACTACTCCACATCTATTTTACTCTAAAATGTTGCTTTAACTTAGGCTATGTCATAAGTTCAATTGATGAATTAAGGAATTGGAGATTTTAGTCCTATCAGTTTGTTCAATTTCCTTTATCAGTTCATTTTAATATCTTATAAGTAAATCAACTATATTATATAATGAATTTGTTAAAAAATAACAAAGAAATTTGTTCTAAAACAACTTTAGAATTTTAGTAGACATGATATATCTTTTATTTTTGTAATAAATTGATTATTCTATTCCTAGCTGATCCAACATGATACAATATATTGTTCATTACACAAGATGGTATTTACTAGGAGTAAGCTTCCGGTTTATTCGGTTTCAACCGACCCGAAATACTCAAAACAAAATAAGCTATTCTAAAGTTCTAAATCGAAAACTGAACCTGAAGTAGCCAAAACCGAAACCGAACCAGAGTGAACCGAATAACCGAATCAGTTTATTCATTTTGTTCGGTTGAAATATTTCTCGAAAAAGTCGTATTTAATTACAAAAATAATTGTTCCGTCAGAAGTATCTTGTAAAAGTCCATTTTATTTTCCATGCATAATGTGTACTCAGAAATGAGCTATTTTTTGTCGAAATTATTCAATAATTGGAGGGAGTTGTTGGTGCTAAAACTAATTTCGACCAGAATATTTTTCTTCGAAAAGAGCATTATTATTTTTCAGGACAAATAAGTTTCGTCGTAAATAGTGGCCTAATTGCGAGGAAAATTACAGTAGTTCGAAAATAATGCTTTATTTATGAAAAATACTAGATATTGTCGGAATTAAATTTGTATTAGAGGGAGTTGAATATTTCCAAGGATTTTTTGTGCCGATGAAGGTATAGGTTATTCCAAGGATTTTTTGATGTCATCGGAAGTAGTTGACTATTTCCTATACCAAGTAGACACTGTCATAAAATTACTCAATAATTGGAGGGAGTTGTTGGTACCAAAACTATTTTCGACCAGAATATTTTTTTCTCGAAAAAAAGAATTATAATTTCTGAGGACAAACAAGCCACGTCTTCAAAACTGGCCTAACTGCGAGGGCAATTACAGTTGTTCGTAAATAATATTTTATTTATGAAAAAAATTCTTTATTTATGAGAAACACTAGATATTGTCGGAAGTAAATTTGTATTTACTAGGGAACATAAATATTGTCGGTGGAAGTATAGGTTTCTTCCGGGATTTTTTTTATGTCACGGAAGTAGTTGACTATTTCCGATAGCAAGTAGACATTATCGAAAATAATAGCCGAATAATAAAAAACATTCTAAATTTTTGAATGTCTAAGAACACAGACAAATGACAAAATACTAGAAAAACATTTAAGCAATTCATAAAATGGAAAATATTCTATTTTATATCCGGTTTAAGGGACTCGTAACTCTTTTTACTATAATAATTTTTAAACAATTCATAATTTTGGTAACTTATTTTAAAAATATGAGATTTTATGTACTTATATGCAAAAACCATAATTAATTAATTATTATTGTGTAAATATGTGTTTATTGTGTTTATATTACCTTGGAAAAATTGTTCTTCAAATGAAATAGTCAACAGTATTACATTTTAAAAGTTTTTTCTATTTTAAGCTACTCATTAAAAAGTTTTCTCCAAACAAATCAAAAATATTTATCCAAATAATCAAATTCGCCAAATAAATTAAAAATGGTATTAAATGCACTTACGTTGTACGTAAAATAAATTTAAATATAGTGATTGACGATATTATTCAAATATAAAAATATAGAAATTTAAATTATGTTAGAATATTTTAAATGATAGTAATATCATTTATTTAGTTTAAATGTAATTTAAATATTAAAATATTTTAGGATTTACATATGTCAAGTAGTTAGGAGAATTTTATGTTTTTAATTTTTTTTCAACTACATGTACAGTTACGATACTTAAAAAAATTTTAAGTTTTAAATTAATTGGTTGATGATAACTTGTTAGGCCTTGTTCCAAATTGAATTGGGTGTGGTGAAGACTTAGAAATTCTTATCATTTTAATGGCATACTCGGAGAATATTCACACAATTTGGAGAAGAAGGAATTAGGGTTAATTGATGGAGAAGAAGTCGGAAACAAATTGAAGAAAAAGAAAGACAAAAAAAATAAAAACACAAGCTAAGTACATTTTCTAATAGGATTACATTCACTTCCTAGCTCCTATCTATAGATTATGATAGATGGCTCCCTGATACTCTTGGCAGTTAATTCAATTGGACATGGGCTAGCATATTTTTCTGAACTAGCAAGTCGATGAGTTAGTAGACATTGATAGGTTGCAATGAAGATGAGCTAGATTGGGGATCCGAGCTGCTTAGCTTCTCTTCTGATTTCCTGATATTCTGTTATGCATTATGCATTGCTCCTCTAAAGTTAAATGTTGAGGTAATGAATTAGCACATATCAATATACGGCATAGACGGCTTAATTTGGAGCCGGTTCTAACGCATTATAATAGTAAAGATTATCCCATTAAATATTTTTTCAAACAATCAAATATTTCACACATAAATGAAAAAGAATTCTCCAAATAATCAAAAGTATAATATTTTTTGTTTTGTACTTTGAAAAAAAAAATCAGAAACTAACTTTCCATTTGGACAAGTGGTCCTCATGATTCCAAATATCTTGAATGTGTGGAAGAACATCCTATTCGACACAGACAAAGTAGAATTTAGATAAGATTCAAATTAAAAATAGAAAAATTATAATAACTCCTCAAATTGTAACGTTGAATATATGTTGTCAAAAAAACTATGTTAAAAAGATTTATCCAAATAAATTAAAAAGATTTCTCCAAATAATTAAATAATTCAGCAAATAATTAAATAAGATTTCTCACATCCACCAAATAAATAAGATTGATTTATCCAAATAATCAAATAAATCAATAAGATTTCTTCAGTTCACAAAATAAATTAAAAAGATTTCTCCAAATATTCAAATAATGCACCAAATAAATTAATAAGTTTTCTCCAGTTCACCAAATAAATTAAAAAAAATCCCCAAGTAAGCGAATAACTTAAAATATTTCTCTAAATAATTAATTAATTAACAATAAATCTATGTTAACAAATTACTAACTATCTTGTATTTAAAATTAAAGGAAGAAGGAATATGGATATATTATAGTTGGAAAATACCATAAATATAATCTCCATTTTTTTTAAAATGATTTCATCAATATTTTATGGACACAAAATTTTGGAAGACCATATCCCGCCCCTCCCCTCCCCAATGTTAGGTAATTTGAAAGATATATTATTTTTTAGACTCATTTTCAAACAAATCTATCTATTTCAAATAAATAAAAAAAAATCTCTCTCTCTCTCCTCTCACTCTCTCCTCTCTCTCTCCTCTCTCTCTCTCTCTCTATGTTTAGAAAAGATCATCTCTATTTTGAAAATTAAACATATGAATATAATTTATGTATTTAAAGTAAAGATAGAGTTCACTGAAAAAAGAGGGAGATTTAAACTTTCTAAAGAATAAAAATTTGGAAGAGAAACGTGTACGTGTAGTGCTCAAATAAGTTTTCCCATAAAGTTAATCCCTATATATAAATATTTTTTTAATCCCTATATATATATATATATATATATATATATATATATATATATATATAATATTTATATATATATATATATATATATAATATTATATATATATATATATATATATATATATATATATATATATATATATATATATATATATATATGAGGAAGGATCAAGATCCCCACACTTTTTGCATCCCCATGCATCCCCCCCCCCTCCTATTTGTACCGTTGGATGGTGTTTTAAGTCATCTAATCTTAACTGTTGATTTACCAATGGTTAAGATTAGATGACTTAAAGCACATCCAACGGATGTGAACATGGGGATGCATGGGGAAGCAAAAATTGTAGGGATGCCTCTCCTTCCTCTATATATATATACATTTATATATATATATATATATTTAAAAATATATATATATATATATATATATATATATATATATATATAAGGAGAATGATCAAATAATAAAAATTTAATAATAATCTATATATGTTGAAAAAAAGTTCAAAATATAAAAAAATATAATCAAGTAATAATCTATATATATGTTTACAACATGTATAATACTATAAAAGGAAAAAATAAAAAATAAAAAATCTCCAAAATCCTGGTAATGTAGACCTTGAAATCACACTTCTGATAGAATAATCCCACCATGGATCTCCGGGTTTCCATTTTTCTCTTTTGCAGTGTAGGAAGTACCATGTCATATAGTATGTATATATGGGATATACTTGGCATATGTAGTTTAGGGATATGCATATTGATATATAGTATATGGTAATACATAATACCATTCTTGTATTTTTCAAAGATTTATGCTACCAATTTTTCTTTCTCAGGTTTCACCTATAACTATAGTCGGCCACCAAGCTTCAGTTGAGGAAAAGCACAACACTGGGTCACCATACGAGGCAAGTGTATGCAAGATCCCCATTTTAGCAACGATAGCAAAAATAGCAACGGTACAACAACAATAGTAACAAGAAGAACGGGAGCAAAAATTAGAAGAATATATTTGTATTTGTATTTGTATTTCTATTACAATTAATATATTTTATTTGTAAATTTTATTTTCTTTTTTAAAATGGACACATAAACAACAACATTTCAAAAATGTCGTACGATAACAACTTTTCTAAATATTGTAAACTTTACTTACAATACTTATAAATCATTGTCGATATTATAATTATAACAAACAAATATTATTCACAACGTCCGAAAAACATGATTGAATAAAATATAGAACATTTTTCAAAAGTATTATAATTTTTTTACAATGTTTGTACACTGTTATACAAAATCTATGTACAATGTTTATTGAACGTGGTAGATACTGTTTTTTACTACAGTTGTAGAATGTTGTTAAATTATAAATTGTTGTGGGAAGAACTTCAACAATATTTTTACAACGTTTAAACAAATATTGTTGAAGATACCTCCCCTTTTACAATCCTGGATATAACAACCTTCTATTAAACGTTGTAAACGACAATTTACAATGATTTTTCAACGATGTAAAAGGGGTTTTTTCGTTTAGTGGTATCGAGTCCCAATTTTTTTATAAGACATAGAGGTTGTGCCAGAGGAGTTTCCCTAATCCAGGGGTTTGAAGTTCATTAGAGTCATGTACATTTTATCTAGATAGCTATGTCCTAATATTTCTTATTTCAGTAATTTTCTATTTTTAGGCATTGTACTTTTATTTTTGTGGATATATTTACACTAGACTTGGACTTTTTCAGACAGATCTTGTATTTGGATATTCCTAGTTATTTCTATTTCTGTCAAACGTTATTATATACTTTTCTGTGTTGATGTTGCTATCACGTGGATTAGATTATAGTGTTATGTTGTTGTTCCGGAGATATTAGATTAACTGTAATTGTTGTATTGTAGTTGTAGGATTTCAGCGTACTACGATTAAGATAAGTCCATTAAATTGGAAATACTTATTCTAACCATACAGCTGGCATGCTCACGTCTTGGGTTCCTAAGTATTTTGCAACTGGGACATGACACCCATCCTTGCACCATAATCCTCCACACCTCCAGATATCACTAGTATAAACATCCAAATTTCTTAAATATACAGTGTAACCTCCCATGTGTATTTGTGCTTTTGTTGTTAGCCGCCTTCTCTTTTCCAAAAATTTGAGTGTTGCTTTTAACAATGCATTATCTTCTTGGAAATTTCACGAGAGTGCATTTATTCATGCATGCGGAATCTAAGATTCTACACAGATAATACTCTTAATATAAGTCTCAATCACTTGCTCCAAATGCACGTGTTATTCTTGATTTATTATCCCATTAAAGAGAAAATGAAGAAGGGTGCAAGCATTTCCTTAGCCATCCTCCTCATGCTCGTCATTTTTACGTCAGGTAATTAATCAGTTACTTCTAGAACATTTCGTTATATTTTGTTCGCTATACATAATTAGAATTACTGAAAGTGTGTATTATTATATATTACAAATACATAACCCACTAATTAGATAATATAAATTAGTTAACTAAAATGGACATGAACACTAAGTGTAGACTCAAATCTAACATGGTGTGTTTGTGTGTGTATATTAAAGCTTCAAGCTATACTATCTTAATTTACATTTTCGTATTGAAAACTTTCTTAAGAATTATTGGAGAAAAATAATATAATTCTGTTAGTTTCTTTGTTGAAAATTAAAAAAAGAAATTAGATGAAGATTATTTGATTTGCTCTAAAATATTAATATTATAGTATTGGAATAAATCTAATGATAACTTCTAATAAACATATAATTGCTCCAGCATGCTTGATGCAGAGATGAGCACGAAGGTTGAAGCAAATTGGTCTAAGTTAAAGGAATTCAGCGGCGAATGCACGGCAACAAAATGTAAGAAATCATGTGAGGAAAATGACAAGGAAGGCAGTCGATGTAAGGGTGGAGAATGTTTTTGCTACACTCGTGGTCATTATGATTGTGACTAATTATTAAAAATTGATCATGTCATTCTTTTATGATTTCATCAAAATAAAAGAACAAGCCTTGAACCCAAAAAAGTGTATAATGTGTTTTCCTCTCTAGTCTGGAATAAAATCATACATATTTTGTCATGTTTTGGATGGTCACGGGTAGATAAAAAGACTCAATTCTTTAGAATTATAAGGTTTAAAGGTGCAAATAAACATAACAACTAGCAAGTTCGATTTGATTCCATAAAACTTGATTCGATTCCGTTAACCAACTGAGATTGAACATAAAAATAAGCTAAATTGCCTTAACAAACTGAGTTAAATATAGAAGGACTGGCTCATCAGCTCGTGAACAAGCAACAAGTTCTCATGGCACAATTAGTTGACTTGTATAAATCATCAAAGTTTTTGAACTTAGATTTAAATCTAGTAACAAATGTTGTGTAATGCACAACATAATAATTTAATTCTAGGTATTGAGGGTAATAGTTCCTATAAAGAGATGATTAATTTACAATTTGTAGGTGATATAACTATTTTGCCTTCTAATTTCGTTTGAGTAGTTAGCTAAGTTTTGTTACATTTTACAAAGAAATCACATAAAATGTTCATTAAGTTTTCTAAAACTTGTACAATTTGATTAAATGGCAACATTAGTAAGAATGCTCAAAGTAACATCTTCATTTAATTGTAATATAGGAGAATTTCTTTTGAAACATTTGGGTATTCCCGTAAAGTACGATAAACTAAGTAGACATGCCATTGACAACCTTTAGTGAATAAAGTTGGAAAAAAATTGACTCTTCGAGGGTGTTCTAAATCTACAGGGGTTAGAATGATTTTAGTCAATACGATTCTGTCGGTTTTGCCTTCTTATTATATTTTATTGTTTTACCTTGCTTGGGAAATGGACTTGGAAAACTTATTAGAATCGAAACGCGAAAACTGTTCCCCTAAACCAAGAAGCTGCGAGAGAACCGAAGAAAAGCACAAAATACCAATAGCCAAAATCACACAAAAAGCAAATTCTAGACACAAGACAATTTTGGCGTAGAAAACCCTTCCCCAAAAAACTACAGAACGATCAGAGTCCAAAATAGAAAAGCCTCCACTATTGGAAGAAAAAATACACTGACTTCTTACAAACTTATCACTGATCCAAACGGATGACCACAACACCTTGAAGAAGAAAATTGATTTACAAGCACACGAAAAACGAAGAACTAAGAACGAAGATGATGAGAAAGAATTTGCTGAAATGATCTCCTCTTTGATGTAGCCATCAATCCCCTTTTTCTCTCTCCAATAGTTGTTCAGCACTCTTGTCTCCGTTTGTAATATTATTTGAGATATCTTTTAGGGGTAGGTTACACCTAATACATATAACTAATTTGAACCATTGATGTATTCACACACACACACACACACACACACACACACACACACACACACATATATATATAACAAATGACCAATAGCCTAGTGGTTAAGACAAATGCATGCAGCCCAAGTGGTCGGAGTTTGAGTCCCAGTGGAGGCGAGTTCGTAACAATTACCGGTTTCTTCAAATATATATATACACACACACACAATCCGAATCCGAGGTATTTGTTTGCATTGCAGGGTCCCGGGCTTTTATATTAGGTTGGGAACCCACCATTCCAACAAATCTCCTTTCCAACTAGGTGGAGGAGCTCATCATACTGACGATCCACCTACAAAACTCAAAATTCCTCCTTGGTAGAACCTACACGAGCATATCTGCTGCATTATCCTCTGTGTGAATCTTCTCAAGCATCACATCCTTCTTCTCGAGCGCATCTCATATCCAATGATATCGAGCCTCAATATGTCAATATGTTTGGATCGACTATAAAATATCGGTTCTTTCCAAGGTGGATTGCACTCTAGCTACCAGAAAAAAATATACTGCTCTTATTTTAGACCAAGTTCCTGCCACAACTTTTTCATTACAGCAACTCATTGGAAGCCTTTGTCGCTGCAATATACTTTGACTTTGTCGTAGTAGACAAGGCAACACACTTCTGCAACAGCGACGACCACGATACCGCTCCACCAGCAAACATCATCGCATAACCCAAAGTCGATCGCCTTTTATCTACATCTCCAGCCATATCTGCGTCAGTATATCCGACCAGCTTTGGCTCATCATCACCAAATAAAAGCCTCCAATCAGTAGTTCCCTGAAGGTATCGTAGAATCTACTTGACCGTACTCCAATTTACCCTTCCAGGATTAGAAAGATACCGACTAACCATGCCAACTATGTGAGTGATGTCTAGCCTTGTACACACCATGGCATACATAAGACTCCCTACTGCTAAAGTATATGGAACCCGCTCCATATCTTCCTTCGTCCATAGTAATCTTAAAGTGAGCCGTAAGGGGTTTGCTCACTTTCTTCGACTCGTCCATCCCGAAACACAGAAATAGCCGATAAATATACTTCTTTTGGGACAAATAAAACAACTTGGAATGTCTCTCCCTCTTTATCTCTTTCTCTTGGCAGATCTCCATCCCAAGTATAGCCTTTATTGCGCCCAAATCCTTTATAGAGAATATAGAACCTAGTTTGTACTTCAACTCTACTATCTTGGTGGCATTCGACCCACCAACAACATATCATCTACATAGAAAAGTAGTATGATGCAATTATCCCTAGTAAATCATGAACACACAGTGATCCGCAAGCGTTCGTGCATAACCATGCTATTCCACAAAATGGATCAAACTTTCTGTAACACTACCCTGGAGCCTGCTTCAGACCGTACAAACTCTTTCTTAATAGCCAAACTAAGTGTGACATGCCCTTCTTACATAATCCCTCTGGCTGCTCCATGTACAACTCCTCTCCTAAATCACTATAGAGGAATATCGTCTTCATGTCCATCTGCTCAACCTCCACGTCGAAACTAGTTGCTAATGCTAGTACCACCCGAGTAGATGATAACTTGACGACTAGCGAGAAGATCTCATCGAAATCCATGCCCTTCCACTGGCCGTAGACTTTAACTACCAGCCTTGCTTTGTATCAAGGACAAGTAGCATTATATGTATGTTCTCAATATGAACACCCACTGATTCTTCATAGCATTCTAGCCTGTTTGTGACAACACCATCTTGTAAGTGGGGTTGTCCTGTAATGAACTAATCTCCTTCTGCATGGCCTGTATCGACTCTTGGTTATGTTTGTTTTCTATCGCCTATACAATACTTTTAGGCTCTCCCCCGATAGTCAATAATACATACTCATCAGGTGAGTATCTCGAAGAAGGTAGACTCGCTCTCGTGCTCCTCATGAATGGAATTTCTAGTACTTGTTGTGTACCGACAACCTCATTTACTTCAAGAACTGTCTCCTCTGTATTCTTATCCTCCATAGGGTTACCCTGACCACCATCAGCAGGCTGATGATCAAAGTTAGTAGAAACTCCATGTACTGGCTCTCCCATAACTAGATACACTATAGTGTCCTCTGGAAATAGCTTAAAGAAAAATGATTCTAACTCAGGTTTAGATCTCTCATCCTTTAGTATATGCACGAAGGCCTTGCAAGTAAACATTCGTAGGTGATTGTTTGATGGCCCTTTTTTATGCCATCTTTTTCAGGTATGTCATTCTGCAAAGGAGCATCATAAGATATTAATAATATAAGCAAAAAGTGTTGAGAGCCTCACCCAAGAACTATTCGATAAGTTTGCTATAGATGGCAAACACCATACCCGCTCCATCAGTATCCTGTTTATGTGCTTTGTTATACTATTGAGCTGAGATGTCTTTGGCAGAGTCTTCTGTTGTCGTATCCCTTGCTCTATGCAATACGCATCAAAGCTACCGATGTATTCGTAGACCATTGTCGGACTGAACACATAGTAACTTCTTGCCCGTGTCCCTTTCAACGGAGACCTGAAACTCTTTAAAAGTGGACAACACATGATCCTTGGTCTTTAAATCATAGACCCAATTTTTTTAATAAACATCAACAAAAGTCACAAAGTAAGAAGTATCACCAATTGATTTTACCTTCATAGAACCGCAGACATCGGAGTGAACCAACCCGAGAAACACCGACTTTCTTGAACTTGAGTGACTTTGGAAAGAGATCTAATTTTGCTTTTCTGCCAAATAGTACATGCATCTCTCCAACTTTGTAGAGTTAAGCCCGGGAATCACCTTCATGTTCACCAAGTAGCCTTTTCCTTTAATGCTGATATGGATGAGCCACCTATGCCATAACTCGGTAGATGCATCACTAACTTCATTCACCTTGTGTGTCCTATGTATGCTCCCCTCTATATAGTAGAGACCGAACTTCTTCATTCATTTGGCAATCACCATAGAACCGCTAGAAAGATTCCACTGATCATTCTTGAAGAGATTGAAGAATCACTCGTCATTGACTCAGATTAAAATTGGTATCGGGGACATGACGGATATCTTTGAGAACCAAAACTACACCCATTTTTCTTTTCAAATGCATATTTTCTAACAGCAACAACCTTTGACACATCTCTAACATCCATCTTTAACAATCTATAGTCACATGTTGTGTAAGTGGCAAATGGTGTTGTGTTGTGAGATACGTGCGTTAAAGCCCCTGAGTCCACCAGCCAATAATGGTCCTCACAGGCGAGGTTTATGACTACCTCATCGCCCATACTAATCACATCACCTCCATGTGTCGAGGCAACCGTTGTAGTGTTCTCACTTTGCTTCGCCTTGTCGCCCTTCTCCTATCTCTTTCAAGCGAAAAAGTTTCGCTTGATGTGGCACTTTTTGCCACAATAGTAGCACTCTGAGTCCTCGAAATGACCCTTGGAATTTTCTCTGACCTTGTCTCTACCACCGTCCAGACCCCTTCTTTTACTCACTCTAGCTTATTCCATAGTGCCCTCGTGTGCTCTATACTGGCAACGTGATTGTACGAGTTCGTGTTAATGAACTGCTTGATATACCCAAACAAACATGTATAAGCTCGAAGTTCTAGCCCTCTTCTGATTTATCAACTGGCCTCTTGAAAGCAAATACTCACAAATACAACTTCTTGACAAATAGTAAGTATTTCATCTTGATCCTCCAGTAGTGGTAGTAGGTACCGTATAGGTTTAACATTGCATCGGCTTCGCATCCATCTCTTCTCCTTAGTTTAACTGTCAACCTTGACACCATCCAAAAAATAAATCTCAGATACCACGTATTGGTATCAGCCAGAACAAAACTAATGCTCTAATACCATGTATTTGAAATCAAATATGAAAACCGTTCACCCAAACTAAGAAGCTGCGACAGAAACGAAGAAAAGCACACAAAATCAGACGCCAAAATTATACAGAAATCTAAATGTAGGCACAAGAAATTTTTTCAAAAAAAAACACGGACGATCGAAATCCAACCCTAAAAAGCTTCTACTATTGAAATAAGAAATACACTGAATCCTTACAAGCTTCTCACCGATCCAAACGAATTACCATAAGTGATTGAAGATGAAAATTGATTTACAAGCACACGAAGAACGACGATGACGAGGAAGAACTTTTTCAAAATGATCTCCTCTTCAATCTAGCCGTCAATCCCCTTTCTCTCTCTAATAGTTGTAAATCACCCTTGCCTCCTTTTGTAATATTTTTTTACATATGATTATGGGTAGATTGTACCTAATATATATAGCCTCAAACCTACAACTAATCCGAATCATTGAGATATTTCTATTATATGTAGGAATACTCAATCCAAACCATCGATGTATTTCTATATATATATACACACACACACACACATACCCAATCCTACTCCATTGAGATACTTCTATTATATATAGGAATAACAAATCTGACTCCGAGGTGTTTTCAACATAGGTTGGGAACCCTACCCACTCCAACAGAACTCTGGATAACAATTATCTTACTTGGGCTAAACATGTTCTCTATAGATATCATAACAAAAGTGAAATGTATATTAAAGGATAAAGTGCATAATCAAGCTCCTTTATTTTGGAAGGATTCTTGCAGTACTATTAATTCATTTAGAATTGGTTTATATAAAGACGGTTGACAAGACCATTTTGTTAAGTAGTTGCATGATATTTTGATAGGTAGTACTAATTTTAGACTTTATTTTCTAATTTGTATAGTATTTCCCGATGCTTTGGTTTTCAGTCAATATAAATGTTTTAATGGTTAAAATTTCACGTCCCAATACCGTAGAGTCGATAAGTCATCATTTGGTTAAGTCGAAGAAGTCTAAATTTACTTGTACAAAAAAGTGCACGAGTGAGAATTTATTTTGAACATAAGGTTAAAATAATATAGCAACAGAAAGTTAAAAACACATTATAGTAAGAAACTAACTTTCTATTAATAATTTAAAATAGGGTATAAGATCTTGATTCAATTGAAATGTCTTCTCGACTTACATTTGGTAAAATAAATAAATTGACAAACAATTTGTCATAAAATAATTATCGTTCAAGATATCATGCCCCTTTAGTACATTGAAATCAAAGTATCTTCAGAAAAATGAGCTTCAAAATACTTGAACTAGAAAGAAATTTAAGTTGCCTTTTGAGTCTCCTACTGTCCTTATGCACTCTCATTTTTTTCGACACTTATGGAGGAGGGCGTCAGTACATTAAGGAATGCACTGATGAGTAGTGTTGGCCCACTAGTCAATATCATAAGTGATTTTGATAATCAACGTCAACTTTGGTTGATTTGTAAAATATATATACAAAAATATATATACAACTACAAATTTACAGGTTTCAAGTCTGCACCTACTTCTGCTACAAGCTACAAACATCTCGTCGTCATCAAAAACCAAAAACGATGGAATCAAGATCAAGAACTTTTCATATTTCTTCTGTATTTTTATTTTATTTGAGTCTAAAAAAATATGTAAGATTGATTAGGATCGGTACTGGCTTAGCTAATCTCAGTCCACAAAAATATAGTCTACCTATCCACAAATTCTTATCCAAAAGTCCAAAATCAAAAATATCCCAAACCGTCAAAATTAGCCAAAAACAGTTCTGTCAGACTCAGGTAGAACTCGGCCCGAGTTCAATCTAGGCAGTTTTAACTTATTTTTATTTTCCGTGATATCCGCATCCAATGTTCGAATGCAAGAATTTTGTATCCGAACACTGTTCGAACACTACCTGAATTAGGTTCAAAAAAACAATATAAATAGATAGGAACTTTCACATTTTCAAATCACTCATTAACTCAATCTTATTCTCTTATGTATTCCTTTAAAATGTTTTCTATGAGCTACACTTTCAAATCTAGCCTATACTACTCTTAGCCAATCGAGCACAGTTTCAGTTCAGTCTAGAGTTTGGTTTTGAAGAGTTGTATCGGAGGCTAAAATCAGAAAATGTTCTAGTTTTCAATTGCCGTTTGGAGTCGGTCGTGCATTCATCGCCATGCACGGTGTTGTTGAAGTCGGTCATACACTTGTCCCCAAGCACAGTGTTGTAAGAGTTGCAAGCCCTCAATTAAAGCTTATCTCATAGTGGATTAACATCCAGCAGGAGTACTCGAGACTGGATTATTCCTCCATAGTGAAAATGGATATATATTATTGTGTCACTGAGTTTGATCTTCTTAACCATTACTTATGCTGCAACTCGTTTACTGTTATTTTATTTGCTCTTACTTTCCATAGTACATAATTTTTAATTGTGATATTTATTCTGCTGCACACCCACACACTCTTCACTCCCTCTAGAGGTGCCCAACTATCCTACAAGTAGTAGGAACACAACTCACCTAAACTAACACAATATCATGTGAAACATATAATTTATTAACGTGATCTTGCTATTAGGACTAGCTAGGGTCTATTGACAATTTATAATCAAGAATACAAAGTGAAAGCAAGAAAGCTTAATCACATTATTTAACAATAATTTCTTACCAACAACCGATTTGTTCATCCCTTCATTAAACCATGATTAATACTTACCAACCATGTAGAAGATATTCGTTAGCATGCAGCATGTCTATATGACAGTCATTGGTAAATTCTATACCAAAAAAATATACAAGGTATTAAGACACATGTGCAGACAATGCAAATATGTGCAGACCTGCTGCCATATTTCATTTCGAGGAAAGTCAAACCAGGTGCAGACAATGCAAATATGTTGGATACAAGTAGGTCTTCGTAAGGAAGGGTAAGTAGATGAATAAAATAGTACAATATAAGGCGTACCTTATGGCATAAGGATTCACCCAATTCCTTGTTATTGATTACGAGGAGGCTTACTATCTCATAGTGGACGTTATTAGGTTATGCTAATTTGTTAATTTGCTTATTTTCGAAAAAACTTGACATGCATGTGATATATTTGATTACCGTGCATTTGTATGGGGATGTGGGGATTTAGATAATATATATATATATATATATATATATATATATATATATATATATATATTTTATATATATATATATATATATATATATATATATTTTTTTTATATATATATATATATATATATATATATATATATATAGACACACACACAAACACACACACACACACACACACACACACACATATACACACACACACACACACACACACACACACACACACACACACACACACACACACAGATATATATATATATAAACCCCCATAAAAAATGTAAACCAACATATTTTAAATTTTAATTTTTATCATTTATTTATATATGTGATACATTTTTTATTATTTTATGAATTTATTTATTACTAGTTTAATTGTATAATTAATGTGCAGGGTTATATTGTATGTATTTATATGTGTGCATGGTTGAATTTTTCATTTATTAGAGTCTACTGAGTTATAGTAATTTTTTTGTTGCTTAATAATACTTTTCCTATATTTTTTTAAACTTAAAATGGATTAAATATGAGTTTTATATAGATGTTTATATATATAGAAATATATATAAGTAAATCTTTAAATAAAAAAAGTCAGCAGTAGTGGTCGGCTCAAGGGGGGACCGACCACAACACTTCTTAATGAGAGAGAGAAAAGAAAAAAAAGGAAAGAAAAAAAAGAAAAAAAAGTAAAAGTCAAACCCATCCGCTTAAAGGGGCGGGCCCCACCCCTCTCTATGCTTGCTGCGTACATCAGCAAGCCCCGCAAATTTTCGTGAGTGGGCCATTGATTTATTAGTATTCGTAATAATAGTAGTATTAGGTTTTCACCTAAATTGTTTTATATATAACTTTCTCCATAGACCTCAAAATCCTAGATTTCCAAAACGAAAATTGCGGCAAAACATACTCTCTTTGCCTACGAGTTCGTTTCACCAGTGACGGAGTTGTATGTGCAATGAACGGAGCATCGAAAGTTAGCCCCTCGTCATCTACGAAACAGTTTTCCCACTCAAGGTACCATACTTCCCGACAACGTAACTTTTTACTCGTAGCACCAATTTTTGATCCGTAAAATTTTCTGGAAAGTAGACTTGACCCTCTTCGAGATCCTCCATGTGGATTTCGAAACAACCCATTGACTTGCTCGAAAAATCAAGACAAAGTTGAAGAAAAACCTATTTTCCGTAATACTAAAAACTGTTTAAAAACGACAAATTATCTGCCAATTTTCTTGTTGTGCATTAAATATGTGCAGAAATTAATTGAAACGAGTAAAATACAACATAACCAAGATCGCAACGCATCTTCTGGATCGTCGTTTTGATTAACGTGTAAAAAGTAAATTGACGTTGAATTTGGAAAAAAACCTGTGTTAATTTATATAAATTTTTTGAATTTTTCTCGATATGGCGTGCGCCCCGACAAACCGGGCGATGGACGTTGCCGACGTGTGGGAACTGGAGGAACTCAGTTTCGTCGTGTGTGCGCGACGAAATCAGTCCGTATCCGTCGAGATACCCCCGTATCGCCAATTTGTAAACTTTACCCTAACTTCGTGTATAGTCATCGATTCGAGACAAAAATTGCGACAATAGGTCTAAATCAAAATTCTGTTCCTGTGTGCCAAGTTTGGTTCGTTTCTGAGAAGGTCGAATCGAAACCCCTTTTTGGAGGGCCCGCGACCCACTCAAACGGGCAATTTTGTACGCGGCTCATTGAAATCCAAAACTAAACATACCGTTGAGTTACTCCTTTCGAACTGAATCCGTAGACATGTAGTTTGACGACTTTAGAGACCATAGACATTGGTATACGTTTCGGTACAAAGCGGGTCCAACGGCGGACATCGTTTTGACCCGAAATTATGATTTTGCCCCTATTCCGGAATTAGACTTTTGGACAGGTATTTTCTAGCTATATCTTTTACACCGAGTGCACTTTTTATGTTTGTTTCAGCGTCCGAAGTTGTTTGGAGATTATGACGTTTCTTAGCTGACATTGTGATTTCCTGGACTTGCCACTTTGTACCATCAGGCAAGATACCTTGCCTCCTTATTCTGTGATTACTTTACTTTATTTTTAGTTTTATATATTTGTTCTATATTTTATATTGTTGTGCGTCAAAGTCACACTTGGGTGCAAGCGACTATATCGGTCATTCTAATTGCGTTTAAATTATTTTGCATTAACTTAGCTTAGTGACCACCCATTGGATAATGAGGTATTGGTATATCTCATACGGCCTTGACACATACTTTACCATGTATTATGAGTCACATATAGGACACGTACTCGCATAGTCAGCCGACTACCGATACGTATGAGGCGTGCGACGGTTAGGAGTAACTGCCAATAGAATATCATGCTAGTGGACTTGGCAGTTACTAGTGGTTCATATGAGTCATGGACGTGACTCCAGTAGGCATTGGGAGGAAAGAACAGTTTCTTGATGTATGGGCAACATTTACATACTGTTATTATACCTGAAGCTCCGTTGGAGATGCAGGTTCACCCTATTGTACTGATTTCCTCTGACGTTCATGAAACATTATGGACATTTTCTTACTGATTCCCTCTGACGTTCGTCGAATGTTATGGACGGATTGTACTGATTTCCGATGAGAGGGACGATGCCACTGCTAGCTATACTGCCCGAGTGCCCATATGTGAAGGATTGTTCTTTATTGTATATTCATTGTAGAAGTGGTAGGCACCCTATTGCATGCATCCCTTTTCTTTCTATTATATTATCATAGTTTATATGGCATAGTATTTTCTTGTATCTTGTTACGTCCCTCTGAGGACTTGGTTATCTCTCCAGGTGTCTGCTCTTGTCTTTTGTAGGTGTTCTAGCTCTAGCCGTAGTCATCGCTATTTCTTCGAGGATGATTGACCTTTGATCGTCTTCGCTTCGCTCGCCAAAATTATTCTTTTATATATCATGTATTTCTTCGAGGATGAGTGCCCATATGTGAAGGATTGTTCATAGATTATATGATATCTTTTAATCTTATATTCATGTGTGGATGAGATTAGTCATGGTTTTACTGTATTTTACAGCTTACATATATTTATTATACGGCTGGCATGTCTACATTCATAGTCCTACGTATTTTGGGACTGGGCGTGACATATTTTTGTGGTGGCCCATACAGGTCGAGTTTGTCACTTCGGTTACGTAATTGAACCGATGTGAGCCTGCAACATAAGATTAGAATCTAGGAATCTCATCCATACAGCTTGACCTCTTCCCTTGGCTTCAAATTCTGAACTCTCGTTCGACTTCCTTGAATTTCATCTTGCTTGATTCCTTTCTACCATTGATTCTTATTTTCATGCTTAGTGCTAACAAGGAAGATGACTACACTAGTATATGCTCGTAGGTCAAACACACGGCTAGAATGGTTATACTGGCAATTGGAATACATTTAAGACTCTAATTGAGTTAAAAAAAGGTTTTTTTTAAAAAGTGTGATTTAATGATTAGTAATTTGTAAAGTAGGATATTACCAAGGAAAGTTTTAATCTTGAGATTTCCAAATAGTAAACACCATAGGATTGATACTGCAGGAGAATATATATATATATATATATATATATATATATATATATATATATATTTATATATATTTATATATATATATATATATATATATAAATATATATATATATATATATATATATATATATATATATATATATATATATGTATATAGCTAGAATCTTTATACCATTGATTTAAGAAATTGATTGAATTTTTGAGTTTTGATATTTATGAATTATGGGGTTATAGCTATACATCTTTGAATAAATATAAAATTGATTTGATTTTTGAGTTGTGATATTTATGATTTATTGGGTTATAGCTATACAGCTTTGAACAAATATAAAATTGATTTGATTTCGAGTTATAATATTTATGATTTATTATATATATATATATATATTTATATATATATAATATATATATATATAGCTAGAATCTTTATACCATTGATTTAAGAAATTGATTGAATTTTTGAGTTTTGATATTTACGAATTATGGGGTTATAGCTATACATCTTTGAATAAATATAAAATTGATTTGATTTTTGAGTTGTGATATTTATGATTTATTGGGTTATAGCTATACAGTTTTGAACAAATATAAAATTGATTTGATTTCGAGTTATGATATTTATGATTTATTGGATTATAGTTATACACCTTTGAATATTTATAAATTGGATTTGAAAATGATCTTAAATTTCAAACGTGGTTGTAGAAATTATTTAAATTTGCGTCGTACAACTTGCGATTTTCGTGTTTAGTAAAATTTGAATTTTAAGTGGAAAAAATGATGGTGAATTTTGGTTTAAAATATGTGAAAGTTATGAAAACAATTTTTGAAATTTTTTTTTATTTTAAATTGTGTCCTATGATTGAGGATTTACAAATCTATTTAGATTTTGTTTTTTATGACTGATAAGATTATTTGAAAATTTAGTTTATTGTTGGATTGCTAATATCACAAATTTTGAAATAAAATAAAAATATATTAATGATGTGATATGGTTGTTTCGATTGATCAAATAAAGTTACTATTTAAAAGTTGTGGTTATGTTGGAATGACTTAGAATGAATAGAAGTTATAATTGATGAGTGCATTAAAATATTGAGCTAAATTTTTGAGATTGCTTTGTATGTGCCAGAATTTTTATCTTAGGAGCTATTAATTTTTGTAGGGTTTTAAAGTTATGATTGATTGTGGATATTTTATATATAGATCCATGATTTATGAACTCTTGAGTTTAAAAGTTGAATTGAAAATGTAAAATTTTGAAAAAGTCAGTAGTAACATGACAACAATTTGCTTTAAGATTTATGATAGTGATAAAAAAAAATTTATGATAAATTTGAATGGCTTGGAGTGAATACAAATTTTGGTGGTTTGTTTTTGAAAATTTTATTAAGAAACCTTTGGAGGAAGCTTGAGTTAAAATTTTAATGGTATGCCATCAAGATAGCTCTAATAAGATAGATGTACTCCACACTAATTGCCATGTCACTCATAACCATGATAGTAGTATATACACAAGTGTTGTTAGTCATCTACCCAGCTATGTGACTGTATTTCCACCTTGACTTACTCGACCTTCCTTTAATTCTAGATCTTTTAATTGCGACCTTCTAACCCATTTGCAGTTTGAATAATGAGTTAATGGTTCCTTAACTGTATTCGTCTAGGAGACTATCTTCTCTCTGAAATTGTGTTCCTAAATTATTTTTACTGCATTCTTTAATTAATTTTATTTCATCCTTTAAGTTGACCTTCTTTATTTTTGTGTATTATTTATCACCTCGTGAACTCCCACTTTCTATTTTTGATGTTCTGGCGTTCCCAACCGTGACTTGTATATTTGGAGTACAACACTAGACTTTTCCTTCCAACAAATTTCATATGTAAGGCCTAGACAAGCCCACCTTCATGTATATATATCATGTCCCAGTAAAACACGTCTCCTTGTACACCATTTTCATGATATGACCTTCTGGTCAAAATAGCCAAACTATAATCTTTACCATGATACCGATATATTTCTCGACCACGGATAGGGATTCAACCTCGACTCAATTCTTTCGACCCAATATATGAATATGTTCTACTAAATTCCTTAATGCTTACCTTGTGCATTACCTTGATGGTTTGACCTGTTGTCCCATCACACTACTGGCTTAACTCTTGTAAGTTGGGTAGAATACCTCACGGCCCAACAAAGCCTTTTACCTTGTGACCCATGTTGATAAGTTTACTCATACTAGAAATTCAGAGGACCCTAAACGTATATAGGCAACCAAGCCATAAATAAAGAAATACTAGGACAACCGTGTAGGCCCACACTTTGAGCAAGACTTGATTTTAAAAGATCTTGGACTAATTAAATTCCTTCGATATTACCTCCCTTACTTATATTTCAAAAAAACATTATGTTGCTAAATTAGCTTTAGTTTTGCAAGCTTATCTTTTATCGAGCTTGATCATGACATATTTTATTGGGTGCACCCACTAACATATTGTCTAATCAGAACCGGTGCATGAGGGTCTGATCAACCTATTGCACTTTGGTTCGCTTTTATCTATTGTTCTACGTGGATGGGGACATAGCTAAACTTGTCTTCTAGAGTCCCACATGCGACAGCCTTGGGAATTCTTTTTGAATTACTCACTCACCTTTGAACCACATATAGGTATTCGAAAGCAACTTCTTTGGACTCATATTGGTTTTCGTCTTTCATCTATTTAGACGAAGACTCGTACTTGATAGATAGACCCAAAGTATCACCTTTAGTTGTCCCACCATCTATTGTCAAGATAGTTAGCCATGGACCAACCAAGATGACTATATCCTCGCTTTGAACTATTCGTCTATTCCATATCTACTATCGCAACCTTCTAATCATTCTTGATATTTGAGGATGATTCAAATCGTTCTCCTAATCATGCCCTCAACCTGGACGACCAATATACAAATATTCTCAAGGAACCATCTCCCTTAAGTCGCTAAATTATTTTCCCCCTTAATCTACTCGATTCTTTTCTATTCTTTAAACTCGTGTTTTATCTTGATCTACTTAAAACCCTTGATCATTTTCATTCTTGCATTAATTAGCCATATCCATGATTATTTTCTTATTTATCTAAATCACGATTTTCTAATTTATGTTTTGTTGAACGTTGTGATTTGATGATTCCTCATCGATATACCCATGGGACCTTTTCAACCACCTACTTATTTTTAATTTTAAGGACAAAATTCTTGTAAGTTGGGTAGGATGTAAACTCCCATATTTTTAATTTTAATTTTTATCATTTATTTATATATGTGATACATTTTTTATTATTTTATGAATTTATTTATTACTAGTTTAATTATAGAATTAATGTGCGTGGTTATATTGTATGTATTTATATGTGTGTATGATTGAATTTTTCATTTATTAGAGTCTACTGAGTTATAGTATTTTTTGTTGCTTAATAATACTTTTCCTATTTTTTTAAACTTAAAATGGCTTAAATAGGAGTTTTATATAGATCTTTATATTTATAGAAATATATATATAAAAATCTTTAAAGAAAAAAAAGTTAGCAGTGGTGGTTGGCCCAAGGAGGGACCGGCCACAGCACCTCTTAATGAGAGATAGAAAAGAAAAAAAAGAAAGAAAAGAAAAAGAAAAAGAAAAAGAAACATACTCTTATTTCCTTGAGTCTATAACTCAAAATTATGTGCAAATTTAGGAGTTAGAAAACAAACAAATTAAACTGCAAATATCCAAGAGTAATATAGATATTATACAAAGTAAAAGGCTAATGATTTAGATTTATGAGAGAAAATACTCTTATTTCCTTGAGTCTATAACTCAAAATTATCCATCTGAAGACTTTTGAAGTCAGAAATTCCAGAGAAAATCGTTTAACATTCATTCTAGCCCATGCACACCATCAAAACTAAGAAAGAATAATAATGACTAATAGATAGTTTAAAAGCATGTTCCTAGACTGAAGATAGTTACAAAAACACTAAATCATCAAGCTACAATGAAAGTACTGTCAAAGCTTGCTTTCAATATTTTTTTATTTTTTCCCTGATGAACAGCCTCTGGAAATACATACAAGCTTCTATAATCCAGAAGATTAATCCATATAAACATTGTATAGGAAATTATAGGGATCGTTTTTATCATGACAATGACACAAGATCACTGGAAAAAGCCATTATCAAGTACAAGTAGATAATTGGAGCCAAACTTGTGGAAGATGCAGACCAACCTTCTACAAAGGGTGACATTAATTATACAAGCTCTCTTGTTGAAGGTGGACTGCCTCGTGATAGTGTCAACTTTAGCAAGTTTGCAACCACCACCATTTTTGGATTAGGGTCATGGTATCCCTCATGCTGCAAAATGTTTATCTATGCTACGGTTCATGCCCCAAAATGTTCAACTATGATACAGTTCATGCCCTTTCGTGCGGAAATCATATTACCGATTGTAAATATATAACATAGCCAAGCAATAATGCCTTGTAATAAATTACTAGGAGACAAGTATATGGTTGATACATTTATTTACTTCTAGAATTATGAAAAAATCAATCTCGGAGAACAACAAGTGAAACCCCAGCTTTAGATCTTTCTAGTATGAATATGAGGCAATGACCCTTAAGCGAGATGAATGGATGAAAAGGATTCATGAAGCAGCACCAAAAAGATTGACAAAGGCTTTGTGACTGTTATTGCACTTAATATCTCAAGTATATCCATTTTAGTCTAAAAATTACCAACTAAAAAACCAAAAATTGTTCAAAGCATAGTGGGTCAGCCTTAAAAATCCTTTAACAATGAAGCCTAATAAGGATAAATTTGATTCCATAGATAGTCTAACCAATACTTTCATAAGACAATCACCCATGCCGTGCACATCATACCCTTCTCCTATCTAATTGGAATAAGAACCCCCTTTAACACTATGTTGAACCTAACATTCTCACGTGAAAGACATTCTTCGTTTTTGGTTGGACCTGTTTAATTAACCAAAGTTTTAAACCATCTAAATATAGGCCCAACTCTTAAGTAGGGAAGGAATCAGTAATGTCAGTTGGCTTGCATGAATTAGTGTTGTGCGCCTAAGAGGGCAACGCACTTGGGGATGCGGATGAGGTATTATCATCTCGCTCAGCAATAATCACCTTCGAGGCCAAGGAAACCTCCAACAACACCTTAAGACTTCATCCACCAAGCCCAATTTTTATAGAATATGATTAAAAAGGACACAAGTTCATGCCTTTGTTAAATTGTTTAAAGCATTTGTACCCTAAGGTCAAGGAAACCAAAATGCACAAACATTATTTGAAATCCATTTCCCAAACTTCTCAGGGTTATTGAAATATGTGAAGATGTCCTAATGGCCACAATAATAAAATTGAATCCTGAGATAACTCTTCTCGTGGAACATAAGGAACTTTATCTTGCTAGCTAAGGCCATTGCACGCTTGGAAAATTACTGTTTTATATTTAAGAAATATTCAAGTCCAACTCTGCAATTCCCTAGAATTACATAATATGAAATACCATAACATTGAAACTTTTCTTCCAAACAAGAAATGAGAAGTTCAATTTAACCCTCAGTTATAACAGTATTCAATGAATTACCAACAATATTCATTCTATAAGAACAAAGATAAAATATAAACAAAAATAAACCCATCCATTCTAGTCTATTGTTGAACAAAAGCCAAGTATTCATGACTTATTCAAATTCGTTCAAATAGGCAGTTATAGCAGTATTCATGACTTATTCAAATTTGAAGTGTAGAGGATAGTAGCAAATAGAAAATAAGCCCTAACCTACTGATAGAAATTAGGTCAAAAATTAGGAAATTTTTGGGGAAGGAGGCATGGCCGAGGCCGGCGAGGACGGAGCCGACCACGAGGGCGGAGACCGCCTCGACAGCGTAGACGGCGCGACGGACGGAGGTGGCCGTTGTCCCGCATGGCTGGGGAGGGACGGGGAGGGGGAAGGCGAGGGGGCGATACGGGTTCCACGTCCCATAGGGGGACGAATCCGTGGCGGAGGGAGAGGCAGAGGTGGAGGCGGAGGGAGAAACTCGATCAGATCTGAACCAAACAATCCGATCAATTGATCCCGAGAATCCAAATTATGAACACAGAAGAAATAACGAATACTTTACCCTAGTTTAGCTATGGTCACCTGTCGCCGAACTTGAACACGTGGAGGAGCCGATGCGTCGTCGGAGAAGAGGACTCGTGGTCGCCACTGCTTGCTGTCGCTCGAAGAACGACCGTTTTCCAAATAACGCCTTTGAAGTCGTCAGCAATCGTATGTCGTCGGAGAAAAATGGTTCAAAGTGGTCGAGCGTCGGGATTAGTGAGGCGCCGCTACGAACTCGTCGACGGTGAGTGGCGCTGTTGTTAACTCAGTTGCGAGAGGAGGAATCATCGTCGTCGCTATCGCCATGATGAATTAGTGTTAAGTTTAGGAAGGATTTGGGAGAAATAAAATTGGGGGAAGAGCTCGGCTCTGAGGAGAAATAAAATTGAGAGAAGAGCTCGGCTCTGAGAGGAGGCGAGCCAGAAAAATTAGGGCTTCTTCGAAGGCCTTGGGGAGTAGCTGTGGAGCTTCTTGGTTTAGAATTTTTCTTAAGTGCAGGAGAAGTACGGGGGAGTGGAGGTTTTAACTTAAATTTTTGTGCTTTTTTTTCAAGACGCTCGTATGACTGAAAGACTATCAATAACGTTTATATTGGACACCGTCATAGAATGGATTCTTGCTGAACTTTGATGATGCTTCTTTATCAGCCGTCATGAAATCCACTTATCAAACGTCATTAATAGGTCTTTTTGTTGTAATGCCACCCCCTTAAAAGGGTGGGCCCCACCCCTCTCCATTCTTGCTACGTACGGCAGCAAGCCCCGTAAATTTCTGTGAGTAGGCCGTTGGTTTATTAGTATTAGTAAAAAATAGTAGTATTAGGTTTTCACCTTAATTGTTTTATATATAACTTTATTCATAGACCTCAAAACCTTAGACTTCTAAAACAAAAATTACGGCAGAACATACCATCTTCGCCTACGAGTTCGTTTCACCAGCGACGGAGTTGTGTGCACGACGAACGGAGCATCGGAAGTCAGCCCCTCGTCATCCACGGAGCAATTTTCCCACTCAAGGAACTATACTTTCCAACGATGTAACTTATTACTCATAGCACCGAATTTCGATTCGTAAGATTTTCTGGTAAGTAGACTTGACCCTCTTTGAGATCGTCCAGGTGGATTTTGTAACAATCCATCGGCTTGCTCAAAAATCGAGACGAAGTTGAAGAAAAACCTATTTTTCGTAATATTAAAAACTGTTTTAAAATGATTACTTGTCGACCAATTTTCTTGCTGTGCATTAAAGATGTGTTGAAATTAATTAAAAAAAGTAAAATAAAACATAACCAAGATCGTAACGCATCTTCTGGATCGTCGTTTTGATTAACGTGCAAAAAGTAAATTGATGTTGAAGTTGGAGGAAAACCTGTGTTAATTTATATAAAATTTCTGAATTTTTCTCGATACGGCGTGCGCCCCGACAAATCGGACAACGTGGTCCCGCGCTATACACATCGAAAGACGCGTATGGACGTTGCCGATGTGTGGGAACAGACGAAACACAGTTTCGTCGTGTGTGCGCGACGAAATCAGTCCGTATCCGTCCACTACTAAAATACAACAATTTGGCGACGAAAGATTAGTGACGGATCGTATCCGTTGGCAATAGCGACGGTCTAGCGACTACGTTGTGACGGGCTACCGTCAGAAAGCGATGGATGATTTTTTTGTGTAAAAATCAGTCGCATATCCGTCGCACATTTGACGCAACTTTAGCGACGGATTCATGTCCGTCACGAATATGTCGCACATTGTGGCAGCAAAATCTGAAGGAAATGGTACGCTAAATTAGCGTCTATCTAGCGACGGACTGTTCTATCGGTAATCTAGTGGGTATTTAGCGACTACCTACCGACGGATATATCCGTCGGTAATCCGTCGCTAATTACTGTAACCTAACTTAAATTGAACCGACGAGAAATTTTTTTTCATTCCTCCCAAAAAACTCTCTCTCGCTCTTTCCTCTCTCTCTCTCTCTCTTTCTCCGGCGAGCTCTCTCCGACGGGTCTCATTTTTCGACGAAGCTCTCTCCGACAGAATATCTCTCTCTAGTATACTCTCTCTCTCTCTCCCTCTCTCTCTCTCTGTTTCGCATAACATATAGGGTTTCGGGTTGGTGGGGGGGCGGCTGTCGTTGGGGCCGACGGGGGTAGGGGAAATGGAGTAGGGGGGAGGTTGTTGAGGGCGAGGGACAGGGTAGGGTTTAGGGTTTCGCGACAGGGGTAGGGTTTTGGGTTTTAGGCAGGGGTAGGGTTTCAGGTTACGCGGTAGGGGTAGGGTTTCGAGTCGCAATTGGTTGTGGGCCGGGGCTGTCGCGCGGGCCGTCGGTGATGGGGGGAGGGTAACAGTCTAGTGCTTACTATCAGCTAATTTAAATTTTCTCGAATGCTTTTTTTATATGCTCATCTGTCAATATTATATTATTAGGAGCAGTAAAATGAACTTAATGTTGGAAAATTTTACCTTGATGAAAATATGGTGTTAATAGGATTATCGGATGATTTCAGCAAAGATTAATAGGCGATATCAATGATGAAAATGGTCATGAATTAAGAAGCTATTAAACCTAGCTTTGAAGAGCCATAAAACGAATTACCGTTTGTAAAATGAATGTCAAATGAATGAATTTTTTTTGGTTTTAAATGTCATCAAGTAGAAGTAATGAAGGGCATGTTCATTTCCAATCAAATATACAACACTTAAGTGCACATCATGCAAGATCTCTGTTAGGCCAGCTTATTATTGACTGAACATTAGCAAGCTATGTATGGACCGGTGGGGTAGTGTCTGGTTCCAAACATGTCTAACATAAGTTGTTGCACTTACAAAGTCATCAAAAGAATGCTGGTAACTAAAGATATGCTTCACATTTTTGGTATCAGTGTTGACACCATGTGTGTACTCTGTAGGGGTACAACTTGGATGGGCTAAACCAGAACCCGATCGGATAAACTCGCTAATGGGTTAGGTTATGGTTGAAGATACTTGGGCTCGGTATTGGATTCGGGTTAAAATATTTGAACTCGATCAAAAATTGGGTTGGGCTCGGGTTCATGTGTCGGGTTACCAAAAGAACCCGAAGCACGACATACATATAACTTATATATATATATATATATATATATATATATATATATATATATATATATATTTTTTTTTTTTTTTTTTTTGAATTTACTTACTCCATTAAGGTCCCAACCTTTTGTACTAACGGATTTCAAAAATATGAATACAGTAAACAAAAAAGGTAAGTAAAATGATGGGTAAAACAGAAAATGATGAAAGAACCAATAACAACTACGTAACGGCTGCTAAAGAGATCCAAGGAACCAGATATTAAAATACGAGCATTATTGGTATCAGGATGGCCTAATATGTTTGATATGGGGACAAGCCACCTATAAGTTTGATATAGGAACAAGCCACATAAAATTACAAGTATGACTTTGGATGCAATATTAGTATCAGGAAAGAATTATTGGTATCGGGATGTCCATGCTACAAAGAAACAAAGGACACTATTCTTAAGGCTACTGACCAAGTAGAGGTCAACGTAGAAGAAAATTTGGCAAGTAATTGCTAATACCAGATAAGGCAATTTCATTAAGCGACCCCCAATATAGTAGTAGGTCAAATGTAAGACGACTTTGCCAAGTAGATGTGCCAACAACTACATGTATATAATGGTAGTACTACTTCAAATCCACATGAAAGAATTCAACTTTGGTTCAGAACGTCGTGAGACAGTTCGGTCCATAAGCGGGACCACCACCCAATAGCATGTTGCCACCAGAAGTAGAACCCCGTATTTCTTCCAGAGAATCTCCTAATTATTCTAGTTTGGTCCATATCCGGTACGACAGTTCGGTCCATATCCGGTGCAGGCGTTATAGCATTAAGAGGACCTTTCCATAGTACGAGAGGACCGTAAAGGACGTAGAAATCTGTTTCATTCATATGTATGATAGAATAGGGGTTAGGTTAAATAAATGAACCCTTTTCCCTCTACGTATTATAAATGCAATGTTTGGATAACATATGAAATGTAATGTATAGGTAAGCATTAATGTAGGTAATGACATGTAATCACTGGTGGGGCTGGCTTGGCCGGGAGAGGCTGTACCCTATGGCTCGACAACCAACCGGAGAGGATACTCTGAGAGATCCATCTGAGTAGGACGTATACTCTGAGAGATCACCTTTACAAGAATGATATCAGTAGTGGAATTGAGTGTTGCAGGAGATATTATCAGAGTATACGTCCTACTCAGATGGGTCTTTCACAGTTACAGATGGTGGATGTGCTCAGTCAACAGATTCTTGCTCTGAGCCAAAACTTTACCGCGGAGCTCAAGTGGACATCCTTCGTGTAGAGCTCGAGTGAGAGGTTCCTGACAGCATGGTGGTCTCCTTTGTTAAAGTATCCGTGCTCGTCCCATAACCAATCTAATTTTTTTTTCATTTCTAATCTCTTGAATATGAAGCTTGGCTTTACATTTGGCTCTACCTTCTGGTATATAAAAACCGAATGTGAAAAGGGGTTTCATATTCAAGATATTAGAAATGAAAAAAATTTTGATTGGTTGTGGGACGAGCAAGAATCCTTTGACAAAGGAGACCACCATGCTGTCAGAAATCTCTCGCTCGAGCTTTACTCAAGGATGTCCACTTGAGCTTCGGGGCAAAGGATTGACTCAGAGAGGATTTCTATACAGAGATGACGAAGAAGATGGCTGCCAAAGCTTATGTAAGTTTTCTAATTCTTTATACGTATTATATTTTTGTCATTTTGTATTACTGTAATTAAAATCGATCATTGCATCGTATCAATTGGTGATTTTGTACATTAGTTACAAGTGCTACTTAGTTGTTGTAGAAGCATGAAAAAGAATAAAGAAGGATCCATGCGGCCAGAGAGTCCCCTGCGGTGTTCAGGCAGTTCATGCGGCTCAGAGAGTTCATGCGGCCCAAGCGTCTATGCGGCTCAAACAAGTACTATGCGGCTCAAAGAGGAGCCACGTTGCCTACAAATAGCTCTCTCATTTTGCATTTAATGCCTTGACGGCTGACAGCTTTGATGAAGTGACAGTTCTGACACAAAGATATTATTATGACTCCTTCATGATGACGGACTCCTCGGAAAGCGAAGAAAATCTATGACATAATCCTCCGAGAATCAGAAATATCATGCGGCTTTGACACGTAGACAGCCCCATACGGCTCCCGCAGAATAGCCCCATACGGCTCATGAAGGCCAGCCCCATGCAGCTCATGAAGGCCAGCCCCATACGGCTCATGAAGACCAGCACCACGCGGCTCACGAAGACCATCCCCATGCGGCTCACAAAGGCCATCTCCATGCGGTTCACTCATATTCATGTTCAAAAGGGGGGGCCACTTTCTGGCAGCCTGGACACGTAGCCAGCTTTATACGGCCTAACTTTCCTGCAGCTCAGACACGTGGCGTGATAGCAGGGCACGTGGCATGAGATTGATCAAAATCTCTCAGCAAATACCAATGAAATATTGGGATCAAATCAGATCATTTGCAAATAAGCCAATTAAAGACATGTGTCGAGGAATCCGAGGTTGGCATGACAAATCAGAAGGATTTATGTCAATCACCATTAATTATCCACAAAAGATTTGATGCAATCACATTTATTGCTCAAATCTTGATGAACGGCCCAGATTTAATGATCCTTAGCCGCCGACTTTCAAGAAAGGACAATCATTGTAAACCCTAATGATGCACCCCCACTCTTATAAATAGCAGGGTGCCATTCCCTTGCGAACATACACACACAGAGATAAGGAGAGACACATATACATAGAGAGGGATACAGAGACAGACGCGCATAGAGAGCCAGAGAGCCCGAAGAGAGAGCATTTCTCCATCAACGCCAAGCAGTTCTTCCACAGAGCCAAAAAGCTGTATCCGATCGTCCAAGGAGTAAGGCAGAGCAGCTGTCGCTTTCCCGAGCCTCTATCGTCACCCTCCAGAATCTAAAATAAACAATTATACTTAGATTGCTGTACCTAGGTTTTCATCCCTAGGCTTTCTTTGTACAAGCGAGTTTGTATTGTGAAGTAAAAGTCCAGTCCTCCGATAATTGTTCTGTCCTTTTATATTTCATGGCAAATACGATGGCAACTCTGCTGGGGACAAACTTCTCCACGGCCGAGGAGTTGGTGACGCAATCGGATGCAGCCAAACTTGGCTCCACGCAACAGAAGATGGTCGTCCGCTTCGACCAACAGGCATTTAAAGAAATGCTCTCTGAAGGAAGTGCTGGCCCGATCCAGAAGCGAACCCGCACAAAGAAAGCTCGCTGCAAGTGGAGGCCGAAATCATTTGCTCATCCACAAGCTCTGGACGGGGTACTCTCTGCTACCCAAGACGGCGAAGGCGATTCTCATACGGCTCTACTTCGAGCCGTAGAGCACTCTGTTATCCCCAAGTCCGGCAGAGGAAAGCACTACGATACTGGACTTGTAGGGACAAAGAGTGATTCCATGCACCCCAAGAAGAAGTCGAATACTCCTGTGGCCAAATCTGCCAACCACATGCAGGAGACTCATGCGGGTGAATCGACCAGCCGCATGAAGAAAGTCTATGCGGCCAAGTCATCCAGCCACATGAAGAAAACTCATGCGGCTGAGACTTCCAGCCGCATGAAGAAAACCTATGCGGCTACGTCTGCCAGCCGCATGAAGACTACTAATGATAGCCGCATGACGTCTACTCCACGCGGCTCTGTCTTCGACTTCCTCTCTTATGGTCCTGATCTCTTGTACTCCCAAGAAGACATGTCTGACTCTCTCTAGTATCAATTAGACTCTTCCTACTATGTGCCCTTACACAATAGAGCAAAGAAGTCTAAGGCAGTACGAGCCTGGCGAGTTCGGTCCACTGATCTGATCTCTGACCATCCGAGCGTCCCACATACTGTTACGCGAGCCTCGGATGGAAAGTTGTACAGAACCACTCGAGTGCAGCCCCCGGCGGCAGACGAACAGAGAGGTTCGTAAAAGTCTACCAAAATCCCGGGAGGAAACATGGTCGATCCAGACCCATCTGACTTGTGTGAGGCCATCCTCCACAAACGCAAGAAAAGAGAAGATGCACCGGGGTGCAAAGAGTCCTCCCACGGACGTCAATGCACCCAAGTCATCGTAAACTGCTGCTGCAACAACGCGACGGTACGAGAAGACCGGCAGCCTGTCTTTCAAAGACTGCAACAGCCACCTTCAGAAGACGAGGCACCTCCCGCCGTCTCCTGTAAATCTGCTCAGAAAGTCCCTGCCGATGGGAGAGAGAAGAAGACCAGTGTCCATAGCCCTAAGATATCAACCACTATGACTAAGAGACTGTCGTCTAAGCGGGTGCCCGCCACTAGAGTTTTCCAAGGTACCCGTTCTAAGACGAAATCTACTACAGTAGAAGATTCATCGTCCACACCACTAGAGGTTGCTGGGACTGGGGGTAGCACACCTCCAAGACTCCACGATAATCCGATGTTCCGAGAAGACGAGCCAGGGGAAACAACCCTCCCATAAGATACAGTGAACCCCGACGTCCCCGAGGACGTCCACAATTTCTAAGACGAGGCAAACTCGGACACTGGGGGTACTGTTCCCTCTGAATCTGAATCAGAATAGGACATACCTACGTACCCCGATGACTTCTCACTACAAGGGTATGATTCAGAGGGCGCTTTCCTCCACCGCTCCGTCCATCTCTCCTCACGTAAATACGGTATTCATGACATACAACAGCCAAGGTGGTTCCGGTGATCGCCAACATATCGATACGCTCGAAGCCATATTGCTTGCCTTGGTCAAGTCTGTAGACGAGATCAAAGCGGCCCTTCCAACTCTGCAATGAGGGACACCTGGCCAAATAAGCATGGGTCCCACGGTCAATGCGAACTCGAATTCTGCAGCACCGAACCCGGGCAATAATCCTCCTGAAGTAACGGCCCCCACCGCCGTGGATGAGGCCCGCAAAGCGAGAAGAGAGGTCCAGGAGCTCCGAGCCATGTTCCACGCTCGAGAAAATTCTCCAGACCTCAGAATACGGCAACCGTACCCTGCTGCATGGAGGGATGTCTCCTTTCCGCCAAGATATAAGCCGTTTAATATCAATCCGTATGATGGCAAGACCTTAGCAAGTCGGTACATCACTTATTTCGAGGTCACTACCGACCATCTGCCCCATGACGATTCCATTCTCACACGATTATTCATCAGAGCATTGGAAGGGGTCGCCTTCGACTGGTACCGCAACCTGTCAGACAACTGCATCCACTCATTCGCCGGCTTCAAGCGCATGTTCTTGGAGAGTTCTACGAAGTAGGAGAGGACATCACCATGTCCACCCTTATGAACTTCGTCCAAGGGGAGAAAGAGCTGACAAGAAACTATATCGAGCGGTTTCGCCAAACCGCCATGAAGTTGCCCTCTGGAAATTCGTATTCCTCCTTGACTAAAATTTGCCAAAAGAGACTCCTTCCAACAATCAGTCTCTGGATGGGCGAAAGTCAATTCAAGGACTGGAAGACGTTCATCATCAGTGCCACAAGTGTCGAAGAACGATTGAAGAAGGCTCGCCAATTGGGATTGCACATCTCAGACGGAGTGAACAAGGGCAAGCGTCCTAACACCAACAATGACAATGGGGGTAGTCCCTCAAATAATCGGGACAGCAGGGGCAAGCAGGCTATGGTGGCCGACACAGCACAGAAACCTGAGCCAAAGCCGAAAGACAAATAATGGCCGCAAATCACTTACTCCTTCGAAGACGGTCACGTCAAGCCCATCTTGGATATGCTCATACAAGAAGACATAATTCAGCTTCCTCCACCAAGACGGGAACCACGGCCAGAAGAGATGAAAAACCCAAAGTACTGCCATTACTACCGCTATGTACACCATTCTACACACGACTGCTACTAGCTGAAAAGGTACATCCAAAACCTCATCGATTCAAACGCTCTGGCCATCGATTTCGAAGAGGTAACCGTGGCAGCCATTATGGTATCGGTAAAGTTCAGCAGCTTCCTTCCGATGGAAACTCAAGACGGTGTGGTCCCCATCCCTTTAGCGACAATGGAGATTACAAACCTTCCACCTCCCCGAGATCAGGCTGCTGGTCTAGTGCCCCTTACTACATCACGAGGGGAGGTCATGTGGGTCCATCCGGACTTAGTATCTGAAGTAACTCAGTCCACACCATCTTTTATTTGCAAGAAAAAGAGTAGAAAAGTCAGGTCCTGTCGCACCATCTCGGCAGATATTGAAGAAGCTACAGTCGTCGTCACATGGTCTGGGGCACAATCCCAGCCTGTGGCTGACAACTCGGCTGAAGATCATCAATCCACTACAACCGACGCTCCGGGACCGGCTCAGCCTCCAACGACCGACAAGCCTAGGCCGAAGGAGACTCGCTTTGACAAATCCCTCCGAAAAGAGACACCACAGGGGCTGGAGAGGCCCTACAACTTCGACATCTTGGCACAATTGGCCAACACACCGGCCAAGTTATCACTATACGAGCTTCTGCGACTCTCAAAAGATGTGCGAGCAGCTTTGAGCGATGCACTCCAGAATGCCGACGCCTATCTGGCCCAGGTCAACCTCACAGGAGAGAGCCCGCCTGCAGATCTCCAAGATAGCGCTTGCACGGGAGCGATGCCCAATATTGTCTTCACTCCGCAGGACATGCTCATCAAAACCAACATGCACGATCGCTCACTATACTACGCTGGATACATCGGTGACGTAAAGGTAGATCGCATACACATTGATCCTGGCTCCTCCATAAGCATTATCTCGAAGGGTCTCTACGTCATCTTCGCATCCCAATGCATCGCCTGACGCCTACAAGCACCGCCATCAGCAGTTTCAATTCGGGCAGGAGCTATCCAATTGGAAAGATTCGTTTGAAGTGTCAGATTGGCGATCTCCAATCAGAAGTCACCTGCTACGTCATAGATGTAGACACTTCTTACAACATCCTCTTGGGGCGCCCGTGGATACACGATTATATGATCGTGTCTTCCATGCTATACCAGTGCTTTAAATATGTTGATAAACACGGCTTTGTGAGGACAAAATTTGCTGATATCGATCCCTTCAAAGGGGTCGAATCCTACTATTCAGACTCCTGCCTGTACGAAAAGTCGAAGAGGCACCTTGATGAAGGAGATGTACAAGCTTGTACCGAGACAGTCACAGGATAAGAAGAACCCGTGACGATCCACCTCCAAGCTCGCAAACCTGGCAAGTCTGTAACCCTTACAGCCACTCTGCGTAAGGACGCGGTCAGCCTCTCGGCACAAAAAGGGCAGATGATAATCCCGCTGCCAAGGTCTGGCCAAGTGCCAAGACCCACAATAGAGCCACTGACAATCAGGCTGCCGAGAGTCGGCCAGCCGCAAATGGAGAAGCTCAATCCCTCCGATAAGCCACTGACGATACGCCTTCCCAAGAAGAGTCGACACCCCGATGCAAGGTCTGGCACTTCTAGCGAACCAGCCACTCCCCGCCCCACATCGAGTACCAAACTGGGGGTCGTTAGTCTGCCAACAACTCCACGCTCTGCTCCACCAGCTGAACCTCTGACGATCAAGCTACCCAGGTCGTCCTCTCAGTCTTCATTCATACATGGGGTAGCCGAAGAGGAACCGGAGCTAGCCAAGTACGTGGCTGCCCACACTGATGTTCCCTCCACAGATGATGTAATCCCCCTAGAAAAGGTACATTACTTCATCAATAAAGGGCTATCTTTGAACTAGCTCGAGCTTAATAAGCTTTGTACAATGTATGCTATGGAACACAGTATAGGCACTCACCTACACACATAGGTGACAAATGTGTATACCGCGATCCAGCTTACTACAGTAGAAGACTCTTACCGCATAATCGAAGGAGGAGACCATCCAATCATCTTCGGCCGAAAGGACGAACTGCATTCCTTCACTGTAGAAGAAGTCGACCTCGGATCAGATGCCGGGAGACTGCCTCTGTATCTTTATAGTCCCCAATCTAAATATCTCATATAGAAACAGGGGTATGATCTGGAGACGACGCTAGGCCTGAACTACGGCACTGGACGACGATTACCTTTGAAGCCACCGGTCCCGGCTGGCAAACTACGGGACTACTATAGTAAAACTCGATGTGGATTAGGGTATATAACACCCACGACGACCCCTGAGAGTTCAGATGAAAAATGTGACTGGCATTCACATTCAACCGGGTCACCAACTTATGACTCAGATACCAGCATCGGAGACGTATTCAGGCAAGTCCTGTAAGTCAACATGGCATTTGCCGACACGTATGAAGAAGATGAAGACATTCCGAAAATCCTCGAATTAGAGCCGTGGGCCCAACAGCTGGATGCACAATGGAAAAAGCGATTCGAACTAAGAGAACCTCCTACTGAAGATGAGGTTGTACAGGTCGACCTCGGCAGCGAATCTTCTACAAAACCAATCTTCGTCAGTAAGAGCCTAACAGACGAAGAGCGAGAATCGTTGTTGGAACTTGTCAAAGAATACATTGATGTGTTCGACTGGAGCTATGAAGACATGTCGGGGTTAAATCCTAATATTGCTCTCTACAAACTCAACATTCGGCCGGATGTAAAGCCAGTCAAACAACAACAGCGATGCTTCCGCCCAAGCATCATGGATGCGATCGAAGCCGAAGTCAACAAACTCATAGCCAGCAGCTTCATTCGTGAGGAGCAACATACTGACTGGGTTGCCAATATAGTACCCGTCCTCAAGAAGAATGGAAAGATTCGAATCTGCATCGACTTCCGCAATCTGAACGAGGCGTGCCCCAAAGATGAATTCCCTCTTCCTATCACAGACATCATGATTGATAATACTTGCGACTTCGAACGTATGTCATTCATGGATGGCTTCTCGGGGTACAACCAAATCAAGATGTCTCCTAACAACGAAAAGCATACATCGTTCTGAACACCGATTGGCACATACTGTTATACAGTCATGCCTTTCGGTCTGAAGAATACCGACGCCATATATCAAAGAGCCATGAGTATCATCATTAGAGACCACTTAAGCAAGACGGTGGAGTGCTACGTTGATGACATCGTCGTCATGAGTCGCTGTAAGGGAGACCACCTACAGGATCTGAGGACAGTTTTTGACCTGATACGAGCACACAATTTGAAAATGAACCCCATGAAATCCTTCCTGGGCATATCCAGCGGGAAGTTCTTGGGTTTCATCATCACCGCCCAGGGTATCCATGTAGACCCTGAGAAGATAAAGGCAATTATGGAGATGGGTCCCCCGAGAAATCTCCGTGAACTCCGAGGCCTTCAAGGGAGGCTAGCTTACATCAGGAGTTTCATTTCCAACCTCTCTGGGCGATGTCGACCATTCATCTATCTCATAAAGAAAGGCGTCTTATTCGTATGGGACAAAGAATGTCAGCGTGCCTTCGACAGCATCAAAGAATATTTGTCGAACCCTCCAATCCTGGTGGCCCCGGTTGCTGGAAAATCGTTCCTGCTCTACGTACGAGCAATAGAACATTCCCTCGGGGCTCTGCTGGCACGAAATAATGATGCAGATCATGAACAAGCCATATATTACCTCAGTTGAATGATGATTGGGCCAGAGCACCGATACACCGCCGTAGAGAAGGAATGTCTTGCCCTGGTGTTCGCCATTCAGAAGACACGGCACTATGTTACTGGACAAACGATACATGTGATCTCACGAGTTAACCCTCTCAGGGTCCTCATGACTAAACCAGGGGCACTCAGCACTCGCCTTGCTATATGGGTAATATTGCTATCCCCCTACCATATGATCTTCGTCCCACAAAGGCGGTCAAAGGTCAAGCCCTGGCAGACTTTTTGGCAGCCCACCCGGGCTCGGAGTCATCCAGAATATATAAAAAATTCCCAGATAAGGTCGCCAGCTCGCATGCAACCTCTCACGATGATATATGGCGAATGTTCTTCGACGGTGCTTCAAGAACTGGACCCAAGGGCAACATCGTCATCGGAGTCGGAGTGGTGCTGGTTTCTCCCTCTAGATTGGTGATCAATCGTGTCTATTGCCTCACAGAACCCTGCTCTAACAATATGATCGAGTACAACGCTTTGGTCATTGGCCTCCAACTTGCAAGAAAGCTGGGGGTAGAATATCTTGAAGCATATGGCGATTCGCAATTAATCGTCAATCAAATCCGGGGCTCATACGAACTCCACCACGAAGACATTATCCCCTATTACCAAATAGTGATCGACATCATCTCATCATTCGAGGCGTTCTTCATCGAACATGTCCTCAGACTCCGAAATATCGAAGCCGATCCCTAACTGGCCTTGCCGCTTCCCTAGCAGTTCCGAACTATGCTCGCCAATCAGTGGATGTGATAGGCCATGAACTGGTCTGCCCCAAGAATAACGTTCAATTCGTGGTGAGTTATTCTGCCCAGACGGTCGACGATGCCCCAGATTAGAGACAACCATTCATTGACTTCGTAGTCTACGACATCCTGCCCGAGAACCCAAAGGAAGCCACTTCCATCAGACGGCGTTCTCTCAGATTCTGCTACGATACGGAGACGAGAATGCTATATCGCCGATCCTATGATGGATTATTGCTTCGGTGTCTGTCAAATACAGAAGCCAAAGAAGCCATACCAGAAGCTCATGACAGTGTCTGCGGGGCCCATCAGCCTGGCCCTAAATTGCAAGACCGTCTTCGCCGAATGGGCTACTACTGGCCTACGATGGTAGTAGATGCGATAGACTATGCTAGAAAGTGCAAAGCCTGCCAAGTCTACGCGGACTTCATCCACCAACCATCCGAATTTCTACATCCGACAGTGGCATCCTGGCCATTCGAAGCAAAGGGGATGGATATCATTGGTCCAATAACTCCATCTTTCTTCCGAGGACATCGCTTCATACTCGCAATCACGGATTACTTCTCCAAATGGGCGGAAGCTGTTCCGCTTACAGAAGTCAAGACTTCAAACATGATCAGCTTCCGTAAGCATCACGTCATCTATCTCTTTAGACTGTCCCGGAGAATCATCCACGATAATGGTCCGCAGTTTGTAAGCCACGGCTTCTATCGGTTTTACGATAAGCACCGTATTCAGAATATTGCTTCGACGCCATACAATCCAGCAGCAAATGGGTTGGCAGAAGCATTCAACAAAACCATCATCAAGTTACTCGAGAAGTTCGTATCGTCCAACAAACGTGACTGGAACGAGAAGCTTGGTGAATGCTTATGGGCGTACCATACCACAGTCCGAACGGCCACAGGAAACACACTATTCTTCCTGGTGTACGGGAGTGAGGCAGTTCTCCCATTGGAGGCTCAAATACCCTCACCCTGCGTCGCCCTCACTTATCAATTGATGAAGGATGATAACTACCGACGTCGACTACAAGAGTTAGAGGCCTTGGATGAAAAGCGCCTCCTAGCTCAACAAAGGATCGAACTATACCAAGCACGCATCTCTGGAGCCTTCAACAAGAAGGTTAAAATCAGAACATTCCAAGTGGGTGATCACGTTCTGGCAGTCCGGAGGCCGACGGTCATGACTCACAAGACCACCGGCAAGTTCCAGCCGAAATGGGAAGGTCCATTCATCATTGAGGCTGTATTCTCCAACGGTGCTTACCGCCTCGCAAAACAAAACGGAGACTTGCTCATATTGCCCATCAACGGCAAGTTTCTGAAGAAATATTATGTCTAAGCGACAATCTCTCAGATTATCGAGTCATGTACCCGCTGGTACTATTGAACTCACATCCACAACATTCCAGATCATTGAGTCATGTACCCGCTGGTACCGCTGAACTCACATCCATAATATTTCAGATCATTGAGTCATGTAGCCGCTGGTACCACTGAACTCACATCTATAACATTCCAGATCATCGAGTCATGTATCCGCTGGTACCGCTGAACTCACATCTACAACATTCTAGATCATTGAGTCATGTACCAGTTGGTACCGCTGAACTCACATCCATAACATTCCAGATCATTAAGTCATGTACCCGCTAGTACCGCTGAACTCACATCCACAACATTCCAGATCATTGAGTTATGTACCCGCTGGTACCGCTGAACTCACGTCCATAACATTCCAGATGATCGAGTTATGTACCCGCTGGTGCCGCTGAACTCACATCCATAATCTTCCAGATTATCGAGTCATGTACCCGCTAGTGCCACTAAACTCACTTTTGCAGTATTCTAGATTATCGAGTCATGTACCCGCTGGTGCCACTGAACTCACATCCATAATATTCTGGATTATCGAGTCATGTACCCGCAGGTGCCTCTGAACTCACATTTCGGTCACTCTTTCAGATAGTAAGTCATATATGATCATGTCTCTGAACTTTCTTCCTGAAAGAGATCCTCCCTTATGATCCACTACCTCTACTCCCAGTGCACAAAAAGGGTAACAGATCCACAAATTTCAAAACGGCCATGTCCTCATTACCTCTGAGTCGTTTTACTTCCGTCAAAAACAAATCACCCCTTACATAGAACTTCTATGTCCTCATTACCTCTGAGTCATTCTGTGTACCCTCCTTCATTGAGCCCACTTCTGTCAAGTCCTTATTACCTCTGAATGGGAATGCTCCATTGAAGAAACCTTCATGCTTGCCATGTCCTCATTACCTCTGAGTATGTATGATGATTCCGTTCCGACTTATTATCTGTACCCACGACCAGAGTACACCAAGGGTAATAGGTCCACAAATGTCCTTTGTTGACCACAAATATCCTCAGTTGACCACAAATATCCTCCGTTGAGTCCACTCCTGTCATGTCCTCATTACCTCTGAGTAGGAAGACTCCACGTTAAAACCCTCGTACTTGCCATGTCCTCATAACCTCTGAGTAAGTATGTTGGCTCCCCTTCATCCTATTATCCGTATCTAAGTCGTGGTATGCCAAGGATAATAGGTCCACAAATGTCCCTTGCTAAGTCTCTTAGTATAGGCACACTATTCCTCATCATGCCCCGGGAGCCCAGCTGCTCCTTGGCATTCTATCTTTCGATACCCCGAACACCCACGACCACCTTGTCGTGGAACTATTCTAGGTATCCCCAATCAAACTTGTTATCCGTACCTAAAACCAAGGTATGCCAGGGGTAATAGGTCCACAAACAAGTCTCCCATATGGGGCAAACATCAACACAATACCACAGGTACAACAAACAATGCAAATGAAGGGTAGAAAGGAAAGTACTCTTTATTTGAAGGACGAAAAAAGCCTTACATGTTTTGGGACCACGTCCCTCTCAAAAAGAAAAGAAAAATAAAACAGGAACAAAACCAGAAAAAGGTCGACTATAGTCCTACATTACACAGTTCCAAGAGGCGGTTTTGCACCAAGACAGTCCCCCGCTCAAGCCTCTGTTTCGCTCGGTGCTCGGCCTCCTGGGTCAACTTCTCTGCATCATTCAGATACATATATGCCTGCCAGTCGTTTTCCATCTTCTTTAGGGCATGTTCTAGATTGGCAGAAGCCCTGCTAAACTTGTCAGCCTCCTGAATGGCAATCCCTTTCTTAGCACGAGCAACTTCGAGCTCGGACTCCAAGAAAGCCAGCTTTCTCTGAAGCTCGAGAATTTGTTCCTTGGTATCAGCTACCCCGCGGGAGGCCGCCGCTTTTCGAGCCGCGCAATCTTCAGTCCGACGAGTCCATTGATCATACAACTGAGTCGGGTCCTAGCGGTCCTTTAATATAGTTGGCTTGATCGATTCCCGAGCAAGCCTGACCTTCTCCACCACGGTTATAAGGAAATTACGCTCTTGGTTTATTATCGCGGGTAAATCAGCTTGCTGTAGCACGCAGAACTGGGCTACAAGATGATCAACCTCTAACAGCTTAGGCTCCAGAAGCGCAGCCAGTCCCGCTCCACCGTAGAGTATTTTAAGGATATTAATCTGGCCACCGGCGCATTGGCGGGCCATAGAAAAGGGAGTCCCCCTCTCCACAGCTGCCTCAATCCCCCTTTTCAGGTGGCGATGGAAACTGTCGACCACATCCTGAGACACTTCATCCAAAACTTCCATCGTGGATGGTGTCAAAGGGAGTGTGGCAGGCAGTACCAAAGGAGTAGCCTCAGAACTGGCCATCCCTGTCACCAGAAAAATGAATCCTATGCGAAAAGAAGCGTGTATGGAAGCTAGCTCCTCTTCCGCCGCCCGAAGAGCCTGGATACTTGGGAGAGCGGAAAGGGCAACTTCCGAAACCCTATTCGCAGAGGATGGCGCAGAAAATGTCGTCCCTTGCCCTAGCTGTGCTATCACCGGAGCTTCCGAACTTGAGTCCACCTCAGCAATGTCCGTCACCGACAATGAAGGGGTGGGACCTGCACGTCCAGAGCGATCATTAATCCACGGAGGACAGGATGATAGAGCAAATAGGCCTCCTCACAAGTTAAAAAAGCTGGTTTATCTTACCAGGGGAAGTGCTCGGAGGCTGCAGCTCGTTCGAAGCTAGCACGATCTCCCCACCCGCGATTTCCAACTCAAATTCAACTGGTCTTTCTGCCCCAGCCACCCCTGAAGGGGAGCCAGCCAGGTCAGTGTCATCCTGTTGGAATTCAGTTGTCTTAGGGATAGGGGCAGTAGAGTCGCCATCCCCATGGGTTGAGGTCTCAATAAGGTGAGACCCCCCAGCCGCCTCTGGAAGAACCCCAGCGGGAGTGATGGCGGTGCATATATCATGGATCAAAGTAGACAAGGCTGGATCGACTTCAGTAGTCGAGTCCCGAGAAGCAGCCCCGGATGCCTGCAAGGAGCAAAAGAAAAATGATTAGACCGTAATTTAGAAAAAGAAGGAAATGGCGGCTGAAATTCCAATCACCTCATAAATATCGTCAACATCATTAAACAGCCTGCGACGTCTTACCGCAGCCCGCTTTGTGGAGTAGGTCCTGCCATCGTCAGTAGACAGACGCCTGCCTCGTGGGCGTAAAGCACTAAGAACAACGGGTGGATGATCCTCCCCCTCTTCGTCTGGTAGTTGGAGGCTGGTTCCCCACCTCTTCGTCCGAAGAATACGACGAGTCATCGGCGGCCTGCTCGGCATCCTCTTCATCCGCCGCAGTGGACTTCGAGTCCGGTACGGGAACCCTATTCGCTCCTCTTTTTCTCTTCCTGGAAACCTCTGGCTTTTCTGCCAAGCCGGTCCCGACAGTGAAGCTGGTGTTCATGTCATAGTTCACGGGAGGTTTGCTCGCTGCAACGTGATAAAGAGCCGCCATGTATAGAATATCCCCTTGTATGTTAGCGTCAGGGATTGAGAAGCTAGTCCGGGTATGAACAGCATTGTAATAATGCCACGCCCGGATGCCGTCAAGAACACTGCCCTCGAAGCCCAGACAAGCACTGGGGCAGTCAAGGAACAGCTGACTATACCGAATTGACGAGAGAACCGGCTAGGCAAATAAGGCTCCAAGTACACGTTATTTCGGTAACGATATAGTAGGTGCGCCGGGCGAATGTTGTGCAGCCATAAAAGCATTTTCTCGGATAAGAGCTGGGGAGGATCAATGCCATCAACGTGTACCCTCCTCACTTTTCTAGGGGTAAAAAGAGGAAGAGACACAAAGAAGTCAGGCCCATCAACTCTTGCCAACGCTCTCCGACAAGCTGGCATGGTGTCATACTCCCAAGATTGATGACGGTATCGGAAGAGGAAGGCATCATCAGCGGTGACATCATCCTCTGTCCCGGCCCTCATCAATGATAGGTAATGCATCAGTAACCACCCCATGAGATAGTGGTATGGTAGCTCTATCCGCTCGAAGTCCAGCGTCTTCTTACGAGCAATAACTTTAGATGTAAAGGCACGGAGGCCGTGGTGTATGCTACACACCATAGCCGGAAGAAGGGCCAGTCTTAATTTGAAGACCAGCTTCATAGCCGGGAGAGTAAAATGGTGGCTGATCCTTTCCATAGAACTTGCTCCTCCCGAGACTACGTAATTTCGTAGCCATACCATCAAGAACTCGGCCAAGATTGCTTTATCGGACATTTGCCGGGTACCATAGTGGAAATAACTGAAGGAGTCAGTGCGGCTCCCAAACCTGTCACGGGTAGACCTCGACCTTTTGGCCTTCAACATCATGTCCTTCACCTCCTCCGGGGTTTGAGGACCTCGAGACGAAACCCGACCGGAAGGACGTAATTTGAAAAGATACGCAACACTGGCCGTGATGTGAGGGGCGTTCCCTTCTGAGCTATTTTCTCTCTTGATAGCAATCTGGTGGCAGATGCTATGATGGCACAACAGTTCTCGGTACACGGCGACGAAATAAGGAAATCGTCGATCCAGGTCATCGAATTCCTCGTTCGTCAGGGTATATACTTCAAAGGCCTCGCCTCCCCACGATAGCTTAGAAACAGCATGCTTCTCATGGAGAGCAAGTCCCAACTCTCCCCCGGGCACGAAGAAAGTCCCCGTACGCTGGCTATACATCTCCAAAAGGGCCATGAACAGCGGCTTGTTAATGGACAATCCGTAACAGGTGCCCCGGATGGCGTAGTAAAGGTCAATCTCCCTAAGGAGTTCCTCGTAGTTCCTCAGGATCCACGAGGAAAGATTGGCCCATGTAGGAGTAGGGTTTATCCAATTCAGCAGCAATAACCTGCCTACAGGATAGGACCCCTTGCGATCGAGTTGGTTCAGAAAGGTGTCAGCTCGCGTAAAAGTGAAGTTAGGACCAGACACATTGATAAAAGTACCAGGAATCAGCCCCATCACAGTCCGGCTGACTGACTCCCTACTTGCACATGCCGACCTAATACTCATATTATAGTGGATGTTACCCACGAACATCGCCCGTTGTGTTGGAGTCAGAGAACCTGCCATTTTCCTGCCCAACGGCACCATATTAAACCACGAGAGGGGAAAATGCCGCTCCATCTCGGGAACATGGATATCCACCCCATCCACAGTGAAGTCTCAGTTTTCAGAAATGTCCAGTAGTCGGAGGTTTTTTACGGAAAAAGCATCCCAAAAGAGAAAAGCAGGTTTAAAATATTCTCCGTCCAGTTTTTTCGAATTCATCATAGTGCAAAGAAAATGAAAAGGCTGGTTGTTGATGGCAGCCACCCTCTCCAAAGGCTCATTAGAGGAAATTTGATCTGTCATATGTTGAATTAGATCGTCAAGACGCACACCCATGGCAAACTGAGCCGAACCTACTAGAAGCTCTCCGGCCGGGTTGGTTGGGAGGTTCACTGAAAAAGTACAAAAAAACAGGATTAAAAATAGTTAAAACGAAACCACTTAGAGTTTCTCAAAAAGAAGTCTCTATGAGTCTATGCGGCTCGGATCGACGAAGCCTTATGCGGCCCAGTTCAGCTGAGTTTCATGCGACACGTTTTCAACAGAGCCTATGTGGCTCGGGTCAGCACAGCTTCATGCGACCCAATTCAGTTAGGAGTTCCATGTGACACAGATACGGCATAGATTATGACTTATGCGGTTGTATCTCGCCGAAGAGTTTATGCGGCGGGATTCAGCAAAATTCTATACGGATCAGTTTGTCAGGAACATATGCGGCTCCGGTCAAAGGAGACTTTATGCGGTTCATATCCAGAAGTAGTCTTGCGACTCAAAATCCTTCTCATACGGCTCATACAAGGGGAATGTCCTATGCGGCTCAAATGTGAGAGGGTCATGCGGCCCATACAACGCATACGGCTCCATCATGATCAGGCTTGAGCCATCCAAACGATGAGGGCTTGTGCATAAATCATGCAACAGAGCCATGGGTTCTTAGGGTTCAAAGTGTTCGAAAGAGATCCTTACACTTGAAAGCAGGGCGAACATCAGGATGCACGTCGGGCACAGCGGCCGACAAGGAAGCCGCCTTCTTGCCTTTTGCGGCAGCGGAGACGACCTTGGAAGATTTGGGTGCCATTTTCGATAGTCGGAGAATGGAAATGGAGAAGGAAAGGAAAGATAGCAACAGTGGAAGACGAAGGAGAAAGTAAAGAAATCCTTCTGACTCAACCCATCCATATTTATAAACAAAACCAAGGCACTTTGATTCTCGTGCTGAACAAAAGCCAACTCTTCGGTTATTTAGGTGAGCCGCCTAAAATAAAGGCCAGACTTTTGGGATCCCGCCCTGAAAAGTGACCTCAAAACTGTCAACAAATCAACAACATTTAATACAAAAGATCACCATACGTGGCAAGATGACATGGCGAAAAGTCCTTACGGCCGAGACATCCATGCGACCGAAAATCCCTGCAGCCTAGCCATCCATGTGGCCGAGACATCCATGCGGCCGAAACTTTCATGCGACCGAAACATCCATGCGGCCGAGCTATCATATGCGGCCAGAAGAATACATGGCCATGATTCTTGTTCAAAGTATTTCAATTTTGTAAATTAAAAACTTTGAAGGGGTCTTATAGAAGCATGGAAAAGAATAATGAAGGATCCATGCGGCCAGAGAGTCCCCTGCGGTTCAGACAGTTCAAGCGGCTCAGAGAGTTCATGCGGCCCAAGCGTCTATGCGGCTCAAACAAGTACTATGCGGCTCAAAGAGGAGCCACGTGGCCTATAAATAGCTCTCTTATTTTGTATTTAATGCCTTGACGGCTGACAGCTTTGACGAAGTGACAATTCTGATACGAAGATATCATTATGACTCCTTCATGATGACGGACTCCTCGGGAAGCGAAGAAAATCTCTGACATAATTCTCCGAGAATCAGAAATATCATGCAACTTTGACACGTGGACAGCCCCATACGGCTCCCGCAGAATAGCCCCATGCGGCTCATGAAGGCCAGTCCCATACGGCTCATGAAGGCCAGCCCCATGCGGCTCATGAAGACCAGCCGCATGCGGCTCACGAAGTCCATCCCCATGCGGCTCACAAAGGTCATCTCCATGCGGTTCACTCATACTCATGTTCAAAAGGGGGGGCCACTCTCAGGCAGTCTGGACACGTGGCCAGCTTTATACGGCCCAACTTTGTTGCAGCTCAGACACGTGGCGTGATAGCAGGGCACGTGGCATCAGATTGATCAAAATCTCTCAACAAATCCCAATGAAATATTGGGATCAAATTAGATCATTTGCAAATAAGCCAATTAAAGACCCGTGTCGAGGAATCCGAGGTTGGCATGATAAATCAAGAGGATTTATGTCAATCAGTATTAATTATCCACAAAAGATTTGATGCAATCATATTTATTGCTCAAATCATGATGAACGGCCCAGATTTAATGATCCTTAGCCGCCGAATTTTAAGAAGGGACAATCATTGTAAACCATAATGATGCCCCCCACTCTTATAAATAGCAGGGTGCCATTCCCTTGCGAACATACACACACAGAGATAAGGAGAGACACATATACACTGAGAGTGATACAGAGATAGACGCGCATAGAGAGCCAGAGAGCCCGAAGAGAGAGCATTTCTCCATCAACGCTAAGCAGTTCTTCCATAGAGCCAAAAAGCTGCAACCCGATCGTCCAAAGAGTAAGGCAGAGCGGCCGTCGCTTTTCCGAGTCTCTATCGTCACCCCCCAGAATCTAAAATAAACAATTATACTTAGATTGTTGTACCTAGGTTTTCGTCCCTAGGCTTTTTTTGTACAAGTGAGTTTGTATTGTGAAGTAAAAGTCCAGTCCTCCAATAATTGTTCTGTCCTTTTATATTTCCTGGCAAACAGTTGTGTCTCTCTCTATCGATCTCGCTATCAACGCTATTATGTTGTTCCCCTCAGAATACAGAATGGTCTGATACGGATACTCTGAGTATCAGACCATTCCTATGTGTATCGGTATCGCAATCACAATACCGATACTCGAGTATCGTATTGATACTCAAGTATCACATCTAACAGTTCTCTCATTTATTTGTCAATTACTGTATTTCAGTTCTAGTTTGTTTTATGTGATTCTCTGATAGTTCTCTCATTCATTTTCAATCGCTCCCCCTGTGAAGCGACACGTCGTTTGAGGAAAATAGTGAATGCTGAGGTGGCTCCTCCTACTGTTAAGGAGGAAGTGGCACCGGTAGCTAGTGAGATCGGGAGTTCTATTCATCCAGCACCGATAGCTTGTGAGACTGGGAGTTCTATTCATGCAGCACTTGTAAGGGACTACATCTCTCTAAACACCGTCGATCCCACTTATTCGATGTGGTTGCGTGATCGTATCACTGAGCGTTTAGATGAGCTTTGTCGTTCACATTAGCTATTAGTACTTATTTGTAATGGACTATTTGTATTGGGTTATTTATATTTGGATATTTTGCTATATATGTTGGGATAGTGTGTTGGATATTGTGTTAGATATTTTGTTGGTCATTGTGTTGGATATTTTTTGTGTATGTTGTGATATGTTGGATGTTTGGAGATATTGTGTTGGCAATATGGATATTTGTTGGATATATTGGATGTCGGATATGTTATATTTGTGTATGGTGGATGCTGAATATGTTATATTACAAGGAATCATCTCTTTCATGCATTTTTTTTCAAAATTATTTTAGTTAGCGACGGATTACCGACGGGTTGTCGATGGAATGTTGTAGTTATCGACGGATTACCGACGGGGTACCGACTGACTTTTGCAGCTAGCGACGCTTTTCTGACGGATTGTCCGTCAGCCTATTTTTGGCAAAATTTTGCGACGGACTGGCGACGGACAATCCGTCACTCATATTCTGGAAATATGGAAGATTTTCAGAAGGGTGGCGACGTATTATCCGTCGCTCTTCTGCCGCTAATCCGTCGAGGTTAGCGACGCTTCGAGCGATGGATATTGCATATCAGAATCCTTCGAATACATGGTTAGCAACGATTTAGCGACAAATTCTTCGTCACTAATTTTATGAATATATTAAAAATTTAAACTGTCGACGTTGACGGGTAGCCGTCGCTAAAAGTTTTTATTTTGCTAACGAAAATCCGTCGCTAATTAGTCGCGAAGCGGCGGACTAGCGACGAGCTAGTTTTAGCGACGTGGATATTCTCGAAAGATTTTTTTAGCTCGTATCCGTCAAAAATCCGTCGGTAACATGATTTACCAACAGATTTCCGACGGATATGGCCGTCGCTAAATCGTTGTGTTTTAGTTGTGGTCGAGATACCCCCGTATCGCCAATTTGCAAACTTCACCCTAACTTCGTGTACAGTCGTCGATTCAAGAAGAAACTTACGGCAGTAGTTCTGAATCAAAATTCTGATCCTGTGTTCCAGGTTTGGTTCAAATCTAAGATGGTCGAATCGGAACCCCTTTTTGGTGGGCCTGCGACCTACTCAAACGGGTGATTTTGTACGCGGCTCATCGGAATCCAAAACTGGACATACCGTTGAGTTTCTCTCCTCAAACTGAATCCGTAGACATGTAGTTTGACGACTTTAGAGACCATAGGCTTTGACACGTGTTTCAGTGCAAAGCGGGTCCAACGACGGATATCGTTTTGACCGAAAATTACAATTTTGCCCCTGTTCTGGAATTAGACTTTTGGATAGGCATTTTCTAGGTATATCTTTTACACCGAGTACATTTTTTATGTTTGTTTCAACGGCCGAAGTTGTTTGGAGATTATGACGTTTCTTAGCTAACAATGTGATTTCCTGGACTTGCCACTTTGTACCATCAGGCAAGATAACTTGCCACCTAACACTGTGATTACTTTACTTTATTTTTAGTTATTTATTTTTAGTTTCATATATTTGTTCTATGTTTTATATTGTTGTGCGTCCAAGTCACACTTGGGTGCAAGCGACCATATCGGTTCTTCTAATAGCTTTTAAATTATTTTGCATTAACTTAGCTTAGTGACCACCCATTGGATAATGAGGTATTAGTATATCTCATACGGCCTTGACACATACTTTACCATATATTGTGAGTCACATATAGGACAAGTACTCGAGTAGTCAGCCGACCACCAATACGTATGAGGCGTGCGACGGTTAGGAGTAACTGCCAATAGAATTACATGCTAGTGGATTTGGCAGTTACTAGAGGTTCATATGAGTCATAGATGTGACTCCAGTAGGCATTATTAGCCCAATGATTACATTATTTTTTTGAATATGGCTAATCAATTAAGTTTAACTAGTGACGTCACTAATATTCATGTAATCCCTATTATGTTGCTAATTAAACTTAGCATTTTCCTAACTAATTAAACTTAGCATTGTCCTAAATGGTCTATATCATATTGCTATGCTTGTATCATACTGCATCATATTATTTTGTTTCGTCTAACATATATTTGTAGACATGCAGTAAGCATGATCAAGCCTTGACAAAGCAGGACACATGCAATGGAGAATTATTTATGGGCCAAAGACGGCGTTATACAAGAAGATTTCTCTGAACCGCCCAACGACCTATCTGGGGCCTCGCATCGGGGGTTCGGGGGGGCAGCGCCCCCCGTCAGGGGTCGAGGGGGCAGCGCCCCCCGTCAGGGGTTCGGGGGCGAAGCCCCCGAAAGGTATTCAGATTTTTAGATCTGTTTATCTTTAGACGATTGCCGTCAAGGAAAAATGCGTCTTCAATGTCAGAAAAAAGACGTCATCAAAAGGGCTATTGGTTTTCATATTTATTCTGTATTTTTCCTTTTATTGAGTCTAGGAAAAATGTGAGATTGATCGGATCGGTACTGGCTTAGGTTTTTCTCAGTCCACAAACAAAAATAAGCATACCTACGTATCCCAAAAATCCATAATTTTGAAAAGCCCAAAACCTATGCAAATTGGGTTTATTCCTTACTGTTCTGAACCTGCAGAACTCTGACAGAACTCTGACCGAGTTCGGCCCGAGTTCAGTCTGGGTTATTTGAATTTTAGTTCCCACCAAATCTGCATGCAATGTTCGTATGCGAAATCTTAGCATCCGAACTCTGCCCGAACTCTGCCCGAGTTCGGTTCCACAAAAATACTATAAATAGAGTTGAGATTACCATTCATTTCAACAATCCAATTTCATCTCTTCTCTTCTATATCTAAAGTGTTCTGAGCTTTTTTACTTTCATATCTAAGCCTTTACGACTCTTAGCCAAGCCAGTACAGTTCTGTTTAATCTAGAGTTTGGTCTTGAAGAGTTGTATCGGAGGTTGTATTCAGAAAATGTTCCAGTTTTCCAATTGCCTTCTGGAGTCGGTCGTGCGCTTGTCACCAAGCACGGTGTTGTGAAGTCGGTCGTGCACTTGTCGCCAATCACGGTGTTGTAAGAGTTGCAAGCGCTCAGTTAAAGCTTGTGTCATAGTGGATTAACAGCGAGCAAGAGTACTAGCGACTGGACTAGTCCTCTCAGAGGGAAACCAGTATACATCGTGGTGTTCACTGAGTTTGAATTCTTGACTCTTACTTTGCCGTATTTTATTTACCGTCTTTTATATGCCATAATATATAACTGCTTAATATTTTTAATTGGTGATTATTTTCTGCTGCACACGCACACACTCTATTCACCCCCCCTCTAGAGGTGCTCAACGGTCCTACAGGCATTGGAAGGGAAGAACAGTTCCTTGATGTATGGGCCATATTTACATACTGCTATTGCACTTGAAGCTCCGTTGGAGATGCAGGTTCACCCTATTGTACTGATTCCCTCTGACGTTCATGGAACGTTATGGACGTTTTCTTACTGATTTCCTCTGACGTTCGCAGAATGTTATGGACGGATTGTACTGATTCCCGATGAGAGGGACGATGCCACTGCTATACAGCTCGAGTGCCTATATGTGAAGGATTGTTCTTTATTGCATATTCACTATAAAACTGGTACGTACCCTATTGCATGCATCCCTTTTCTTTCTATTATATTATCACAGTTTATATGGCATGGTATTTTCTTGTATCTTGTTACGTCCCTCTGAGGACCTGGTTATCTCTCCAGGTGTGTGCTTTTGTCTTTCGCAGGGCTTCTAGCTCTAGCCGTGGTCATCGCTATTTATTCGAGGATGATTGCCCTTTGATCGTCTTCGCTCCGCTCGCCAAAATTATTCTTTTGTATATCATGTATTTCTTTTCATTGTTGGTAGTGGATTTGTCTCCGCCCAACAACATGTACCAATGATAATTCATAGATTATATGATATCTTTTATTCTTATATTCATGTGTGGATGAGATCAGTCATGGTTCTAATGTATTTTACAACTTACGTATATTTAATATACGGCTGGCATGTCTACGTCCTTAGTCCTACGTATTTTGGGACTGGGCGTGACAATATATCTATATAATCTTCTCTAATATATATAATCTTCTCTAATGCTAGCTCCTTCCCCCCACTCCTCTGCTCCCCATCCCTCTATCTCGGCCTAGCGACGCTAAGCACTCCAGTCGGCTGCCATCGACGCTGGGTTGGGATCGCCTTGCTTGGGCGGGCTCCCGCTTCCACCACCCGTACCTCCACCGGCAACGTTCGCACGACGCTCCCGATGGTCCCAGCCGAGCGTCGGCGACTGTCCATGCAGAGTGGACCCATGATCAGCTGGCCATGGTTGGCCTCTCGTCCACCAGAGTTTCCCCAAAGTTCCGGTGGCTAACAACGGCCTCCGCCCAGGCCCCCGTCCATGCCGTCGCCAGTTTCCCTCCCCTGTGGGCTGATCCGCTCAGCACCACCGGAGGAGATCTGCCACCCCCTCCCCCCGGCCTTGCCCCTCCTCTCTAGTGGCCTCGACCCTCGCCAGCGTCGCGCAGTCAGCCCCTCCCAATTTATTATGTTTCTCAGGTCCCCGAGCTTTCCCCTCCGCAGAGTTCGAATTTGAAATTGACAAATTCGAAAGTCCTGAAGGCTTATGCGCAAACCCTCCAAGCGGGGGTATATGTGGCCGCGCCCTCCTCTAGCACCCATGCGCCCCTCTATCTGACTCCCTATCCTGCACTTCGGTCTGCTCATGCGCTCCCCCGTGCGCCAACACAGATGGGATTCGGGCATGCGCCCATTGCATCAGGATCCCGACCCCCTCCCCTCTCCTCTACTGACGGTCATGCGCCTGCAAAGCCCGGATCAAGTGCAGGAGTATCTTTTCCACGGGGAATCATACGACCAAGTCCGGTGATGGACACGCGCTCGACCTTGTCAACCCCCCTTCCAACCCCAAGGGCCCCGACCCGCCGCTCTCAGAATGGAGGACCCCCTCAGATAGTAGTGCTGACTCCGCACCATCCCTCTTCCATCCTCACTCCCCCTCTGGGCAATATCCAACACCCCCCTCCGAGCGCTCTTCGACTCCTTCAATCGCCCCCTCATTCGCTGATATTCTTCTGCCGGACCGGAAAGCGCAGTTGCCCCCCAGTGGGCCGAAGATCGATCTCCAGAGCTAGAGTTCACTTATCCTTCCGAAGAACATACCCTCATAGTGCCGTTCTCCAATGACGAAATTTCCTCATTATCCTCCTCCTTTTCGAGAACCTTTGTGCTGAAATTCCAGTCCGGATGCCCCAAACACCCCACTCTCAAAGAAGCCATCGCAGGCTGGTGCCTCTCATCCGCTTACAAGATCGCACCATTGGACTCCAAACACCACCTACACCTCTCTTCAGACCCAGACTGCTCATTGGTCTGGGCTAAGGGCTCCACCAACATCGGACCCCTCAGCGTGAAGATCGCTAAATGGTCCTCCAGATTCAACCCCAACATCGACTCTACAATTATCTCGACGTGGATAACACTACCACACCTTCCCTTTGTCTGCTTTGCTCCGGCAGCGCTTAAGAGAATTTCCAGCTCCTTCGGGACACTAGTAGCCATCGTAGAAGAAACACGCAATCTCTCCAAAGGCGACTATGCTAAGATTTGCGTAGAGATCCATATATCCTTCGACCCCCCAACACTCATTCAGCTCGAGCTAGGGGGATGGACATACCCCCAGATGCTCGAGTACGACAACAACATAAGCTTCTGCAAGCACTACCAGATTAGAGGCCATCTCTCGAAACACTGCTTCAAGGCCCACCTGGAGCTCAAGAAGAAATATCCTAAAAAGATCCACCCACGAGCGCGACACAAATCCCCATCCCGGGCCCTATCCTCTCCATCCATAACTCCCACTCTCACTTCGCAGAAAGCGACTGCTTCTCTAGCCCTCGCGCTCGCTTAAAGCCAAATAATGGCACGACAAGCAAGCCTACAAGCATCACCCTCGTCAATAAATTTGAGATCCTCACCCCTCCGCAGGTGACGGATGATCATGCAAACACCCTCCCCGACAAGTCCCCGCTCGATGACGGCGATGAGAACGTAGTTGCTTCGACCATTGTCACCTCGAAGATCCTCTGGGAGAAACACTTGGCGCTGATCACCCACCCTGCCCCGATCTATTCTACCACCTCATCTCCCCCGGCCGAGGAAGCGCAGCCGATAGGCATCAACCTCCTCAACAAATCCGAGATACTCAACCCATCTCAGGCCATGGTCGATCATGCTAACCTCCTTCCCAAAAAGTCCCCTCTAGATGAAGGTGATGAGATCACAGTTGCTCCAACTGTAGTCGTCTCAGATTTGTCTGGAGAGAACAAGTTGGCATTGATTACCCCACCTGCGTCGATTGATTCACCCTACTCCTATCACCATGTCGAGGGCTTGCAGTTGCTAGGCCTAGAATATGAGGCAAGGATCCGACAAGCACAGGAGGCCGGCTTCCTGAACCCCAACAACCCCCTTAGTGCCCTAGCCGAGATTGAGACAAAACTCGTCGACCCCTCGGAGAAGGGCATAGGCAGCGCGGCTCCGAACCTATGAGTGATGACGGCAGCAACCCCTGCAGTAACCCAAAGGGTCCCCAAAACAAATCAAAACAAGAAGAAAATGAACAAGCTATAGAGCCATCGGCCATGAACACTAGATCAGCCAACAAGCTCAACCCCACCTCCAATCGCAATACCGTTAATGGTTAACATCCTTGCCTGGAAAGTCAAAGTACTGGCCAATAAACCCACCATACGGAGATTGAAAACCTTTATCAAAATTCACCTGATCGACATTATAGTTATCATCGAACCCACAATCCCCCAGACGAAACTCAAATCCATTCAACTTCAGCTTGGTTTTCCGAACGCCATCGCTGGGTGTCATGACATCTGGATCCTCTTCTCTTATGATTGCATCTTCGGTACCGTCCTCGACCGTGGCCTGACGCTCTCTTGCTGGGTGGAACACCCATCCCTCCTTTTTCGATCCCTTATTTCCATAGTTCATGGCAGCTTCGATTACGTTGAATACAAGCAGCTGTGGAACACCCTCTTGGACATCCACAGCTCCCTCAACAACCTCCCGTGGCTCTGCTTTGGGGATTTCAATACGATCATACGCCCTAAGAAAAAATCAGGAGGTCACCCTCCCCACTAACCGGTCAAGAACGACTTTAACTCCTTCATATTTCATGCTAACTTACACTTCCTCCCCTACTCCGGTAACTCCTTCACCTGGTGCAACATGCAAAAAGGACCTCATCATTAATATTCTCGTCTGGATCGTGCCCTTGTAGACAACCGGTGGTCTAATATGAACCTCATATCCAACCTCTCCCACCTCAATACTACCGAATCTGACCACTCACCTCTTATTATAGAGGTCACCAATAATCCCAACCTTATTAAAAAATCTTTAGATTCCTGGACTTCTGGAGATATCACCCTCAATTCTATAACATCGTTGCTAACGCCTGGAATTCGACGAACAATCCAGAGCCCCTTATCAGAGTGGCCGTGAAACTCAAGGCTACCATGTGCTCCCTTACTTTCTGGAGCAAAATTGCTTTTGGCAACATCTTCCAAGAGATTAAGGCTGTGGAGGACGACGTCATTCGCGCCGAGATTAGGTTCGCTACGAATTGTTCCTCAGAGGCCCGCGCTATGCTTAACCTCTCCAAAGCTATCCTAAAATCTCGCCTGAATGTTGAGACAGAATTTTGGAAGCAAAAAGCCAGGTTGACCTGGGACATCGAGGGCGACAGCAACTCTGCTTTCTTTCACGCCTGCGTTAGGGGCCGTAGGCAACAACTCACCCTCCATCAAATCTCCGACGACAATGGTACCTTACCCAAAGATCAGCGGAGCATCCAGTCGGCTGCCGCCAACTTCTATGCTACCGTATTCACCAAAGATGCCGTCGGCAAGGATGAGATCTTCCTGGCCAAGGTCCCTCTCTTAATCAAAGAAGAGGACAATGAGAAACTTTTAATCCTTCCATCCGTGAAAGAAATTAAGTCCACATTTTGGGCCCAGGAACGCAGTGCTCCAGGTCTGGACGGATTCTCTAGGGTTTTCTTTCGATCATATTGGTATATCATCTAGAATGACATGACTGAAGCCGCGACTGCTTTCTTTCAAGGCATATGCTATCCTAAATCCCTATTCCGAGCCAATCTCATGTTAATCTCCAAAAAAGATAACCCGAAGAACTTCAAAGATTTCGTCCCATAAGCCTACGCACCTTCACTAATAAGATCATCTCTAAGATTATCGCCAACCGCATGTCACACATCCTCCCCGAGATCATCTTTGAAGAACAAAGCAATTTTATCCCAGGATGGAACATCACTGACAACATCCTTCTAGCACAGGAAATGATTACATGCATAAAATTCCCATCGAGAGGAGGAAAGCATTGCCATCAAGCTTGATATGGAGAAAGCCTACGATCGCCTGGACTGACAATTCATGATCTGGGTACTCAGGGCTTTCGGGTTCTTAGAAACTTGGAAAGACATCATTTATAGATCCATCAGCAACTCTTGGCTCTCTACTGTCATCAACAGACAAGCGGACAGTTTTTTCAAATTTAGTCGAGGTGTCCAACAAGGAGACCCTCTATCCTCTAACATCTTCATAATGGTTGCAGAAACCTTAACAACTTGGTCAACATCCCCAGATTCTACCACTTTTATACCTCTGCTGGTTGCCCTATTGTAACCCACCTGGCCTACGCCCATAACGTCATCATCTTCTCCTCCGCGGACGTCAGATCAGTAGAGGTGGTCAGTAGCAGCCTGAGAAATACACCAGATGCTCCAGATAACGGATCAACCACGATAAAAGTGTCATCTATAGCCACCATAAAGTCGACAGGAGCCACTCAGCTATTCTCACCAATCTCACCTCCTTCTCTACCGCTTACCCTCCATTCACCTACCTGGGTTGTCCACTGATGTACGGCAGGTCTAATTCGGGCATCTTCGGCGGGCTAGTCAACAAGGTCAGAAAGAAGATTGAGGGATGGCACAACGTGACCCTTTCTACAGGCGACAAGATGATCGTCATCAAGCACGATCTATCCTCCATCCCAATCTAAATCCTGGCAGTCTGCTCCCCTCCGTTGAAGGTTCTTTCCTCCTTGGAGGCTCTTTTCGCTAGCTTTTTTTGAGGTCGTTCGGATGGCAAGGACATGCACTATTGGGCCAGCTAGAACACGATGGCCAAACCAACAAATGAGGAAGGACTCGACTTCATCAAATTTGCGTACATCGTGGACGCATGCTCTGTAAAATTGTGGTGGAAGCTCAGATCGTATAAATCTTTCTGGTCGTGGCTCATGAAAGCTAGATACTTCCAATACTCTCACCGTGTTACAGCTGTCTCCAACAGTCGCTTCTCTGCATCCTGGCATCGCATCCTCCACGACCGTCAGCAAGCTGAACCCCTGATTAGCTTGCGACTCGGTATCGGAGATTCGTCGCCTTGCTTTGAGCGGTGGATTGGTAATAATATCTACCATCTGTCCCCGAATGCCCCCCTAACCGCATGATCCGGGATCTCTAGGACCCAGCATTGGGATGGAGATGGAAGCGTATCAGAGAATGGATCGGGCCGGAGGCGACGTCCGAGCTCGCCGTCACGGATGTTAAGATCAACGATATTTTGCCTAAGCATGCATCTTGATCTTTGTATCTATGGTGTTTTGGTTCACCAATCAAGTTACACCCAAAAAGTGTTACGACAATTTAATATAGACAAAGCAAAGCCCTTGAGTACACCAATGATCATTCATTCTCTAATGCTAAACAAGACTAGTCCGACTTAAGGAAGACGATAAAGAGGTAATGAAATTTGAAGTTCCATATGTAAGTCTAATAGTCGTATTATTTTACTTACCTCAATGTACTTGAACACACATCTCATTTGATGTGAATCTTTTAGCTAGATTTTGCGCTACACCAATACACCACCACTAGAATAGCATTAAAAATACCTTTGGTTATCTTAAGGGTACTAAGGACATGAGCTTAATCTATCCCTATGCGTCTCGAAAGGGAATAAACTTTCCTTGATCATTGGAATTATGTATGTTGTGTCGATTATGTCAATGCTGATTATTTATCAATTTTGCTCAATTTCAGATCCTAAAGTGTGGTTGTGTCTTTACCAGTTGAGATGCTACACGATATCTTGGAAGCTTACAAAGTAGACCATGGTCGCCACTTCTTAAAATTATGTTGATCGCATCCCCTTCATGAAGTCACACGCGAGTGCGTATGGTTACAAGACATCATTGAGCATATTCGGACTATGAGCAGATTCTTTTCAATGAATAATGTTTCGATGACAATATATGAAGACAATGTCGTATGCATTGACCCTATGAATAAAGGCTACATCAAGGAAGATAATACCAAGCACCTCACACTAAATTTTTTTCTCGCATAAGTAACAACATCATCAAAAGAATGAAGCCAAGCAAATTTCGATCCAAGGACAATTCGGCCAACATGTTCAGAAAGTCTCTGTCGAAGTCTATTGCCTAAAGGATCATTATGTTGGCCCATTTGTCATGGTCAAACCGAATTTTAATAATTGGTCAAACTCTGTCTTGATATATGGAACAACTCATATTTTTACTCAAGATGTTTTGGACACTTGGACACTGATCAAGATTGGATATCTACTCGTTCATGACCAAAGCTATGTTTGCCACCCGAGACTGTATTTCTTTATGCAATATAATTTTTATTTTTATTGAGTCTAGGAATACATTGTACACCAAGTTGTACTGGCAAAAAGGCTATCCAAAATTATTTTCAAAATTGACCTATGTTTTGAAAAACATCTCTTATTTACAAAAGCTTCTAAGGGATTTCAAAAAGCCCAAAAAAAAATTCTTAAAATACTTCTCACCAACTCTGATAGAACTCAGCCAGAGTTTGGCCAAGGTGAATGTTATGTGAACGTTAGTTTTTGAACTTGGTTTTCCTTTAGTTGCGGATTGTTACATAGAGTTCTGGCCGAATTATGCCCGAATTCTACCAGAGTTCTGACTTTAGAAAAACTATAAATAGAGAGGAATTATGATGATTTCAAATCACGCATTCACTTTCCTCTCTTGTCTTTTAATGCTTACATTTCTTCCAAAGAGTTTTCTAAAAAGCTTTCATTTTCAAATCCCAAGCTAGTTACAATTCTCTAGTCAATTTTGCCTGTACGGTGCGGTCTAGAAGGTTTCAGAGAAATTGTAATCAGAGGCTTGATTGAAGAAAGACTCTTCAAAACTGAAGTTGGTCGAGTTCTTCGTATCAAAGCTCGCGTCTGTAGACGTTGCAAGGACTTCGTATGAAACCTTGCAGAATTTTCCAATAGTGGATTCAAATGGAAGCTAGAGTTCTTCCGACTGGACTTGTCCTCATAAGAGGGAAACCAGTATAAATCGTTGTGTTTGCGTTTGCCTTCTGATCTCTTTTCTTTACAGTTATTACTTTGTGATTATTGATATTATTTCTGTGATGTAAATTCTAACAAGTTTTTAATTAGCAATATTCTGCTGCCTACTCCATTCAACCCCCTCTAGAGTATTTTGCTTTACGACTTCGTTCCTAAAATTTGTATCAGAGCGGGTTATACAGGTAATGCAAGGTAAAACTATAGTTATATTTAATTGTTATATAAATCACAACATTACACATGGCAACTATAAAATTCACAAGTGAAGGCCAAGCCACAAACAGACCTCCACTGTTTGACGGCACAAACTACATTTATTGGAAAACACGGATACGTTTCTTCTTAAAATCTCTTGATTTTTACTTATGGTCTATAGTTATTAATGGCTACAAAAAGCCTCCTCGTATTACTATTGATAGAGTTTTAATTGATAAACCCTATGATAAATATACTGAGAATGAACAGGAAAAGGCCAGTCTTGACGCGCGTGCTATTAATGCTTTTATCTTGTGCTTTAGACAGAACTAAATTTAATATGGTGTCGACTTGCACAACATCAAACAAAGTATGGAAACTTCTCAAAGTAACCCACAAAGGAACAACACAAGTCGAGGAATCAAAGATCAGCAGACTTACTCAAGAGTACGAGGCATTCAAGATAAAGCCAAATGAATCCATCACTCATATGTTTACAAGATTCCTGGATATTGTAAATCCTTTGTCTTCATTAGGTGAGGAATATAGTAACCATAAAAAGATTCACAAACTTCTACGAGCTCTCACAAAGAACTAGATTCCAAAGGCTACAACAATCATTGAAGGAAACGACCTTTCAATAATGTATCTGGAAACACTCGTGGGTAAGCTACTCACTCACGAGTTGGAACTTCAAGACTTTGAAGATGCTACACCAAAGGAGAAGTCAGAGAAGTCGATCGCTTTCAAGGCTCAACATAGAAGAACCGTCGAAGATGATTCAGATGACAACGTCTCTGACTCTGTAGCTCAAGCTCTTCTAGTAAGGAAATTCAAGAAGTTCATGAGATTGAACAGAAGAACAAACGACAACATCAACAATAACAACGAGGAAGATCCTATTTGCTACGGATGTAAGAAGAAAGGACATATGAAAAATGATTTTCCAACAACATCATCATCAACAATAAAAAACAACAAATATGATAAAGGCTACCTGAAGAGATCTACATCAAGGAAGTACGCCAATACAAGCATATGGCATGAGAGCAAAGCCAGCGACTTAGAAGTCGAACAATCGGATGATGCTGCAAATGTATGCTTGATGGCTTGCGATCAGGTAACCACTAATCCTCTGTTTGATCCTTATGATGATTTCACCTTTTAGTAATTAGAAGAGGCTTTCAGTGACCTATTAAATGACTACCGAAAATTGCGTAGTAAATATGAATCCTCTAAGAAGGTACTTAAATTGTACAAAGGTGAGATAGGAAGACTTACCGACCAACTAGTTGATGTTGGAAATAATGAGTCTTCTTTTGAGTCTGGTAAGCTTTCCTCTATTAAGCTGTTACTACACGAGACTATCAAGTTATCCGAAAAAAAGACCAAACTATCATCTAGCTAAAGGAAGACCTATTAAGGAGAGAAAGAATCTCCAGTGTGCACAAGTCAGAATGGAAACACTTACATCTGACTATACTAGATTATATGATACCTCCAAAAAGTTGGAAATTAGTTTAGGAAAACGGCCATAAGTTGTAGCTTCCTATTCTAACACGTGTCAATTATCGAATCATCGGAACACACCCAAACCAAACACTGTCAGACCAAACCATACCAAACCTATGCCCAAGAAGACTAATAGGCATGCATTTTCTATACTAGAAAACCAAAACTTACCAATCATGCACCTCACACAACTTTCAACACTCAATATACAAAATGTCATTATTGTTGCCTCATTGGTCATATATCCTATGCATGTAGAAATAGAAAGTTAGTAGATCTAAATGTTTATGAATGGATACCAAAAACTAACATTTCAGTACCCTACAAGAAATGGGTACTAAGAGTTTCATCTGCAAACTATTTTGTAGGTGGAACGCCCTTCAAATGCTAGAAGCAAATGGATCCTCGACAGCGGTTGCTCATGGCACATGACCGGTGATTTATTATTATCCGCAACACTGTCGAAGAAGAATAAAGAAGGATACATCTCCTTCGATAATAATTTAAGAGGGTACATAATCGATATCGGTGACATTGTAAGGCTTCCTATCCTATGATCAAAGATGTCTGTCTAGTTATCGAGTTAAAACATAATCTGCTCAGCATAAGCCATTTAGCTGATCACGGTTATGGCATTAACTTCGACAAAGACAAATGTACTATAGTATATAGCTCAACTGGTAGTACTATCTTTTAGGGTATTAGGGAAGGCAACATATATTTTTCTATCTGTTAGAAGATGCTAACAAAGTAGGTAGATGCTTGATGGCCAAGAGCATTGAGAGTCAACTATGGCATATGAGACTCGGTCATGCAAACATGGACACATATTCAAAACTATCCACAAAGAAGTTGATACGCGGCTTACCGGACATATCTTTCAAGAAGGATACGGTATGTAGCGAATGTGAAAAGAACAAAACTACTTGATTCGTCTTTAAATCTAAGAACGCTGTAACTACCACTAGACCTCTACAATTGTTGCATATTGATCTATTTGGACCTAGTAGAATTGCTAGTCTAGGTGGTAAGTTATATGCATCTGTCATTGTAGATGATTTTTTTAGATACACATGGGTATATTTTATTGCACGCAAGAACGAACTTTGTCAGAAATCATCACCTTTTGTAAGAAAGTACAGAATAAAAAAGGTTTCATGATTACTCGCATTCGTAATGATCATGACGACGAATTTGAGAATGCAAAGTTCAAGCAATTCTGTGACATACACGGTTATTTGTATGAGTTTTCCTGCCCTAGGACTCTACAACAAAATGGAGTTGTGGAACGTAAGAACAGGAATCTATCTGAAATGGCTAGAGTAATGTTGAACCAGTTTAGTCTACCTAGATATTTTTAGGCTGAAGTTGTCAATACAACGTGCTATATGCTCAGTAGGGTTCTAATTCGACCTATATCGAAGAAGACTCCTTATGGGTTATGGTTTTATAGAACACCCACTGTTTCATATTTCAAGATATTTGGTTGTAAATGCTTTATTCTTAATACTAAAGACAACCTGAGTAAATTTGATGAAAAAGCCGATGAAGGTATCTTTTTATGTTATACGGCAAAGAGCAAAGGATACAGAGTTTTCAACAAAAGAACCACGATCACCGAGAACCAATTAATATCAAGTTTGATGAACTAAATCAACATTCAGTCAATAATGATAATGAAGACGTAAGTAAGCTACTGCAAAATCTTCTCATAAAGATGCAGAACCTTCGCACCAAGCACCAGCTGAGTCTTCAAGCAAAGAAGCAGGAACCAGCAATCCTGAGGATATGTCAAAAGAGGTGAGATTCTTGGCAGATCATCCAAAGGACTTGGTAATTGATGAGATTACCAAGGGTGTAAGTACTCGTTCCTCTAATAAAGATATAGCTTCTTGTGTTGCTTTTATTTTACAGCTTGAACCTAAAAATATTGAAGAAGCATGTAGTGATAATTTTTGGTTAGATGCTATGCAAGAGTAATTAAACCAATTCGAACGGAATCAAGTTTAGGAACTTATTTCCAAGCCCATTGATCATCCGGTCATTGGCACCCGTTCGGTATTCCGAAATAAACTGAACGAGAATGGTTTAGTGACTCGTAATAAGGCTCGACTCCTAGCTCAAGGATACAATCAAGAAGAAGGTATCGATTACGATGAGACTTATGCCACAGTTACGAGATTAGAATCCATTGGCATGTTATGTGCATCTGCATATTTTCATAATTTTAAGTTATTTCAAATGGATGTTAAAAGCACATTTTTGAATGGTTTTATAAAAGAAGAAGTTTATGTAGCTCAACCTCCAGGTTTTACTGATTTCAGAAATCCTGATTATGTTTTTCAAAGTTGAAGAAAGCCTTATGTTGTTTGAAACAAGCCCCTCGTGCTTGGTACGATCCTCTAAGCTCTTTTCTACTTGACAAAAACTTTTCAAAAGGAAAGGTTGACACTACACTATTCATAAAATCTTTGAATAAATATCTTATTTTGATTCAAATCTATGTAGATGATATTATTTTTGGATCTACTGATGAATCTCTTTTTTAAGAATTTTCAAAGTGTATTCAGAATGAGTTTGAGATGAGCATGATGGGAGAGCTAAAATTCTTTTTCGGACTGGAAATCAAACAAACCAACAATGGGACGTTCATAAATCAAGTAAAATACATAAAAGATTTATTAAAAAAGTTAGACCTGGAAGCAGTCAAACCACTTAGCACTCCAATGGTGTCTTCAAACAAGCTTGATATTGATGAATAAGGCAAACGCATCGACATACATAAGTATCGAGGTATGATCGGTAGCTTACTATATTTAACTGCAAGACGACCAGACATAATGTTTAGTGTTTGCTTGTGTGTACATATTCAAGCCAATCCTAAGGAATCACATCTGTGCACGGTTAAGCATATCTTCCGATACCTTAAAGGCACTTCTTATGTCGGCTTATGGTATCCTAAAACCACGTCGTTTGGCCTAACCAGTTATTCTGATGTTGATTTTGTCGGATGCAAAGTAGATAGAAAAAGTACAAGTGGAACATGTCATTTCCTAGAAAATGTCCTAGTCTCTTGGTTTAGCAAGAAGATAAATTCTGTCGTATTATCAACAACTTAGGCTGAGTATATCGCCGCAGGATGTTGTTGTGCACAAATTTTGTGGATGAAGCAAACTTTAGAAGACTTTGGATTACATTACACACATATACCCATTTTCTGTGATAATACTAGTTCTGTTAATTTGACTAAGAATCCAATATATCACTATCGTACTAAGCATATCGAGATTCGACATCATTTTCTTAGAGATCATCAACAAAATGGAGATATAGACCTTGTATACATAGACACACAGAATCAATTAGCTGAAATTTTCACAAAACCTCTAGTGGAAGATTGTTTTCAATTATTTATGTCGAGAATTAGGAATTTTAGATGTTAATAATATTAATTAATTTTGTTTTATCAATTAGTTTATTCAATACTCAATAACTATTTTTGAGACAAGCCTATAAAGAGTCTGTCTGTCACCACGACTACGGTCGAAGCGAAGCGGTACTTAATTGTTGCCCGATGAACTCCTGTTAGCTGAGACAATACTCCTATAGCTAATCTAAAAAAGATGCTGAGTGATAATTAATTTATAAAATAATATTAATTATATTATTTGAAGTTTAAAATTACTAAACTTTGACTTAAATAGTTGAAATGAGTTGATGAAAAGGATATGGCCCACAATTTTTTTTAAAAAAACCAGGAGAACCCTAGGCGAATTCGGTCCCAGTACGGCTAGAGTTCTGATGGTGCTGTAAGTTTTTATGTTAGAACCCGAGGCCTTCTCTTGTTTATCTCTTCCAAACTATTTCATTACAGCAGCAATAGTTGAAGAACCCCCAAACTCAACCTTTTCTCCACTCACTTTCTTCCAATCTACGTAGAGATTTCTATACAAAATTTGGATTCGTGCGGAGAATCACGTCCTCTACAACATACTTGATTCTCGAAAGGTATAACTCCTTCTTACCTCCACTTTCAAATTCTTAGGGTTACCTAGTTTTGGAAAAGAATGCCTAAGGGATTCAATCCTTTCAAGAGGAAGAAGACTAATGCTAGTGAAGATGCATCATCTTCCGATCCGAACACGAATTCACTCTTTCCCCGGTCCAATCGGGTGACAGCATGTCGGACGAGTTTTATTTCAAAACTCATGACCAAGCAATGCTTTGGTATATCGACTTTGCTATGCGTACAATATGCACGGGGACTCTGATTAAATGGATTGTATTTCCAGATCACCGTCCTTTTTTTGAGGCATTAGGGTTACACCGTCTTATTACGCATCAATTCCCTATAGCTATTAATGCCCTTAGACTATTCTATTCCAACTTCGTGTTAGACACTTTTACCGTAAGAACTCATGTTGGCGGGATCGATATCGAGTTCGATGATGTGTTGCTAATAGAAATTCTTGGTATTTCAAACGAAGGTGTCCCGCTCGATGACATCACCGACTTCGACTATCCCGAGGGCACGACTCTTGTTAGTTTCAAAAATGAGCTTTGTGCGCCAGCATGTGCTCGTCCTGGAAAGTTCAAGGCTAATAATTTGATCTAGTTTAACTACGAGTTACATCGCATCATCAATTCAGATATTCTTTCTAAATCCACTTCAAAAGATGATGTTACTACACTATAACTCTCAGCCCTCTATCACATTCTTAAGGGGATTCCTTTTTCTGCCCTTAAGACTATCATCCAGATGATGGGTAGATGTCGCGAAAGAGAACGCAATCTCTTTTATGTGATGCTTATCCCTCGCATCTTTCAGTATTTTGATATCGACTTATCCACTTGCGCTATGGACCCTGAGCCCATGTTTCTCAAACTTTCCTTGATCATTGGAATTATGTATGTTGTGACGTCTATGTTAATGCTGATTGTTTATCAAGTTTGCTTAATTTGAGATCCCAAAGTGTGGTTGTGTCTTTGCTAGTCGAGATACAATACGATATCTTGGAAGTTTACAAAGTAGACCATGGTCGCCACTTCTTAAATTATGCTGATCGCATCCCTTTCATGAAGTCACACGAGAGTGCGTACGGTTGCAAGACATCATTGAGCATATTCGGACTATGAGCAGATTCTTTTCAGCCAATAATGTTTTGTCACGACTTGCACCCGTTTTTTGGATGCGAGCTCGTGAGCAAACCAGCTACGTATCGAGCAGACTCCAGCTGACTCGAGTACGTATAAGCTGTCATGGTCATGGTATCATGTCTAATCTAAGCTATATCTCAATCCACAGGAATCATATAAAGCAAGAATGAACAATTATAGGTCGTGGTCTGCAGCCCACTTGCATATATGTCTGATTAGACTCCAAGAATAATATGAGTCTATAAAGTTAAGCTGATAAGCAGGATATATCATAAAAGCACGATGATGATAGTAAATCAATAACACTAACAAAATACCTGAATAATGCAGACAAAGTCAACTACCACATGCTCAGTTAACTAACTTCGTGCAATCAGCTACCTGAAAAGATCATCAGGTCCTCAGAGGACTAGCAAGATACATAAAACATGCCTACTAATATGACAGTAAATAACATGTAAGAAGGATAAGAACACTGCAAGGAAAACATCTAAGGACGACGAGTCGTGTGGAAATGTAATACTAGAATTGGCTACCAATCAATTAATTAACCTCTATAGCTTGTAGTACAATGCAAGATACTCCAAATCTATAGTAGATTTTGACTGTAATACAATGCAAAATAATCCCAGACAAGATTAGCCAATTTTAGTATCGATCTCCTCTCCTAAAGGATACAAAGTCAAGTAGACTCCTATAAATCGTGGTACAATACAAGATACTCCCAATTTATAGTATCGCAAGTCAAGTCAATCAATCAATCAATATAAGCTATAGCTCATAGTACAATGTAAGATACTCCCAATCTATGGCATGTCTCAAGTCAAGTCAATCAAGTGATATCAAGGTAGAAGAATCGGATATAGGTCGTAGTACAATGTAAGATACTCACAATCTATAGTATGTCTCAATTGTAGTACAATACAAGATACTCCCAATCAATAATGGTCAAGCAAGGACAGACATAGAAACTGACAACTAAATCACGTGACAAGATAACACGAAAAGACCAATAATCAACAATGTCGAATATCCTATACGTGCACGTAATCTAGAACAAGTAAGCAATCAAGGACAAATCAAGCACAATATGGAGTCATATGACAATAAGAAAGGAAAACAATAGAAA